>HG995289.1:4852423-6052423 GCA_905332915.2 Hecatera dysodea | reverse complement strand
TGAGCGCATAAATCGACATAAGTTACTGAGATAGTGCGAGTTTTATAACGTTCTCGATTACGTTAGCGTCAACGTCAATTAATATTGAAACGGAATAACCGCCGTTTGGTGACAGTAACGGAAAGCCTTTTTTCCATACATTTTGACATAAGCGAACGTATACGTTAACGCAATTGAGTACGTTATAAAACTCGCACTAATCTCTCAGTACATTTTGTTGAGTTATGCGCAAATGCGGTATGAGGCAGTCAATGAGTTTCGGGATTACGAGGGTTGGTCCCAAGATTATTAAAGTTGTTCATAATGATGAGATCAACGACCCTGTTTCAGGTTTTGCTTTTAGTCTGTTATAACTTATTTAATTTAACATAGAAGTATTTATAAGTTGATTTAGGCTTGGTTTACATCAATGTACTCGTATGTAATTAATGTTATAAAACATGTCTTATAACTTTACACCCACTCGTGCCAGGTTTACGCAAAGGGCATTAGGAGGAACATGGGCGGGTTTTAGTCAGCAATAGACACTAACTTCCGCTTTGCTCAGAGCGGAAGAAATCATTTGAAGATTTCCCAGCCATCTATCAAAAATTCATGACCTATTTTGATTGTTATTATCGGACCAGATTAATAAAAACGATCGTGGCTATGCGCTATGGTTATCATCTTTAAAAATGATACTTTTAATTTTGTAATGTCGTAACAGATCCTAATTATAGCGGAACGACAATATTCCTTTAAGATGATGGAAATTATTAAAATTTAGCACTAATTTTACTTTATCGTCACATAAATATTTTAAGATTATGAAATTATCGCAATTTAGTTAATTACTGGTTAAATTGTACATTACTTATTGTTCTGTAGCGTCGTTATTTATTTTAATATAGCCAATGTTACTCAGGGATAATGTCAAAATATAGTGAAATAATTTTTAAAATATACAAAGATACAAATCTTTTCTCTTTATAAGAATATATAAAATTAATGAATCATTATTTTTTGTGTTGACAATGAATCATTTTCATTGAAATGATCACCATAACATTTTGTAGTAAAATAATGCATTAAATAATTTAGTTCAATGAAATTTATTTATATTATTTTAAAACATTTTGGTAACAGTATTCCAAACAAACTATCAAATCCTCACAATCACTTCACGTAGAAAGTAAAAATAATTCTTTTAATAAGTATCAATTTTTTTACCAATAAAAATCTCAACACCTCTTTAGATCTTTTAGGTTTAAACAGTGACGCAAATAAAACATGGAAGCATTCCTAACTCAAAAAAATGACCCAAAGCACATTGCGCCGCGGTAGGCGGGGCTTACCGATTGCGCCGCTCACGGATTTAGTTACACGGCCTATTCGTTATATGGTAATTTAAACCCAAATACTTGGGAAATAAGGTCAATTTTTAACTGTGCATCGTATTAGCAATAATATCGTTGGTGTGGTTCGGCGAATCAACGACGAGGTTTCGATCTGTGAGTTTGTTTGGATTTTTGGGTCACGATTCGCACTTAGATCCCTTGAAGTAATGGTTCCATGTTTTATTTGCGTTCACTGGGTCTAAAGAGTTGTTTGAGATTATGCAAAATAAAGCAAATTCGGTTCATTCAATTCAATAAAGTTAGTATGAAATATCTTAAGGAATCCAAAACTAAAAATCCGGGGGATACCGAGAAACGTAATAAGGAAGCGTATGTAAATTTCCTTTAAACTAACTCAAACAATATTATTTTCGATGGAATTAGACACCTATTTAGAGTGAAAATCGAATGAGATAACTATTACTCGCTATCATATACCTAACTGGAACTTGATCTCATTAGCTGTGGGAGTACCCTGATGGATATGCTATTATGCTGGGATGACACGCAATTAATAACATTCAATAATTAATGGACAGCATTACTCGTATTTGCCAGTTGTCAACCTACCCTCTTCTAGTAGTGGTGTAGTGTTTGGTTTAAACTGGGTTTAAACTTCCTCAAGTTCTTCAGCTTAGTGCGAGTTTTTAAACGTGCTCATTCGTTATAACGTCCATAATGTTCACTTAAGTGAATTTGTATAGAAAAAAAGGTTTTCCTTTAAGAAATCCAGTTGGTGTTTATCCTGTTTCAATAAATATTGGTTCTTAAGGTTAGAACTCGCATTAGGGACAAGTTTGTTTTAATTACACCCGAATAAAAATGTTACTATCCCGAAGAGAAAATCTGAATTAGGCTGATTTCTTTGGTAGCTTATATGAGCATATTTAAGGCTCACTAAAATAGATGAAAGAAATGAAAAGCATTTAACAGCTCGAGTGTGTTTTAATAAATCAGAAACATCTGCAAAGAGACCTTTCAGGAAACACTTTGTTTGTTACGCGACTGCTCAAAAAGAGGATAATTTTATTTATATTAGGCACCAATACCACGCAAACTACTACGTTGAGTCAAAAAATGACGATTATAGTAACAAAAG
Organism: Hecatera dysodea; assembly: GCA_905332915.2. Classification (NCBI taxonomy): domain Eukaryota; kingdom Metazoa; phylum Arthropoda; class Insecta; order Lepidoptera; family Noctuidae; genus Hecatera; species Hecatera dysodea. Next base: position 6,049,948 of record HG995289.1, on the reverse strand, counting down.
ACCTATTCTTGTTATAGCATCATCACAAGCCCCACCGGGCTTCAACCTGCCAGCAATCATGCACGTCGAGAGGAACTGGTACGTCATGCCAACGGAACCGCTCGGCTCCTTCGTGACCAAGGTCTACCGCGAGAACACTGGCACGGAAAAAGTCACCTTCGGCCTGGAGACCTTTGGACCGCCGGCGCCGTTCAGAATAGACCCTCACACAGGAGTTGTGACGGTCAATGATACACTGATTGATAAGGTGAGTTTGGATTTTTGATTTCTGTTATACACCCCTAGTTTTTAATTAGTACAAATACTTTAAGGGCTTATTAGAAAAGGTCTCGTTATTATTTAAGAAAAGTCTCAAAAAATTATGTTCATAAACAGCAAAGTTATTAGCGTTTTTTATATTCAATAAAAAAAATGCCACTCAACTTATAAAAATATTGTACAGGCTATTGATTTATGAATGAATAAATGACGATTAAAATAGAAAAACACTGTGCGTAGGTACTGTATTTTCTAGTAGCAATTGTTATGGATGTTGATTCTATTATGAATTTACCAATTATTAAAAAAATCCGTTGACAATTTTAGGATTTTATTTTTTTACTTTTGACTACACAAATATGATCAGTAACGGGTACGGACAGAGCCCTGTTTTTTTTTGTACTAATTAAAAACTAGGGGTGTATAGATACAACGTGTAACACAATAAACGCAATACCTCTTAAGGGGTCATTGAACTCATAATTATGAACAACTTTTACTATGGGACCAACCCCGAAATCGCGAAAGAAATATTAGCTGTTCAGTAGATTTTGTAGAGTGATGCGCACGTAAATGTATGTGGCAGTCGATATTTTTTCGCGATTTCAGTGTAATATATCGATATGAGATATATCGACATAGATAAGATATCGTTACTCGAAATCCAATTTGAGGAATGAAAAAACTTCCCATTAGTATTAGCTACAACAAATAAAAAAATGTCTACTACTTACCACTCAACGCTGCTGAGTTATTACGACGAAAGAATAATCATTTAGACAAATCATATTATATTTATTGCACGCCATTATATCTATGGTGAGACAGTTCATATACAATACTGTTAATTTAGTACCATTCATTTAATTTATTTATACCGTAAAGATCACCAAGAGTGATAAAACAAATCATGGCCGCGGCGTCAACTACCTAGCAGTAGTGACGTCCGGAATACAAAGATCAATATCGAGAAATATTGACAGGTTAACGATAACATAATTTCGATTATAGATTGATAGTACTCAGAACAAAGCAACTTTAGTTGAATAGTGCGGGTGTTAAAAGCTTGATGGTAGAAATTGAAGCTGTCATTAATTGATTGAACGAAATTAAATGAATTTTCATTCAGTTTGTTCTTTGAACTCTTTTTTATTTATTGCGCTTTACAAAGAACACGTAATGGTATTTAAATTCAAAAACATGTAAGGCTTTTAAGGGTTTCACGATCGTGAATTTAAAACGCGTTATTTTTAACCGACTTCTAAAAAAGGAGGAGGTTCTCAATTCTGATGTTTGTATTGTTTTTTAATGTTTGTTCGCGCATAACTCCGTCGCTTGCCAACCGATTTGAAATTTTTTCGAAATCGAACAAGCGGTTTTCGAAAAATCAACAAAAATCTAAAAAAATATATCTACATTGACGACCTTTTAGTTTACTCTGGATTGGAGCAGTGTGTTTTTTTTACACCAGTGTAATTGGTTCGTTTAGGTGAGGGGAGGGGAGGGGGTGTAAGTACCACTAAAAAGTGAAAAATAAAAAAACTTTCAAAAAACGAGAAAGGAACCACAAACACCGAGCTCCGAAATTAAAGTTATTTTGTACTTTTTTAATTTTTTGTGGAAAAGTCGGTTGTAAAAAGTTTTTTTTTTATAATTGAAAAACTTAACGAGATAGAATAATAACTATTCATATGACGAAACCCAATATGCTAAATACATTTTAAAATAACACTGCGTTACAAATAACAAAGAAGTTTAACACGAACATATTACATTTCCCTTTGTGGATCAACCGAAAGACACGATGGAGGACACTGCTTGGGCGGAGCAACGCCGTGTCCTAGTCGGGGCGATCGGCGGCGGCGACTTCTCGCGTCCGGCTTTGGTTCAATCCATGGTCCGGAGCAAGGAGGCATGGGAAGCGGTCACCTCCTTCTGCGAAGCAGTAATACTAGCGAAGGAGGAGGCAGAACGTGTGAGGAAAATCGAAACCTCACGCCCCATCCTTCATTTATCACATCTTTCCTTCATTTTTACCACGAAAACTAGACATGATGGATACCACAAATGTTTGCGACATTTCTGTTCCATGACTCATCAGCTTAACTAAGCGGGTTTATTTTCTCCCAATACTCACATTTAGTATTTACATTTTGCCTTCAATAGAAATGAAAAGCAACAAAAGAAAAAAAAACTCAAGAGACATTTGTGCCCTATGACTTCAGTATCATTAATCTAAAATACCGGAAACTGCAATGCTATTCTGTAAGAACTCACTCCAGTTCTCACTTCTGATTCTGCGGTGAGAACTGCATTCATTGGTATTCTGTAACTTGATGAAAACTACACTAGCGCCACTAAGTGAGAACATAGGTGAAGCGAACTTAACTTGACAGTCAGAATATCAAATACTTTTCACTTCAGGTGAGTTACGAAGTGTAATCGAAAATGAGATATGAATCGAATTCGCACGCTGGTACCAGAAAATGTTTCAGTTCCGCCACTCGGCACCAAATGTACAGCGCAGTAGGTACCTATACTACTGAGGTAGAATGACCGTGCTGGCAGTGTCTAGACGCCATATTACAAAAATTTGTCACGCCAAACGCATTTTGAGTGCACCTAATTGTTTTTCACGAACCGTCATAAAGCCGTCAAGTTTCAATACGTCATTTGTGTGTAATAAGATTTAAGAGAGATGGCACTAATTTGCGTGTTATGTCACACGCAAGTCACGTCGTAGTGAATTCGATTCATCCAGTACAAAAGACGTTTTGCGGGACAAGGAAAGGATAATAACTTCAAAAGCGTGTAACTTCTTTATTTTCCATTTATTTGTATGTGTCTATTTGTCTGATGCAGAGTATTCTGAATCTAATGGGCTAATTTAATTAAAATTTGGTACTAATATGAACTGCTGCTACCCAACCAAATTTGCGTAGCTCACATAAATTTACTGGGTTACTTTCGGGGGACAAAATATCAAAAAAGTTATTCGATTCCGTGTGACATAATACGATGACATGCTTCATTCGAACGTAATCTCTCGCATAGCAACTTATAAGGTAATTGTTTGCTGAACTAGAGTTGCTTCGGCGGACTGGATAAAAATTAAAGCCTTCATTTATGGCACTAACTGGTATTGGTAGCTTTGTATCATTCCAGCAAATCCGAACCCAATTCTCATATCTCTTCATATTATTGATTAAATATTTTATTTTGATCAGTGTACTTGTGCGTAAAGCTTTTAATGCAGTTTGTTATTACTTTCTAATTTAAGTGCAGCATCATTAATGGGTTTGATATTTGTGGTCAAATGAATGTTTAATGAGTTTTAGTAATCAAACCAAAATTAATGGCACCCACATTAGTGATGAGGCCATACAAATATTTATGTATGACATGAGAGTATAAATATGGATGGGTCTCACCCATCCATATTTACGGTACCATATCGGATGGCCAAAGAATACATAGGTGGAATTTGCGAAGAACGATAAATGAAGTGATAGCGTGATGATTGCTATGAAAGGAGATGAGTATGATGTTTAGAAATCATGTAATTTACATATATGTATCAGCAGAAACTGGCATACTCGTACCGTGTATTTCAACTGAATTAGTCCAGTAGATTTTGGTTATGATAGACCGACACACGAGGTCCTTTGGGGATCTGTTTTTTTTTGTACTAGTATTCGGAACCCTGAATTTCGTGTAAAAACATAAAATTCAATGTGTGCTCTTAGTTATAACAAACCAGAGACAAACACAGCTGTTAAATAAACAAAAAACAAAAAATAACCAACACGCAAAATAAAACCTCGTATGCAAAACGATATACCACACAATTTGGGTATCAATTTTTATCGGGTCGTTATTATAAATACTTAATTGGCAGTTTAAGTTATTACTTCAGTCTTGGAGGCTAAGTCCATCAAAATTGATACCGTGGGAATCATGGCGGCAGGTATTATTGGTAAAACATCACAAGACAGAAAAAAAATGTTGTTTTATGTGTAAATATTTTATGATTTGTGTGTGGTGGCAAGCGGAACTGCTAAGTTTAGGTTTTTGGATTCCCAATAGTGGGATTTCTTCTGAAAACCTATTGCTGGGAATAGCTCGTATAGTGTTAATGGTTATTTCAAAGTGACATTGGTTAATACTGCCCCGGAATACAGGTTTGAGACAATAAGTAAACAATTTGAGGAGTGGTTGGAGATGCGCCACGGCGCTGTCCGTCAATGGTTGTTTCGGGAGCTACCTGTTTTGCAATTGGCAGGAGGACACGTCCGGGTCACCATGAGGAGTTCTGCCCTGCTTGGGCGGAGCAGCACCGTGTCCGCGTCGAGGCGATCAATGGCAGCGACCTCTCGCTTCCAGCCCTGGTTCAAACCATGCTCTGGAGTGAGGGTTCATGGGAAGTAGTCAGTTAGTCACCTCCTTCTACGAAGCAGTAATGATAGCGAATGCGGAAGCAGGCTGCGTGAGGGAAAGGCAAACCTGACGCCCCAGCTGCCGCATCCAAAGAACACGCCCCGGGCGTCGGAAGTCACAGGGCGATTCCCGGCCACCGTAGGCGTGGGCCAGCGGACAGCGAGCGTTGGATAGCTCACCGTACGTTAAAAACCAGGTCCGGGTCGACGGCTCGTTGTATTTTACGCGCACCTCAAAGCTATGTTGCGGAATTTGTTCGAAAGAGTCACCGCGGTCCTGGAACGCAAAGGGTATTTGGAGGAACACAGAGGCAATCAGGAAGAAGTCATTTGATGATTTCTCGTCCTCAAAAACAAAAAGGCTAATCTTATGAAATATTGTAATAATAATAATAATAATAATAACCTGGCAACCCACAAGCAACATAAGTCAGATTTTTTTTCAGTTCCTATATAAAATCCAAAAAATCTATATTTTTCAAGAAAATCTCAATTTAAACACACCTCCAAAGAAACCTGATTAAAAACTGGATAAGAACAGTCATAAATACATAAACCGGCCGATAAAAATAAACTATGAAAAGAAATTTAAGAAAAAGCCCCAGATGACGTCTGTCAACGACGTCAGAAAACCAACATGCACAATGGAAATGGAATGAAACGATGATATTATGTTGACCAGAGCAGCTACTCTTCGCGCACGCCATCCACCCCCGGGCTCACCGCTCAGCTCCGCCTCGCCGCCGCCGGACATCGAATCACAAGTGTCACCGGCGGTCGCAGTCGCGTCGAGCTCGAGCGACGAGTATTTCTCTCCGCCGACGTCGCCACCACCAGTACGTCGGCAGGGGAGAGGCCGGCCACCGAGGGGCTTGGGACCTAGGGGCCAACCGGCCCCGAGCCGGGTCCCCGCTACCGGTGGTTGTGTGCAGCGCATGAGATGGACTCAGTCTATGAACGAGAACGTCATGCGCGCATATTACGGGTCTACAGAGGGGGGAATTAACCTCACTGCGTACCGTGTTAGGATGCTGTGTCTGTTTCAGGACCTGGAACCAACTGTAAACGTCTCGGCCCAACGATTGTCGGATCAGGTGCGGGTCATCCAACGTAGTCACAGGTTGGACGAAGCCGCACTTGATAGGCTGCGCTCAGAGGTACTGAACAACCTTATCATCTCGACCCCGACACAGACCGCGGTACAGGCGCCAGGCAGTGGCGCAATCATTCCGCGGCCCATTAATGTTTGTGACGAGGTGGTTGATAGGGTTGTTACGGTAAGTAGCCAGTGCAACGATCGACTGAGGAGCGCTCTGGAGGATGCGCTTCGCGAGTATAGATCAACTCCGACCGAACTTAGGCCCCGATTACCACGGTTGCCTATGCACAAAAAGAATAGGGCGCTGGTGTGTGCCTTGGCTTGCAGAAAGTTTGTGCATGGGCGAACCGTATTCGGCGGTATAAGAGGCGGGTTGACCGATACTCGCAGAATCGCATGTTCCAGAGCGATGAGAGGTGGGTGTATAGAGCTTGGGAGCGACCTGAACAAAGTGTGACGGACGTGTGCCGCCCGGATGACGTTACCACAAATACATTCTGGCGAAGCATCTGGTCTGTACCCGTCTGTCATGCCGAGGGTGGCTGGATGCGTGATGTTGAGCGCGTGTGTGAAGCTATACCACAAATGGAAAAAATTACAATTACAACAGTAGATATAGCCACAGCAGTCCGTCCATTACCGAACTGGAAGTCTCCGGGACCGGACGGACTGCATAACTTCTGGCTTAAGTGGTATAGCAGCTCACACGCGCTCCTGGCATCTCAATTCCAGTCATCCTTAGATTCTGGGTCGCTACCACAGTTTCTGACAACTGGCATTACCCACCTGCTCCATAAAACAGGTAGTCCCACGGAACCTAAGAACTATAGACCGATTACTTGTTTGTCGATGGTCTATAAACTTCTTACATCCATCCTGAGAGTGAAAATTAATGAACACATTGAGAGCAACTCGATTATGTCCTACTCTCAGAATGGATGTAGGAAGGGGTCCCGCGGAACTAAGGAGCTACTCCTCATAGACATGGCCATAAGCCAACAGGTTCGTCGCTCCCGCAAGGATCTGTCGACATGTTGGATAGATTACAAGAAGGCCTACGATTCTGTGCCACATACATGGCTCTTGAAGGTGTTGGAGCTGTACAAAGTAGATGCAACTCTACGCACCTTCCTTGAGTCATGTATGAGGCAATGGAAAACGGTCCTTCGCTATCCAGGATGTCGATCGATTCAAGGGAATGAGGAGCCTGTATGGATTAAACGGGGAATATTTCAGGGCGACAGTTTGAGTCCACTTTGGTTTTGCTTAGCTCTGAATCCTCTAAGCACACTGCTGGAGGATTCAGGTCTAGGCTATCGGTTGAGAAGAGGTGGTCAGACCATATCTCACCTTCTTTACATGGATGATCTGAAACTCTTTGCCCCCAACAATTTGCGACTAATGGAGCTACTGAAGGTGACTGAAACCTTCAGTAGTGCCATCAGGATGGAATTTGGTGTGGACAAATGTGCAGTCATGCATGTAAAGAAAGGGGAGATTATGGAATCTGAGGGAATTCAACTCTCGGATTCCATACAGGTTAGATCCCTCAGCTCGACCGAAACCTACAAGTATTTGGGTATGTCGGAAGCGTTAGGCATTAACGGTGCTGACATGAAACAATCGCTGAAAGAGCGCTTCTTTGGCCGCCTGAAAAAGGTTTTAAATAGCCTTTTGTCAGGCGGAAATAAAGTGCGCGCTTTCAACGGTTGGGTCATGCCGGTATTAATGTACTCTTTCGGCATACTCAAATGGACTCAAACCGAACTCGACGCCCTGGATAGGAGAGTCCGTACACTGTTGACCGCAAACCGGATGCATCACCCACGATCGTCGGTGATGAGACTGTACATCCCGCGGAAATGTGGAGGTCGAGGCTTTTTAAATGCTAAGACTCTCCACAACCGCGAGATGTGCAGTCTCAGAGAATATTTTCTCAAAGCCGATGTGGGTATGCACCGAGATGTGGTCGCAGTGGACAAAGGATTCACCCCGTTATCCATGGCTAAAGAGAACTGGCGCAAACCTGTGATACCTACTACAGATGACCGTAGGGAGGTATGGAGAGGCAAGGAGCTTCACGGACGCTTTTATCGGGCTCTTTATGGGTCCGATGTTGATTTCTCAGCGTCCGTGGCCTGGCTACGTTTCGGTGATCTTTTCGGAGAAACTGAAGGTTTTGTTTATGCAATTATGGATGAAGTTATCTTAACGAACAACTACCGGAGGCATATTATGAAGGACGGGACGGTTGACGTGTGTCGGGCATGCCACCGTCCGGGTGAGTCCATCAGACATATTATCTCTGGTTGTTCTCGTCTGGCTAACGGCGAGTACTTGCACAGGCACAACCAAGTAGCCAGGATTATCCATCAGCAACTTGCTTTGAAATACAAACTTGTGGATTCTGAGGTACCGTATTACAAGTATGTGCCCGACCCAGTTCTCGAAAATGACCATGCCACGTTGTACTGGGATCGGTCTATCATTACTGATAGGACTATTATTGCCAACAAGCCAGATATAGTGGTGATAGACCGATTAGCGCGCCGCACAATGATAATCGATGTTACCATCCCACATGACGAGAACCTCGTGAAAGCTGAGAAAGAGAAACAAATCAAGTATCTCGACTTAGCACACGAGGTTGTCGACATGTGGAATATGGACTCGGCTGTCATTGTGCCGATTGTCGTTACGGCCAATGGTCTGATGGCCAAAAGCTTTGACGAACATCTGTCAAAGCTGGCGTTACACGGTTGGTTAAAGGGCCTGATACAGAAGGCAGTACTCCTCGATACGGCTCGTATTGTGAGGAGGTTCCTTTCTCTGGAGCCCTAACCACCGGTAGCTTGGACCCTGCTCCCGACACCGGCGGACTACTGCGTTTTGTATTTTTAAATGTTTTTTTATTGTTTGTGTTTTTTTTAAGAAATATTTAAAAATATAAAAATGTATGTATAGTTAAATAAATAAAGAGGGAATAATAATAATATGTCACCGGCCGGGGGAATCCATTCGCCACATTATTTCCGGTTGTTCTAGTCTGGCTAACGGAGACTATTTGCACAGGCACAACCTCGTAGCCAGGATTATCCATCAGCAACTTGCCCTTAAATACAATCTTGTGGAATCGGAAGTACCGTACTATAGGTATGTGCCCGACCCAGTTCTCGAAAATGGCAATTGCACATTGTATTGGGATCGGTCTATCATCACTGACAGGACTATTGTTGCCAATAAGCCTGACATAGTGGTGATAGACCGACTAGAGCGTCGCGCAATGATTGTTGATATAGCAGTCCCGCATGACGAGAACCTCGTGAAGGCTGAGAAAGATAAACAATCGAAGTATCTTGACTTGGCTCGCGAGGTTGTCGACATGTGGAATGTGAACACAGCAGTCATTGTGCCGATAATCGTGACGGCCAATGGCATAATTGCCAAGAGCCTCGACCAACATCTCAAGAGGCTCTCGTTGGGCAGCTGGATCAAGGGCTTGATCCAGAAAGCAGTACTCCTGGACACGGCGCGTATAGTGAGGAGGTTCCTCTCTCGGGAGCCCTGACCACCGGTAGCTTGGACCCTGTTCCCGATACCGGTGGGCTACTATTTTTTATATTTTTAAATGTTTTTTTTTAAATAGAAATATTTAAAAATTTAAGAAGTATGTATAGTAAATAAATAAATGGAATAATAATAATAATATTTATTTCTGTACCAAGTAGTTTACATTAGTTTATGATTGGAGCCTCCTTTTAAGCATCATGACGCCTGTGTTAGGAGACTCCGCACTTCCATAGCTTTGGATGTTTGTACACTTACTAAATTATTTTATTTTTTTGTTTCTTGAGTTACACTTTTATTCATTAATGTGGGTGTGTTGGGTGTGCGGAGTGTATGATGTGTGAGGGGTGTGTTTGTAGTGTGTCGAGTGTGTGATGTGTTTGGTGTGTGCGGGGTGTGAGAAGTGTGTGGTTGGTGTGGATGTGCGTATGATAGGATGTGCGTGTGGGTGTGGCGGTGCCAGTTAACTAATTTCCACTTATTGTAACAATAATTCAATATCTGCATAGGTACGTGATTTTAACCATTCTATTAGCATTTTCTTACCTTTATGAAGATGTTCAGAGTAAATGTATATGTCTTTATTAATTTTATTATATAACCGCGCTGATTGAGTGTTATATTGTGTAGCAGCAAATTTGGTTTTAGATTGTGGTACTTGCGCAATAATATCCTTTCTTCTCTTTAACATTATGTTTTTATCATATGTAAGTGTCTTATGTTTTTTTAAGATCAGTGCACAGATATATAATTTCCTAACAGATAGCAGGCCGCTAATATCATATAGACTTTCAGTAGGGAATCTACGTTTCTTAAAGTACATTATTTTTATCAGCCCTCTTTGCGCTCGTTCTACGTCTATAAATTTTGATTTCGCTGCCCCACCCCATACAGGTATACAGTAGACTATCACAGATTGTGCAAGGGCTGTGTAGATTTCATTAAGAAGATTTCTTGTCTTGGCGCCTACCTTTATGGCTATGCTGGCAGGGGTCACGTATCTTAATGATTTAAATATCCATCCCAATTTTCGTATTCTATCAGCAACATGTTCAAGGTGGAAATACCAGCTTAAATGTTGATCAATTATGACACCTAAATATTTTGTCTGTGTTACTTTATTAATAATAGGACATGTACAGGAATAATTCATGGCTCGTTTACAAGAATGTATTTTTATATTTAAATCTTGATCTGGTTGTGAGCGGTTTCTAATTGTAAAACATATATAGTTGGTTTTGGTTGCGTTTAGCGTAAGGAGATTTTCATTAAGCCAATTAGCAATTTGAGCCATACCTATTTCCGTTTTGAGTTTTACTTCGGACCAGTTATCCCCATAAAAGACAATAGAAGTATCATCGGCGTAAGAAAAGATTTTTGCGTTATCTACTTTTAAGTTACATAAGTCATTTATGTACATTAAGAAAAGTGTAGGTCCTAATACGCTTCCTTGAGGCACACCGAATGATACCTCTACGTCATTACTGATGTATGTCCCTATCTTAACTCTCTGTCTTCTATTTGATAGATAATCTTTAAAAAACATAAGAGGGGTTCCCCGTATTCCAATTCTTTCTAGTTTGGTCAAAAGGGTCGGAACAGCAACGGTGTCAAAGGCCTTTTTTAGATCAAGGAATACAGCGAGACACTTTTTTCCTGAATCGACATAATCAGTTATCAGGGAGCTAAGCGCTGTGACTGCATCCTCAGTTGATATTCCCTGTCTAAAGCCAAATTGTGTAGGTGATAATATATTATTTTTCTTTAAATATTGTAACAGTCTTATATTAATAATTTTTTCTAAAACCTTGGATAAGCCTGGTAAGACAGAAATAGGTCTGTAGTTATTGACATCATCGCTGTTCCCTCCCTTGTGAACCGGTGTAATAATGGATTGCTTCAGTAGTGTCGGAAAGATACCTTTTCTAAAACAGAGATTTACCAGATGAGTAATGACAGGAACTATTTCCTTGCTAATATATTTTAGGAATTTAGTGGGGATATTGTCCCACCCTGGAGCACTGTCAGATTTCAAACTCATCAGAACACTTTCTACTTCAATGGGGTCAGTGTCCAAGAGACCAAAAGAATTAATTTGTGTTGGTGGAATGTTAGATCGGCCAGAAGTATCATTCATCGGAATTTGCTGGGCTAATTGCTTCCCAATATTAGCAAAAAAGTTATTGACAGAGTTCACTGATGCTGTTGGAGAGGGTAGGATATTTAATAATTCAGTGCTTTGATTTTTAGGTTTATTTGAGTAGGTGATTGATTTTATATTTTTCCATAATAAATTTGTATTTGTAAGCGATTTAGCAAGTAATTCTCTTTCGAATTTTCTTTTCATTTTTTTTTATAAGATTATTACAGTAATTTCTGTACCGTGTGTAAGTTATTTTTAAAATGTCATTATACGGATCTGATCGACAGTTTTTTTGCAATTTATTACGATTTTTAATGCATTTTAATAATCCTGGGGTGATCCACGGCTTAATTATCCGTTTGCTGCTAGCGATAACTTTTGTGTTAGTGTTGTATTTAATAGAATCAATCAGTTTTTGAATCAGTTTGTCTGTTAGCAAATTCGGATCGTCACAGAAAAGCAAGTGTGCAAGATTTTTTTCTTGTAAATATTTTAGTGCATTTTCAAAGTTTATGGTAGTGGTAATTTTACTAGCGGATTCCTTAGTTTTTATTTTGGAAAGTGATAGAAATATAGTACAGTGATCGGTAATTGTAGTTTTTAAGACAGCAATTGAAGCTGATGTCTTTTTTTTATGAATCCTCAACATGAAGTGGTCTAAGCAGTTCCGTTCTCTGGTCGGTAGTGTATGACCAGGTAAAATACCATACGCAGACAACATGTTAAGATAGTTAAGTCGATTTTTCTTATCATGAGACATTTCTACATCTTTCGCTCTAATGTTGATATTTAGGTCTCCCGTTATTATTATGTTTCTTTGTGTAGGTAACGTATCTAAGTGCTGACTGAGTGAATCTATAAAACTATCCAGGTTGGTGTTGCATGGAGACCGGTATATACACAGAAGAGTGTTATCTAGTATGTCTAATTGCATACAGGTCGCTTGGTCTAGCCAAATTTCTTGAATTTTTGATTTTAACGTTTTTTTAACAAATACAACTACTCCATCATTTTGATTCATCTGCCGTGTTGACACAAAAGACTGGTAATTGCTGAGTTGGGGTATATGTTTGTTCTTATTTAATCTACATTCTGTTAATACTATAACATCTGTTTCGAATTTAAAAGTAGACATCATAACGACGAAATCATCAAAGTTGCAGTATATACTTCTAATGTTCTGAGATATAATAGTGAAATCGTTTTTTTGACATTTATATGATCAGAAAGATTTGAAGGATCACATTCAACTGCCCTCGAAATCTCAATGTTGTCTATATCATTGATTGTTTGCAATGTGTTACTCATAAACGATCCCAGATATTATTGAGGTCATCACAAGGCAGTCGTAAATGCCACATTGATATTGTTCATAATAAAGGTAAACCATGAAAGAAAGCAACGAGATTATTATGTTAATAATTTCAAAGGTGTATTTTTTTTTATGAAAGAATGATTTCAAATATGTATTTTTAATTATACGTTCTTTTGTATAATTAATATATTTATGAAACTGGTCCAATATTTTAATGTATGTTTCCAAATTCCTGTATGTTATGTGAAAATTAGGTGCACGCTCAATACATTGGTTTTGTGTTATGGTGAAAATAAATAACTTATGATTTGTTTTTTTGTGTGAGTTTGTATTATTGTAGGGTATGTTTAGTTCGTACAGATTGAATGTAGGCATGTGTATAGTGAGCTTAGTGTGTTTGTGTAGGTTAGTATTACAAAAAGTTTTTAAAAACAAAGATAAGTACCTTTAAACATTAGATAAGTACCTTATTGCTACGTAGATACTGCTATGATAGACTGACAAGAGATAATGCTTGATGAATGATGCATTACTACAGAAGTATACTGCAGATAGTCATGTTTTCACTATAAGTTTATGAATTTGTTCCTCACTTCTTATAGTTATTTTTTGCGATTGATCATCCTTTTTTATATATACTTTGCCATATGCAGTCCAGCAGTATTTATACTCTCCAGTTTTTATTAGATCCCTGGCAAGGAAATACAGACGAGATCCCTTAGCCGTTAGATGTTCCGACAGAAAGATAGGGGTGTCTTCTTGGGACTTAAAACCAAGATGTTTGCAACATAGCTTGGACTGATGTTTTTTATTAAATGACTTTCCCTTTTTTAGTATCTCATTTTTTATAAGAGTGGATCCAGTTTCTACGACAATGGGAGTATTTTGGATGTCATTTTTTCCCTGCACTCTATAAATGTCCTTTATATCATATTTAGTTAGAGAACAGTCTATACCTTTGGAAAGGGTCATAACTAAGCTAATCAGTTCTTCTTTAGTTTCTCCAGCTAATTTCGGCACATTTTTTATCACAAAGTTGGCCTTACGACTTCCTGTTTCCATTTCTTCTATTTTATTCTCCAAGAGCATAATATATTTTTTGTCTTCTTTCGACTGCTGTTCCAATAGAGATATTTTATTTTCCAAGTCTTGATTTTGTAACGCAAGGTGTGAAATCGTATTTTCTATGTTTAGATTAGTTTGTTGTATTTCCTTTAAAGTTGTGGTGACTTCTTGTGTCTGCTGAGTCAACATAAAAGCCAACATTTCCTTCACTTCTTGTTTAAAGTTATCCAACTGTTCACCAATGAATAAGTCCTCCCGGCTCCTCTTAGACCTCTGGGTCACAAAATTAGGTGGTGTTCGATTTGCAGCTGATTCCAATTGGTCAATCTCCGTCTCTGAGAAAGATTTATTCATGCGCGATGCCATCTTGTTAATTTCGTCTAACAAAGATGCAATACAAGTCCGTACGCTTACAAAAATATTGAATTATTTTAATGCGTAAGCGGCGTAGCCGATCCCCTCCAGGCCCCTGCGTGAGGTATCGCGTACGTAGCAGATAAGTATCGGCCGTCGCGTGTCGCCTCGTAGCACTGTAGCAGCGTCGTAGCACTCAATATGACACCGTAGCAGCGTGAGTGACGTAGCTCAGTGATTATTCGTAGACAGGAGACTAATTTCGTTGACTTGGCGCAGTGGCTACGAACTTGACACGACGCACGTCGTGGCCCAGGTTCAAATCTCACCAGTTGCAGCGAATCTTTCTGTCAATGCCTCGAAGCGATGGTTCATCCAGCTATAGAAATCTCCTCGATGGCGCGAGCTTGTCGGCGCCGCAGATCGTGAGAAAGAGGTTTCCGACACAATCCAATATGGCCGCCGCACTCAATGAACGCTCCCACAAGATAGACAAGGAGGGTCCGAGTTCAAAAGTGAAGTCACTTGGTTTATAGAAATAATTTAACAAAATTTAAAATTCAAGGAACAATTACTAAAAACACGTCCGATCCGAACCGCGGCCAGTAGGAAGAGGATAGTCGTAGAGGAAGAGGACAGTCGCCGAGATGATATTGTACCAATATCATCTCGGCGACAGTCAGGTTCAAAAGGTGAAATTAGAGATGTTTTGACAGATTTCGCTTGCGATGCGAATATGAACGCTCCTTAAAAACGCGAGAACTGCCAGTAAGATTTTTCATGAAACAAGAGTAAATGTCGCGTAATTTTTTTCTTACATGCGCACCAAAGAATCTTAATTAGATCACGAATACTAATTAACCAATTAAACAGAAAATAACTCGATGATAAACGTTTATAAAATTCAATTTGTCTTGACTTTTACGAGTATTAACTTTCTTCAGTAATTAAAATCGTTAACTAAATCAATCATCCAATATCTTGTTCTTAAGTTTTAACTGTTAAATAATAAGTATATATTTAATAGAAAGTGATTGATTTATTTGAATTGAAGGATTAAATTATTATTTTTGATTAATAGGTATTGGGAACGCTAGTGTTTTTGAGCGATAATTTTATAATAATAAGAACTTTGAGCTTCAGTTTAATTATAAAAATTCAAATTTATTTGTACAGTCTTATTTAGTCGTGATTTTTAATCAAATCACTTTAACCGACTAGAGCGCTAGATAAGAGTGCTATTTTTGTAAAAATATGTAATCTTGGTCTCTTTTTCTACAACATGTATGTAGGTAGTAGACTGGTGGGTAGGCAAAGCTTTTAATTTGACTAACTTTTAAGATACAGATATATAAGATGGAAATAACTATTTTGTATAGAAACTAATAATTGTGTTCAGAATCCTTTTTGCCGTAGCGTGGACTCGTCAATCTGTGTAACGTGAGTGGGCGTGTATTTTAGGCACGCTACCATTGCGGCGATAAGTCCCCTCATTGAGGAGTGGTTGGAGAACCGCCACGGCGTCCTCACCTTCCGCCTGACGCAGGTGCTCACCGGAGACGGCTGTTTCGGGAGGCACCTGTGTCAGATTCAGCGGGAGGACACGTCCGGGTGTCAACACTTTGTAAATCGCCGGACACGGTGGAGCATACGTTGGTCTGCCCTGCTTGGGCGGAGCAACGCCGTGTCCTCGTCGAGGCGATGGGTTGCGACCTCTCGATTCCGGCCCTGTTTCAATCCATGTTCCGGAGCAAGGAGGCATGGAAAGAGGTCACCAACTTTTGCGAAGCAGTAATGCTAGCGAAAGAGGAGGCAGAATGCCCGCGGGAGAGGAAAACCTCACGCACCAGCTGTCGCAACAGAAGAAAACGCAAGCTATGGGCGGCTCTTTGTTTGATAACGACCAGACCCGGGTCGACGGAGTGTAGTGTTCCACGCGCGCTTTAAAGAGCTGACAGCAAAGAAGACGGGGCCCCATAGGCTCAGTGCCTGCTAGGATTGCGGAATTTATTCAAGAGTTACCGCGGTCCTGGAACGCAAAGGGCACTAGGAGGAACACTGCTAGGTTTTAGTCAGTAAGAGCCACTTCCTTCCATTCCGACCAGAGCGGAAGAAGTCATTTCATGATTTCCCATCCAGAAAAAAATGTTGGCATTTTATTAAAATTTTAAATCAAAGCTCAAGATCAAACTTATGGAACTTTATGAAATATTAAATCTATACTAATATTATAAAGCTGAAGAGTTTGTTTGTTTGTTTGTTTGAACGCGCTAATCTCAGGAACTACTGGTCCGATTTGAAAAAATCTTTCAGTGTTAGATAGCCCATTTATCGAGGAAGGCTATAGGCTATATATCATCGCTAAGGCCAATAGGAGCGGAGCAGCGATAAGGAATGTTTTAAAATCGGGGATTCCACGGGGACGAAGTCGCGGACAGAAGCTAGTTAAAATATATGTATATTGTATATATTTACAAAAGACCATATTTATTCAAATCATTTTAATAATCTGGAAGGATCATTTTGAGGAAAAAAGTGTCACTGGGTTATTTTTTCATTAGGAATTTCTCTGTGAAATACAGACAGAAACAAAATATTAGTAGAAATTTCCATGTTCTCAAGATATTTCTCAAATAAGTTGTTGCAAATAAAATTAGAGCAGAATTTACTTTAACGTTCAACAAGTTTCAATTTATGCAGAATATCTTTTGCCGAAGTGAAACTTATTTGACGCCTGAGTTAACTTTACATAGTTTATAAGATTTTCCTTAGTGTTACTTCCGTTGCAATTAAAACTGCAGCCTCAAAACGGTAGTTGTGTTTGGTAGTTACATATTTTATTTGTAAATATTTTTTATAATATTTTGTTTCATTATAACTCATGTTAAAATGAAACGAAAGAATAGAATAATGTTTTTCAAAAGAACTGTCACTCATCTTTTGAAAGGTTCATTAGAAGATCAGCGTCAGACAGTACCAGTCTGTCTGACTTATCGGTGAAATGGAACTTTATGAGGACAGCCGTGAGGTTATTGTCATTTCTGTGTAACTATTTATTTGATTCAGAGTAACAGCAAGAAAACGATTCTTTTATAACGATATATTCGTTACTAAACAACATAATGTTATCAATTTCCAGGAGAACCGGTCCTACTCGCTATGGGTAACAGCATACGACGGCTCCATACCACAGAAGACGGAAGTCTACGCGACAGTTTCCGACAAATCCGGCCAGCGACCCAAGTTACCCCGCCCACCAACCATAAACTTTCCTCCATACCCTAGCGTACCACCAAAGTTTCCTCCGACCATACACAGCACTACCAAAGCAACCAATATTTACGTACCAGTACCTGAAGCAACCACAACACTCACTACTTTAAGTCCTCCAAACCCTCCCGATGATGCGCCACCTGGTGGAGAGAGCATCCTTCAGAAAGACGATAGAACAACCAGCACTGAAGCGCCTAATAAGAATCCTACCAGCAATGAAATGCCCCTGACTATGGTACCTCTTGTCGCTATTGGAGCCCTGGTAGTGATAGTCGCAGTGGTCATCCTTTTTGTCTGCAAGAAAAACAACGCTCAGAAGAAGGATAGCAAAAAAGATGACATGGTAAGTTATGATAAAAAGTGCAGAATTTCCTGACCTTTGAAGTGTTGGGAAAGTCAATTTGCAACTGCAATTTAACCCGTTAAGTGTATTAAGATAAATGAAAATGCTTTTAGTGCGCAGATATTATATTGTTTATTAATTTGATGAATAGCGTTCCACACGCAGAATAATGAAGATGAATATTTTCAATAATAGACTTTACAAGCAAAGATAACTCAATTAGCAATTACGTTAATAACTCTTGAAATATAAATACAATAATCTAGATATATGAACCCATAATATGTGGCATTTAACTTCCACGTAGATACTTTAAACGACATTTTGACGATATATTAAATTCTCGTTTTACGTTATTATTTAAATTATTTAAAGGTTAAAATAACCGCTGGAGGTTATTTAAAATTGGCTTTCGATAATTTTGTGTGTTGAATGTTTATTGGAAAAGCAATAATTGATCAGATTATGATCGTCCAAACAACAATATTATCTTGTTAAAATTTTCTGGCGGTCTTATATCTTCAGACTATTATTTAGAAGAAAAATATTCATTTCTGTGAAAATTACAAGTACCTACAACTTATTAATTCGAAGTAGAATACGATTGACTTTAAGAATCTCCATTACAACCCACAGTTCGAGATGTTTAGATGCTTAATAAATATTTCTTTTAATCGTAGAAACCTCATTTATAAAATTTATTTGAAACTCATTGTCCTCAGAGTAAAGATTCAAGTGGGATTGTCCTTCAAGATGCTTCTCTCAATATTTGGGACCACCCACGAGCATACTCCAATAGATATGAGTCTTGGGACAATGGTCACTTGCAGGTCAGTTTACGATAGATTGATAGTGGTATCTAGTTTAGTTTTCTTGCTTCTTGCTGCCTTGCTTTTATAAATGTGCTTCCTTGCATTTGTTTCTGTCAATTCTAACTTCGCATCTTTTTTTTTATTCCATTTTAGTCTTGCCTGTTATGCAATGTGATTTTTTGACTGCATTTTGTAAAATTAGGCAAACAACAAAATAATAAATAGTATTATATTACTTCTTCATCTATCTATTCAGGCTTGTTACCTTCCAGTGGTGGTTCATGGCTTTTGTCATTAATTTCCTATCCACACAATTTGGCGTTAGTAACCATGTTTCTGAACTTCAATGTAATTTTGCTAATTGGTTTAGTTTTCGTTTCTTTCTGGGAATGATTATATTAAAAAATCAATAAGACGTCTCGCAGCTTAATCATATCATGCATTAATTCCAAAATTTAATAATCGCTTGCGTAATTATTTTCATCAATCTTTGATTTTTTGCCAATACCGTTTCTTTTTTATTTCCAAAAGCAATATTTCAAATCCAAGAATGGCATTAGAGTTGTTAGATTGCTTACGTTTACATACAGATGTCTCATTCCACGTTCGGTATGCAAAGGTAAACAAAACCTTAATAAAAAAAACAAACTAATCTTTTTTCATAGGCTACGTGTGTTTGCCGATATTAAATCTAGTGCTTTCGAAATTATTCTTTTTTTATCTGCAAACTAGAATGTCATTCGTAAAAGAAAAGTAGTATTTGACTAGAATCATGCCGTTCACAGCCCGTTGTATTTTGCGTATAAATATGGCTAAAGTTGATAAGTAAATTATCTTCATTGTTTTATTGCAGACAAGCTTAACCGAGACTGGGTTACTAACAGCAAACCTCAGTGCGATAAACGATATTTTAAATAATAATTCAATTAAAAAAATTACAGCTATCAGAAGAAACATCGATATCAAAAGATGACCAGCCGCCAGACAAATGGGAGTTCCCTCGACATAAGCTGAGGATTTTCAACATTGTTGGAGAAGGCGCCTTCGGACAGGTGTGGCGAGCTCAGGCTTTGGATATTGCTGGTAAGTGAAATTATTGTGACTGTCTTACACACGAGTCCCAGCGTTATGCTGAGCGATGGCTTGATTCAGCGAAAATTACTTTCATATTATATCTATATGGCGCCACGAAATAATTTCTTTCTCTTTATCGAAATTAGTTTACGTATTTTTGGCAAGGCGTCAAGGTTACCAGCATACAGCCAAGGATGACAAAACTTAAGTGACAGTGAAGTAGAATGATTGGCTGAGTGTACAGTGAAGATCTGAAGAAAGAAGAGAAACCGCGTACAAGAAGGAATACAGAACATAATATGGGTGGACCCAGTACAAAATGTCCTAGACAAAGTACAATTCTATTAACGATGACGAGCGTAAAATTATCCTTGGAAAAACCAACAAATCCTAAATTCTCGAAAGACATTTCAGTTACATTAAAAGACTGAGTCGTTACAATAAACTTTAAAGTGAGACAGAATGACGTTTTTAAGAGTGTCTTAAAATTTAATGGCGTTTTAGTATCTTGCTGCAAAAACGATGCAAAATAAATTACCAAAGTATATTATAGTGTTTTTTTTATTGACATATACAAACGTCACATTCTCGGATTTAATATAATTTCTTTTAAAAATAATGTCAAGTTTTTACTCACCCTACCGTTACAACTTGCCAATTTATCTTTTCCTGTAATTTTAATCATGTCAACGATCTATCTCCTGATAGGTCTTTCTACCTCGGCTTAAGAGCCCACTTCCACTAATACCTTGCAAAAATTGAACTGAAGACCTATGCTGAACAAGTCTAGGTACTAGAGCAATGGACATTTAAATTTCTAGTGGTCATAGTCTCGGCCCGGAGTCACGCAGAAATACAGCACGATCAAATATTCAAATCTATATTTCATGGTATAAAAATAGTGTTGTGGAATTTGTTCGAAAGAGTTACCACGGCCCTGCATAGGGCACAAGAAGGATCACGGGTGGGTTTTAGTCAGTAAAAGTCTGACACTCGCTACCGCTCCACCCAGGGCGGGTGATTTGATGATCTCCCACCCAAAAAAAAATGGTATAAAAATAGCTGAAGAGTATGGTTATTTTTTCAGTTTAACCCATTAATCTCTAAAAGTACTTATTTGAAAAATCACTTTGTATTTTACAACCCAATTTTAAGGAACTTCACAGGATATTCATGCTATGATTTTTAAGAGCCGAACAAAAAGAACGCTAAGCGAAAACGAAGTCATAACGTGGGCGGGGGAAATCTCGGGACACAGCTAGTGTAATCTAAATAAAAAGGCAATAAATGTCAGAATACTGAATAAAAACAAATAATGTACCTACACAAGATAGTTTATTAAAACTGCTACAAAGATAAAAAATAATTTTGCCTGAAGAGAAGTTAACTTGGTTTTAAAAGGGGTCTGCGAAACGTTTACCAGTGTGTTACGAATCCTAGTATGCGTTTTACAATGCAAGAAAAATAATAGCAAAATTACTGGAACAGTTTAAATAACTTTTGGTACGGCACCGTATGTTTTTGTTTCTTGCAAAGAAGTTAAATACACATATACAGTTCTCACCCTTAGACTTTTTATAGTATTAATAAAATAAACTTTAGCCAATTAGACGCCCCTTCTATTATAAACGAAACAGCTCTGATTTTGAAGTTTGAACTTTAAGAGATGTTTTGTTTAATTGAAGGAAATATTTTAATCTTCCACAATTCGTTTTTATCTAATGAGTTTACGCGACCTTTCTAAGGTCATCGCACACAGCAAATAACGGAAACTCAGTCGAGCGCCATTGATTGGCTATACATTAAAGTAAAATAATACGGATAAACCCTTGCTAGTCCGCCTTTACGGTAACCATCATTAGTAAAGTAAGAATCTGGTAAAGCAAGAGACCATCCCAAATTGTAAACTACATTAAATACTTCTTTGTGAATAAAGATTACTTTTGAGGTTTCAATGATCAAGATAAATCATTTTTACTGGCATGAATTATGTTTTCATTATTTTAAATGATGTTATTTTCTATGCATTTTAAAATTAAAGTTGTGAATGCGTGACAACGTGTAAAATACACTTTTCATCTCTTTAGATAAAGTGAGAAAAGTTATTAACTATTACATAGTAGTACATTATTTGTCAGTCTAGGGAATGAGATAAAGGTCCCTTCAAACGGCAGAAAACAGTTGTGTTATTTGTGGAACTAGCTGTGCCCGCGACTTCGTTCGCGTGGTACAATTATCTCAGTGGTAGCTGACTATAGAACAATACGGAATAATTATAATTGAAATCATTTCTATCTTATATTTATTTTAAATTCTTGTAACATTTTGTTGCTAAGTTTGCAAAATAATCTGTAGTTATCAGTGTAGTAATTTATATTTCCACTGCTGGAAGTAAGCATACTCAACAGACCATCATACATTAACCACCTCATATGACTAGACAGCTGTTGCATTGTGCTCTTTAGAATTCCACACTTTTTTAAGTTTCTTGTACTTTCTTCACTATAGATATTCACTTTGGACCACGCAACTACTATCATTTTTCACTGACCGTCTCTAAAAATTTGAAACTTATGCCTATTTTTGCTGTTATTAACGTTTTGATTTAAATCACGGTGTAACGTCTATACAAACTGACATTGTTATAGTGATAACGATTTCATTACCATTGGAATATGTTGCACATTTGAGTCTCACCTGGAGTCTCCATATGGAATTCCAATTCCAAAATTCCATAGTATATTCAACTTGTCCAGGACCTGAAACAGTAATATTTAATATGTAAGCTTCCATGTGAACATGCCTTTACAAAAATACGTCCCAACTTTGCAGAAACCACTTTACGTTGACAGTTAAATAAAATATTTTCACTGAGCTGACTGATTTTCATACCCATTTTCTTTAATGAAATATTACCTTGAAAGTATAACTAAGTACTTTCCGACTTAACAATTTCAGATTTAAGCATTGTAGCATTGCTTTGCGGAGCACATATTCAACTTTAAGTATTTAACAAAAAATCTTGATTGCTTTTTGTGTACAAAACTGGTAGTTTCACCAGGAGAGTTTTCCAATAGTTTGGAAATTCAGTTATTCTTTATTATTCAATTTCGACGTGCTTTTTTTCGAATTTTCACTGTACCACTTCTTTCTGACTTATTTTACGACAAAAAATAACATTCTAATTGATGACACTGATGATGACTTTTTTCCTCCATGTAATTGTTATAATAGTTAATAGAACATTTTTAGGAAACAAAAGTAACTTTCATATTTTGTAGGAAATCATAATATATTATTCGTCATAAATTATAAATGTCTGTCGTGGAAACTCCACTTTCTCCGTGTCAGCCCTCAA
Organism: Hecatera dysodea; assembly: GCA_905332915.2. Taxonomy (NCBI): domain Eukaryota; kingdom Metazoa; phylum Arthropoda; class Insecta; order Lepidoptera; family Noctuidae; genus Hecatera; species Hecatera dysodea. Next base: position 6,026,851 of record HG995289.1, on the reverse strand, counting down.
ATACGTTCCATCTATGTATGTGTACATTAATATTTAAAATTCACCCCCACGAGTGTCCATAAATGAAACAAATACGCCATCCGACCCAGAATCTTTGACTGTAACTGTCCCGCGTTAGTTATCAAACCTAAACACGTAGCTCACACGATTGCGGTTCCGCCAGTAAAATGTGAGGACTCTCAAATAACATAAACATTCCTATCCAGTACTTGTCATAGAATAAGAAAACCTAACAGAAGGGACAGTAGTGTAATTATTATCACTATCCATAGCCCGACTTCGCCAACTTCTGCGTATAGGCCTCGTTGTTTTGTGCCAATCCAGACAATCTTGTGCCAATCTCATCTGTGTTCTACACGCTATAGCAATTATGTTAGTTGGCCATTTCGCCGACTGTCATATATGTATATTGATGATTATACATACTGAAAAACTTACCTTCTGCATCCCACCAAACTTTCTAAACCAAAACAGTCAGTCTGTTTTGTCAAAATCTCACTGTATAAACTAAGTTGGAGTGAATTCGAAGTGACCTGTCATTCCATCTTGTTTGTATGGTTTGAAAGCTTATTACACGTTCACTTCAACTTAGTTTACTTCAGGGTGAGATGTTTTCTGAATCGCACTGCTGGGGTTGTCAATTTAGTGACGATAATTATGCGGAGCACGTAAAGTGCATCGCTCGCGATAACACACTCCGATTTTCCTTCAAATCTATACTAATATTATAAAGCTGAAGAGTTTGTTTGTTTGTTTGTTTGTTTGAACGCGCTAATCTCAGGAACTACTGGTTCGAATTGAAAAATTATTTTTGGGTTGAATAGACCATTTATCGAGGAAGGCTTTAGGCTATATATCATCACGCTTAAGCCAATAGGAGCGGAGCAGCGATAAAGAATGTTTTAAAATCGGGGATTCCACGGGGACGAAGTCGCGGGCAGCAGCTAGTGCTTCATAATTATGCAGTTTTAAGTTTTTATTTGCTAGACAGTATAAGGACGCACTAAATATTGTTGATTTTGTATTACGCCTTTGACTTGCTGATTGAGCTCAACGTAGGTGCTGTGCCTCTGCCAAGGTTGTGGATTTTGTTCGAAAGAGTCATCGCGGCCCTGGAACGCAAGGGGCATTTGTAGGAACAAGGATGCGTTTAAGTAACTAAGAGTCTGATACTCTAACTTTTTCCGCTCCACCCAGAGCGAAAGAAGTTATTTGATGATTTCGATGTTCCATAAAAAAGGTAGACTCGTCCCGAAACTGTGAGCTAAAACCTCAATGTTCTATTGGATTAAAAATACGACTAGAAATACCACTTCTATACAATTCTTATTCTATGCTAACATGTGCTGATACGTTCGGAGATCGTGATGCTGTCTCCCATTAAAACCGACTCAAAAAATGCCAAAGGTTATTTATGGAATATTGTAAATTGAAAATGGTGTTCAGTACCTATTTTTGGAACGTTTTAAGTGCAAATTGGATCAGATTTCTTGCGTCCTTAGATTTCGCATAGGGTAGAGTGGGGTTTAAAGATACGCGGGTAAAAAGGTCCACCATTGATATTTCCGAAAATAATGCTACGTCAGAGATTTCGAGTACTGGTGTAAGAAGGGCCTCAGGGAGAGGAACTTACCGTACGACGACTACTTACCTTTGGATTACTATTTGGACTTTACACTTTGTTACGTATTATCTCAGTAACAAAATATGTGGAATACCTAGAGTTGTGTTAGTATACAGTATGTTCGTACGCATACCTGCTAGCTTGGGCCGACAGCCTTATATATTATACACAGTATGTTGCTGCAAGTAGGTATTTCGCACTTTGTGATTCTATACAACGGGCAGTGGGACTAACCAAATAGTTAACCCGGGCGAACGAACAGTTGATTTTTTGTAATAAATATAAATGATCTGTTTATATTGAATTTAATTTTAATAATTTTCAATTATCAACTTAAACTCGCTATTTATTCAAACTGGCCCTTTTGACCCTATTACTGGTCCCCTTTGCCCCATAAAGTGGGGCAAAAGGAACCAGTATATTTGATATCTAACGAATAACTGTAAAATGATTATATTATTTAAAACTTAAGTTCAAACTACTGCGGTACTGATTAGAATTTGGATCTTTTCCGGAATTGTTCAAGTTAAATATTATAGTAACGAATCAATATTACAAAATTGGACCTTTCCGCCCCGCCCTACCCTATAGACAAATTGGAAAAGCATTTATTAGAATCATGTATTTTACACCGATCAAGTATATAATAAATAAGTATTCCATAATTTGTTTAATACATGAACACTTTTTTCTTATAAGGGTAGGTAGAAAATACAAAACGTGCACTGTTTTTGCTTCGTTTATGTTCAAACATCTGATCATTCACGTATTTGTTGCAAATTCTATGTATGTTTATTTATTGATGGAAAATCATCAAATGACTTCTTCTGCTCTGGGTGGCGCGAAGGGGAGTGGGGAGTGAGAAAGGGGAGTGTCAGACTCCTACTGATTAAAACCCAACCGTGTGGCTCCTTTTTTGGAATCCTCCCTTTGCCTTAAAGGGCCTCAGTGACTCAATTTCGCAATAATGCTCGCTAATTCGTGAATGTAAAGCTAAAAATGCTATATAGAAAGCTAGACAACAATAGTAATATTTGAAATAAATATAGCAAATATAAAGTTATCGATACTGTAAAAAAAATGCCAGCAGTAAAAATAAATAAAAATATACTTTTGATTTTTTCATCCCACTGCCGATAGCGAATCGATAGCGCAAATAAATAACAGATCTACGAGCACAACCACTGTTTTTTGTTTGCACGTAAACGCTCAATAGTTTCCATTACTTGCTGTGTCGCAACTCGTTCAACAATTCGTTTTATTTTTTCTGTACCCACATCGAAAAATCTAGTACACGTCATCATCTGCCAAGCCTTTTCCAAACTTCATATATTGGGGTCGGCTTTCAAACATACCGGATCCAGCTGAAATATTTAACGTGAAGCGGCTGTCTATCAGACCTCCACATTAACTGGGGCACACGGTTCTTCTTGGCAAGACTGTTGTCTGATTTTCTGAATTCTGATAATCCGTAACGACTGCTAAATATCTACATATGACAGCCGGGACCAACGGCTTAACGTGCTTTCCGAGGCACGGAGGAAACTCGGTATATTAAGATGGTCACCCATCCACAGACCAACCTTGACAAGCGTTGCGTAACCTTGAAGATCGACCTGTGCGGCTTTTATTCTTTAGCCCCAAGCTAAACACACGTATATAGATATAATTATAATGTTATATAATGAAAAACTTACACACTAGGCTGAGAACCTGGAGATCTGAAACACAGGGTTGCTCTACTACGAACTCCAGCCCCTCGCAAATGGCACATTTTATGTGACTGACTTCCGAAGTGATAATTGAACAATTTAAAGTTAATCCTTAGTAATAGCACATAATAAGTATATACCACCTGACTATTTGCACCCCAGGAACATCAGCCACTTGAACGTGATCTGAAGTGGCCTATATGGAAGGCACTGAATCGGTTGCGCAACCAGGTAGGCCAATGCAAACACAACCTGGTGAAATGGGGTTTCATAGACCCGTTGGATACTCAATGTGAGTGCGGTGCTTCTGTTCATGAGCCACACATTGGAGTCTCCCAAGTGCCCATGCAACCGTATTTTGGAGGATTTAATTAATACCACGGAACTCCTACTGGGCCGAGAGAATCTAAGGAGTTAACCATTGACTCGAAAAGAAGTATTTGAAGTAACCAAGTGACAATATGCATGTCACTTGGTCGTTGTCTGGCTGTTGTAACTTTAAGTTAAACTACTGCAAATATGGTCTCAAAATTAATTTTAAATTAGAGCTGGATTTAGTTACGATGTTGCCGTAGTACTTCGCCACGCTTCAGTTGTGTCGCGAATTTGCAAAATGCGCTACTCAGTTGTTTGCTGAAATTCCTGAGCATTTCCTGCTTTGAATTTAAATATAAACCTACCTCTATGTTCACTGAAAAAAAAATAACACAATTTATGTCAAAGTCAAAGTCAAAACGTTTATTTCAATTAGGCCATTAAACGGCACTTTTGAACGTCGTCATTAACATTTATCATCATTAAGTGACTCTAGCGTCCATTCGCAAAGGTAGGTTCTTATGGAGAAGAACGAACAAGAATAGACTCCATAGTTGATTTTGTCTACACTCTCGATTGCCCTATGGAGCAAGACCAGCATGTTTCCAAGCATTCTTATCCTAAATGTAATCTTCTAAGGATAATAAATAATAGTATTCGTTTTGCACAAGGGTCTCTTCTAAGATAACTCATTCATTAATGCCAGCGTTAAATATGTTCTCGGCTGTTTGCCAAAGTATATTTTTTTAGATAAATGTATGCTACTAGGAACCGGAATAGTCTTGGTGGTAATACTTCAGAGGAGGTCATTAGAAAGCTGCTCGGTATTTGAGGGTTGGTGACGTAATACGTAAGCTTAGTCTTTCCTTTTATCTCTCTGAGGTTCTCAATTAAACGGTAGCCCTGTAGCTGGTACAGTCATAAAGTTAGAGCGAAGTCACACGATGCGTTGAAAACGCGGTGCGGCGCATTACCGTAATGAATTTCAATTATAGAGTTTAATGAATCAGTGTGTAGGGTGATTTTAGAGTGTGTTTTATCCCATAATGCAGATCTCTCTTGCACTAAAATTATGTAGAAATAAAATGGATGGGAAATCATCAAAATAAATGATTTTTCCTCTTTGGGCGGAGTGGAAGGGAGCGTCAGCGTACTCACTAAAACCCGCCTTTGTTCGTCTTAATGCTTTACACTCCAGCGTCGCGGTAACTCTTTCAACAAATTCCGCAACAGCGCATAATCCCTTCGGCGCACTTGCGGAGATACGCCACACCACACCGCACCATCAACGCACCGTCCGTGTGGCGTTGCCCTTAACAGTGTAGTTTGTGATTTCACTGTGTTCCATTTCCAGCCTTTCAATTTGAAACAGATAGCGCGTAACATTTTGGCAATGTTAGCTTTCATTCGATTCCGTAACAATTATTATTACACTACATGCGGGTATTGTTTGGTTTTAATGAAATTGTTTAACTATGCTAATTGCTACCGATATTTTAATTGTTAACCTATTATTTCTCTGTATAGTTCTATTATTATTTTGATACTGTTTAATTATTTATTGGAATCTTGAGTAACGTAACGAATGATCATTCAAACTATAATTTGATGAGTCAATAACGTTTTGACTCTTTCATTGCATCAAAATTTATGTTATTAAAAATCAAATGAATGATTTTACTCATAAACTTTTATTTGTGTATACTTCCGTTTAGTCAACAGAAGCCATTGTTATCTCTTCAAAATATTAAAAAGAAACTCAATATCTTCCTCACTTTGAAGTCACTAATTATTTCTGAATCTAAAAATAATAATTTACAAAACAAATAAATTAAGGGATCAGTAAGATATTCCTTAATCGTTGAATAATTAATTTATTGAACTTGACGTTTTGCTGGTAAAATCTGATTTCCCAATGGATGAGGAAAGATTAGACGAAACAAGAGGAAAATTTATTGTATTATGAAGAAATTGGATTTGCTTATGACTGGTAGGAAATCTGTAGGCGAAGTTATTGTAGGAACTATTATCATAATTATCTTGCCCATTTCCTATTGGACTCTTTAGTCGTCTCATCGACTTTTTCATGAAATCAGCAAGCAGATAGTCGACTCTTCACGTGCCCAGAGGGCTGGCCTTTACTTCGGTCAACGAATCAGCATTGCCATTCAACGTGGCAATGCGGCCAGTTTCCTGGGCACTTTTCCCGCTGACAGCGATGTGGACGAATTTTTCGACGCGCTATGAATCTTTCCCCCTTTTTTACCCCGCTTGTACAATATTTTTCTATATTATAGCTCGATTAGTACTATTACATAATGAAGTAATCTTCTAAGTAATTTCACAGAATGAAAGTAATAACCAGCGGGCGTACCATGACGTCTTAAAACGTGAGTCTTCCGAGTGAGAAAAAGGGATGGAGCTATATAGGTGGTATAACTCTATTCCTCTTTCTCGCTCGGAAGACTCACGTTTTAACACCTCATGGTACGCCCGCTGGTGTAAGTCACGGCATTCCGGTAAATGTAAGAAGCACATGACTGAGCGATGTGGCGACGCTTTGGTGAGGCCTGTGGCCGTACTACGAAGTGCCAATGCTATCATGATTTAGTGTGAGGGAAAGAGATAGTGCTATTCGTCTTGTGTAACTCCGTCTCTCTCTGACACAGGAATCATTATGGATTTAAGACGTCATGGTAGGGCTGCTGTTTCGAGAAGTGGATGTTTTCAGCTGAAGTGACTGTGATGATAAACATAATTAATGATTCATCTATACTATCCAAATATATAAAAGCGAAAGGTTATTCCCTCACTTACTCATCACAAAATATCGAAAACCGCTAAACGTTTAGGTGATGGTAAAATTTGGCAGTTTATAATAAGTACCTCTCCGCTAAGAAATCCCCGCAAAGGAGCGAAATAGGGGGGTGGAAGTATGTATGTAAAATGTTATTCCTGGGTCAAATATACTTTAGCCACGATTATGGAAATTTTTATAATGTGGCAGTTGGTTCAAGGTTTTAGAAACGAGTGATAGAAGTTTGAAGTTCGTAAGGGTCAGGACGAAATTTACGCGAACGTAGTATCGGGCGAAGTGCTTGTAATAATAATAATAATAATAATAAATCATTTATTTGCGTAAAACATGGTATAAAATGGTGTTAAATTAAAAATAAGTACAAACATGTTTTGCTATGTTATAGCATGCAAATATTTTTTGGGTAATTATAATGAAAGTAATCAACATTTAGCATCCATAAACTCTTTCAAATTATAAAAACTACGTTCACTTAACCACTTATAAAACTTGGTCCTCAATATTCTTACATTCAGTGACTTAAAGTGGATTGGCATGTGGTTATAAATACGCACACACATGGCTAGGCAGTTCCTATTGTATTTGGTTATTCTTGGCAAGTCATGAAGAACCAATTTGTAAGGATCTCGTCTGTTCCGAGTGCATACATCGTTTGCTGTCTTGAAAAGTTGCTTATGCTTAGCTACGAACATACATATTTCATAAATGTATAGGGAGGGCAGTGGTAGCAAATAATAATTATAAAGAGGCAAGATTTTTTGTTTGTTTGTTTGTACCGAATAAGCTCTGAAACTACGGGACCGATTTTAACCATTTTAATCGCCAATAGAAAGCTAAATTATCAGCGAATAACATAGGCTATATGTTATCCCGGTATTCCCATGGGAACGGAAAATAAGCGGGTGAAACCGCGGCGCGCTGCTAAATTAAACAGGCGTCTGTTCGTGTCGTATTTGATCTCCTTGTACACGGGCATTTTAGATATCGCACCTAGTTGGTGGGACTTGTGTTTATATGAAAATCAGTGGTCGGAATGGGTAGATTGATTATATGAAAGCTATTAAACATTTTATTAATATGGCGGGAATAACTATAACTCTTCTTTTTGAAATGCACGCGGGCGAACCCGCGGGCAATAGCGAGTACTGATATGCCTTCATCCTGCACATTGTACATGCTCCTGACAATTTTGAAATTTCAGAAAAACTTTAAGATCTCGGAATCTCGGAGGCGTATCCATATTATATCTACGTTTCAGGTTATTGACCCCAAATCAATCTACCTATTCCGACCACTGATGATAATGCATAGGTATATATGTTAATACCTACTAAATTTTTTACTATTGTTATAGGCAAGAAAGGTGAACAAACAGTAGCTGTGAAGACACTCAAAGAAAATGCTTCAGAAAAAGAGAAAATAGACCTACTACAAGAACTATTGGTGATGAAGAACTTGGGATACCATCCCAATGTAGTGCAGTTGATTGGTTGTTGTACTGAAAAGGTAAGATATCGGAAGAACTACATATCTGAACTAACATTAAAATTGGTTCCTCTGGCCAATGGAGTGAAGCCACGGGAAAAAGTTAGTTTTTAGCAATAACTCAATATATTTAATAAATATTGGCTGCTGTCTCTACAAAGAAACATGTTTTTTTTATATTATGTCATCATTTATTTATGTGTAAATGTTTAAATGGTGAACAGCACTTATAACTTGAGAAACGGATATTCAAATGCATATTTGCATAACTGTTCGCTATTATGGTTTATATTGTTGGCTATGTTTTTTTGTAGAAATAAATCCGCGGTTCCGGGAACAACAGATTTGAATGTGTGTGAGATGAATAAACCCGATTTGACTCAAATAATAGCGGCTTGGTAACAAGGCCATATAGTTGGTATTCCCTAATTTTTTGTCAAAAAAAAGTATGAAAACATGCCTCATGTTTCAGGGTCTGACTTAAATTGGGGGTTTGTGTGGGAAATCTTATTAAGCGGGTTCTACTGTATTAGTTTATGTTTTTTTATTTATGATTAGTTATGCAATCCCGTGCTTTTAATTCGCTGCTAGAGTCTGTGTTTCCTGACAACTACAACCTGGGAGTCTTTAAGTCAAAAGTGGACAGGTTACTTCTAGGAAAGCGTGCTTCATCTTCCACCACATCATCGCTTACGGTCAGGTCAGATGGTGGTCAAGCTTTCTTAAAAATAGTACAAAATGCAATCTGAGAAGCCGCCTCCGTAATATGTATTCCAAAAATAAATTTTAGGTAAATATGCATTATCCGACCTCTGCTTTTAACACTCATTTACGACCAACGATGATAAATAACTGTAACGTCCACAAGTCACATGACACGTTAAATTTGAAATATCACCATTTTCAATATTCAAGATTAATAACTTGGACGATGAACACTCAAAATCATATTTCAGAAACCACTTCGTAATAAAATAACGATACATCATAAAACAATATTTCAGAAATAAATGTTTTAATATTTATTAAAGCTTTACTAACACAATCCAAACCACGAGAGTCTAGAATCTCGTCTAGAATGAAACAAGTTCAATCACAAACGTTATATTAATGGAAACCCAATATTGCAACCTCAAGATTTAAGTGTTATTTGTATCGCAATCAATCTTTGGTTATTGGGAGTCGAGATCTTGAACAAGGTTTGGTTATGAATGATGGTAAATAATTGTAGCTGGAAATCTTTTTGATGCTAGGCATTATCCAGAACAGAAAGTGGTCGATGCCTCGATTAATATATTTAAGAGCGTGTACGCCGTATGGCATTTCATACAAATTTTAAAGTCACTATTTTCCGAAATTACTGAAACGATTTTAAATGAAACTTCACTCATATAAGCAGGTTAAATAGGTCTAAAAAGTTAAAAACATGATCCAGCTTATGTGTGGAAAGTTTCAATAAAATTGGTTTAGTCATTTCGGAAAATAACGACTTGAAAATTTGTAGGAAATGCCGTTCGGCGTATACGCTCTTAAAGAAGGAAAATAGATTTGTACATACCATGTAGAAACAAAGGGATAATAGGTAAATTAAATAAATTTAACAGCACTTTAAGCAACAAGCTAAGTGATCGGGATTTCACAATGAATAATGGCAATATTCTATATAAAGAATTTTTTTCTGTTGTCCAAACTGAGTTCAATAACACTTTTAAAAAGACAACTAAAACTATCTGCCCTAAGTTTTTATTTAGTGACTGGGCGACTAAAGGACTCAGAAAAAGTAGGGAAAGACTTTACGAGCTATACGGCCTTAAGCCTTATATTAATACTGAAGCTTTTAATAAGTATGTAGCTACTTACTCAAAAATTTATAAAAATACTTGTAAGGTAGCTAAAGCTTTATACATAGGCAAAAAGGTAAAAACAGCAGACAACAAAGTAAAGACGGTTTGGAAAATTATAAATAACGAAACTAACAGGAATAAAAGACATAGTACGGATTTCACATTAGAGACTACTCAGGGTCTTATTAGTGATAACCTAAAAGTTGCTCAAGAATTTGTAAATTTCTTTACCAGTATCCCTATTAAAACTACTCAAGCTTTAAATTCTTCGCCTTCCCTTGCTTTTGATTTATTACAGTCGAATGTGTCAGCCTGCCCGACTGAATTTAATTTTAAGCATATAAACCCCTTAACAGTAATGAAAGCTTTCAAACAAATAAAAATTAAACTGACGGAAGATTTATGGGGATTGTCTATCAAAGTTTGTACCTCAATTATTGAGACTGTTGCCCCTTTCTTAGCTTTAATATTTAATTTGTGTGTGGATCAAGGAGTCTTTCCGGACCTAATGAAATTCAGTAAAGTAATACCACTTTTTAAAAACGGGGACAGTACAGACACAAATAATTATAGACCAGTATCCGTGTTGCCAGTTTTCAGCAAGGTATTTGAAAAAGTGATGCTAAATCAAATGCTTTATCATTTTAACACGAATAACATCTTGCATGATAAACAGTATGGTTTCACCAGAGGACGTTGTACTACTGACGCTGGTGTCACCTTACTGAAGCATATATTTAATGCGTGGGAAGAGGCACAAGATGCCATAGGCATCTTCTGCGACCTATCTAAGGCGTTTGATTGTGTGGATCACGAAACATTACTCCTGAAACTTGGGCACTACGGACTGGGCAAAACAGCTTTAAGCCTTGTTAAATCTTATTTGAATGATAGACAGCAAGTAGTGCAAATAAACGGTGTTAATTCATCGGGCTTAAACGTGAAAATGGGCGTTCCACAGGGCTCAATTTTGGGTCCTTTTTTATTTTTAGTTTATATAAATGATTTACCCCATTTATTGCAAAACAAGCTAAACATGGTCTTGTTTGCTGACGACACTTCTTTGATTTTTAAAATAAATAGACGTAGTAATAATCTTGACTTCGTAAATAACGCCCTTTTGCAGGTCCAAAATTGGTTCACTGCTAATAATTTGGTTTTAAATGGGAAAAAAACGAAGTGCATAAGATTTGCTTTACCAAATGTCAAAAGTAGTGATTGTGATATAGTGTTGAACAGGGAAAAACTAGAATTCGTCGATAAAACGGTTTTCCTGGGGATTACGCTTGACTCAAGGCTACAATGGGGTCCTCATTTAGCATCTCTTGCAGGACGACTAAGCTCAGCAGCATATGCTGTTAGGAAAATCCGCCAATTTACTGATGTTGATACCGCGAGACTAGTCTATTTCAGTTACTTTCATAGTATAATGTCTTACGGTATCTTGTTATGGGGACGGGCTGCAGACATCGAGTCAATTTTTATTCTGCAGAAAAGAGCCATCAAAGCCATTTACAATCTCCGCCGGCGTGATTCTCTACGGGAACTGTTTAAGGAAATTAACATCATGACGGTACCTTGTCAATATATCTATGAAAACATAATGTACGTTAGAAAAAATCTACATCTCTTTAGTAAGCGAGGCGACAGACATAATTATGCTACTAGAAATAGGGATCAATTAGTTCAACCAGGTTTCAGACTAGCTAAAGTAGCCACATCTGTCATGGGGTATTGTTTAAAATGTTATAATAAAATTCCTCCCCATATATTAGAACTGAATGAAACGAAATTTAAAACTTGTATTAAACGCACATTATGCAGGCAAGCATATTATAAGTTGGGGGATTACATTGAAGATAATAATGCTTGGCTAAATGCCGGTCCTGCTCCACAGCCTCAACCACTTGGATAAACAAGTTAGGATTTTATATTTGGAAGAGATGCTCGCCTTTTTTTTATCTCATTTATTTATTCTTTTTTTTTATATAATATTAGTTTGATGATAAATAATTTCTCTTTTTTTTACTTGTACTTGCTTGGTTTTTGTAAACCATAGTTTTGTATAATGTAGAAGCATTTTATTTTCAAATATTGTAAATGTGAGTACCATGGAGCCATTTAAATACATGTTATAAGTTATAGTTTACCTTGTGACTTGAACTAAAATGGCAGTTGAGAGCATGTCATGCTCGCTCAAATGTTTCGCTGATGGTAGCGTGTGTGTTGGATCATTCGGTTCCCTTCAAAATGGTTGAGCTAAATGGTGCCAATACACGCGTCTTGTTCGTGAACGGGCGCCGTCGGTTGAGACTGGTCACCTCTTAACTGCCACTGACTTGTTTTTATCTTTATACTTTGAATTGTTTTTATAGTTTTCTATTTTTTTTTCTTTGCATTGTCCTCACATATAGAAGCGACCAAGGATGTAACCAAGGTTATGTAATACAGAACATGATTTAAAAGAGTGTCCGTGGAGTTTCTTGCACGTTCTTCTCCATAGAGATCTACACTTTGGAACGTGCAGATAGCTTCACCTCTTTCGACTTGACAATTCAAAAGTGCCTGTAAAGGGTTTAATTGAAATAAATGCTTTGAATCTTGAATCTTGAAAAAAATAATAATATTGCAGCTTCGTCAAATACATTTTTTTCAGATAAACAACTCGGTATCTTACTTGAAGCTAGAAATCATTTCATAACTATTCCACGTTTACAAATCCCATCCGTTAAGAATTCATAAATCATAAACTGATCACATTATTAACGTATGTATGTATAATCTAGCTCATCTACACTAATATTATAAAGAGGTAAGATTTGTATTTTTGTGTGTATATGTTTGTAATGTAAACTTAAAAACTACTGTGCCGATTTCAAAAAAATCTTTCATCATTAGAAAGCTACATTCACCTTGAGTAACATAGGCTATATTTTATCCCTGTATTCCCACGGGAACGGGAACTACGCGGATGAAACCCCCCACGGTTTCATTCATAGTTCCACTGCTATATTTTATCATACGTCTCTATATACAAAACAGGACCGACTTTTATGACCTAATCGACCATAATTAGGAATTTCTTTCAATCATTTCCTGATCGTAGATATCTTTTTTTTTATATTTTTTTTTTGACGTGACCACTCGCAGTTCATCACACTAAGGCTGGTTACTGCTTTACCGGGCAATCCTGTGGTGGCCTCAAATGAATTTAAGGCCCCCAGCCAGGGCATATCTGAAATCCATTAGCGAATAATAATGACAAGATACTCGTACAAAACGAAAAATAACTTTAGTTTCTGATGCCGCTTAGTTTTTTTTTTTCGCACCTAACCTGTTTAACTAAAAATTAAATGCTTTCTCCAGGAACCCACCCTAGTTATAATGGAGTTCGTAAGCCTGGGCAAGCTGCAACAGTTCCTACGAGACTCCAGAGCCGAGCGCCACTACGGCAACACACATGGAAGCCAGTTCCTGACGTCACAGGATCTCACCAAGTTCGCATTCCAAGTCGCGAGAGGAATGCAGTTCCTTAGCTTACAAGGGGTAAGAGATCTTGTGTTATAATTATTCAGCGTTTCCGTAAGCTTTGCAATATCGAATCTTTTTCAGCAAATTTAGGTTTGCCAAAAAGTCTGAAACGCGTGGAGTTTTAAAAAATACCTTACCGACGTGTGTGTTTTTATTTTTTACTAGCTGCTGCACGCGACTTCGTCCCCGTGGAATCCCCGATTTTAAAACATTCATTATCGCTGCTCCGCTCCTATTGGCTTAAGCGTGATGATATATAGCCTAAAGCCTTCCTCGATAAATTGTCTATTCAACCCAAAAATAATTTTTCAATTCGAACCAGTAGTTCCTGAGATTAGCGCGTTCAAACAAACAAACAAACAAACTCTTCAGCTTTATAATATTAGTATAGATAGTATAGATTATTTTTAGGGTCTTTTAGTCTAAGAACATGTCAGCTCCGTTGGGTCATAAATTCCCGAAGTAGCAAGCATTACACTTCATTAAACAATCGTAATCGCTGATATAATCTAAAATTATAAAGGCTTCCGGTCATCTGTATTTTTTCCAGTACTTTGGTACTCATAAGTTATACCGAAAGCCTAGTAAAGTTTTTTGCGGATGTTTTTTGAGTGAAGAGTCACCGCGGTCCTGTAACACGGGTGGGTTTCAGTCAGGAGAGTGTGACACTCCCGTTTGTTCCGCCCAGAGCGGAAGAAGTAATTTGAAAATCGAACTGGTAGTTCCAGAGATTAGCACACAAATAAGCAAACTCTTCAGCTTTTTTATACCTTCTTATATATACAATTCTCGTGTCACGGTGTTTGTGGTTGAACACCTCCGAAACGATTCGACCAATTTTCGTGAATCTTAGCGTGCATATCGACTAGGGTTACGGATTGGACAACATCTATTTCCATCTCCCTAATTGTTAAGGGCAATCCACCTCTAATATTTTTTTATGTGGCAAAACGACGTTTGCCGGGTCAGCTAGTTAGTCTATACATACATATAAGTCCTTAATAAAAATAAATCGATGGGAGTTCATTTATTAGAATCCGGAACTTCAAGGTACCTTTTATCTCGATCAATGAGATGATTCTTCCATTTTACAACTTTGTTTAGCTTACGTAAGATCAATTCTATGAGACTTCGGCGGTATTGGTTCGATAAAACCTCGTTTTGATAACACGACGGATTATTGTTATCCGTAACAATAATCCATCGTGTTAGTAAACAATATTATAAAAGTCATTACTAGTATCATCTAAATTAAAAATTATTAATCAAATTTAAGATTTAAATAAAAAACGATATTTAAATTTATACATTTAGAATTTAGAACAGATACAAAAAAAAAAGCAAAAGATACAATTTAAGTTCAAAACATTTTTTCAGAAAGCAGTTTTGATTCTTAAAACAAAGTAATTATGAAAAAGAAACTTCTTTAGATTTAAAGTGTTAATCGACTTCGTAAGACTGGCAAGCGCAGTCAAAAAGTTAATTTTATATTGATAAACTACGAAGTAAAGTTTAAAAATAACTTTCAGGGCAATCCCAAAACAATGACAGTTTGAAATCGTTTCTTTACAAATTCAAATTCAAGTTTTTCAAGGCTGGTGCAAACTTCTCTAAACTGCGAATAATTTATCGAGAAACCGGTCTCGGCACTTAGAATTTCTTTGTGTACCTACTCAGAAATATTTGTTTCTTTGAGTACTCAGGAATCTTTGTATTTCGTGTTAGTCTGTGCCTGAAATATTTCATTCATCAAATTTATGCTTTAGTCTTTAAAACATTGATGTATTTCTTTTGTCTTTTAGTATCTGCATTAAAATGCTACGCTTATATATGTATACATATACATATGTATATATTTGTGTAGGTACAAATAATTAAACAGTAAGAACCGTCGTTTCTGCCCATTAAACAAATTTACCAAAAATTTAGTGTGGGCGATAAAAAAGGCAAATAAAAAATTAAAAAAGTTTTTGAGAAAGTTTTTTGTTCTATGGCGCCTTTTTTATCGCTTAAACTACATTTTGTTCAAGCTAATCTCCGAAACTACTGATTAGATTGCCATGGGGGTTTCACTTAAGATTTCGCAAAATTTCCAGCAACATTTAGTCTTCGTTTCATTAAAATTGGTGGGCAAAAAAAGTTTCGGTCATTAAAAATTACCGATTTGTTTACCTTTTGATTTTTTGCGTTGCATTGATTGCACAAAAGTAGCTTTTAAAAAAATACTGCGAGGTGCTAAGCACTCAATAACTATAACAATATATTTAAAGATCAGAAATTTTAGTCCATTATACCATTAAAATTTATAGACTTGCGGTGCAGTGACTGACTATAGAATGATTAGATGAGGATTCGAACTTCGACCTTCGATGTCCTTCTTTAAATTGTTTATATTTTACTTATTGCTTTTATGTTTTTTTTATATTCTTGATATACTTACCTAATAATTGGAAATATAAAAAAACCTATTATTGATAAAATAGTTATTTTTTTGGATATTTCTTACAACATTGATATTTTTTAACAGACATCATTTTTATGGATGGGAAATCATCAAATTACTTCTTCCGATCTGGGTGGAGCGGAAGGGAGTGTTAGTCTCTTACTGACTAAAACCCACTCGTGTTCCTCCTAATGTCCTTTGCGTGCCAGGGTCGCGGTGGCTTTTTCGAAAAAAATCCGCAACCCAAGCAGGCACAGGCACCCAATGAGGCCTTTCTTATATGTACATACCTTCTTCATCCTTACACCTACCTTCCGTACTCTTCTTATACCTACACATTAAAATCATTCCTTTATATTGAAACTAAAAAAAATAGTCAAAAGATAATTAACATTTTAACAATTTTGGTTACGACTTCTAAAACAAACAGAGTTATAGCTGGATATTGAATATGTTTCAGTAAAATCTGAGTATACGCTCATTTTATTCTGAAGTACCCGGACGTAAAACAATATAAAAAATACTGTTTACGACGGTATTTTCATTTGGTAATAAACAGTGTGTTTTAATAAAGCCGGATAAACTTGACTTTTAGGACGAACGATTAAACCTTTGAGAGAAACTCTAATTTACAATGGATGGCAGTAAAACTGTGCCTTACTTTAACAAAAATTGTGCGTCACGTTTGTTATATTAGGATGTTTTTCAAGCAACATTTGATTTGGTCTGGAGTACCAATGTATTCTGGAGTACTAACATATCATTGATTCGAATTATGCTATTACCTACATTTGATATGAGATAAGATTTTTTTCTATTACGACAAATATGTTATGATTATCAAAGCAATCAACAATATAGTATTTTTTTTAAGAAACGTTGCCCCACACTAGGATTTACTCCTGTATCGTGGGTGCGTTCACAAACATGAATACTCCCATACACAAGACACCCAGACCCGGAACAATTATCTGTAGGCCACACAAACATTTGTTCCGTGCGGGGTTCGAACCCACGACACGTAGCGCAGCAGCCGAACGCTCAACCACTGCGCCAACTGTGTCGTCAAATTAGATAAGCTACATGACATATTCAAATAACATTAAGCCTTAACAAAATGATCTACAACATATGTTATTTGAAGCCTTATGTGACTCGTTGAACAAAGTAGTACCTCCTAAAACACATGATACCCCATATTAAATAAATGTCACAAAACGAAACAAACATAACCAATTAGAGAGATCCCATTAGTAATTAGTATCTTGTCAAGAGCTTGACGTTTTTGCGGTAATACCCTGCTTTTCTTGAGCTTCATAAGACAGTCTTTAAGGTTCGTTTACACAAAGAGATTGTAATTTATATCTGCAAACATTGTAAGTGTTTGGTAACTGACGACACGGTTGGCGCAGTGGTTGATCAATTGGTTGCAGCTTTGCGTCTCGCGGGTTAGATTCCCGCACGGATAAAATATTTGTATGACCTACAGATAGTTGTTCCGGGTCTGGCGGTTTGTGCATGTGAGTCTGAATGTTTGTAAATGCACTCGCAACACAGGAGATATTCCAAGAGCACAGCAAAGCTTTTTGTAATTTTGGTACAAGTTTTTTGTGAGTTACACACGGCAGCCATACAATTGTTTTTTTTTTTTTACAATTTCCATACAGCCTATATCACTTCGAAATATAAGGTACAAATCTAATGATACCCCATTCTCTAAAAAACCGGACAAGTGCAAGTCGGACTCGTCCACCGAGGCCGAGCTTTAATTACATACTTTAAATAAAGAGTACATTTTTTATGATTTAATAATAAATATATAATTTTCAGATATTTCACTGTACTTGTAGTGTAAGACGATATTACTTGCCAAATGTCATAGTTATTATAGGTCGACGGAATTTAGCCTATAAATTTGGATTACCTTGAGAGTCTCGTATACGTTTTTTGCGGCATGCGACCGCATTTTACGTTACCTTAGAAGTTTGATTTTTTCACAGCTTCTAGGGACTGTATACCTGAGTACATATAATTTTCACAGCTTCAAGTGACTCTATACCTGAGTATACAGGGTTATTTGTAAAACACCAACAACCTCTTAAGGGTTCTTTGTACTCATCATTAGGAACAACTTTTACTATGGGAACAAACCTGAAATCGCGAAAAAAAAATCATCTGTTCCCTACATTTTGATTAGTTATACGAACATAAATGTAAGGAACAGCTAATTTTTTTTTCATGATTTCAGGTTTGGTCTCTTATTAAAAGTTGTTCGAAATTATGAGTATAATGACCTTTTAAGAGGTTGTTGGTATTTTACAAATAACCCTGTATTTAATTTCAATTAGATACCTCCACGCGTTCCCGAGATACAGCGTCTTGACAGACAGACGGACGGGCGGACGGACAACAAAGTGATCCTAGAAGTGCTCCGTTTTTCCTTTTGAAGTTAGGAACCCTAAAAACCACCGTTTAGGCTACAGGGTGACCAAAAATATACAAACAAACAAGACACAAATATACCATATTCTCGAAAAACATTATCCTTTTCAAGGGCTGTCTAGTAAAATTTTCGTTTCGTTCGAACGTCACATAACTTTACCTTCTCGGATTGCGAGCTTTTCTAGCACATATAGTCTATCTTTGCTCACTGCCCCCAAAATACATTAAATCATCAATTTCGGCTGTCATAAAAATACCAATGACATGGACAAAAGTCATAAACTAAGGTCTTATCTTCAGTCGAAATTGTTCGATCACGCAAATTACGTACCTTAAAATCTATGTCAACATTTGGGTTGACATAGATTTTGCGTGCTTGATTTTGGAAAAAAAACTGGCATCTTTGTATTTCCTGTGTTCATTTTTTCTGTACTGATTTTTCAGTGAATTAATTTGTTTATTCTTAATCTTCCAGATAATTCATCGAGACTTGGCAGCAAGAAATGTGCTGATCACTGAAGATAGAGTGTGCAAGGTTGCAGACTTTGGGTTTGCAAGAGATGTCGCTGACACTCATGTGTATGAGAGGAAGAGTGATGGACGGCTTCCTATCAGGTTTACAAAGTTTCTTTTATTTATTTAATATATCTTGGTGTGAAATTTTACTCAACACCACTTGAACTTTTGAAACAGTGAAGATCGTGAGGGAAACGACATGACTCCCATTAAACCACACTGATCCTGCTTGGTGGATATATGAAATCTATATAATTAAAATATTTTGCTGTAGGAGGCCTGTGTCCCTCACATAGTAACATTACAGGCTGAACCTATTACTTTTGCTTGGACCAGTTTAATTCAGTCGCGAATAAACTAGGGCGTCATTCTAATGAGAAAATAGCGCGAATACGGGATCGTCTCGCGAAAAAACGATCGTCCCACGTATATGCAATTATCCAAAAATACGCGATTGTCCCCACCACCCACGAATATGCGATCTTCCCGTGGCTACGTGACTATCTCGTGAATACACGATCGCCCCACGAGTACGCGATCATCCCGTGAATATGTGATCATCCCGCGAATACGCGATCGTCCCATGACTTCGCGATCATCCAACGAATACGCGATCATCCCATGAATCATCGCAATCGTCTGGTGAATACACACACCTGTGCTTTTAAAGTAGCAACGCATTTTCAACCACAATGTCCCACTCACAGTATTAAAGTGGCTTAACTCAAAATTCCTGTTACTTATAATTTAGCTATTGAACGTAAAAATTATACTCTAAAAGCCAGTGATGAAAAAGATTCCGCAATATGACTGGGAAAGGGGCAGTTTATACCTAGGTCTCGGGAGATATTTGTTTTTTACCAAAGACTGTTTAAAGATTCTAAAGGTTCGCACCTTTAGAATCTTTAAACAGTCTTTGGTAAAGTTGTTCTTTAAAATTACAGTTCAATTGTAGTGCAATAAAGGCAAATCTTTTCCAGTCTATTTTAGAGATGCACATAATATACATGGGTATCAAATAATGGATTGGGTTTACTTAAATGGCGTGTATAGATAGTTTCAAGTGGGTGCTTATATTTATATAGCTACTGACAAGACAGCTGTTTGGTTCATAAGTAACAATATTTCAGATAGACTACTATTTCAAGCCTATTCTACACCCAAGATTGTGATGTGAAAAAACAACAGCGTATCGTATTAACATAATTGTCCAAAAGCAATTGCCTCCGTGTCTAATAGCTTATTTCACTGTACTGCTATTGACCATAGATACAGTCACTACTTAAATACTGCTAATTTAATTCCACTTACAATACTACTACTACTTTTTACTTTTACTTTTTCTGCTACCATTAAATATACCGTTTTCTTTCTCCTTTTTCTAGATGGATGGCCCCCGAATCACTCTACGATAACATATTTAGCGTTAAGTCTGATATTTGGAGCTTCGGTATCCTGTTATGGGAAATTGTAACCCTCGGCTCCACACCATACCCTGGATTGTCAGCCAATGACGTCATGAAAAAGGTTTGTTTTACTTCAACTTTAAAATCTACCCTTGTTTACAAATTTTACTTCAAAAGCTGCTTTGAGTACCGGAGCGCGCCTAAATCGACTTTGACAACTAAAATTGGATCTCGAGACCATTCCAGCACAAAAATTTGATATATGTTTTTTGCTGAAATGGTCTCGATTTAGATTGATTTTCAAAATACATATAAACTTTTCTTACAAGAGTAGAGTAGATATCTCCACGACCACGCTTGTATTCTTCAGCTGAGTCCACATTTTTAGATGTACCTAGCAGATAATATTATGACAAATATGTATGTATTAATAAACGCTTACAAAATTATACTTACTTCGATATAATAATGTTAAGTGTACTTAAGTACTACGCATTAAGTATAATATTAGTCGCGAAAGCTTAATTATAAAAGTGTAATATGTAAGTAGAAATTTTTTAAATGGATTTATATTCCAGAAAAGTGAATGAGTAGAAATCAAAACAAAGAAAAATATTAGTTTTTTCGTCGAATTTATATACATTCGCGAGCAATAAACTGGAATCACTTAATCGCACGTTGCTCAAAACAATTTTTTACAATTTCTATGCAATGAACGATCTAATGAGATTTCATTTTAAAAGGTAATTTTGTTAGATTTCAACCTTTCAATATCATAGCCAAAGATTATTCACCTTACGTGATGGAACGTAAAAACAAAAAACGTCAACTTATTAATTCATCATTATTTATTTATATTGTTTGGTAGTTCTGACACCCCATAAAAAGCGGTTTATGTGTAAAGGGGGATTCACCAACCAAATGTTTTTAAACTTATCATATGAATTCCTATATATTTAGACGTCCACAAGTACGACCTATTTCAATTATTCTCTAAATCTATGTAGAAAATAAAATGATTATTGTATATAATCGTTAATTTGCAAAGAAATTGTAAAAAAAATTATTTTGAGTAACGCGTGATGAAGTGATTCCAGTCTATGGTTCGCGAGTGTATTTTCTTCCAATACGATACCAGGGGTTTCTAGGGTTGCGGAATTTGTTCGAAAGAGTCACCGCGGCCCTGGAACTAGAAGGATCACGGGTGGGTTTCAGTCAGTAAGAGTCTGACACTTATTTCCGCTCCACCCAGAGCGGGAGTTGTCATTTGATGATTTCCCAGCAGAAAAAAGCTAACAAACAATATCCTTTTCCAGTCTATGAAACGGTTAGTTAGCTTTCCGCACGGTTAGTCCGCACTTCTTTTCTGATTACTTTCTAAGCATAATCCAAGGCAGTTTAATCGTTTCTCCAAAACTCGTCCAGCGTCATCGACTCGGCGACTTTCTATAGTGATGCTGGCTCTCAAAAGTTACAGTGTTTGGGTAAAGTGTGGCGGGCTTGTCCCAAAAAGTAAAAGTGATAAGAAGACTCTCAAAATTGGGACTTCATCGTTCCTAGCTAGCTTTATACCCGTTTCCTTGAGAATTCATAGAGTACACTTAGCAACTTGAGTAATAAATTCTAACTTTTTTATGATACGTTCTCAACTTCTGACATCTTAATCTTAAGTTTAACCATTGTGTTCTTGAGTAATAAACATGCAAAACTATACTTAGTATGTCACAAGGCACATATTTTTAAAGAGTGAAGTTATTTTTGCTGTACGTATTTATTGTGTACTTTTCATCCTAAAAATTTAGAAGCATCTGTTCTTATGGAACATTGTTACTAGCCTAATGTATTTCTGCTAACATTTAACTGTATAACTCATAAATTAAAGTTCTATCTTATAATTTTCAGGTACAGTTATTCAAGAAGTTTTGAGTAAAATTATAATTTAACGATAAGAAAAATACTCAAGTCGGGTTTCTATGCGAAACAGGAACATATTAATTAAATTCACGTCAAATTCAAAAATACTTTAATTGTCAACCAAAAACACCCTTATAATATAGTCGTCTGGTGAGAATACCAAATTGTTGAATAAATAATGAAAGAGGTCTACGCGAATAAAAACAAATGACGTCGAAATAGAGCTGCGTCGCTTGGCGGTGACAGTTAATCACATTAGCAATTTAAACTTGCTTTCGGGACATCAGGATCGTAGTCGATTTGTGGATGACAGAATAGAGAACTATTTAATTATACTATTTGGGAAGTACCGATCATTTGAAAGAATAGATAATAAGAAGTGCTCTTAGTTTCAATGGGCTTCCTAGGGACCTTAATGTCGACTTGTTTTGCACCAGTGTGGCGACCTTAAGACGGCTTTTGGCACAATTATTTTTTAAGGACAGTTAATTTATCTACTGCTCTCTTAACTGGTTATATTAACTTGTATGTACTTTCTTTTATATCGACTTCTTTCCTTACCTATATGTGGAGGCTTGTTATTAGCTATTTGTTAATATTACAGTCTTTGTGTTATTGGTTCATTAGTCTGTAAGCCTTCTTTAAAATAAATAAATAAATAGATAAAGGATTGATTTGTGTCTACTGCTATGCCCTAAAAGAACAAAGGTGAAATATAGTAGACTAATTTACCTGTTTGCTTTGATGAAGTACATACAAATTACACCGTCTCTATTATAGACTAAAACCATGATGACTTTTCCATTAATATTCATGTGATGGCCCCAGTATGTCAATGAATAGATGATAAAATACTATTTTTTTTCCAGGTCATCGAAGGATATCGTCTCGAAAAACCAGAGCACTGTCATCGGGAGCTGTACAATATAATGTACTACTGCTGGGAGGCCGAACCGAAGGAACGACCAGACTTCGCCGATATCGTCGCCCGATTAGAACCGCTAATCAACAAAGATATGGACTATATACAGCTGGAAAGATTCCCGGATCATTCGTACTATAATTTGCAACATTTGGATGGAGAAAAATTGTGATGTGATGTGTGAGGGACGGGTTATAAGTCGGGTCGTGACGGTTTGATGAAGTAACAATACAAGAAGGTTCTTGTCATTCTGGTAAATGGTCTTTATTGGAAAATGTAATCTATGTACTAAATTTTGTAGTAAAAACTATTTACCTTAATGAAATACGAGCACAGATGCAAAAACACATTGTTATAAAAAAATCGATTCAGTAATTTCCTAAAATAAAATAAGGGTTGATGCATTTGCATGTCGCCTACATGTGAGAGCCTCAGCTTAGATCGAGTTTGAACTTGTAGAAAGGTTAAACTTTTTTCAACTAGTGATAACCTTGATTCAAAATAACGCTCCTCACTCCTGTGACATGTTTATTCATAAATTTGCAGGGAAAGTATTGTCTCTTCATCAATGAGGGAAGAGCATCTAAAAACCTAACCTCTAATATATGTGAAATAAAAAAGTGCGGCATAAATAATAAAAGACAGAAATATCGTTTCATAGTTTGTATTATATTGTGCATTATTTAAACTTATAAGTACTTGATAGTAAGTACGTACCTATAATCCTTCTTAGTGGTATGGGCAACTATGTAAATATCATCAGATTTAGAAATTACTGCATTACACGTGTTTCAAAATATTTTTTTTTTAAATGTTGAAAAAAAGTTGAACTTATGTACCTTATTCCAAAACTTTTAGAAATATTAAAAAAACCATGTCATTAATTTAATTTTAAAAACAAAACACAATCTCGATATAAATGATTTATGCAAATTAACTAGATACGGTCGCTAACACAAAGAAAAAAGCTGAGATTAAAATAATTTTAATGATTGCAATAATAATTATTAAGTAATTTTAGAACTTTACATAGACTAGTCTTTAGAATATTATAATGATTGTAATTTAAGTAATCATTAAAATTAAGATAAATGATCTTTTATTAAATGTACAGTAAATTTTAGCTTTTTGGTAAATAAAAAGAAATACAATTTGTAGAACGAAATAAATGTTTTGTTGTAAAGGGATATTTTTTGTTCACTTCCCCTTAAATAAAATGTTGTGACAACTTATCAAGTCATGAGAACAACTTTATTTTGCGTTTACTCTGCAAACATTTCTTCTGAATATATCCTGTCTTGACTACAATTTCCACAATAAGCGCCAAAGTACCGCTAACACAGCCGAACGCCAGAGCCAAAAACCCACCTTGCAAATGCTGCCCTGAGAGCGCATGAACATCGGAACTCTCCTTCAGTAAATCTCGCAGTTGACGAGCTCGTCTTCTTTCACTGAAAACTGCAAAATGATCTCTCAGAGCTTCGTTCAACCCACTCTGCTTAAACAGCGTTATTGTCGTCGAAAACTCCAGAATAAAAGGAAACCCCTTCAAAGCTATCGTCTCTATAGGAACACTGAAAACGTTTTCTGTAAACGTATAGTACTTGTAGTTACCAATACTATCACTCAACTCTGGTGTTATCGCAGATATATGAGCCAACTCAAAACGACTACACAACAACGAAAAGTTTCTGTGAACTGCGACGTCTATCATTGCTTTTGTTATGTTCTCAATCTTAATCCATTTCTGACCAATACGATAGTCGAACGGATCAGTGGAGTTATTAAACAAATCATGCAACTCCTCAAAACCACCAAATTTTAAACCACTGTTAACCAACTCTTCGACTGTTTGTATTTGGTATTCATAAGATGGGTTCGTCAAAACTTCGAATAATTTCGTTTGGTATGCAGTTAAAAATAGTATGCAATATATATTAAGGAATACAAAAAACACACGGAGACTTTCTTTGATTGGGTGTAAGTAAGCTACGAATCCAAGCATCGTTATCCAAGTATTGAGAAAGCAATGGCCAAAGGAACTATTGTAGTGTGAATCTCCACTGAGTTGTCCAATGATTTTCCACGTTACGCCACACACAAAGAAACCAACTATTGCAGTGTACCAAACAAATTTCTTAAATATTACAACTAAAGCTTTCCATGCAGCGGATCTGTGAGCTCTTGGGACAACCCAAGTATACGCATCAGCTAAATACGTTACGGTAGTTTCAAAGTCTTCGTGCACATCAAAATCTGGAAATATTCCACCTAAAAGCAAATGTCCTTTTTTGGATGCTATTATCTTTAAAGCTCCATTCCATTCACCAACATTTTCTCTTTCGCCTCTAAATCCGTCAACGAAATGATATCTAGCTGTCATCTTGTGACTTCTAAGCATTTCATCAATCATAAATTTTTCGATATTCGTCTCACAGTCATCATCACTGATGAACGGGTGCCTTTGTAGAGCTATTATGTCTATAACACACCCGTCCATATCATGCGGTACTTTATCATCAAAAACATCTTTATCATATTTTAAAACCCCTCGTTCACATATGTTTTGTACAACAAGTCTATCTTCAGCAGTTTCATTAAAATAACCACAATACTCTGGAGGGTCGTAAGGTCTCCAACTATAAATAATTGCGTAACGAAAATTATTCGCTTGAGGCACTGCTATAATAATATTGATTGCATTATACTTAAAGAGACAGGTAAGTACTCTCTCGACGTATTCAATATTAATTTTATCATTCTGAACGAAGTTGAAAAGTAAAATGACGAATTTCGCAAATGGGTTCCAACTGCGTGATCGTATTAATTTACTGGCTAGGAAAGAAAAATCTTTGTAGCTGTCTATTATTATTACAAAATAATTAGCTATGGGTATCGCCACATAACTATCCACATGCAACACTCCAAGATTATAAGTATCTTGATCACAGATTTCCACTTCTTTCTCAGGGCTCATGATTTCTACACTGAACTTGATTTTGGCATTGATCCTTTTCAATAGTTCGGTTCTGATTCTCGATACAGAACTACTCACATTATTAGTGTTGGCAAATATCAAAAGACCAGGATCTTTAAATTCATTTTCGATCACTTTATTTATACATGTAGTGTAGTCATTGATCACAGTTGGGCCAAATGGATTTACAATTCCATCGGAATAATCACCTAACACGAATATCACTAGAATGATTTTATTAACAGACATCCGTGTTGCCTTAATTTATGAACTATTAGTACTAAAATCAAACCTAGAATAAACTGCTGCTGCATGATTTGTATCAGGTATAGCTTTATCTACATAAATCTCTACTTTGACGCATACATGCCATAACAATAAAAAATACCATCGGTATATTGTACAAGGAAAGTTAATTTGAAACAAGACCGACCGATCTAAACTTTTTCATGCAACATTTTCTAATTTGTACATAAACATTTTATTTCTTGTACTATGCTGTGGTGTTTCAACAATTTTTAGTTTGATTAGATTTTTGGTGAAAAGGTTATCTAAAAATACAATTGCAATATCTGAAAAGGTAGGTATTAAATTTTGCACTTGCATTTCAAGCTAGTACTTTAAATAGGATAATATTAAAATGTACTTCAAATACTAGCCCGGACTGCAAACATCTTGGACTCACTCCAAAACTTATTGCAGTAGCGAGCTGTACATTTAATATTAAAATTGCGATCATAATGCATAATAGAACACACTGTTCTATTATAAAAAGTTGATAGTGGAGTACATACAACAATTAAAGTATTAAAAAAAACACATCAAATGTGACATGGGTTATTGCACAAAGAGATTCCTCTAATATAATATATCATCAGCAGTTGGGATTAAGATACATATGTATTTAGCTTTCTCAAGCTATAGATTTCAAAATTGTATACTTTTGTGTGTTTTTTGTGTTTTTTTTTTGACATTTTCTCTGGCCTACCCTAACTCGAACCACTGCACGCCACTGCTGCCTACCGGGATCCCTTCTTTTCGCATAATGTTTTTTGTCCTAATATACTTCGGCATAACGATTTTGGCACAATTTGTTTTGGCATAATAATACTTTGGCATAATTTTTTTAGGCATACATTTTATGTTGCCATAATCATGTAAAAGACTAATTTGTTTTGGCATAAATTTGATTCGCATAACGTTAGTAGGCCTAAAGACTTTTAGCATAACGTTAGTAGGCCTAATGGCTATTAGCATAATATTCTGAGCAAACCAATTAGCTATAGTACCTGTAACAATCAAATAATATTGTTGGTTAAAAAATTAATATGCTGTGCAAAAAAAGTTAGTCACAGAACCGAATTGCTGCAAAACCGACTTCACGTAGTCTTGTTTGTCCTACCCCTAGAGTGTTATTTAAAATCGCGTAGGCGCGTAGGGGCGAGGCGGCCCGCGGGCTGAGGAGCAGGCGGCTGCGAGCGAGACGCCGCGGCTGAGGCTGGCCGGCGAAGCCGGCCAACAAGCCGAAGCTGCGGTGGTGAGCGAAAGCCGTCTGCGACGATTAGCACGCGTGGGGCCGCCGGAGGGCCGCAGCGCCGGAGCCGTCACAGAAACCCTGCCTGCTGCATGCTGCTTGCTTGCATGCTGCATGCTTGCTTGCATGCTGCATGCTTGCTTGCATGCTGCATGCTTGCTTGCATGCTGCATGCTTGCTTGCATGCTGCATGCTTGCTTGCATGCTGCATGCTTGCTTGCATGCTGTATGCTTGCAATGCTTGCTTCCTACAACGAAAAAATACTCACAAAATTGTTCAATACGTTATAATATATTAATATTTTATTTAGGATATTATGCTTAAAAAAGTTATGCTTTAGAACTTTATGCTTAAAAAAGTTATGCTTTAGAACTTTATGCTTAATAAGGTTATGCTTTAAAATATTATGCCTAATCATTATTATGGTTACAGACATAATGCTTAAAAAAATTATGCATGAGCTGTTATGCGTAATTATATTATGCGAAAAAATAATTATGCCAAACAACATTATGCTAAGTTATATTAGGTCTTAAAATTTTATGCTAATGGATAGGGAACCCTGCCTACCAGACCTCTACAAACCATTAACTGGGTAACGAAGCACTACCTACTTGGTAAGACTGGTGTCAGATTTTATGGCTTATGACAATCCGTAACAACTGCTGAATATCTACAAATGACAGCCAGGACCAATGGCTTAGCGTGCTTTTCGAGGTACAGAGGAATCTCGGTATGTTAATATGATCACCCATCCATAGACCAACCTCAGCAAGTGTTGCTTAACCTTGAGGGTTGACCCGTAGGGTTGTTATTTTTAGCCACGAATTCTGTATACGATCATACTAAATATGTATTATTTTAAAGACACTTAACCATTAACAGGTTGGTTGTTCGTCCTTTTTCTCAATTTACAGTTGACCTCTTTATAGTTCAGATGATAATTATAACGATAAGATAATAAAATATTCACTTTTCTTTTACTACATATTAAAAGTTTCATAAATAACTCAACAATATATTTTGGTGTTATTTCCATGCATTCGTGACAGTGGCACAGTGGTGGCATGCGCGTGAGCTGCGCGCTGTACTGGACAGTACTTGGATATTGCAACATTACTTTATTTTTCTAAAATAAAAGTAGCCTAAGTTACTCCTTATTACATCAGCTACCTGCCAGTAAAAGTCCCGTCAAAATCGGTTCAACCATTTCAGATATAAGCCGGAACAAACAGACAGACAGACAAAAATTGTAAAAAAAGTTATTTTGGTTTATGTACCGTATATATTGATATATGCATGTAGTAAAAAGCGGTTATTTCAATATTACAACCAGACGCTCCAATTTTATTTAAATGTATATATAGATAGATGTACAGATAAAACCGTTTAACTTCAATTTCTATTTTACTCCTTTTTTTATTTTCAAGTTTTTAGATTTTTATTTTGTAACCTACTTATTTACTAATTCTTTTTAATTCATTCAGTGCCTCATTATAACAAAGTTTTTTTCTTGAAAATTTGTTACAAACTAACTCCTCAGTACCTATGTACATGATCCTTCCAAAGACTTCTCGAATCAGGGACATGTAAGTTTGTCCTTCCTCAAAAAATTTCAAACCTAAATACACAACTGCGTGGTATACAGTGCTGCCTTGTATTTTGTGAACAGTGGAAGCCCATGACAAAATTACTGGCAACATTCTTCTTTCAGCCGGTTTTCCCTCACATATTTTTTTTTTTGGGCTTACTTTTATTTATGTCACCTGTTCACATTGATTTTAAAACAGCCAATATTGGGATGACGCGCCGTTAATTGTTTCTTTGGGAATATTATTTTCTTTGATTTTCATATTTTGAATACTGAATTAAAATGAAATCGGTCTATTGACAAAGGCGAGTTCTCACACAAGTGAATGAGCATTCACAACGCTCGCTTGCAATATCTGGTACTGAACTGGAAAAATATTTGTTTTCCCATTTATTTTAATTAAAGATTCGCTTTTTTTATATATACGATTCTTTATATGAGTTCTCCTAATATAACTACATATTTCATTCAATAATGGCAAAGTTTGTTTATCTATGTCACCACAAATTAAATCTATACTAATATTATAAAGCTGAAGAGTTTGTTTGTTTGTTTGTTTGAACGCGCTAATCTCAGGAACTACTGTTTCGGTTATCTAACACTGGTTTCAATGTTAGATAGCCAATTTATCGAGGAAGGCTATAGGCTATATATCATCACGCTAAGACCAATAGGAGCGGAGCAGTCATGAAAAATGTGACACAAACGAAGTTGTGCGGACAGCTAGTTTAAAATAAAACGACGAAAGATTATAAAAAATATCGCGTGAAATTGGTTACTAATGTTTCTCAATAAAAAACAACAAACTTGGAAACTATTGAATCTGAATGGAATTAACTTTATTAAAAATGATCTGTTCAAAATATAACTATCAAGAATATAATCTAACGAGCTGAGTCACGCTACTTCGTCTGCGTCACATAAGAGAGAAAAAGAGTGTACGACTGAACGCCGACAGACACTATGCCGACAGACTGAATACCGACTTTACTTCGACGGGACTCTTCGCCGACAAGACACTTCGCCGACAGGACTCTTCGCCGTCAGGGCTCATCAGCGACGCAACTTATCTCCGATAATAATCAGATACTTACTTTGGTAATCGATTATGCGTTACTTGTAATTATACAATTCATCAAAAATAAAGTGAAATAAAGAAATCTACCTTATGTGTTGAACTTTATTTTGGCAATACAAATATCCATCAATCACTAATTGTAAGTTACCGGTTTTTGATTTGATAAATTCACAAGAACTCAATGTAAAAGAAATTATAAAGTAGTTGATATAAGCTGGCTGTAACTATCAGGCAGCATTGTCACATGCCGAATCCCGAACTAGTTTTAGTTGTTCTTACGCTACAATGTTGTAACATCACATAAGGCAGGTATGTTATTATGAGTATAAAAAGCTCTAAGTAAAGAAAATATCACGGTTTGGCCTTACTGCCCGGCTATCCCAGAGAGTGCGTGTTGTAGTTTGTAAGGAAAAGTTTAAGTTGTAACTTAAACTTTTCCTTAAAAACCCAAAGTCGTGGGTGAATAGTGCTAACATCTCATAAAGCATTATATTATTATACTGGTAGACAGTAGTGCAAATTTCTATTGTCGCTTTAAAAACAAAAAAAAATTTAGAAATTAATTTTTTCGATTGGTTGCGAGTGTACTTTTGTAAATATCTTACAATAATTGTATTATGGATTTACTTAATATTCATTTTAACAAAACAATAGTAAAAATATGTTCATCAAACATGCAACCGTGCTTATATAAGATATCGTGAAAGAATTTATTTAGTTGGCAAAATAAATATGTTTTTCCGACACTATAATGGCACGCATATATCTTACAATAATATATATCTTACAATAATAAATATCTTACAATAATTGTATTATGGATTTACTTAATATTCATTTTAACAAAACAATAGTAAAAATATGTTCATCAAACATGCAACCGTGCTTATATAAGATATCGTGAAAGAATTTATTTAGTTGGCAAAATAAATATGTTTTTCCGACACTATAATGCCACGCATACTTCATTCCAGCAAAGGTAAATAGGCCAAACGTATCAAACCCCTTCATTTTGTTCAGAATAGGTTCACGATTTGGAGCGCAACTATTTTAAGCAAAATAAAATACTTTCGGTGAGCAGATATATCTAAAACGTGATCGGGTTGTCCCCTGGAGACTTATTCCTATTCAGCCTTGTTGCTTTTGCCTTTTTTCTGGCTGAAATTGAGCCCTGAATATGGATAAACCTTGTTTTGGTTTGTATTGCTGAAGGAAATAGGAATCTGGTTATGACAATAACGTAGGATATGTATGTACGTAGACGAGATTTGCAATGAAAATTATCTTTTTTTTTTGAACCAGCATGTCTGTGTTATATTACCCATTTTTTCCATAACTCCATTCTGAGGAGTTTGTGGCTAAATAATATCAGCAGCATGGATCGATTTTCAAGGTTAAGCAATGCTATACCGAACGCCAGATAAATGTGCAATAAAGGTCATTGCCCTTTCCTTGATATCTCTTCGTAGGTACATGGAAAAAAAAAAGAACCGTTTTCCATTACTAGTAAATATAAAGGATCACGATGGATGTCGATTTAATATAGCATTAATTAATTATTTCTGTTTTAAGAATTAAGGTTGTCAATAAATGTAGGTGGGTCAATGACCGTTATTGCACATTTATTTGGGGTTCGGTATAGCCGAGGTCGGTCTGATCTTAACATATTGAGACTCGTCAGTGCCTCAGAAAGCACGCTAAGGCGTTGGTCACAGCCGTCATCTGTAATTCTTTAGCAGTCGTTTTGGTTTGTCGGAAGCCAGAAAATCAGACTCCAGCCTCGTCAAGAAGTACCATGTTATCCAATTAATGAGTTCTGGAGGTTTGGAAGGGAGCCATTCCACATAAAGATACTGGTATTCAGCTGAATCTGGTTTGACTGGAAACCAAAGAGTATAGTAATTTATGTGGAAACAGACCCCAATATAGTTGGGAAAAGGCTAGGCAGGTGATGACACAACTCCTGAGGTGGCGACCAATTCCTGGGCCAAACGTCACCATACTACTCACCTTGTGGATACCTAAAAACCTTCTGAGAACCTGTTTTCGAAGTGAAAAAAGGTACGCTGAATATTAAGCGTGCTTTTTTTAATTCAAGTAACTGAATTCCTTTATAATAACTATATCTATACTGTTAGGAATCATTTAGGAATTATAACACTAAGTTAAATATTTATTTGTATAAGCACTATTTAATTTTAGGAGTCTGTTTATTTTCTTAATCACAGTGTATAAAATAGTTAAGTTTATTATCTAATTAGTTATTTTATCGAGTTTTATTTTCATCCTGGCAACACTGACTCGATCGCCACCACGTTGCGCCCCCCATCAAGCCTGTGGAGGGGATTTGAGCGCGAGCAACGGGCAAGAGGGTCGAGTCGAGTCAGTCTTGCTGCAACAATTGTGTCGAAAGGACGAAAATACCTAAGTCAGTCGCACGAGTGCACAAAGATTAACTGTGGTAAAATTAATTTGTAATTGCGGTTAAAGTGCTGTCTAGAACAAATTAAGGTATGTACACTGCTTTAATAATAAGAAATTAAAGTAAGCAACTGATGATGTTATTACTGTGATTATTCTTTATTTTCGACAAAAATAAATACCTGAGAATCAATTTGGAGTTTCCTTTCAATACTAATACTATAAAGAGGAAATATTTTTATTTTTGTATGTAACAAATACTGTATGTTAAATAACAGAGGGCGTTCCCTTAAATTCGTTAATCTATATCATTAATAGATTAAAATAAAAATATCAGAATAGAAAAATAAGCATAAAATAATCCGAATTAAAAAAAAAGACAATAAATTCGAAAAACTCTGTTTAAAATCAAAATAGTAGCGTGGAATAGTACCTACTCGTAGTAGCAATGCCTATACCGGCAAGTACGCGTGTACAGTGTTTCTTTAACGTATCAATTTAACATTTTTAGTCAATATTTTAATATAAAAAAATATAAAAACATTTTGTTTTTGAATGGTAATATTTTTTTGAACATATATGGATGCTATACTATTGCGGGTTAACGGGAACGCCCTCTGTTAGTTAACATACTGTATACTCAAAAACTACTAGACCGATTTCAAAAATTATTTTACCATTAGAAAGTTACATTCACCCTGAAAACCACGAGGCGCTGCTAGTTTGTAATATTTTGATAAATAGAAAAGATTTTTTTAACGTTAATAACTTTGATAAAATTACTGATTAGTACCCCAACTTTTTTAAATAAATTTTCTCAAATTGACCTTCTGTCCCTCATGTTAATTTCCGCCATTTTATTAAAAATTAACAAAAAAAACCTAGAAGCTATTAACTAACGATGTACTGGAGATCTTTGTGATATTCTGTATGCCTCAATGGCTGAACAAAACATTCATAGTATTTCATTAAAATTTTGCAATCATGCACACAGAACATCTAGACACAAAAATCACAAATATTAGTACGTAGAACTTGAGTGGCACATGAATAAGGAAGATTGTTGGAGCGCCTGATAGATTCGTCGTAGCAGCGAGCGACGATGCGTCCTTTTTTAGTTTTTAAGTTTATATTGTAATTAACAGTCTTAGCGTGTGTCCCTTACAGCAAGTACACCGTTAATTCGTAATCTCCATATTTTCCTCGTTTTATTTTACCCAAGTCCTGCTGCTTCCGTACATGGTCCATATCGAACCGGATTGTGATAATTCATTAAGTTATTTCGAAGATTAATGAAATCAGCGATATTAACAACGGAAATAATTAACGTGGACTTGAGAGGTTAGACGCCGGCCGGAGCCGCCAGCGTGGAATATGGATTGAGTGCATAGTATTTTCACGGTGTTAAGTTTATATTTGATAATATCGTCACCCAACACTCGTACAGGTTGTATTTAACTTTAATTATAAGTTACCAAAGGTTAGTACATTTTTAACTTGTTTTATATAAATTATGTTCAATGAGTACCGCTTTGCATTTTGAATAGTTTCGTTATGTGCGACAATTTTTAGTATATAATACTTTGAATAAGTATAGTAGAAGTTAGCACTACATTTATATAATTTGTATTGTTGCATTAGAGCGATAACTATTCAGTTAACTGTAAGTTTGATGCGTAGGTATTCGTCAGTCATAGTTTATTTTAGTTAGTGTTAGATATTACTTCCAATTATTATTGATTAGACTGTTAGTTAATTAAACCGTAGTGCACTTCAGATTTTTTATTTTTTGTTGCTTAAGGAGTTATCGTTATTTATATAACTTAATTAGTTGTTGAGGTATTTGTTTTAAAAAGTTTGCAACTTCACATAAGTTCAGATTTATTATTGTATACACGGTAAACATTACCTACTTACATTGTTATATCACATTAAAATCAACCGTACAACTCCGTAGCTTCTGTTCAAGTATATACCTAATATATTGTTATTGTATAAATTTCAGGTCGACAACACTCGAGTCCCAGTATGTCCGAGGAGAAGGAATTAGTAAAGAAGCGAGGCAGTTTTAAAGGCCGCTTAACTACATTCATAAATTACCTGGACGCAATGATAGACAAGAAATTAAGTAGTTGTGACGTCACGGAATTACAGCTGCGCATGGGCAAAATTGAGTCGTTGTACGAACAATACGATGAGGTACAGTTGCAGTTGGAATGTATGGTTGATGATGCGAAGGCTCAGTTGTCTGAGCGTTCCGAGTTCGAGACATTGTACTACAAGGCATTGTCGAGGGCTCAACAGTTAGTGAGTAAATGTAACAATGATAAAGATAATGAATCGGTTTTTGGAAAAAGTACTCGTGGTAGTGTTTATAAACCTGTTAGGTTGCCGACCATACAACTTCCAAAGTTTAATGGATTATATAGCAGTTGGTTGGAGTTTCGTGACACCTTTACTAGCCTCATCCATCATAATGACGAGATTGATAAAATCAACAAGTTTCACTACTTGCGTGCTTCTCTGGAAGGATCCGCTGCTGTGGTTCTCCCGTCAATTCAGTTTTCGGCTAGCAATTATGATGTGGCTTGGAATTTAATATGTGATCGATTTGACAACAAAAGATTATTGGTGCAGAATCACGTGTCAGCATTATTTAATATAGAACCTATCACAAAGGAGTCCTCAGCCGCTTTGAAAGGTTTAATAGACTTATTAAATAAAAGCTTGCGAGCGTTAGAATCGCTAGGTGAACCAGTCAAGCAATGGGATACTTTGTTGATATATTTAGTTACTCGTAAGTTAGATCAGAAGTCTTATCGCGAATGGGAGGAGTCTATAAGCCATACTGACAAGGACAGCACGATTACGTTCGATGCATTCCTCCGATTTATTCGCTCACGCGCTGATTTAGTTGAAACTTTAGAATTATCAAAACACAACGTGTCAGGTACCGCTAAATCAGGTTCGACGAGTAAAATTAAATCTATGGTGACGACACAAGGTTCTAATAATGTAAGCACTGAATCCGTCACGAAACTATGTCCCAATTGCAAAGGTGACCATCATCTATCTAATTGTTCACAGTTCCTTGCGCTGAGTAACGAGGAACGTCGTAAATTAGTGCCTAGTTTTAAATTGTGTTACAATTGTTTTCGTTCGGGTCACTTTTCCAATAATTGTAAAAAACCGGGTTGTAAGTTATGCAAGCGCAAGCATAATACCTTACTTCATACTTTGGATACTACTGGCAGTCGTAGTGATATTACAACTTCGTCTCCGTCAACGTCGGCGCCGCCCGCGCCCTCTGTTAACACTGACGTTAATCAAGTTTCGTTATCTGCGAACATTTCACCTTCTTATGGCGATAGTAGGAAGGAGCGCGGCGTGTTGTTGTCAACAGCTTTGGTTAAAGTATATGATCATAATGATCGTGAGCATATTGTGCGAGCGACACTCGACAGCGGTAGTACGTCTTGCTTCATGACGGAGCGACTTTGTAAACAACTTCAATTAAATACAAGTCCGATAGATGACTCAATCTATGGCATAAATAACGCGGTCTCTCGCGTAGGTAATACTTGTCACGTGAAAATGACGTCACTTAACAACAGTTATCATGTTAAGTTGTTTTGTTTTGTTTTGCCATTAATAACTAATGAAATGCCATGTCGTGAATTAGATTTATCTAACCTGAATGTTCCTACTGACATATGCCTGGCAGACCCTACCTTTTACAAGCCTTCCGATGTAGATCTTTTAATTGGTGCTGATCTATTCTGGGACTTGTTAGGTTCACGGAAAAAAAGGATTTCTTCTGCGAAGAATATCAATATTCTCAGAAAAATTGTTTCAGTCCAAGTAAATATTTTCTTAACTTAAGTAAATGTACTCAGTCGAAGAAAACCCGTTTACTCAAATTAAGAATAATAAATACTTGGTTTTAATTCTTGACTTGAGCAAATATTTTTGATTCAAGACTATTACAATCTTAATTGAAGAAAATATCTACTTTTTACTGAAGACTTTAAAAACTTTTCAAAACAAGATAATGGTGTTTTCATTCAAGAATATATTATATTTACTTTAAAACAGTTACATTATTTTTGACCTAAGATATACATTTTCTTAATCTAAAAAACTTTTACTCAATATAAGAATATGATACTCTTATTCATTTAAATTATTGTTTCTTGATTCAAGAATAGAAAGGTGGGTAATCTAAACCAATGTTTTTTTATTGTTAGTTTTGGTTGAAGAAGTTCAAATTACTTCCATTATGAGTTTAAAAAATCTAGTTGTAATATACTTAATTTAAGAATATATTATTAATCGAAGAATAAATTAGTCTCATTTCAAGAATACTTTTATTTTAACTGGAAAATATTGACTTACTTGAAACCAACACTTTTTTTCTTGTACCAATAAGGTGTATTTTCTTGATTCAAAGATTTCGCTTATTTTTGACTCAAGAAGCACTTTATTCTTAGTTCACGAGTTTCTACATCTTCTTCTAAAATGTTATTTGTTTCCTTACAAGAACTCAAAATTCTTCAATACAAAACATTATTGATTTGCATGTCAAGAATAATGTATTTTCGGTTGAAGAAGTTCAGATTCCTTCCATTAAGAATTAAAAAAATGTAGTTGTATATACTTACCTTAAGAATATATTATTAATCGAAGAATAAATTAATCTCATTTCAAGAATACTTTTATTTTAACTGGAAAATATTGACTTATTTGAAACCAACACTTTTTTTCTTGTACCAATAAGGTGTATTTTCTTGATTCAAAGATTTCGCTTATTTTTGACTCAAGAAGCACTTTTTTCTTAGTTCAAGAGTTTTTACATCTTCTTCTAAAATGCTATTTGTTTTCTTACAAGAACTCAAAATTCTTCAACTCAAGAATAATGTATTTTCGGTTGAAGAAGTTCAGATTCCTTCCATTAAGAATTTAAAAAATGTAGTTAATATATTATTAATTGAAGAATACATTAATCTCATTTCAAGAATACTTTTAACTGGAAAATATTGACTTAGTTGAAACCAAGCCTTTTTTGGTTATAGGTACTAATAAGATGTATGTGGGATTGTATGGTAAAATAAGCGACCAGAATCCTTGTAAATACTGCTTGATAAATACTCCAATAAATAAATAATAAATACTTTCTCACTCGCACATATATTTCTCACATCCTTTCATCCGTTAATTTTATCGAATTCTGTGCAGTTTTGTGAATTTTAAAATCAACCCCTATTCTACCCCTTAGGGGATGAATTTTTAAAAAATCCTGAACCGCATATTTCTTTATTTCCTACCAAAAGAATAAATTTGAATTTTCATGTCCCTAACTTAAGAAATGGTGGGTTTCCCACACAAACTTTCATTCCCTATATAAAATAAAAAAGTAGCCTATGTCCTTCCCCAGGATATCATCTATAGTCTTGCCAAATTTTATCGAAATCCGTTCAATGGTTTAGGCGTGAAAAGGTAACAGACAGACAGACAGACAGTTACTTTCGAATTTATAATATGAGCGCATCCATACTAGGATGCGCTCACTCATCACAGATTGCGCAAACTATGTGCAAGGAAAGAAAAATCTTTTTGCCAACGCGATCGAAGCCACGGGCAAAAGCTAGTAGTTAATAATACAAGGTACTCAAGGGTGGTTATATTGGATTGAGTACCTTGTATTATTAACTATACAAGGTACTCCATCCACTATAACCACCCAAACCCATAGCCCAATATATTTTGTTTCCATGTTCTGCAATAGTCCTGCATCATCCAGGGGTTATCCTTGGGTGCACTTGCATAGGGCATACAGGAATAATCGTCGGTTAGTGCCTTCTCATAATGTAAAATGGTCTAAGGGGCCTCTGCAAGTTGGCTTCGGCCCCTCGTACGCCTTCCAAAGGTCCGGGACCCAAGGGTCTCGTGATATGTCAAAGAATAATAAATCATTTATTTGCATAAAACATAGTAGGTATACAATGGTGTTAAATATTAATAAAAAGGCATAAACAGGTACAGCTAGGACAAAAAAATAGCATAGCATAGCATGCAAAACCTTTGGGTTTTTGAAAATGTGACCCTTCTATGGCATCAACATTTTTTATCCATAAATTCTTTTATACTTTATAAGTTACACTCATTTAACCACTCGTTGTTAACTAACCAGGTACCTACTTACCCACATCATGTTCACAATAACTACCTACTAAGCTAGCGATTTAACCGTTAATTAACCTTATCTAGATAGAAACCTATAGTATTTACTAGCGCCTCTACCCGGCTTCGCCCGTTTTTTTGGTAGGTACGAAGATCGAAAATTGTTTTTTTCGACCTCCCCGGAGTTCATCGTGATAAGTCTTTTAGTATGGCTAGGTAGGTAAAGTACCCGTCACGAGAAGCTATAAATTATGTAAACAAACATCTTTTACTAAGTAAACATTTTATACTGCGAGATAATAATAAATTGACCATATTCAATCGACATGAAATATAGACGGGTTATATGAAAGTAACAACCTATTTAATTTAGTCGGATCATATTTTAACGACGCTATCGTTTGTGTTTTTTGGTACCGGAACGCGTCCGTCGCAGGGATTGTATTGTAAACTATCGGGACGCCCCATTTTGAAATAAACGCGTCATTCGAGTTTCGAATGCGTTTTGTTGGTCCAAATTTTGTGAACTCCTGAACACTTGTTTACAAAATTATAGCTTCTCATGACGGTTACTTTAGGTACCTATACCTATTTACGCATAATGAATATAAGTAGGTAAGCTAATCAACATTATAAACCTTCCTCTTGAATAGGTAATCATGGAGTAGGTAGGACCTACTTAGTTACGGAGAAAAACGTGAACAGACAGCCGCGGCAGGGTAGGCACACTTTGCCTTTGGTACTTTTTACTTAGGTAGGTATTTTCTCTAAAACTAAAAGACCTAGGTAGGACTGAACTGTAACCTGAAGGTACCTATAAAACAACTTTGGATAGGTAAGTAGGTACCTATGATCTTAAAACCAAGACTTTTTGTCTTAACACAAGAAGACACTTTTTTGGAAATCCTTTTCATTTTGCTCAGACGTTACCTATGATTTTAAAACCAAGACTTTTTGTCTTAATACAAGAAGACACATTTTTAGAAATTCTTTTCATTTTGCTCAGACGCAGTGCTGCAAGCAACAAAAAAAAAATATTTCCACAAAAAAAATCGAGTTGCTTTTTTTGTCAAAACCAAGTTTATATTTTTTTCCTTACAAGAAAAACAATAGGCAGGGAAATAGAAAAGTTTAGCGTAGTTTATTTTACTTCTCTAAAAACTGTTTACACATAGCAATGAAAAATACCTCGAATTTGGGAAACTAGGTAAGCTTCCAAAAGTTGAAAACCCAATGAAAATCTGTTCCGTAGTTTTCGAGTGTACCTACTCGTATAATATCCACATTTTTTTGTTGATTGGAGTAAATTTTAAATAATCTGCCTTAGTTCCTTTTACATTTTTGTATTTTTATATTTTTTATAACAGTTAAGACTCGCTGTTACACTATTATTAAAATAATATTGAACAGGCTCCATGGCGTTAACGGGCGAAGCCGCGAGCAAAAGCTACTGTAAAATAAAAAGAGAAGTCCTGACTGACTCTCATCAACGCCCAGCCCAAACCCTTGAACCTAGAAACTTGAAATTTTGCACAGAGGTTCCATAGATAATGTAGACAAGGAATAAGGAAGCATTTCCCGGTAGCACGTTCCCGTGGGACACCTATTTTACGACATCCGCGAAGTTAAATAAAAGAAACAAATTAAAATTAACTATACCCCATTCACAAGAAGACATTTAAAGAAACCTTTTTTATAGTCCGTTCAACCGATTTTGATTTCTATTGCGTTGGTGATATGACAAATGGCAGCTGCAGTAACAGACTGTAAAAAGTTATCTTTGAATATCTAATCGTAATGTAAACGGAGTCTAGTTAAGTTTGTTTTTGACATCAATTATTTTCAACTACGGGACCTTGTGCGTGGTCCGACACGCACTGGGCCGGTTTTTATTAACTCTTAAAATATCGATTGCAACCATGTGTGCAGATAACAATAAAATTTCTGTTGTCTGCTAATTGCCGCGCGACGGGTAATATGATAAAGCAAAAAATTCGTGTCTAATATTTTTTTACTATTTGACTGACGGACTAAATAGACGTGTTTGGTGTAAAATTGGCTCACGGGTATTTTACTCTTATTTTCTTAATAACTTGTTTTATCGAATAAGCTAATAAAAAGCGGATGTCCGTTTTTCGAGGCAAAAACAATACTGTGGGATGGCAACACTGTTAAAATATTCCGCGCGCCACGCAACCAATCAGAGGCCACAATTCATCGGAAGATAAAAATAAACAGCCAATAATGAGCAAGCGTGGCACAAGTACTTCAACTGCTGCGCCCGACAACGACAATCCCATTTCGTTTCATTCATATTATTATCGTTTGTGCCGTTGTGCGTCTACTCATGGTCGACTCCCTTAGCTCAGCTTAAATTAAATATAAAGGACTGGACTGTTAAGACTACTGACTGGGCTGGCCTTAAACCTTTGCTGATTTGCATTATTGTAAAAAAAATGTCAGAATTAGAATTAGAAACGTGTCAATTATTAAAAAGCTGGGGCATCGAAGAACCAATAATTCAAAATTTTACAGGTAAGTCTTGTACCTCTAGTCTGTACACTAGACACTGCTAAGCTTTTTATTTATTTGATGTATTTGTATGTAGATATTCAGCTAATAGGTACATATCTCGATGGATGTAGGCATAAAGACCTAGTCTTAATTCTAAGTAAGCACCTCTCCGATAATGTTAATTACTGAATTCAACTATTTAATCGCATTTAACCAATTAGAATCATGGTAGAATAGCTCGTGCCTACCCTACATACCTGCGCCTACGTGACTAGGGAAGCTTAGAAAATTATGTTACTATAAGTACCTACCTAATTATGTCCGTATTTCTAGCTCGCTCACGAATTTATACCTACTATGTATTTATACCTGCCTACCTACTACGACAGGACGCGTCGCGGTGTCTAACCAATTTGTTAATTTGATAATAATTATTGATAGGTAGGTATATTATGTAGTAGGACAAATACCCGAAACAATTTTAATTCTGTTCTCTTGATTCAAGACTAAAATTCTTGGTACTTATTTATTATTTTCAGACAATGGCATTGATTTAAGTCATTTTAAAGACTTAACAAATGAGTTATTAAAAGAGCTGAGCCCAAAAATTTCCACGCGCATATTTCTGAAAAACAAAATTGACGAATATTTAACAGCAGAGGTTTGCCTATCTTTATTATACCTATGTAGATTTACTAGTAAATAATATTTTGCAGGATGTTACTTAAGTAAAATAACAAAAATAAAGCAGTGCTGACACGGCTTAAATTTTATACAATAACTCGCTGCGCCCTGCGGTTCCATCCATGTGAATAATGATAAAAATTGGTGATGATGATGACGGAAAGTACCCTATGTCCTTCCTCAGGATTCAAGCTATCTTCATTCAAATTTCATTAAAACCCATTGAGCCGTTCAGCCGTAAAAAGCTACAGAGAGACAGAGATACTTTCGCTTTTATAATATTAGTCTGGATTTCTGATGGCTTTTTCATGGTACAGTTTTAATCCATTAAAGCCATATTATGCTAAAGTAGGTATTGAATTATTTCTCATTTCAGAATAAAACATCAACGGTCACTTCTGTGCCCAGTTGTTCTCAAAACACAGAAACAGAAATCAATTACATCAGTGAACTGGAATCAGATTTCGAAGAAAATAATATTCTTGAAATGATAGGATGTCGGCCAGCATTTCCCGAATTTGACTTGAGAACATTACTTACCACATCACCTTCTGGAAGTAGCATACTCAAATATTATGAAACAAATAAACAACTGACAGTCAAACATAGAAATACACTCACAGAAATTATCTGCAGACGTATTTTTACACGTGTTGTAAATCAGTAAGTACCTATTAATTTAGTTTTTACTTTGTATTACCACGTACATTATTAGCTCGAGGAACTGACGTCGGTTGGGGCACAAAGGTTTTCGAGTGGAGTCCACTCATCGAAAAGCGCAGTCTAAAACAGCCCCTCACTAAATGGATTTCAATATGAGTTCATGTTAAA
Source organism: Hecatera dysodea (assembly GCA_905332915.2). Lineage (NCBI taxonomy): Eukaryota > Metazoa > Arthropoda > Insecta > Lepidoptera > Noctuidae > Hecatera > Hecatera dysodea. The sequence continues at coordinate 5,984,068 of HG995289.1, read as the reverse complement.
GCCGCTCTAACACTAATTATTATCTGAAACAGAATTAATCTTTCTTAAAAGACTAGTAATTAGAAACACTAGTTACCTACATGCTTATTGACTTTGTTGCTGACTGTGCATGATTTGACAGATGAATTTTCTTTCTTTTCCTAAACTTTACTTTTTTTTCCAGTCGTATCAATCATGAAGAGTATAACATACTGACTTCAAAAATCATCGCTCTTTTTCCCACTGAGAATGCGGGAACATATTTTGTTCCCTCTGTTAAAAAAAGAGATTCAATCTCTGGAAAACCAGGTTTTGCAAAGGGAAAATTAGTTGATAAAATTCGCAATACCCTATATAAATCTGGTGAACGTAAAAGAAAATTGAATGAAACAGAAAATAAAGATTCTATACCCTCTAAAAGATCTAAAAACTTAAACGAACTACAAGGTTTATTTTTAATTTTGTTACAGTACATATTTTACAGTAGTTAGTTTTATTTAGGATCTGTCATTTTACTTGCAGTAAATAGTTTATGATTGTATTTCCTACCTGGTTTATTTTGCGATTGGTTTCTTCTATTTCTGTCCCACTCATTACCTAGAGATGTAATGCTTTCGTAGGTAGAGTAGCCATAGAGCTATTTTTTTGTGATTTAATTTACATTATTCACCATTTTCGCCTTATTTTAGATGTGCACAAAGAAGATGTTATTTGGCTGAAAAACAATTCAGAACCATGGGAATGTGTCATAAACAAATGGAAAACGACCCATGAACTCCGCCAAATTTCTGCTCATGAAACCGTAGGTGGGCTGATTGAAAATTGGCCTATATTAAATGACGTCAGAAGCGATGTCTTGGTAAGAAACATTAATTTCATCATGGAGAGACAAATAAGTTATGTTTTTTCTTTCACTCACATTAACTTATTTTCAGATTCAATTAGACTTTGATGCAATACATCCAGGAAGAGCGAATAAATTCTACATAAATTGGAATGAATTTATCAAAAAGATAATAGAAATAAAAAAAACAAATACTAACGAAGAAGTGGTGGCCTTGATCGAGTATATTAATGCATTAGATGACAATGGTTGGTACAAAATAGTAATTTAGTTTATATGATGCCATTTTTATTTTAGAAATGAGGCTAAATAATATACAAGTTTTTATTGAGGGCCTTGATATGCTTGCTCCTTGATATTTTCTGACAGAATAAATGTGAGAATTATGTACTTACTTATATTATTTATGTTAATGTTAATAGGTAAAGTTTATTTTATTCTAGATAAAAAACTTCCATCACAAATAAAATTGCTTTGCAATTTGGTGCCACCAAAAGGACACCTAAACAGGAGGCAAAAATTTTCAACTACCGAGTGTGTAGAAAGCTTCATTGTAAATGTCAAGGTAATTACACCAACAGGGTACTTTACATTAAATCCATACTTTAATTGACTGACTGAGATTAGTTCTCATCAACTAAGGTTGCTGAAACTGTGTCTTAAAATGTTTATCCCACGTCACCTGTAACTTGCGAACCCAAAAAATTGCAAAAATTCAAAGTGAGACCATCGAGTCAGGAGTGTAAACCTTTTTTTAGACAGCATTGTTTTTTTTAGTTTCATTATATATGACTGATTTATAAAAAAAAAATTGAAACTTAACGTTATTTTTCTTTTTTTAGTCACCTGGCGATATACAATCAAAAATGGACGAAGTTTCTACGGATGCATATGGGAACAAAAAAACGGTACAGCCGTATATAATAGATGTTGGTGGAACATATTATCTTATTATAGATAAGGTCAGGTATGTTTTCCATTTTGAAATTAATGGGATACAATATAATGACAAAAATGTTATTTTGTACAAATATGATATTAACTATCCATTATTTTATAAAATTGACCAAGTTTTTTTAAAAGAAACTGATCTCAGTATGGTATCATTCTTGTGTACAGTGTTAAAAACGGTAGATTACAGTTCTCATTATATGTCATTTGTTGTGGAAAGTACAACGCAAATTAGATTAGTTCGTTTGGATGATTGTGATAGTACAACACCTACTTTATTAAGAAAATTAAATGAATGTTATTATGTGGATTTGAAGAGCTAAGAATATTCCGCATGTAATGATTTGTATTAAACTTGTTACTTAATTGTAATTTTCAAATATTTCAAAATATTGGGTAAAACAATCATTTTGAACACAAGAGATTTTATTTGGCGTCGTCATGGCAAATACTGTGGACCCTAAAGGGGTGGTAATTTTTTATTATAGCAGAGTAGTTTGCCATGATGCCAACGATTATACTCGTATATATTTCGTAAAAGCATTTTTTTTAACCTAAAGACGGTACCTATATAAGGTGTATCTGTTCAAACACGATATCTCTTAAGGGGTCATTGTACTCATCATTATGAACAACTTTTACAATGGGACCAAATCTGAAATCGCGAAAAAAAAATCAACTCCTCCCTACATTTTGACGAGTTTGTTAAAGATAAATGTACTGAGCAGCTGATTTTTTTTTTCGCAATTTCAAGTTTGGTCCCATAGTAAAAGTTGTTCATATAGATGAGTACAATGACCCCTTAAGAGATTTCGTGTATGAACAGATACACCTTATATAAAGGGGATACCTTTATACTATTGTATCGTTGAAATGTGAAAAAGTCGCATAATAATGTAAGTTGTATAATCTGACTATTTGGTTTATATTTTGCTGCTCGATCGTAGGACAAGCTGCAGAGTTTGCGTTGTTGGTAACAAGCCACAATACAAGAGAGAACAGCAGAATAAAAACTAAATAATTGTAAGGTCAAGGTAGAAATATATAATCTATTAAACTAAAAAGTAATATAATAATATTTAGTAAAGCTACAGGAGAACCCCATCCTTAGTCACTAATCAAAGGCGCAGGACTAATAAAAGTTCGCGTATACATATTTTGTCGGGCCGCAGCTGTCGGGTCGCAGCGCAAAAATTTTATACGAACTATCACAAACTATGCCCGCTGCGCCCCGGCGTGGTGTGCGATAGTTCATATAAAATACATAAGAGCGATTTGAGCGGATTTTTGCGCTGCGAAATCGGCATAATTTCGTGTACGACCTCAATTTTTTTTTTATATTTTCTAAAAAGCTTGAGACGTGAAACGTCATGTTATTTTGCAGTATTTACATACCTATATTAAATTTAATTACAATTCACCTCTTAAAGTTATATTTATAAGTTGTATTACTCCCTGATGATGCGCCTAAGGATTGGGGCTGTTCTGTATCTTTACTATTTAAGTTCATACACTAAATATTATTTTGTTACTTTTTAGTTTAAAAGCTTGCTTTTAAAAATAAATAAGTTAATTTTATTTATTTCTATACTTAACCTTTTCGATAAATTAATTCTAAAGTATATGTATATAATTTATTCGCTCTTCCTGGATGCATTGCATGCAGCTATACTATCGTCCATTCAAATTTAGTTATTGTGTACCTACGTGTAAGAGTGACTAAAAAGTGTATTGTGTTTGTGTCAGTTGTGTGCATGTGATTTTATTTGGCGTCATCATGGCAAATACTGTGGACCCTAAAGGGGTGGTAATTTTTTTTTATAGCAGAGTAGTTTGTCATGATGACTACCCTTAACGATTCAATATATTTCTGTAAAAGTATTGTTTTTGAACCTAAAGACGGACCTTTAAGGTATCCGCACTATTGTATCGTTGAGAAGTGTGTTGTTGGTAACAGGCCACAATGATGCCAAGACCGGACAGCAGAATGAAACTAAATAATAATTGTAAGGTCACACTAGAAATAAGATGTGTTTCTGTCCAGCTGGGCCCCGCGAGCTAGGCTCATAAAACTAGTAGCAATGCTTTGTTTGTTCAATGTACCTCATGAATTTATCAACAAGATCCAATGTACCTCGATCGTTTTGATAGAAATCACGATAAATCACCTCATCTATCATCTATCCTCAGCTATACTGCACTCGTAATACAAAAAAATATTGATCGCATGTACTCATAATGTACCTCTCGATTCATATATTAAATTCTAGGAAATTTTGATAGAACAGGAAAAATTCAGCATGAATGTTTTGTTTGAAAAAGACAAAACTTTCATGCTGAATTTCTCCTGTTCTATCAAAATTTCATAAAATTTAATACATGAATCGAGAGGTAAATTAAGAGTAGATGCGATCAATATTTTTATTTTTGCATTACGAGCGCAGTACCTACTATAGCTGAGGGTCCCGCTGGATAGATGAGGCGATTTATCGTGATTTCTATCAAAATGATCGAGGTACATTGGATCTTGTTGATAAATTCATGAGGTACATTGAACAAACAAAGCATTGCTACTAGTTTTATGAGCCTTTTTTTTTTTTTTTTTGAGGGTGGGAAATCATCAAATAACTTCTCCCGCTCTGGGTGGAGCGGAAGGGCGTGTCAGACTTTTACTGACTAAAACCCACCCGTGTTCCTTCAGTTGCCTATGCCGCCAGGGCCGCGGTAACCCCTTCGGACAATCCGCGACAGTTTTATGAGCCTAGCTCGCGGGGTCCAGCTGGACAGAAACACATAGAAATAAGTAATATTAAAATGTTTCATAATGTTGATCATACACTGCTATTAGTACCCTGTTGAAATAATAGCGTGTTAATAGAACTTATAACTTTCATATTTTAACGTAACTTGTAAGTGATTATTTTGATATTGAAATAATATCATTTATGTATGGCAGGCTTCATAGTTTAGTCTAACGGCCAAACCCAATAACCTACTGCCAGTAAAAACAGATCGCTACTGGTGACAGACAATATAATTCTATCTCTCCTTACGTCACTCCGTCCGTTCGTGTTCTTTTGTTTTATGTCTTAGATTATTGGGACGTTACAACCATAGATTGGGTTTAGCCGTAAGATTATTATTGTAGTATTATATAGAGGGTCTTAGGTTAAACGAGTGGCTGATCTACTTTAACGGAGTGCAGTACCCATCATTATGAACATCTTTTACTATGGGACCAATCCCGAAATCGCGAAAAAAAATCAGCTGTTCAGTATATTTATGTTCGCATAAGTCTTTAAAATGTAGGGAACAGCTGATTTTTTTTTCGCGATTTCAGGTTTGGTCCCATACTAAAAGTTGTTAATTTTCATGAGTACTATGCACTCCGTTAAAGTATGTCCCTCATTTAACTTAATATCCTGTATATTTAGGTATATTTTGTTAAAAATTGCCTATTTATGTTTATTTCAGTATTATTAATAAATATCTAAAAATAAATTGTATATTATTAAATCGCACATTAAAACTCTCTCATGAAAACAAATATTTTCAGATAACAATAGTAGAGGCTTCACCTGAGATTACATAGTTTCAGTATGAAACAAACAAGTCTTGTCTTGAAACAAATATGTCTTCAGCTAACAACAGTAGAGGCTTCACCTAAGATTACATAGTTTCAGTATGAAACAAACAAGTCTTGTCTTAAAACAAATATCTCTTCAGCTAACAACAGTAGAGGCTTCACCCAAGATTACATAGTTTCAGTATGAAACAAACAAGTCTTGTCTTAAAACAAATATCTCTTCAGCTAACAATAGTAGAGGCTTCACCTAAGGTTACATAGTCTCAGTGTGAAGCAAATTAGTCTTGTCTTAAAACAAATATCTCTTCAGCTAACAACAGTAGAGGCTTCACCTAAGATTACATAGTTTCAGTATGAAACAAACAAGTCTCGTCTTAAAACAAATATCTCTTCAGCTAACAACAGTAGAGGCTTCAACCAAGATTACATAGTTTCAGTATGAAACAAACAAGTCTTGTCTTAAAACAAATATCTCTTCAGCTAACAACAGTAGAGGCTTCACCCAAGATTACATAGTTTCAGTATGAAACAAACGAGTCTTGTCTTAAAACAAATATCTCTTCAGCTAACAACAGTAGAGGCTTCACCCAAGATTACATAGTTTCAGTATGAAACAAACGAGTCTTGTCTTAAAACAAATATCTCTTCAGCTAACAACAGTAGAGGCTTCACCTAAGATTACATAGTTTCAGTATGAAACAAACGAGTCTTGTCTTAAAACAAATATCTCTTCAGCTAACAACAGTAGAGGCTTCACCCAAGACTACATAGTTTCAGTATGAAACAAACAAGTCTTGTCTTAAAACAAATATCTCTTCAGCTAACAACATTAGAGGCTTCACCTAAGATTACATAGTTTCAGTATGAAACAAACAAGTCTTGTCTTAAAACAAATATCTCTTCAGCTAACAATAGTAGAGGCTTCACCTAAGATTACATAGTTTCAGTATGAAACAAACAAGTCTTGTCTTAATACAAATATCTCTTCAGCTAACAACAGTAGAGGCTTCACCCAAGATTACATAGTTTCAGTATGAAACAAACAAGTCTTGTCTTAAAACAAATATCTCTTCAGCTAACAACAGTAGAGGCTTCACCTAAGATTACATAGTTTCAGTATGAAACAAACAAGTCTTGTCTTAAAACAAATATCTCTTCAGTTAAGAATAGTAGAAGCTTCGTTCAAGAATATGTTGTCTTAGTGTGAAACATGATGAGTCTTGCTTCGAAAATAGACAAATCAAATTTTTAATGATTCTAAGAGAGAATACTCTTTTACTAAGACAAATAATATTCTTATAATTAAACATAAAAAATTCTTCATTTAAGTCTAATGTCTTCGAGGAAGACAATAAAACTAAGACAATATTTTACTTCATTCAAAAATATATTGTTTTCCCCATATATGAATCAATATTTGTCTTGACCAATAGGATATTGTCTTAATGTAAGACATCCTTTTTTTCCGTGCGCAAAGACTAACGTTAGGGGTGGGTAAGCCAGTGTTATGTGAAACCAGGTTAGGCTGGATCGTCTCTGGTCCCGTTTCATATAAAAGTAAATTGCCTATACGGTGCAATTTTACTCAAACCAGTTCCTATAATAATGAACATGATTTAAAATTACTTCGTGATGAATTAATGCGATTTTGGAGTTTAGAAGAGGTCACCTCGCAGCATTCCAATTATTTGCCAGAGGAAAAAATGTGTGAGGAACATTTTATTGAGAACACGACTCGTTTAGAGGACGGTCGTTTTTGTGTCCGTATACCAATGAAGCAGAACCCTTCTATTTTAGGTGATTCATTTCATAGGGCTTCACAATGTTTATTTTCCTTGGAACGCAGACTTAAGGCTAAACCAGATTTTAGTAAATTATACCACGACTTTATGACAGAATATGAGTCATTACATCATATGACCGTAAACAATGAAAAGGATTTAAATGCATATTATATACCTCACCACGGGGTACTACGCGAATGTAGTACCACTACCAAACTGCGTGTAGTGTTTAATGCGAGTTGCCCTACTTCATCAGGAATATCCTTTAATGATTTACAGATGGTGGGTCCTACGGTTCAAGACGACCTCCTGTCTATACTTCTTCGGTTTCGACATTATAAGTATGTGTTGTCAGCCGATGTTGAAAAGATGTACAGACAGATAGTAGTACATCCATTTGATAGGCACTTGCAACAGGTAGTTTGGCGTGAAGACACGAGCAGTCCCGTCAAGATATTTAAACTCAACACCGTCACATACGGTACGGCGAGTGCGCCGTTTCTTGCGACGCGCTGCCTTAAGCAATTAGGCATTGAGTGCAGCAATGATAAGATTGCCACCATAATTAAACACGACTTTTACATAGATGATCTACTCACGGGTGGTAATGATTTAAATGAGGTAAAGCTAATTCGTCATGAAGTCACCAATGCACTGGCATCAGCTGGCATGCCACTTCGAAAGTGGAAGTCGAATGAACCTGTTTTAGTCTCTGAGACTTCTCAGTCATCCTTAGATTTAGGTATGGGATCTAGTGAGCCCAATAAACTGTTAGGTCTTAACTGGTTTGCTGACTCTGATGAACTAGGCTTTTTGATTCGTTCTGAGATGCCTTCTAATGGTACTAAGCGTGATTTGCTTTCAGCAATTGCACGCATTTTTGACCCTTTAGGTCTTGTATCTCCTTTTGTAGTGACCATGAAAATGTTGTTGCAAAAAATGTGGTTAGACAACCTTTCATGGGACGAACCGTTGACTCTGGAACTCAGCATAACTTTTAATTCTATTGTTAAGGATCTCCCTCTTCTTAATAATTTGCGTATCCCACGATTTGTTATGTCCGATTCCTATCATACTTTAGAACTCCATGTATTCACGGATTCGTCTGAGCGCGCGTACGGTGCGTGTGCCTATGTCCGTAGTGTCACAAGCAGTGGTGAATGCATGGTCCGCTTGCTGGTAGGCAAAAGTCGGGTGGCCCCGATTAAACCCACCACAATTCCAAGGTTGGAACTTTGTGGTGCCGTAGTGGGAGCTCGCGTGTGTGAGAAGGTGGTCAAATCATTTCGATCAAAGTTCGATCGGGTTTATTGTTGGACAGATTCGACCATTGTATTGGGATGGTTACAAATGTTGCCCTCTAAACTTCAGCCCTTTGTACGCAATCGCGTTGCTGAAATTCTAGATAAGACAGGAAACTTTACTTGGCGTCATGTCCCAACTGCCAAGAACCCAGCAGATCTAATTTCTCGTGGCGTGGATATTGATGCTTTGCAAGGGTTACATTTGTGGTGGTGTGGCCCCGATTTCTTAATGGAAGATCAGTCCAACTGGCCATCTCAACTTAAAAGTTTAGAACTCGAGACATTGCCCGAAACGCGACCTCAAGTTTCATTGAGCGCTATTGTAAAAAGCAGTTCTTCCAATTTATTTATAGATTTTAACCGTTTCTCTAATTATTTAAGACTTGTTCGATCCGTAGCATACGTGTTGAGATTTGTTAGAATTTGTAGAAAACTTCCTGTCAACAGTAGTTTTCTGTCAGAAGAAGAACTACAGGAATCATTAAATGTTATTATTTTGAGATGTCAAATCGATTCGTTTCCAGAGCACAAATTACTTGTAAACAAGCAAAGTTTACCTTCAAAAAGCGCCCTTCTTAAGTTTAATGTATTTTTAGACAACAACAATATAATGCGTGTCGGAGGACGCTTAGAGAATTCTGATTTCTCTTATGATAAAAAACACCCTATTATTTTACAGTCCACTCATGTATTCACAAAGCTATTGTTTAATTTCGAGCATAAGAGATTGATGCATGCAGGCCCACAGTTGTTATTAGCGTCTATAAGAGAATCGTATTGGCCGATAGGTGGCCGAAATCTAGCTAAGGCTTGCTATCACAACTGTGTGCGCTGTTGTCGTATGAAGGGTAATGTTGTTACCCCCTTAATGGGGAATTTACCGCAGCAGCGTCTCCGACCAGGAGGCTACCCCTTCGAAAATGTTGGCGTGGATTACGCCGGCCCTATCATGTGTGCCAGTCGGCAAGGCCGCGGTTGTAGGCTAGTAAAGGTATACGTAGCAATATTTATTTGTTTCACCACCAAGGCTCTTCACTTGGAGCTAGTTGGTGACTTAACTAGTAATAAATATTTACTGGCTTTATATAGGTTTATTTCGCGCAGGGGAAAACCCGTTAACATTTATTCCGACAACGGTACCTCATTCGTTGGAGCGTACAACGATTTATCGAAATTTTTAAAATCAAATTGCGATTCCTTAGGTGCAAGTTTGGCTAATGATGGAGTTAAGATGCACTTTATTCCCGCTTATACTCCTCACTTTGGCGGACTCTGGGAAGCGGGTGTTAAGTCGACAAAATACCATTTAAAGCGAGTGTTGGGAAATTGTAATCTCACGTTCGAAGAACTTAACACCACGCTAATCCAAATTGAGGCGATTTTGAACTCTCGTCCATTGACGCCGCTATCCGCTGATCCTGCTGACCTGACACCTTTGACTCCAGGACACTTTCTTGTCGGTCGACCGCTTACTTCACCGCCACAGCGAGATATTCAGGAACACTCCATTAATCATTTAACTCGTTTCCAAAGGATCGAGCAACTCCGTCAGCATTTTTGGGCTCGGTGGAGTAAGGAGTTTGTTTCCGAGTTGCAGCAGAGAACAAAATGGCGTTCCTGCAAAGATGCATTGAAGCTGGACTCCTTGGTGGTGATTAAAGAGGATAACCTACCACCCCTTAAGTGGAAGCTGGGTAGAATTGTCGCCGTCCATCCAGGAGCAGACGCCATCGTTCGTGTGGCTGACATCCGGACTACTGCTGGAGTAATAAGACGAGCCTTCAACAGAATTTGCCCACTACCCGTCTCTGCTGATGTTTGTTGAAAGGGAATCTTTCAACGTCCGGGGGCATGTTGGAGCGCCTGATAGATTCGTCGTAGCAGCGAGCGACGATGCGTCCTTTTTTAGTTTTTAAGTTTATATTGTAATTAACAGTCTTAGCGTGTGTCCCTTACAGCAAGTACACCGTTAATTCGTAATCTCCATATTTTCCTCGTTTTATTTTACCCAAGTCCTGCTGCTTCCGTACAAAGATCAAGCCCAAACCTGGATTGAAAAATACCCAACGAGACATTTTATTACTTTTTGGAACCTTACTTAAATTACAATTTAGAGGCATTCATTTACATTTGAAAAAGTTCTTGTATTATTCTATTTGTGTTTATGGTTATGTTGCCAATGTCAATAATTCTAGCAGAAGTGTTACCGAAAAAGTGTGAGATCAAAGACAAATGTTTTTTTTTGGGAATGAAAAGGAAAACCTTGTTGTTGATTTTTTTTAAATGATACTGGCCACTTTTTGACAAGCTGTCAAAACACAAGAAATTTTGAGGTTACGTATGTGTCAAATCGTTTTTGGAATTTTACAAAAGCGTTCAACGAATGAAAGCAAAAATATAAATATTAATTTACATGTTGAAATTGAATTTTGTAGGCACAACGTGACCATTTTTTTATCGTATGTTTCAACTTAGGATACCAAAGGTTATGCTATGTTGTTTACTGATTATACACATACCAGCTTCCGGATATACAGGTATTTCAAGCCGAAGGCTTTTTTGAATTATTCTCCAAAAGATTTGCATATAAAACGAGGAATTATTTCGCGGGATATTTATGAACTTGTTTTCATTTTGGAACGCGAGTTTGTATTTCCGTACTCTGCCTAGCTATATAGAAATTGTCCGGCTCACTTTATGTGCATATCTAATTAAGTAGTTTGTTAATTTTAGTTCCTAGTTAAAATTTTCTGCTTAACTAGCTTGAAAACACCGCTGCCTAGGAATAAAGCTAATTGCATACTAAAAGCTATACATTTCATTGTCTGTTTTTTGATGAATCGCGTCTAAATGGCTGAAGAGATTTGGATGTTTGTACAAATATAGACCATGGCCTAGATTCTTTATTTTTTGAGAGCCTTCCCTTCATTCTATGTTTTGCATTATCTATAGTCAGCATCACGTTCTACATGTTTATAGCACAAAATTAACAAAATCGTTGAAATGAAACCAATTGCAGATTATGCCTATCATGAGGCATTTGGATACTTTATCCCAGTATGATGTGCCAGTGGGTCCGGTTTTCGACTTGCCTGCTGGCATAACCGTTACCTATCGAAAGCTAGTCTATCTATACATTATTATTATGTATATAGAAATGAATCGCTATTTCCCCTGGTCACGTCATCACGCGTGAAAGGCTGGACCGACTTCGCTATTTTTTTTTGTTTTGTTTGTTATTGTCAGGAGAAGGTTCTTATGAAAGAAAGTTTTAAAAGAAAAAAATAAACCTTAGGGAATCTTTAAAAAAAAAATGAATAATATTTTTTTTGGACCCGGCTTTGCACTCATGCCTTAATTGTTGAAGACAGAACCGCACCAGAGAAGCGCACCAGTATTTGTGTAGCTCGAATTTTGAAATTACCTTTAACAAACATATTACTCACACAAAAAAAAAAACTCTAATATATGACATAGTTTTTTTTACAATAACGTAATACATAATGCTATATTGTTTCCACCTACTGATACACATTAAGTAAACAGAACCAAAACCATCCAACTAAAGATTAAACCTTGCGAACGAATCTTATATCAAAGTAGTCAAGCATAGCCGTGTGTCATGTAATATTTAACTTAAGGCGGTACCCTGACCGAATAACCTTGAGCATTCGTTCCCTCTTCGCCGCACCCGCAAGATTCGTAGCGATTACGCTCAGATTTTGTAGTAAAATCTATATAAAATCAAATTTTCGAGTTAAATAAAAAATAAAACTAGCAAAATGTTTATTATTAAATTACCTATCCATTACTTTAAGTAGCAAACCAAAATAATGGTTATTTTACGAGGAGATGCATTTTAAAAATAATTCTTTCTCATTTCTGTCGTTTCGTTGCGGCTCTATAATTAAACATTGCGATTTAAAAATAAAAAAATAAAACTACCATTTTGGAGTCAAGATTATGTAGAAATTTAATGTATTTTTTATTTGTTGATATTTCTAATGGATAATGAGAAGATGACTCCTAAAAACTACACAAAAATCGGCTACCGCTGCGTTTTGCTCGGGGACGCGCCTTAAGTGTTCCAGCGACGTATATGCTTGAGATTTACGTTTTGAAGTCTTCATCTTGGCTCAGATATCGTCAGAGGTACAGAGCATGGAACGTTGTAACGCGAGTGATTGAAACAATTAATTAACAAAGTGATACTATAAGGGTTCCGTTTTTTTTCTTTTGAAGTACGGAACCCTGATTACCCAGCGAACATAGTAGAGCATACGGTGGAGGTCCGCCCTGCTTAGGCGGAGCAACTCCGTGTCCTCAACGAGGCGATCGGCGACGGCGATCTCTCGCTTCCGGCCCTGGTACAATCCATGGTCCGGAGCAAGGAGGATGGGAAGTGCCAGCTCCCTCAGCGAATCAGTAAAGCTAGTGAAGGAGGAGGCAGACCGCGTAAGGGATATCGGAACCTCACGCCCCAGCCGTCGCGACAAAGGCCTGCGGATGGCGAGCAATGGGTGGCTCGATAACAACCAGGCCCGAATCGACGTTGCGTCGTGTTCCACCCGCACCTCAAAGAGATTTCAGCAAAGAAGGCTTCATAGGCAGTGCCTGCTAGGGTTGCGGAATTTTTTGTTCGAACCACCGCGAGTCATCGCGGCCCTGGAAAGCAAAGGACACTAGGAGGAAGACGGGTGGGTTTTAGTCAGTAAGAGTCTGACATTCTCTTCCACTCCGCCTAGAGAGAAGTCATCCGATGATTTCTCATCAGAAAAAAAGGTACAGGACCCAAAAAAACGCATTTGCGACCACGCAAATAGCGCTGCTCACAAGGAAGAAAGATTTAATTGTTTGTTTGTAACGAACAAGCTCCAAAAGGCTTTATTTTCTCCCCAGAAACCGCGGAGCGCTGCTAGTATATAATAGAGTAGTACTGGTACAAAAAATGTCAGTGAATTATTGTATAGTTATTTAATAATTTTCCTGAAAAGTAGAGAATATCACATAACAACGATAAGTAGCAACACGCTTTAGAAGTTATACTTGTTACGTAGAACATGTAACAACTCAGTCTTTTTCAGTATTTACAACAAAAAAGGTATTTTTGCTTCTATTGTTTTTGTCGGGCTTCGGTACCGTAAATTAAAAAAAAAGCATTTCGCTTTTTAATATATTTTTTTTAATCCAAATGGTTTGTCAATATGAGCTGTAATCTCTATGGAGTACCTAAGACGTGACGTCCACTGACACACGAGGTAGGTACCTATTGTTTGGAAAGTTATGATAATTCCATTTCTAAGTCCACTCAACGTCTCGGTGCTCTATGGTCAGAAATTCTACAAACTAAGATTTACTTTAGTCTTGGAAACGAGAAGTAAGTCTTCAAATAGAAAAAGGTAGCTATTTCATTAATTTTTTATATAAAAATGTTAAAACATATTTATATTATTTTGATTAAGATGTTGAGCGTTACGGTATGTGAGATCTATTGTTTAAATGACAACTTTGTTTACCAACAAAACGTTTGCCCCCTGTGTAAAAGCAACAATACAAAACCAAATAACTGCATGCATCCAATTTGGCTGCTACAGTCTCGTTCAAATAAATCCAGGTCGTTAAATTCAATTAACAAAAAAAAAAACAAAAACAAAAACAATTACGACACCTATCTTTGTAATATGCCACGTTAAAAGTAATACTCTAGTGAAATTGGTCAACGCAAAATAACAAAGGATTGGTTCCCGAATCCGTGCCTGGCCTTATGATTTGTTGCCGAATCGTGCTATTAATCCAACCACTTTAGATTCGAATGTCGTTGGAACCGTATTGATTGCTGTGTCCAAATTAATTGGTATTCTGGCTTTATGTGCCAAATTTGGACCCTGGTTTGGTGAGAGCTATTTAATGTTTGTTTGTATGAAGTTTCTAGAAGGTACAAAACGGGGTAGGTGTTAAGCTCCAAGCGGACCAAAAGCTGAGCTTATATGTATTGAGCTTAGCTCGGGTAGCTGAGATAATTTTTCATACTTAGCTGCAGTTAAGCTACATAGTTTGCATAGTTGTGTGTAGTCTGTAAGACTCAAGTATGAATAATTAGTTCTTGGTTAGCTTTACAACCGACCTCAGGCATGGCTAATAAAGAATCTCAGAACCTATTTTAAATGTTCATTTTCACCACATTTGTTTTGAGTATTAATGATAAACTAAAAGAAGTAAAGGAAGAAAAAGAGCACGTTCTTCTTTGGACACAGCTGCACTATAAAATATGATCTCAATCTCGAATCTGTTATAAAAAAAAATAGTCAAAAAAATACAGACGGCAAAGCTTCCTTCATGTTTAAGTCATGTATGCTATAACATCATATATTCGTCAACATGGACAAATACATATTATACGTCAAATAGTAGCAAAGGTTGTAGGACATCAGATATATTCGCGTAAACCGGGTCGCGCGGTTGGATGGTTGCCAACGACAAGCTTTCCGGCTTGTCTAGTCACATAATGACTATACCGGATTCTGATGTGTCGGAAGAATGTTACGGTTGAAGTGGTTTTGGCAATTAATTAATACTGCAGCGCTGGAATTTCGCCCTCGTAATTGCTGTATCTTTTTAGACAGCAAATAATATTTCCATTACGTCAGAACTTCACTCAGGGTAAAACTGTCTTTATGTAACGCCACGCTTCCATTTTGAACCAAATCGTGTACAAATTGCAAGACATTTTTGACCACCGAGGTATATTGTGATCATTGGCTCTATGGTACCCCGAAATTTAATTTCATGCCTGTATGCAAGTAGCTCGCAGGTAGAAACGTGACCTGGTGAAAAACTGTCACTTAGCGGATATACTTTAGGGCCCAGATAAATTGGCATTCCATCAGCTATGAGGATTGAAGGAGCCTCCTGTCGTGTTAAGACGGGCAAGTGACATTCAATCTGAATCTGGTTGCCATTTGTGAGGTTGATTAAAAACGTTGGTGCTGTTAAATTTTGATTAAACATTCTCTCCACCAATTCTGCGTCTTCCGAAACGCGGTCACTAATCCAGAAACTTTTCGCCCCATTGACCATGGCTTACTGGAACACGCAGCGTTGGGAGGCCACTCAGAAGGTGGACTGATGACTTGGTGATTGATGTGGCGAAACTTCGGGCAGACTTCAATGTCCAGCCGTGGACATCTTTCAACCACGATGATGATGATGATACTCCTCAAAAAAGTCGTGCCGCGTGGCGATAAAAATTAATCACCACAAAAATATCCTGAAAACAGCGAATTCCTAAATAGCGAATTAGCAAACAACGGAAAAGTCTCAAACACTGACATGATTCTTTAGCAGCTCTCCATATTTTCAGGAATATGAAAGCTTTCTTTTTTTGGATGGGAAATCATCAAATGGCTTCTCCCGCTCTGGGTGGAGCGGAAGTGAGTATCAGACTCTTACTGACTAAAACCCACCCGTGTTCCTCCTAGTCCCCTTTGCGTTCCAGGGCTACCGTGACTCTTTCGAACAAACTTCGCAACCGAATCTGAAAGCTTCAGATATCTAGATATAGAATTTGTAATTAGCGTGTTCTCGTGTAAAGTCAATGTTATGTTTAATTCTTGTAACATTGTTGGTTCCACACGTAAGATAATAATTATCGTGTTGATTAGTTATTTGAGACAACAAACGAACATGAATCGCGGTCTGATGATTACCACAAACTATGCCGGTTTTGGCTGTTGAGCTACGATATTAATATTGATAGCGGTAAGAGACGCGATCTCTATTATTAACATAAATAATAATAAATAATAATAAAAAGCCTTGTTTATTCCTTAATAACAAAAAAGTATAACTTAATATTGATTTACATTTGCACTTACTTATTTGTTTTACATGATTACATTTGAAATATAAACATAAAATATCTTATTTAAATCAGTAACGAATAAATAATTTAATTTAATAGAATATAAAATAATTAATAAAATTCATGTGTTATATTGTTATTTAGCATGCAAATATTTCTGGTGTTACTAAGGACCCCTCTACAGAGTGAAGGCCTCCTCCATTTTCCTCCATTTGTCTCTATCCTTTGCCTTTTCTATCCAGTATTTTCCCGCTATTTTCAGGATTTCGTCGAGCCATCTCTCTATCGGTCTTCCTCTAGTTCTCTTGCCTAATGGACCTTTCCATGTGGTTATCTTTTTTGTCCATCTTCCATCATCCATACGAGCAACATGGCCGGCCCACTTCCATTTTAGTTTCTTGCAGTGTTGTAAAGCATCATTTACTTTTGTCATGTATCTGATATCGGTATTTGTTCTTTTATGTTTCAGTTTTAGTTTCAGAGTGCTTCGTTCCATAGCTCTTTGAGTTGTTAATATTTTATTTCTTGTGAATTTGTTGAATACCCATGTTTGTGATGCATAAGAGCGAGTAGGCAGAATACAGGAGTCCAGGACTATTTTCTTCAATCTTAGTGGAATATTTGACTTGAGAACTTCTTTGAGGCTCCAGAATTTGTTCCAGGCCATGTTCACTCGTCTGCTTAGTTCATCTCGGTGCCTAGATTTTTTGAAAGATATTTCTTTGCCCAGATATATATATTCCTGAACATATTCTATTGGTTTATTGTCAACACTAATTGGGATATTTCTACTGTTTGTCATAATTTTGGTTTTTGAAGTGTTTAGCTGTAGACCAATTTCAGAGCTGACACTGTGTATATCCTTTATCATAGATTCGAGTTGTGATGCACTTTCCGCAAACAGAGCTATATCGTCTGCGAACCTGAGGTTACTTAAGTATTTATTTTGCCATTAATATATATACCTTTGTTCTTCCATTTTAAATTTTTCATAATATTTTGGAGTACGGTAATAAAAATTCTGGGTGATAGGGGATCCCTTTGCCGGACGCCTCTACATATGTATATCTATGTCAGATCCTGATTTATCTAATATAACTTTACTTTTACTCTTCTTATGTATATCTTGAATAAGTTCAATGGTTTCTGAGGGTACATCACATTCTTCCAAAGCTCTCCATATGCTATTGTGCGAAATAGAGTCAAATGCTTTTGCGTAGTCTATAAACGCTATGTAGAGTGGGCGGTTCATTTCTTCGTACTTCTCTATTACAAGATCTAGAGAGTGGATGTGATCTATAGTTGAGTAATTTCTTCTGAAGCCTGCCTGCTCTACTGGCTTTTCTTTTTCCGTATAGCGCGCGAGACGTTCTTCCACACAGGAGGCAAATAACTTATAGATGTTAGGTTGTAGACTAATCGGTCTGTATAAGTTACCTATATCAGTAGGGTCTCCTTTTTTATATAGGAGTACTATGTCTGACTTCGCCCATTCTGTAGGAATAGTTTTACCATCTAATATCTTGTTGAATAACGTGGTTAAAAGCGGTACTAAAGCCTTCCTTCCTGCTTTGATTGCCTCGTTTGGTATGCCATCTGGTCCGCTGCTTTTGCCATTTTTCAAAGATTTTATTTTTATTAAGATTTCTTGACATGTAAATCTTTGTAAGGTGTGGTTATTTTTCCTTTGCAGTGGGGTCCCACTATGTCCCGTGGTCTTGTCTTGATAATTAGGGTCTTATTAACATAAATAAGACCCTAATTATCATTGATTGGCAGCCAGTCAGTTGTCGATGTGCACGCGAATGTAACGTCAAACTCACTCCTGACATGACGACGCGGTTGGCGCAGTGGTTTAGCGATTGGCTGCTGCGCTGCGTGTCGTGGATTCGATTCCCGCACGGAACAAGTATTTGTATGGCGTACATATAGTTGTTCCGGGTCCGGGTGTTTGTGTATGTGAGTTTATATGTTTGTAAACGCACCCACGAAACAGGAGGAATTCCTAGTGTGGGGCAACATAAAAAAAACTCCACCTTAGTTTTCAGGGTGAGTTTTTTTACAAAATCCACCGGTTGATTGTTGCCATAGATCGGTTAGCAAATGGAAGATTTTATGTCTATCTAAACCGTTGGTCGATCAAATCTATGACTCCGACATTTTAGTAGAAATATATCTCGCAAGAATTCGACCGCACGGGTCAATGTTCAAGGTTAAGTAATGCTTACCAAGATTATCCATGGATGGGTGAGCATCTTCAAAATACCTCCGCACCTCACAAAACACGTTAAACTGTTGATCCTGTATGTAATATACTCATTATTATGTACACCATTTAACTTAAAGAAAATACAGATGAAGATAGCATGACATAGGGTGACACAATGGGCGGCCTTATCGCTAAAAGTGATCTTTTCAAGATAACCTTTGGATGGATTTCAAAGAGAAAAGAAAATACAGTACTGTAGGTAGTCTTAGGTGTACTACGAGTAAATACATATAGGTACAATAAATATATGTTTAATAGAAAAATATATACAATATTAATTATTATTAATAAAACAAAATGCATAGAAATAATGACAGCCGGTTATTTTTGTTTGCATGAAATTGTTAGATATTTCGATTTTCTGTGTTTAGAAACTAAGCTGCATAATCTAATGTGTAGCAAATTTATAAGGAAATTCATTTAATAAAAGCTTTGAAAAGATCTAAGCAAACAGATTCCTATGTACAGAGCCCATATAGATTTTATCGAAGTCATACTAGTGGATTTTTCAACAAAACGGTGTAGTTTTCGATATTGCATATCTAATAAAAAAGCCTTTTCAAATCTCCCAAAAATACCTTTACATTTTTTACCCCTTTGTCCCACAATAGAGTTATGCACTTATGAAATTCCATTGCCAAAATAAATATACCCTCCAAAAAAGGCAATTTTGATAACGTATAATATTAAAATATTTTTTCAACAAAAGGGGAAGAGGAAAACAGCGCTTTTTGTTTTGTTTTTTTTTTTTTTTTTTAATTTTTTAAATCAGTTATCTAGTAAATTATTCTTGGAATGGGATCGTGGATTAAAAATAATGCCACACATTTCGATCTTCAAGGTTAAGCATAGCTAGGTTGCCGAGGTCGATCCATGGATGGGCAATCATCCATCGTATAATGAGATCCAAACGTGATTCGGAATGCATGTAAAACGTTTGATCCCGGCTGTTATAAGGTTTGGATAGGTGTTTCGTAACAAGTGCCAGTCCCAGTCCGCAAAGCCCCAATCCCAGTCCCCAAAGTACCAGTCCCAGTCCCCCAAGTACCAGTCCCAGTCCCCCAAGTACCGGTCCCAGTCCCCAAAGTACCAGTACCAGTCCTCCAAGTACCGGTCCCAGTCCCCCAAAGTACCAGTCCCAGTCCCCCCAAGTACCGGTCCCAGTCCCCAAAGTACCAGTCCCAGTCCCCCAAGTACCGGTCCCAGTCCCCAAAGTACCAGTCCCAGTCCCCCCAAGTACCGGTCCCAGTCCACCAAGCACCAGTCCCAGTCCCCTAAACCCCAGTCCTGGTCCCCATAGCTCAAGTCTAAAATCCATTTTTACTAAGGGGTATCGTGTTACATAATCGCTGAATTATAGAGGCGAGATGCTGTAAGTAACATACTGGTACCCTACTTCTTAGATTCATTCTGTTAGATTAGAATTCAACCCCAACAACATAGTTGGGAAACGGATACAAATACTGATTTTATTACTGCTTCACTGTTGCCTGACTTGTAGTGAACGCCTAAGACATGACAACATTTTAAGTCGAGACCAAGTCAAAGTTAGTTTCGATAAAGTTTCTGTCCTCAATGTCACAGTATCTCAAAGCTAATAAATGTGCTTCGTAGAATAAGTGGAGTAGAACCAACAATTCATCGAAATCTGTCCCTTCATTTTCTAGGCTATGATATAGCAACCATTTGTTAATGCCGAGGTAAAATATCCTTAACTTATTCAGCCTGTTATGTCATCTGATAAAATGCGCAAAAGTAAATAGAACAAGCATTTTCATTAGATCTGAACCTTTTTTTTTAGGGGAGTATTATGTTGGACTCATACCGACTAAAATCCCACAATACCTACGGCTACCTTGAGTCGGGGTACTGTTTTATAGATGGGAAGTCATCTTAAAACAGGGAGTAAGAGTAAGGGCGGAGTAAGAGGTAGTGTCAGACTCTTACTGACTAAAAACACATCCGTGTTCCTCCTACTGCCCTTTGCCTTCCAGGGCTGCAGTGACTCTTTCGGATAAATCCCGCAATTCTGGCAGACCGAAGAATGAGTCGAAGGCCTAAATTAAATTTACGCACACGCGCAATTTCCGATCCACTCCCGTTTTTACCATTTTTCAAATCTATGGTTGCTACTCGAAGATTACAATCAAGTTCATAATAATAATATGTGAATGGGGCAAGTATGCCCCGTTTCAATCTAAGAATTATTAACTCTAAGATAGTTGTGACTGGCGATTATTATGTACTAGCGACCCGCCCCGGCTTCGCACGGATGCAATGTAGATACTAATGTTTCTTGTACTACTATATGCATGTATTATACATAATATAAACCTTCCTCTTCAATCACTCTATCTATTAAAAAAAACCGCATCAAAATCCGATGCGTAGTTTTAAAGATTTAAGCATACATACATAGGGACAGACAGCGGGAAGCGACTTTGTTTTATACTATGTAGTGATGACATGTTTCTCATTTAACTTCGTGTTTGCAACTCATTAAGAGTTAAGTTTTTTGTTGTAAAACTGCCAAATTGTATAGATCTACATATTTAATTTAATAACATATCACCATCTGCCTAACCTTTTTCCAACTTTATTGGGGTGAGCTGAGTACCAGCATTTTACGTGGAGCGGCTGCCTACCTGACCTCTACAACCCATTACCTGGGTAACACGGTACTGCTTGGCAAGACTGGCTTCTGAGAATCCGTAACGACTGTCAAAGATCTACAAACGACAGCCGGGACCAACGGCTTAACGTGCTTTCCGAGGCACGGACGAAATTCGGTATCCACAGACCAACCTTGGCAAGCGTTGCTTAACCTTGAAGATCGACCCGTGCGGTAGTAATATAACATTTATCTATACTTATAATAAATCTGTAGAGAGGTCAATTCTGTACAAGGAATATATTTTCAAAATAACTATCAGGGGGTGATTAGTGATCGATACTGGTGCCAAAAATGCAATCAGTAAAATTTTTGTCTGTCTGTCTGTCTGTCTGTCTGTCTTTCTGTCTGTCTGTCTGTCTGTCTGTCTGTCTGTATGTTCTTTATAGAAACAAAAACTACTCGACCGATTTTAACGAAACTTGGTGCAATTATTCTTCATACTCCTGGGCAGGTTATAGTATACTTTTCATCACGCTACAATCAATAGGAGCAGAGCAGTGAAGGAAAATGTTGGGAAAACGGAAGAAGTTACTCCATTTTTTAAGCTTCCGTCGCGTGTGTAGCCTTAATGGTTAAAGTTACATAGAAATCATGTATTACGGAAATGTTCTACATAAAATTATCTAAAAAATATCCCGAAACAGCATGTCTATCTTTTGTCAATTTTAAACCGATCGGGCTGAGAGTTTCAAAATCGGGGGTAAAGTAACTATTCCACGCGGACGAAGTCGCTGGCAGAAGCTAGTGTACAATATAATTTAAGTGGCCCGTCTTTCACCTTTCAACACAGAAAGATCAGCACAGATCGCAGCAATAAAAAAACTGCCTTCATTAATATTGTTCTTGGTTTATGCCATTGATAAACTATGCTGATCGTAGTTTATACCTTGTTATTCTTATGCGTCCAGTATCACCAATAATTTAAAATGTTCCTTACCATTGTTATTAGCCTAAATTCGTTTCGCCATTATTAATTTTCCGACAGCTTAATAACTACCGATGAAGTAAATCTCTTCTATAAACATTATTTTGTAATATAACCCTGAATCGTTATAAAATATTTGGGTTTATTAAAGAATTCCCCTTTTTTATTGCCAATTTCCACTCGCTGGGAAAAGATAATTCAGGTTTTATTTTATGACCAAAACCGAGAGCTATAATTGACTTAATAACAGTTCTTAAATTGCTCAATAAAAAATGTTGTGGAAAACTTTCAAGGTGGAGGATGTTGGACTTATTTCACACTTTGTCTTTCTTAAGTCATTACGGAACCCGGAAGTGATAAAATTATTCTTATTGTTGTACTTTTTCTGAATTTCCCTTACTGTATTCCCGACGTTCAACATTCGTTTTCTAGGAACATTAATAAGAAAATGAATAAAATATAAAATAGGATAACCTCATTTGAAATGCATTTTTCTTAATCCTTGTCTGACTAAACATCACAGAAACATATTCTAGGTGTCTTTGAAGGCTTATGAACAAACATAAAAACTTCTAAATAACACAAAACTAAGAATTACCATAATCATACTCGTATTATTCATCCAGATTTCTGGATAGTATTTCAGTATCTTCAATATGAAACACTGACAAAATGTTTAATTTCTCATCAAAGCAGAGTTAGACACGTTCTTAACTCATTAATCTACTCAATTAAAAACCCGCCCTTATGGTATGAAGTATTTCGGAATCAGTTCGAAAGAATCACCGGGGCCCTGAAAGGCAAAGGGCATATTGATTTTTGGTACAAGCCCACCACACATTCAGTCCCACAACAACTTCTGAAAGCCAAAATCAATGTTGGTGACCGCCAGGAAATGAAGCTCGACGAGTTCCAGCGTTTCTCCGAGACTCGTCGACTTGAATAATCCCGCAACGAAATTATTTAGAAAATAACAGCGAAGGATTAGGAAAAAAATATAATTTCCACAAAAGGCACCAGGAGGAACACGGGTGGGTTTTAGTCAGTAAGAGTCTCACACTCCCTCCCACTGCGTCTTGAGCGTAAGAAGTCATTTGATGATTCCCAATCCATGATTTTATTTGTTCAAAAGGACTACATTCACAAGACCAGACCAGCTCAAGAACTAACACGCTATTTGATGATGCCGATGATATTCAGAGGCAGCTTGATAATGAAGCCAGGGACCGAATCAAGTTTGGACGAGTAAGTGTCAAAGTTTATTATGAAAAAAAAAATTAATAATAATTGTCGTAGTACGTAGATGCAACGCTACAATGCGACATCGATACGATGACGTACGGATAATATCGGATATAAAATCGGTAGGTTTTTGTCACTCGTGGCAGTCGTGGCCTGTTAGTGGGAGGAGATAAATCTTTTTTCTGACCAGAGATCCATAATGGCATAATGGGTAGTAAGTAACTAAAACACGTTTAATAAAACTTTTAAATTAATTGTTGACATTAAAATGACAAAATACTTCTCTTTTCGAAAGACGTCAATCGTCGACAATAACCGGTGCTGTGCGTCTCGCATCCATCGTCTACTCGCGACCCGGTGAGGGTCGCGAGTAGACCATGGATGCTGGATGGATGAATTTCATTTGTCCACTTTGTGCTTGCCGAGGCGCGATCTCCACTCTAGAACTCATTTACCCCAACGTTTGGCGGTTCTACGACTAATATGGCCAGCCCACTGCCACTTCAGCTTACTAATCCGATGGTAGTGCAAAAGGTTGTTAAAACTAATGCAGCTATAAAAAAAAAACTTTTTTTTTACAGCCCAAAACCATTTGGGTGTTCCATTTTCCTACACACTTCCCTGAGCACAACTCCATCGCGGGAACTACAGAAGGGCAAATGAGAAATCCTCGACACTTGGTAAGTAAAGTTTTGAATTTGAACTCAGGAGGTAGTCCGTGAAGCACACCCAGACGAAGCACACCTAAAGTAGGTCAATAAGAATGCATCGACATAGATCTCTTTGTAAAACAATAATAACAATGTTTTTGATATTTGTACAAGTTTTTATTGCATAATTATGAAACAATCTGTGATTTTAAATAGTAAGATTACAAAAATTACAAATATTGTGTCACATTATTATAATGAAACTGAATGATGTTATAAATTTAAGTTAGTCTTTTTTATATTAAAAAATTTCTTCTATCGGCATTTTTATTTCTTAGTCCCCCGCACCACAGTAAAAATATGGAACAGTATGGAAACTAAGCCCATTTTCTTGAAATAATTACCTACGCTCCAGTAGATCGTTAGGGTTGTCACTTTTAATGTTTGCAATAAGTGTTTTATTGGAACGAAATTCTTTAACACGGCTTGCGGTAGGAGTTGACTGGGAGAAATAGTCACGCGAAAATGCGTTAGTGCATGTTATTCCATGCGACTTTCTTCTTTGGTCAAAATGTAAATAATGCCATTGTAAAAAAAAAATACAAACTGAATATTGTTTATCATTTCTATGCCATTTTATTCCATTTCAATTATACCTAATATCTGCCCTAAAATTTTGATGAAGGATTTCTTATGTTGAAAAATTATTGTTACTAATTTTATGAAGTAAATACGTTCCTATATGTATGTTTCGAAGGCTAAATTTCCTTTGACTAGACTAGAATATAATGTTGTCGTAAAATTATGGTCATTTATGTTTTCATACTCATAAGAATTCATTTATTCCATATGTTATATAAATTATATAATACAATATAAATTACAACCAGTCTTCGGTATAGGGATTTAATACTAGTATTAAAAATCTGTGCTTGGGTACCTACTCAGTTTTTGCAAAACGAAAACCTGAGTGGCCCATCTATAGCCATTATAATAGCGTAGGTATTATCTATGAACACGGCACCCGCCACTGAGAGCACCGCGAAGGTCCCTTAGCGGCTTCGTAGATGTGCGCATCTGTGTGAGTGTGCCGTTTCGATCGTTTGTTCGTAGTTTCTGTACGGTTCCATATTTCTACTGTGCCCGCACTATACTAGGGATATTCGTAGGTGTGCTTCATGGTATATTAATTATTTTAATTTTTTATTTGAAGCCCACCTACGGGTTTGCTAAGTGGAATAGTTTAGGTGTGCTTCGTTGAGTGTGCTTCACGGAATACCTCGAACTAAGTAGATACTAAACATACCTACAACAGTTTTACTACATTGTTTATGCGATGAATTAAACGAGAAATCTGAGGAACGACATCATTGTTAGCTATCAAATCACATTGCATTGAAGGCTGTCATGTATCTTTGCTCCAGTCACTGCAATAGATAGCCGGGGCCTTTTTTTTAAAATGAGACAGTAAGAACAGGTTAATTTTAACCGGTGTAGCAACAGAAATAAGTACAGAATGTGCAGTGTGATGAAAATGATGAAGTTGCAAATTTTAAGATGAAACCAGTCTTGCCTAAGAATAATCTTAAAGTATTCGTATTACCCCATTCCTGTGCTTGTGGAAGTTAGATAGACAGTCATTATAGATTTAAAATACTGGTATATAATCCATCTGGCGGAGTAAACCTCCAAATTAGTTGGGAAAAGAAACTTTCGCACCAAGCGTTTCCAATCGTCGTTTATAATGCGGACAGCAAAGGAGTGGAACTTTCTGTATGCGTCTGTTTCCGAACGCATTCAATCCTAATCTCTTCAAAGTTAGAATGAAAAGGCTTCTGGGAAGGTTATTCCATCGTCGACTTTGTCTCTGTCACCTCTGATCTAGACTAGAGTCAAGAGCAAATCAATCGCAAAAATGAAACCCTAAAAATTAGAATGTACTGCGTTAAATTAAATAATTGAACCCAGTACATTATATCGTATATCATGCAAACAATGTAAATATTTAGACATCTTTACTAGTAGGTACCCCGTTGTTTTGTTAGGACTGTTGCTCCTATTGTTAAACCTGTCTGCTCCCAAACCTCCAGACTAGACATTACCTACCAGACATAAATTATTGCCATGCCAATATAGGAGCTTTAATCTTATAAGTAGTAAATTTATTCACTGCATACAATCGGAAACTTTTTCTAACATTCAAACAATTTCTAAAACGACAAGTCTGGAGGAAAATAAATTCAAAACTCGTTTGAATTGAATTTGTAAAGCACTTTTAAGTTTAAATATTGCTGCAATCTCGTAAAATATTATAAATTAGCTTTTCTTAAGGCTTGACTTGCCCAACATTTGTTGCCTTGCTTAAATGCAAGTATATCGCTGTCGTACATGCCATTCGCGTTATTATTACTTTCTCTAAACTTAGCCGCTGGTTTAACTCTAAGCATAATTATCATGCTGTAACGCAAATACCACCAAAGCAAATTGATTTGAATTTCTCCACAGGGCAAGATTTTCAATTGATTAAAAGTCCCCCACTTTTAATCAATTGAAAATCTTGCAGAGGAAAAATGTTGTTATTATTTACCGATTTATTTTTAATTAAAACTACCAATATGACCACGCACTTGTGGAACACTCTGTATTATATTTAACGTCGCAATGAAAAATTATTCTGGCTTGATGTTTTTTGTTGTTGTAAACCTTTATTCAACATATTTTAATATCAAAATTCCTAAAAAAACTAATCAAATCACGGAAAGTTCCAAAATTACTGCTACCTAGTACAATAGCACTTCAGGGTCCCATTAAGTGTTTATGTTTTAAGAATACGACAAAAGAAGGTCTTTTAATATAATATTAATAGAGCCTTAAAATGTGCTCCTAAATTTAAAAAATGATAATATATATGTAAGTACTTAAAAATGAAGTAAATTTTGGTTTAAAGTGGAACATGAAAGCTTCGGGTTTTAGCTGGTTCTATTAAGCAAAATTATGCGAGGGTACGTTCTTTGAGAGAGGAAATTTAGCACTATATATCTGCAGCTACTGCTATTAGCAGACAGAGAGGAAAGTGAAAGAGGGGGTTATTCTTTTCCATTTAATAAAAGAGAGTGCAAGTAAACCTTGGTAGTATTATTAAATTAATTAAGAAGTCTTAATAGGTAAAAAGAAAACATAAAATCAAACTTTTAAAAGTAACAAAAAATATGAATGTTATAAATTTATTCACAATAGAAAATTAATAGTAAAGTTTATCTAAAAATCTCGACCGAATACATTATGTTAAAATTCATCATACAAGCTAAAATATAATTATTAAAATTAAAACTTTTTCATGTCGGGGGACCGCTCCATATTAAACTTTCGTTTGATAGCCATATTGTTGTGTACAGTTGTGAGAAAATATGTAATCCGCCATTTTGTCGTAGCGGCCATCTTGGACCGATTTTCATCAAACATAGCTAAGACAAAATCAAAATCGGTTCATCCTTTCGGGAGTTACGATGACACAGATAGACACACACGTTTTTGCGTTGGTTAAAAACGAGTACATGAATATCACAAGATTGTTAAAAACCTCTTGAAAAATTCTACAACTTACCACTAACGTTCGTTTAATAAAAATAGGAAATCTAATATAGAAGGATGATGTTGATTTTTTTTTCTTTATTTATTTATTGGGGCTTTTACGCATTGCGTATGTCAGCCTATGTGATGTTGATGAAATGCCAAAGGATATATAATAAATATCATATTTTTGATCAACAAAATTTATTCGTTGACCAAAATAGGAACGGGTTTCAGATTGACAGTCATGATTATTAAATTACTCTTACCAGTTTGAATTAGAAGCCATCTTTTTTGGGTTTTATGTCGAATTGGTAGGAATTTGTTAAGAGCTTGTAGCTTAATAATAACAGCAGCACTGGCCAATCTTCAAGGTTAAGCATCACTTACTGAGGTCGGTCTGTGGATGGGTGACCATCCATTTGGTTTAAAGCTAGGCAGATTGATGACAGGCGACAACAATCGTAGACATAAGCTTCAACATTTTCGCACCGACCGGGAGCACCCAAACAAAATACCTTTCACTACTTTAGTCCTTGTATTTACCTAACTGAAAATACGTGACTAGCAATAATGTAATTAAGAAAATCCCTAGCAAATATCACGTATTAAAACCTTTTACTAAAATGTCATGCTATTCTGTGTATTTTTCTATGAAATTAACGGCTTCTTCAAGTATTTTCAACCCTACGGCAAATACGATGATTTGTAACAAAAATCCTAATCCCCTTCTGCCGTCTGAACAAACAGAAAAAAATAAACTGAATAAAATATATTATTAACAAAGTATTAAAACATTATTTTATTTAAAACTAGCAGCGCCCCACGGTTTCACCCACGTAGTTGCCGTTCCCGTGGGAATATGGGGATATATTAGACCTATGTTCACCCGAGATAGTGTAGCTTCCCAACAGTGAAAGAATATTTCAAATCGGTCAAGTAGTTTCGGAGCCTATTTAATGCAAACAAACAAACAAAACAATAAAATCTTTCCTTTTTCTAATATTAGTTTAGATTAGGAATCCTATTTGCATTTTTTAAATTTTTAGTCAGCTTACAATATTATTGACAAGTTAATCGGTTAAACCTTTGATCATAAGTTAATATTTTTAATAGTAAAAGTAGTTAATTTTGAGAGTGTTTACTGAAATAAAGCAGCAAAAGCAACATGAACATTCTGAGTGGGACCGCGGTCGCACTTTCATGAAGGAAATGGACGAACAGATGCTTAATATCCAGAGCATAGACCTTGTACGCTTATCTGATTTGCCACTTTAATTTGCTGATATGTAATTTCAAAAATATTTTCTTTTCATTTTAGAAAAAGTTTAATCTTTAGTTCGATGCTTCTAAATAAGTGTCGTTTGGTAGTAACTGGAAGCTATAAAAACTCACGTGGCTTTTAACGACACTGCAGTTTGTTTTAAGCATTTTTTATGGGCCTGTTAGGTTTTGCATCGCCCACATACATGGCTGAATTTATCCAGTGAGAACGTAATACGTTGAGCGGTATCTACACTACCGCTCAAAAGTATTTGACTACCTAGAAAAAGGTATCAGCAACGCTGTTTTGTAAACATCTCACCGTAAAAAAATAGTTAAAGCGAATTTTAAATAAATACTAAGTATGGAAAAGTACCTATGAATAAATGAAACGCAAAAAAATATGATTTTATTTAATCCGTCAGTTATTATCGAAAAATATTGTACACGTATATTTTGCTTTATCAAATCAATAAAAATTGACGAAGTTAAAAGGCATCAAAGATCAGGAATGGGGGCTTGTAACGGCACGTCACCGTCGCGTCGTGGTGAAAATTGTAGCACGTAGTGACGTCACACGAGTTTTCAACGCACCGTATCGTCTACGTTTCTTGTTTACGTAAAAAAAGAAAAAATATTATGTGTCCAATGTTTTTGAAAATCTAATTGTTCCGTAAATCCAGTTTATTAATAACAATGTACATATATGTATATTTAATTTAGGCTCAGAAATGAGTCTACCTTTGTTTTTATTAACGGGTGCACAAAGCTCTGGCCTCACAAAATATGGTGGCCAATTACTTTTTAGCAGTAGTGTAGGTCATGGACTTCAACAAACCATTGAGGTATGAATGAGCCATTTATATAATTATGCAAGCTTTCAAATTATTAACTTCCGAGCTAAGCACATCGTCTATATAACTATTTCAATAATGTACTTAAACGGTGTGCAAAATATGACTGTAATTTCGTGTAGGTCACAATTTTAGCTTAATTAGAACAGGATTTTCATTTTTACTTTAAAAAAATGTATTTACATATAATTATACTCGTAATCTACGTGTACCTCATTTTCCCAAATATCTTCTATCTTATCTTCGGCATAACCCAATTGAATTCATCTTTTTATGTACCTATGGGCAATCATCAAATGACTTCTACCGCTCTGAGTGGAGCGGAAGGGAGTATCAGACTCTTACTGACTAAAAGCCATACGTGATCCTCTTAGTGCCCTTTGCGTTCTAGGGCCGTGGTGATTCTTTCAAAAAAGTTCCAAATCCCTGGCAGGCACTGGCCCTAATTTAATTCACCTACCAATTTTATATGAAACGACTACCTTTTTTATTTTATTTTTTGGATGGGAAATCAAAACCCACCCGTGATCCTTCTTGTGCCCTTTGCGTTCCAGGGCCGCGGTGACTCTTTCGAAAAATTTTCGCAACCCTAGCAGGCACCGACCCTATGGGGCCCCGTCCTCGATGCTGACGGCTCCTTGAGGCGCGCGTGGAACATAACGCGTCGCGTCGCAATGGGACCATTACTGGCACTCCATTTCAGCCCCATCCCGAGTGAAATGACTACCTAAGGACCTCTTTGCTTCTGTATAGTAATCATAATATCATTATTGTTTCAGAGGCACAAAATGAGAAAGAAAGAAGAAGATGATGATGAATGTGAAGAATGCCCGCCAAAATCTTATCAGCGTAAGGTTTTTTTTTTATTTTTTCGTTTTTATTATGTTCACAGAGCACTTCATCGATAGAGCAATAACCACGAGTTTTTTTTTTTTCACTGGATATGTTTGAATAAGATACTTAGTAGATATGGTAGAAGAAAGGACAGACCTATATTATAATAATAATAATATATCATTTATTTCGGGTAAAAAATACCCATAACATAATATATATACGTTAGAGACTATCATACATATTTATAAAAAAGTGTCGGCGTCGTGTTGCGCTGCGTGGTGTAACGTAACCTTCCGCGGAATCGCCGATACACGACACCCTTCGGCCAAAACTCTTCCTTGAGAAAGGTCTCAACATGATGAGTTGGAACTCGCACCACGAACGACTTGAAATTCGTGTTATGGTGCGGCTCCAACTTCTCTACTCTCAAGGTCCAGCTCCAGCAGTAGGTAATTTTAGGAGCAGTGGATCATTCATTCTCATTTAAACTGAGTACAGAAGTATTTTCACACCTGTCAGGTGTCTGAATTTCAAGGCGTTAACTCCACGAGCGTGTGTTTCGTGACTATATTATTGCCACTTCGTACTATAGTTTGTCTGAGACCACTGTACCACGCCTTAGGAAAGTGCGGTGAGGCGGGGTGATGACAGGAAAGAGCGTGGGTTGACATAAGTTGGATATTGTCGAACAGACCTTACGATATCAGCTTACAATATTTTATAGCTTAGAGATATAGCTTCATATTTTTACTAGGAAATATTATTATACTAAGTAATAGTACCTAAGTGAAAAAGTAACTAGGTACATTTTTTTATTAAAATATTCGTATTATTTCAAGTTAAATGTGAATGCATTGCACATTATGCTAAATTAACTTTACTCTAAAAGAAGAAAAAGACAACACGAGGTCTGCCCTCAAACTGTCCACCATACAGCAGTTACCAACCATTTTCTCGATACTGCTGTCAGGCATCGCAATCCCGCGGCGACCTCCCTTGCGGCGTCAGTGTTGTATGCTACGCTGACGTCACGCTGGTCCTGGCGCAGGGGGGGTCGCACCAGGCGGCGGCCGACCTGATGACATGCGGGGTTGCAGCAGTCGTTGAGAGGATCCGGCAACTGGGTCTCGAGGTGGCCTTGCACAGGTCCGAGGCCATGTGTTTTCATGGCTATCGTAACGGGCCATTATCGGGATCCCAGATAACGGTGGGAGGGGTTCGCATCGGCGTCGGGTCGACGATGAGGTACCTGGGTCTCGTCCTCGACAGCCGGTAGAACTTTGCGGAACATTTCCGCCGTTTGGCTCCCAAACTGGGGCGGGCCGGGGCTGCGCTCAAGCGGCTCTTGCCCAATCTAGGGGGACCAAACGCCTCCTGCCGGAGGCTGTACGCGGGGATCGTGCGGTCCATGGCCCTTTACGGAACACCAGTATGGGCGCGAGGAGGAGCGAGGAGGCATGGGAAGCGGTCGCCTCCTTCTGCGAAGCAGTAATGCTAGCGAAGGAGGAGGCGGAACGCGTGCGTGAGAGGGAAACCTCACGCCCCAGCCGCCGCAACAGAAGAAGACGCCCTGGGCGTTGGGAAACGCAGGGCGATTCCTGGCCACCGTAGGCGCGGGCCTGCGGATGGCGAGCTATGGGTGGCTCGCTGTCCGATAGCAACCAGGCCTGAGTCGACGGCGCGTCGTGTTCCACGCGCGCCTCAAAGAGCCGTTAGCAAAGAAGACGGGGCCCCATAGGGTCAGTGCCTGCTAGGGTTGCGGAATTTGTTCGAAAAAGTCACCGCAGCCCTGGAAGGCAAAGGGCACAAGAAGGATTACGGGTGGGTTTTAGTCAGTTAGAATCTGACACTCCCTTCCGCTCCGCCCAGAGCGGGAGAAGTCATTTGATGATTTCCCATCCAGAAAAAAAAGGCATCGCAATCCCCTTATCGCATCGACCGTTTGATACAAATCCTCACGCGTCTCCCCATAACTCCACCATACTCCTCCAAGAGCCTGAATCCAGATAAAAGTTGTAAAAATATATTTTATAGGCATTTTAAATTTATTAATTTTTTATCATGACTAGTCTTCACTTAATTGTTACTAATAATCGCTGGTAAAATAATTCATGTATTTCTATTACAGAGCCTTGGGAGTATCCGAGTAAGTTGAATTCCCCAAAATCTTTAAATTAGTCCATTTAAAATCCAGTACCTAATGCCGTAGATTTTGCCTAGCAGTTTGCATAATTAGGTTTTAAGTAGGCATAGAGAATGGACTGAGCAATTCCTATACAAACTTAGCCACTTTATAAAAAGAAAAAAAAGTGACCGATAAAATAGAAAATTGCATTTCACCTCGCTGTGTCGATATGTCATCCGAGAGCGATTTTTTTAAAGAACTCGATCGCTTTATCTTATACGCTTGCTTATTTCAAGTTGTAAGGAAAAAAGGATATTTTCTTTAGTGTCACCAGTTAACGCTTATCCAATACAAATAGATGTTTAAGTTAAAACGCGATTGAGTACGCTAAAACTCGAACTAAGGCCTTAGTTCGAGTTTTAGCGTAATCAATCGCTTTTCTGAATAGGGATCGCTCGGTTCATTCTCCTTGTCTGTAGTTTCAAGTTAAACGGTAGTATGCAGATCACGTTTGCATTATGAATTAGCATTGTAACAAGGTTGGTTACCTCCTCGGAAACACCCTTGGTGTTTCAGGAAGGGTGAGGTTTTAACAGGTAATGGAGTCCCTATTACCGTCAATGTCGCCGCTTTTTGTATTTTTTTCAATTAATATTCTCGCTTTTGAATATTAATCTTTAAAGATTGGTTGTAGATGTTTACAGTTTCGTAATGGCGACCGGGTTGAGTATTTTTGAAAGCCCGTTGATAAGTTGATCTTTTAAAACAGCCCGGAAATATTGAAAACAATCACTTTTAAAATATTTACATAATTGTTGATTGGAGTCGGTTGAACACTACTGCACCTTACCCAACTCAACAGATATATTTATATTTTTCTCTTTTTTTTCGCATGACTTGATTGTGGTCTAACTTTTTCAGTACTGATGTATCTTAGTTACTCCTTATCTAAGAGTCTTTGTTATGTTCATTGGAACAGCACTGATTTCGAAGATACAGGTTTTTACTTAGTTTGATATCTTAGTATGAAATCAGGAGTTCATTTAAGTTCTAGCCTCTTATATGTTATGTTATTAGTATTGAAACTGTAGTAGGCCAAGTTCTGATTTTGTCTAATAAACGTTATTATTATTATTATTTATGCTCTGCTAGCCGTGCGACGCCGGGGCACGTTGTCAGTTTATTATAATAATATTTTTATTTATGAAGTTTGAAATTTTCCGTTTGAAGTTACCTTTTAAAATCCAAAATGAAATAGATAAAATTTTCTTGAAGCATGAATGCTCCCGTCTACACGTGTATCTAAACTGGAATATACAGATGAAAACGTTTTCAAGAATCCTAGAATTCCAAATATCACGACACAGATTGCCTTGATAGCACTACAGAAGATCTTATTTATAAAATTCTCGTGTCACGGTGCTTGTAGCTGAACTCCGAAGCGGCTCGACTGATTTCCGTGAATCTTAGCGGTTGGGTTGGCGAATCAGACAACATCTATTTTTCATCCCCCTAAGTGTTAAGGGTGGTCCACCCTTGACAATTCAAAAGTACCTGTAAAGGGTTTAATTGAAATAAATGCTTTGAATTTTGAATTTTTGACCCCAATTTTTGTTTTTTTATTTGGCAAAACGACGTTTGCCGGGTCAGCTAGTATTTCTATAAAATTCTTTCGCATGCCTGAGCATCTCTTATTATTCTGATTTACTTCGACTCAATTGTAATAGCTCATTTCCGATTTACTCAGATATTAATAATTTGGAGTTAATGGAAAATCACCTTTTGTTATGTCTTGTGTTTCTTGTAATGTCCAATATAGTACCGTTTCCAACAAGATATTATTGGCAATGTAATTTCAGGTACTTAGTCAAAAAGTCAATGTTGTATTGGTTTGGTTTCTTAATTACCTATGTGTAGGGAATAAAAAAGACGTTGGCTTCCAGTTTTCATCTTTGATTTTATCATCTAGATATTAGCTAGATTTTTTAAGCATTGGAAATCATCAAATAACTTCTTCGTTCTGGGTGGAGCGGAAGGGAGTATCAGACTCATACTAATATCCATCCTTGTTCCTCTTAATGCTCTTTGCGTACCAGGGTGACGCTGACTGTTTCGAACAAATTTCATAACCCTGGCAGATATAGATACATATCTATACTAATATTATTAAGCTGAAGAGTTTGTTTGTTTGTTTGAACGCGGTAATCTCAGGAACTACTGGTCCGATTTGAAAAAATCTTTCAGTGTTAGATAGCCCATTTATCGAGGAAGGCTATAGGCTATATGTCATCACGCTAAGACCAATAGGAGCGGAGCAGTCATGAAAAATGTGACACAAACGAAGTTGTGCGGACAGCTAGTAGTTTATAAAAGTCGAGTATATATATTGTAATTAATCTCCCATTTAGTTCATTGCAAGTGGCTGACATTGCCAGGCCAATTCCGCCCAGAAGTACTGATGGCTTCACAGCAATGGTAGATCTCACTGTTCCAAGAGTTTGTACGTGTTTTGAAGCTACGACCTCGTATCGTCGGCACTAAACCAGCATAGATGCTTTTATAATTCATAACATAGTCGTATTTTAAGTTGTTATTTTGATCTATAGGTCAAGGAGAGTGGGTAAAAACGTACCCAGACTGTGGTGGGAAGTCACAATCTCCTGTGGACTTGCCTTGCGACGGCCTCATCAAGCCAAGAGGTGCCAGACCACTGCTGTTCCACAATCATGACGTACCAGCGAAGAGCATGACCCTTATGTTCAATGGAGTACAAAGTTAGATCTTTATTTATTTATCTAGGTTTTTAAAAAGTCGTTTTGTGTCGCAAGCACTTTATCAGAGCGTGGTATCTCCCTAGGTTCAATAACTAGGCGAAGTAAAGAGTTATTGGGTTTTTCCATTAGATTTTCTCAGTGGCTACCCGTTGTTTGGAGCCAGGTGGAGATATATTTCTGTGACTTTAAAACTTTAAAAAAGACGATGATTTTGCGCTTAATATCACACGAATGCGATGGATTGCCGACCTGAGGGTTATTGAAAATAAGAGAAGAACTTTCTTCTCTTACTTTCCATTTTTTTATTAATTCTTCCTGAAATTGGTCGTAATGATCAAAATCCGGTCATTCTGGGCTTAGTTTTTGTAGTGGGATTTTACTATTAAAATGCTTTTAAACAATCACCTCCTAACCTCACCTATGCATTTACTATTGAATATTTTTTCTTTGTTAATACTTCCTATATGTTGCACTTACCGCGTTGTCTCGGCACTACCCTTTCCTAAGATTAACTGGTGGAAAATGCTAAAGGCAAAAAGTCCGCCTTTCTACAGTGTTTTTTTACCAGTACTTAAAGTTCTAATAAATAAAAATAATTTTCCTTTCTATTACCATAAGGATAGATTATTATTGTTGACTAACGGCCGAACCCAATAACCTATCTATCATATACTGGAGATAGAAAAACAAAAATGAAACAACAGAAAACCTGTCTATTTTTCACATTGTTTCATTTGTTTTACTATCTCCAGTATGTTATAGATAGGTTATTGGGTTCGGCCGTAAGAAGCGCAAGTAACTGTTTATGTGTAGAGAAAACACCATAAACGCATTTACACAAATAAATTTATGATGTTTCAACGGGGTAGAAGTACTGAGCAAATTACATAGGTACTTTGAATCACCTTCGCAAATTGCGGGTCTGGGAAACAAAACAAACATAAAGGATCTACTTAGCTATCTTAAGAACTTTCATAACAATAATTTTCTGCTCTATTTAAAGGCCCCACAAACAGTACGTAAGTGAAAATGCGACAAAGCTACGACATCGCGTCTTCTATACTTAGTACTTAATTACTTATTATTTAATTTTATAAAGAGGAAAGATTTGTATTTTTGTATTTAACGAATAAACTCAAAAACTTTCCGGGACCGATTTCAGAAATTCTTTCACCATTAGAGAGCTACATTCACCCTTAGTAACATAGGCTATATTTTATCTCCGTATTCCCACAGGAACGGGAACTACGCGGGTGAAACCGCAGGACGCTGTTAGTCATAGATAAAAAGATTTAATATTTTTTTATTGTAAAATTGTAATATAGTTCTTTTGCAAATTGCTAATGACACTTTGTATCGTTAAAAGAATTTTCTAAGTGTTTTGTTATTGAAAGTTGATTTTTGTATAAATGGTATCTAGGGTCCGTAAAAATAGGTCTGGTAAAAATCCGTTGTAAATATCTATTAAAAAAGGTTTGTCGCACAGTCGCATCCCGCCAGTCTGTGGCAGCCATAAAATAACAATGTAATGGCGTGCCTTATCCCGTTTTGGGCTCCCAGCCTAGTTCCTATTTAACTCTAAAAGTCAACATTGCAAAACTTCCTGTTTAATGTAATATGTCTAACTAGTCTAACAGGATTGTGAGGCAAACTTCTGTAAATAAATTATGCGTAAGCTTAGAGAGAGCAGTGGTGGCCGAGAGGTGACGGCCGACTTACGAAGTGTGGGTCGCGGGTTCAAACCCAGCCAGGCGCATTACTTTGTGTAATTAATTTCATCACCACTGCTCTCAAAACTGTGAAGGAAAACATCGTGAGGAAACCGTCATGTCCTAGAACTAAAAATTCGAAGACATGTGACATTCAAAACTCCGCACTGGGCCCGCGTGGTGGATTACGGCCCTCTCCTACAGAGGAGGCCTGTGTCCCAGCAGTGGGAACATTAAAAAGGCTGATTATGCTATGCTTATGCTCAGCTTAGAGAAAACAGTTTCACAAAAAAATCGGCATTCTGTCTGACATTATTTTACTTTAAGATAGATGTACAGTGGTAGCAAAACTCATAAGAGTACTTGAATGAGTTTTTTTTTTCTATAGCTAAGGGTGGCTATTACGTTGTAAATATTTGACCTGTGCTCAGCTGCCATCAATACTTTCTGCTCCCTCCGTTCAGGGGAACGTGCACGAAGTTGACTGTACCATCTAGCGTTTAAATTTGAAACTTACAAGTAAAATATACTTGACATTGACGCGTCTGTGCTGCCACTTATAGTTTCTGCACGTTCCCTATAGCCATATTATTTCCAGCCAAGTTCATTGACCTGTTATGGAATCTTCATTCCATTGCTAGCACGCAATACGACGCGACGATAAATTTCGCGAGAGTTTTGCTAGTGGAGGTGGCGCCTAAGAGAACTGGTGAGAGTCACTGGAGTCCGCTGGATACTGGAAGCCTATCTTGGCAAGCTTCTATGTGGCAAGTTCGGTAAAGACAATGTACGTCTTTCGACTGAAATGATGAAGCACTGATAAATTACGTTTTGGAACATGTTTTGTCGTATTTTTTACAAACAAAAAAAAGTTGAATCCTCACATATTTTGTTCAATTGAAACTTCTCTAAATATACCAGTTCTATCGGTCTCTAAATAAATAACCGGAAATGCCATAAAAGTTGTCAGTATTTTTTGCCGAAATTCCGGGTAATTAAACCTAATTAATGGTCTCTGAAGGTAAATGGGCAAAAGACCGTGACTTGGGATGGGGTGTAAATTGTTCAAAATAAATCAGGATTCTTTCGGCTTTACCGAATTATTTTCTGATTATATTTAAAATGGAAAAATTTACAACCGGGTGGGTATTTGTCACTTGAAATATTCAGAGTTTTAGGCTAGACTACGTTACATTCAGTGAGATATGAGTTTATTTCTTGGCAAGACTGGTGTTAGATTTTCGGGCTTTTGACAATCCGTAGCGACTGCGAAAGATCTGCAAATGATAACCAGGATCAACGGCTTAGCGTGTTTTTCGAGGCACGGAGGAATTTCGATATATTAATATTATTTATAATGTTTAAAAAATTCTTAATTCAAATAAAAGATACAGCCAACTTATGTGTTTTTTACCCCCTATTACCCCCAAAAATTCCAATAATTTCGATCAGTCCATATCAATTTACTTGTCCCAATCCGAAGTTCGTCATCAGATCTTTACGAAATTTAAATGGGACCATTTCGGAATACACCTCATTGGAACAACAAAATAAATTTGAAAATAAAATAATCAACTATTTTAACTGATCCAATACCGATTTGATCATTCGAAGTGCAAGCGTTTGTGGACACATGTCCTCTTCCGATTTGAAAGTTGTTTGCAGAAATGCATTTAACACCTTTTATATTTTCTGAGCGGAAACTGGCGCCATGTCTTATTTCCGGGCAGGAAACTAGAATTTGCATATTTTTATTTGAGATAGATTATTGTGAAAATTATGAGCTCTCTCGTCTACTTTACTTGGGGCTTTTGGATAACGTCATACCTTTTCCGCTTTTTGACGATACAACCATTGGCATTGAGATTGTAAGATGAACAGCTTACTGTAAGATCAATGAAATACGTAGGTCAACGCTAGACTGGTTTATTGCCAACATACAAATAAGCTACCCACCACCATAACAATATAAATAATATTCAGTATACTATTGTAGTCTTTGTCATCCACCGACAGATCGTCACACTTCTCCTCACCAAGTCCAAAGCCGCATTTTGATAATGGATCTAAATCAATTAATGTAAGAAATGTATGACAGTTTGTTTAGCGCGATTGAACGCACGTAAGGCTCGAGCGGACGCACCCAGGGGTGGTGGCGATGGTGAATTTGGCAATGGCCGTTCAGATTGAACTTGTGATTGTTGGCCATCGCGGATAGAACCAGGATAATGTTGGCAAAAGAGCGTTGAGAATTAGTAAAGAGGCGTCGGCTTAGCAGTGTTTAAACAAAGATTGATAAAGCAAATGGTGACAATAATGATTACTTTTGCTGCCAGATAGTTCATGGATACAACAACCAAGACCCATTTTCGTGTTCGCTTAGCTTAAACTTGTTTTCGCATGCACTTTGTTCTAAAACAGTTTCATCTTTGGTTAACCAATATGTCTGAGCAAGTCAAGTAAGTCTCTCTTTTAACGATGTCTGGCTGTTTGAGTATTTTTGTGGCCTACCCAAATGTCCTTTCATTGTCATTGTTCGTCGAGTCGTTGAGCTTTTTATTGGTTCTAAGTTGAGCTACTCAACTACTGACTTACTACCAAGGCTTTTACTGTACAGGTCCACTCAAATTAGTATGGTTGGGTGGTTGGTTGGTGGTTGGCTTTTTGTTTTTTGGTACCATTTTAGACACTGATTTGCATGGTCCTCATATAACGTATTGTGAATGTGAGGACCATGCATCGCTATATTAGGGGTTCATTTCATGTGAGTCTGGCGAAGTGTGTTCTTTATGCGTCCTACCCAAACGTTCTTACTTTAGTATTCTTCGTCAAATCTTTGAGCTCCTTTAAATTCTAAGTTTGAGCTACACGATAACTGACAAATACTTGCACTGTATGTACAGGTCCACCCACAGAAATCTTAATATTATTAAGATTTCTGTGGGTCCACCTAAATTTGTGTAGTAGGTACTTTCCTCAAGACCACTTCAGACATTAACCTACATGGTTCTCATATGATTCGACCAGTACAATTGTATGGACTTCAAAAGAGAGTTTGACCTCTTAGTTTGTTTCGGTGTTTCTTCTCAGAGTAGTCAGCTAAGAAACACCAGCCTCATCTAGTTTATAACGGCCAAAACAGATTGGCGTGTAAAAGCGTTATTTACAACCTACTTACTTACAAAATAAATATTATTTATCATTACCTATCTTTTATGTCAAATTCAGTCGTGCATCGTTACCCCTCATGATACATTTTTCCGTTCACAAAATAATCTCAGAAAGGATTAAAATATTTTTATTTTTCGTTCCAGTGATCCTTTTCGGTGAATGGAAAAACGAGAATCGTCCTTTAGTATATGGCGGAGCAGCCCATAGTCGTCGGTACCTTTTCCACTCCCTGGTAATTCATCTACCCGCAGAGCACACTATTGGAAAACTGTACTACCCTTTGGAAACCCAGGCCTACTATGTGTCAGCTGAGTACAAAGATGTTAAGGAAGCATTAGAAGCTTCCAATGATCAACAGTCGATCCTTGCAATCTCTAATTTATTTACTGTAAGTTTTTTTTTTTATTTCATTAACACTGCGGAATTTGTTTGAAAGAATCACCGCGGCCCTGGAACGTAAAGGGCATGTGAGGAAACGATCATGACCTAAAATAAAAATTGGCCGTTATGTGACATCCACCAACATGCACTGTGCATGTGTTGTGGATTTCCTCTCTCAGAGTTCTCTCTAGAACATAGAACTTCTGTTCTATGTCCCAGCAATGCAACAGTTCATAAACTAAGCATGATCAGCCGCTGAACATGCTTATTCTGCTATGCTAGGTCTATCTGACTTTACCCACGACCGTAACTGCCGTAGAATTTGACAGTTTTATAAACAGTAGACGAACTTGGGTTGTGGATGATGATAATGTATGATATTTAAATATGTACTCTTCCAGCGTGAGGTGGTACATAGTTCTACTGGGTTGGTGCCATACAACATTAAGAGATAAAGAAATTTCTTCCACTTTAACGCTTTAGCAAACGGGAAAGATATCTCACAGATATTTTATTGTAATCTGTTTCAGTGTATCTAGTAAGCAGTCAGTTAAATATAAGGAGTAAATATAAATACAGCATATTATCTACATTTATCATCATACTACATCTTAAGTGTATTATCATATAAATCATAATAATATCTTCTTACATTCAGCACACTGACATAAATTACTCAAAGAGACTCTTATATGTCTTATAAGCTACTATTTTATCGTATTAAGAAATAAATTAGATTAATATTTAATTATAACGATAAATTAACTCTTGTTTCAATATAAAGTTTCGGTGGTATACCACTGAGAAAATCCTAGATGTAATATGAAGATTATTGTCTTATAATTTTAATCATCATGAGACAGTAATAATCTCCACAGTACAGTACGAGTTTCTGAATTGAGTATTTTGAGCTAAAAACGTGGCAAACTTTACTGTAATAATTTATTTAAGTAGGGTAATCTGAAAGTTTGCTTATAATCGTTCACCACACAAGGAGCACGGCATTCGAAATATCTCACGCACAGGTGCGCATTACAAGATTGCCGACCACGTGACGAGTAAGTACGCTTTGGTATCTGAACGAGTCAATTTGTGGGGTCAAA
The DNA here is from genome assembly GCA_905332915.2 of Hecatera dysodea. Classification (NCBI taxonomy): domain Eukaryota; kingdom Metazoa; phylum Arthropoda; class Insecta; order Lepidoptera; family Noctuidae; genus Hecatera; species Hecatera dysodea. Next base: position 5,942,212 of record HG995289.1, on the reverse strand, counting down.
GTCAATAGAATTGGCTTAGTACTAAAACTAAAACACCGGGGTTACAGTTTAGCCAAGAAAGTAACATTTATGTGTTATATTTTCGATGATAATTTATTGAAGGTCAACCGATAATCCTAATAATCATTTCCTAGAATCCACAAGATTCTAGGAAATGATTATTAGGATTATCTAGTAGAAAAATATATCTAATATCACAATTACTGTATTATTAAAAGATAGATTAGACCTAGTGAATACGTATTTACTTATCTAATTATAACAAGGTTATTTATCAACTAGGGATGGTTATTTAGGTTTGGCACCATTCAGTGTACTCCATTGCATGCAACGTAGAAGAGAATGCTTAGAGGGATGTGTGGTATTAAGCGTTTACGCTTAATCCTCACGGTATTTCACCTTGAAGCCAGAAGAAAAAAAATCGCAAATAATATCACTATCTGCAAAGTTCTTCATGGAAAAAACTGATGCTCCTGATCTCCATAATCTTTTTTTTTTACGGGGGGAAATCCTCATGGATGTCCTCCACCCTGGGGTGTGCGGAGGGGTCTGTCGGACTCTTACTGACTAAAACCACCCCGGTGTTCCATCTCTCACCTACGCCGGGGATCGCGGGAACGTATACGACATCCGTAATCCCCGGCTGGTGCCAGCCCGCCTCTGCGGGCCACCTCCAGTCAGCGGAAGGAGTGAGGTGTTTGACTCCCTCCGCGATGTCAAAGAGAGGCGCACGGGAATACCACGCGCAGCCACCTCGGGTCCGGATAAATGGGGGGTGACGGACGTCCCCAAGTCCGCCGCCCCTGGACCCAGTTAGGGGGGCCGGAAGAGGGCAGCGTATGAACTCCTCCGACGCCCGGTGCGCCTGCTGCGGATGGAGAGAGAGGTCGAGATCTCCCTTTCCCGTTCCGCAGCCTCCTTCTGCGAAATAACTGTTTCGCAGAAGGAGACCACCGCGTCCCAGGACTCCTCGCCGCCGACCATAGATTGAACTACGGCCGGTAGCGAGAGGTAACTGCCTACCACAGAGATGAGGTCACGGCGCGGCCCCTCCCAAGCGGCACACTCTGCCAGCGTATGCCGCGCCTTGTCCTCCCGACTGATCTACATGACCTATATCAACTTAATGACCCAGTTAAATATAGCCGCTCCAAGAGTTGACTTGTTAGTTTTTTAGAGGTAGTTCTTATTATGTTACCTTTTTAAACTAATGTTATTGGCGGATAGCCGCTTTTGTTAAAGTAAATCATATAAATACAAACTCAGTCCTAATTTTTGGAAATGAATGAGTCGATTTCAACGTAAAAAAAAGTAAAAAAGCCAGATTTGTGGAAAGAAAATTCTTGTGTTTGCAACACGATAATGCGCCTTCGCGTGACGCGCGTAGGGCCATCATTGTAAACCAATTGTTGACCAAAAACTCATCCAGCAACAAAATACCATCGAGCAACCTCTTTAGTGACCAGATATAGCTCCAGCCGACTTCTTCCTATTTCTTAAACTCAAATTACCACTTCCTGGCACCCGTTTTCTTTCGCTAGAAGACAGAAAGGAGAATTGGCGGCGAGAACTGAACTCGATTTCAAAAAAAGCGTAAAAATATGTTTTGAAGATTGGATTAGAATAGAATAGAATACAATACTCTTTATTATGTATACCATATAGGTTACAGAAAATATAGATGAAGAAAACATTACATAGGGTCACACAATGGTTACTCGTTGGCATAAGTATATCGTTTTTGTAAGAGCATACTTTGAAGGTGAGGAAATAAAATTGGATAAATAACTAACATTTTGTGTATTATTGATCTTTTTCCGGTACATTCTTGACAGATTAGTAAGTTACAATATAATGCTAGATAAAGAAAAGTTTACAAATGGTGAAACAAAAATCAGTTTTTATAAAAACAAAGTAAGTAGGTACTTCTCAATTTTCTCGAAAACCTTTTTCGTATAAAGCTTTGATAACTTGTTGACATTCATGAGTGCTTCATGTAAAAAATATTTTGACTACAGCTCTCAATTTTAATGGAAACTCATATCGTATGAAAAGCGGAGGTGTTTTTCTTTTTTTTTTATTCAGGCTTAGAATAGTGATTGAATAAAAAAGTTTGCTATTTGGGAAGCCAATTGAATGATTTGATAAAAAAGTTGATTGTGTTGATCTATAAAGTATAATTACATTCTTATATGGTGTATTTACTTCTTGAGGCACTAATATTAAGGTTGTCACAGACAGACGCGAGTGGACTGTACGACAAGCTTAGACAGGATAGACATAAAACAATTTCGTTAAATTATTCATCGCATTGTCGCATCGTGCCTGTCTGCGGGAGCTTTTATTTTTAGCAAGAAATCTCATTAAAGCTATTATTTGTTCAAAAAAATACAAATCCTAATTTTTTCATTTTTATAAACAAAAAATAAATACAAATTAGGAAAATAACCAAGATTTTGTGATTAAGTTCCAATTTATTTTAAACAAGACACCAAACACTGTCCATCATTTTTATCTAAATTAAACCTTTCCTTCTTCGTTTAACAGACTTGCGATAGCTTAATTTGTTGCATTTTTAGGAAGCTTATTTCCACGGCTTTACTCACAGAGACCGTCCACCAACTTCACAGGAACCGTCCATTTGTTTTGTAATAAAAAACTGCTTTTGTCACTCAGAGATAGTTTTGCTTCCTATCACTGAACAAATTTCCAAAATAGACGAGATAATGACATAAAATTCATTCATTTTCACAATTTAACAACCTTTGCGTTATTTAAATTCTCAAACATAATAATAATATGTCTTATGAATGAACCAGTAGATTCCTTTAAAATCCTTTGGATATTAAATGTTAGATTATCTCATTTGTACTATGACATACCGAAGCGATTATGATTCTGATGTTGAAAATGGGATAGTGCTATTTTATATATACCAATAATCTTTTTTTTTCTATTTTTTTAACTTTGCCCCACACTAGGAATCTCTCCTGTATCGTGGGGGCCTTTACAAACATATAAAGGGGAATGCCGATTTTAGGCCTTGCAATGCCCAAGAAATTTAATTTACTACAAAAAATATGTAAATTTTACGTAATTAACTCTTCTATTTACGACGCGATACAAGTTAGGGACATTTTTTAATAAAAAATAAATATTGAAACGATACAACGAAATAAACAGACATTTGCTAGGTTGCCAATTTAAAAACTGTACAAAATAAAGATTTGTTGCAAAACATTTACACATATTTGTACTTTATTTATTCGTTCTTTTGTTTATAGAAGTCCCAATGCATTTTATGTTAAGTAATATATTTAGATTTGTAATCAACTTAAAAAATATAATGATTTTAAAATGATCTACACAATGCACCGAACGATACTTTGTGCAATGGCAACACAAACTTGTCAGTTGACAATATTAGAAATGTCATTGTCATTGTCAAATCAAATGTAATATTAGAATTGTCACTTTGTTTGCATTTGCATCATAGTGATTCGCTGCGTGTATTTTGCAATTAAAATCAACGTTTTTGACCATGAATACTGACTCTTGCGATTCTCCTATTCTGATAATGACAACCAACAACAATTTAGCTTTAATATGTTATGTAGGAAGAGTTTTCAATAACTTTTTAATACTTGTGTAGGGCACATTAAAAAAATCCATATAATTTGGAAACTCCAAGTTTTTTTCAAGAATTTTCTTTTATCAATATATTATTTGTGGGGCATACTAATATTAACATCCGATGTTACTTGAGGGCACTCAGGGCCTAAATCACTATGGCGGCTTGGCATACCCCTTTACTTACACAAACAACCAGAACAACTATCTTTGGCCCTACATATATTTGTGCCGTGCGGGATTCGAACCCACGACACGCAGCACAGAAGTCAATTGCTCAACCACTGCACCAACCGTGCTGTCAAATCAGATAAATCAAATCCTGCTCCGTTATTATAAGAGAGAGACAGTGCTATACTGTCTCTTTCTTGCATCGGAATCATGATGGCATTAGCACGTAAGGGAGCAGGTGAGTTCCACATGTAGCGTGTAGGTCAGTACTTCTAGCGATTGCCTCCAGCAAACGTATAAACGATCACATCATATTACTTCTTTTTTATTTAATTTTAATGTCCTTTAAGCCTGAGCGTCTTGAGATCTGTCCTAAAAAAGTAAAAGCAGTTGACTTTCAATTGGATGAAAAAGTTTGAAAAGATTACTGTCTGTACGTCAGTTTCTTTTTTAGTATAAATTGATAATAAAAAGTTTCATAACGGATAAAAATTAGTGACACTTGACTTACTTAGGCGAAAGTAAAAGTTTCGTGACAGGTACTTAGATAATTTTATTATCATTTAATTAATTAATGAGTCAGATAGTATTTATGTAAGTGGCGGTGGCCCGGTTGTTACGGCCTCAACTTACGACTGTGGGTTCGAACCAACTACAGTCGCATTACTTTGCGCCCACGGTTTTGCTTGCGTTTAAGCCGGAACTCATCCCAAGCGAACATACTCCCAGAATAAAAAGTATACTTAGTCCTATCCTGATCCAGGACATGTTATCAACCTTATGTCAAGTTTCATCTAAATCCATTCAACCGTTAAGTCGTGATGAGGTAACAAACAAATAAACAAACGCACTTTTGACGATTCAATTATTGGTTAGGAATTCACCACCAATGCCCTCGAAATGGTAAAGGCGAGATATGATAAACATCGAGAGAAAACCAGAACTAGAACTAAATATATTAATAAATTTGGAAACTCCACCAAACCGCACTGGGCCAGCTTGGTAGATGTCCCACTTACAGAGGACTGTGTCCTAGCAGTGCAAGCATTATTATGCTGTGATATACAGCTTACAATACTATCTATTCATTGAATACCAGCTCACTTATAGGTACAAACAAAATTGAATCATGTAACAGCGACATTTGTGTTTATTACCGAAGTGCAAATCAAAGTGCGAATGTCTAGCAACATTAGTTGGGTGCTTAATGAATAATTAAATTGGAAAAATACAACCAAATCCAAAACTCAAAAGTAAAAGAAATAATATTATGTATTGATCCTTTTAGATCAACATAGTAACCAATATTTTGGCCCAAGGGTCGTTGCCTCGGGAGACTTTTTACGGGTTATTTTTTTTTAATTTATATGTTGTCGGGTTTTTCGTTGAAAAACCCTATGATCTACACTCACATAAACAGCACTACACCGTATACCAAGATTCGTTCAATTGATATTACGATTAAACGAAATCCTGCAGCAGACCTGAAGTCTGCAGAATACCGAACCCATTTCCCTTTTCTGCTTCATCAGCAGATCTTGTCCACAATCTATTTATATCATATTGATTCACAGACAAGAACCAACACCTGCTGTATGTAAATGAGGAGTTGAGTATCTTGCAAATTCCAGGTTTTGCTGCAGCATCAGGTCGAAAGTTACTAATCTATCTATAATTTATACATTGAAACCAATACAGTGAGGCTAAACACGATACTTCTGCTGTAGCCAAGTGAGGAGTTGCGTATTCTGCAGACTTAAGGTCATGCTGCAGCATCAGATCAATGTTACCATTTTCTGGGAATATCATTGAAATAATAGAACACAAAATTTCGAATCGATCAAACACATAGAAGTTGCGCACAGCCTTTCATCGAAGAGCCGATGATCTTTAAACGGCTGAACCGATTTTCTTTAATCGCAGCTAAGAAAACTCTCGATTAAATTATCTTTCAAACAAAACAAACTAAATTAAAATCGGCTCATACGTTTAGTAGCTACAATGCCACAGACAAACAAACTGATACACACGTCAAACTTAATAATACACCTCTTATTGGTCGGGGGTTAAAAATTGAATCAATTTAGCGATTAAGCTGTTGAACTGTTGAAATTTTATTTGTTGAGCTGGAGGTCGAAAGTTCAATAAAATCAATGGTAGGTATTTATTTTGTAAATTGGTTAAAATAACACTTATACATATGAATCTTTTTTGTCAGTTTAACTATATGAGGCTGGTGTTTCCTATCAAATTAACCTGGGAAGAAACATAGAAACAGCGCATCAAACTGTATTTTTAACATTAATCTTAATTGCGGATGTTGGAGGCAAACAATGTTTACTTTTCATGAGCATTTCTAAAAATAAAGAAACACCTTTTTAAAATCAAGCTTTGGGCAGTAAAAGGATCTAAAAAGTTCAAAATAATTTTATATATGTATGAGTATGTACCTAATGTATGTAACTTAGTTGCACCAAGCACTTGCTTGTGCTACTGCTAATGTTAGTGCTATAAATGGTCTTTTATACTAGTAACTATAGGATTTGACACTTACATTATATTTAGCACTGATAAATTTTGATACAATCGAGTTTTATCGTGCTAAGAAATATACCATTTTATAGGTACATTATATCCCATATTTCTACATAAAAGCGTGTTACACGTAGTTCTTTAGTGTTCTCGCTGTCGAAATGTAACAAGCCTTTACAAAAACGCTACAGGTGAAATTACATTACAAAAGCTTGTAAAAATAACAACAAAGCTCATGAAAGTAAACAGAGTATCTCTGACCACGCACTTACTGTCGTAGACACCTCCACATCCATCGCATTCCATCATGCGAGATCCTAGTCACGAAAAGACTCATTCGATACTCAAAAAGAAAATCTAACCACATTTTAAAAGACAGGATAATATACGTAGGTTCCTAAGTTGTTAAGCTCAAAAGAAAACAGCACCTATTCCTTTGAAGATTCTTCAGTATTTTATTATTCTATCTTTCACCCCTCTAGTACCTAAATTGAAAATCAAAGCACCTAACGACGTGAAGAAATAACATCCCACATGTTGTCAGACCGTTGCGTTACCGCGATAGGGCATCGACCCCGCAAAATTTTAACATACCAATGTCTGTGGCTTTTCCTTTGCAGGATTAGCTTTATATAAACTGGTTTATCTATACTAATAAATATTATAACGAGGAAAGATTTGTATTTTTGTATGTAACAAATAAACTCAAAAACTACTGGACCGATTTCGAAAATTCTTTCAACAAGGCTATGTTTTATCTCCGTATTCTCACGGGAACGGTCACTATGCGGGTGAAACCGCGGGGCGCTGCTAGTTATAGATAAAACTAAGTGGCGTTAATAACCGCTACGAATTTGCGTTAAACCACTTAGACAGTGGTGAGATGAGTTGTATTTGAATAAAAGAAACAATATTTTAGTGTCAGTTTAAATCGTTGAGTCAAAATTTTAGCTGGCAATGATGACATTGCGTCTTGAATTTGAAAATTTTCTTAAGTGGTACAAGAATACCTATTTGCATGTTTTTTTTTTAATTACATTTCGTTTTTCGGAAGATTTATGGGGATTGTCTATCAAAGTTTGTACCTCAATTATTGAGACTGTAGCCCCTTTCTTAGCTTTAATATTTAATTTGTGTGTGGATCAAGGAGTCTTTCCGGACCTAATGAAATTCAGTAAAGTAATACCACTTTTTAAAAACGGGGACAGTAAAGACACAAATAATTATAGACCAGTATCCGTGTTGCCAGTCTTCAGTAAGGTATTTGAAAAAGTGATACTAAATCAAATGCTTTATCATTTTAACACGAATAACATCTTGCATGATAAACAGTATGGTTTCACCAGAGGACGTTGTACTACTGACGCTGGTGTCACCTTACTGAAGCATATATTTAATGCGTGGGAAGAGGCACAAGATGCCATAGGCATCTTCTGCGACCTATCCAAGGCGTTTGATTGTGTGGATCACGAAACATTACTCCTGAAACTTGGGCACTACGGACTGGGCAAAACAGCTTTAAGCCTTGTTAAATCTTATTTGAATGATAGACAGCAAGTAGTGCAAATAAACGGTGTTAATTCATCGGGCTTAAACGTGAAAATGGGCGTTCCACAGGGCTCAATTTTGGGTCCTTTTTTATTTTTAGTTTATATAAATGATTTACCCCATTTATTGCAAAACAAGCTAAACATGGTCTTGTTTGCTGACGACACTTCTTTGATTTTTAAAATAAATAGACGTAGTAATAATCTTGACATCGTAAATAATGCCCTTTTGCAGGTCCAAAATTGGTTCACTGCTAATAATTTGGTTTTAAATGGGAAGAAAACGAAGTGCATAAGATTTGCTTTAAAAAATCAATCAATCAACAGCCTGTTGCAGTCCACTGCTGGACATAGGCCTCTCCAATTGCACGCCACTTAGATCTATTTTCGGCTTCTCGCATCCAGTTTCTGCCAGCCGTCCTGCGCAAATCGTCACTCCACCGTGCCTGAGGACGTCCTACACTACGTTTGCCGAGACGCGGTCTCCACTCTAAAACTCGTTTACCCCAACGGTTGTCGGTTCTACGACTAATATGGCCAGCCCACTGCCACTTCAGCTTACTAATCCGGTGGGCTATATCAATTACCTTGGTTCTCTGACGGATCACCTCATTTCTGATGCGATCCCTCAGAGACACACCGAGCATAGCCCTTTCCATAGCCCGCTGAGCGACTTTGAGCTTATGGACCATACGAGCCGTCAGTGTCCACGTTTCGGCTCCGTATGCCATGACGGGTAGGACGCACTGATTGAAGACTTTCGTCTTTAGGCACTGTGGGATCGACGATGTAAAGACTCGACGTAGCTTCCCAAATGCTGCCCAACCCAACTGAATTCTTCTGTTCACCTCGCCCTCAAAGTTGTTTCTACCTAACTGCAGTGACTGCCCGAGGTACACATATTTTTGAACAACTTCGAGAACGGCACCGTGAATCGCAATCGGTTCCGGTAGAACATGTTCGTTGAACATGACCTTGGTTTTATCCAAGTTCATCCGTAGGCCGATGCGTACAGAAGTGTCAGCCAGGTCATTCAGCATCTGTTGTAGGTCCTGCAGTGTTTCTGCCATAATGACGATATCGTCTGCAAATCGCAAGTGAGAGATGTACTCGCCATTGATGTTAATGCCACGTTCTTTCCAGTTCAGCGTCTTGAACATATCCTCCATTGCATTAGTGAACAATTTCGGGGAAATAACATCCCCTTGTCTCACTCCTCGATGCAACGGTATGGGACTTGTTTGCTGATTCTGTACTTGAACGGACATGGTGGCGGCCTCGTAGAGACATCTCATCACTTGGATGTATCGCCAGTCTACTTGGCAGCGCTGCAGGGACTCCAGAACAGACCAGATTTCAACCGAGTCAAAGGCCTTTTCATAGTCCACAAATGCTAGACACAGGGGCTGATTATACTCTTCGGTCTTCTGTATAATCTGCCGCACTGTGTGAATGTGGTCTATGGTGCCGTATCCGCTCCGAAATCCAGCCTGTTCCGGTGGTTGGAATTCGTCGAGTCTTCGCGCAAGACGGTTCGTGATCACTCTTGAGAACAGCTTATAGACGTGGCTTAGAAGGGATATGGGTCGATAGTTCTTCAACAAGGTCTTGTCTCCTTTTTTGAAGAACAAGACGACCACACTTCTACTCCACGCCTCTGGAGTTCTCCCTTCAAAAAGGACAGCGTTGAACAGCTTCTGGAGCTCCCTCAGTACGGGGTTACCCCCAGCTTTCAGCAGCTCTGTGGTAACGCCATCTTCTCCAGGGGCTTTTCCATTTTTAAGCTGCCCAAGAGCGATCTCGATTTCGCCAGTACTGACTTCTGGCAGGTCTTCGGTGAAATGGCGTGTCAATGTGGCTCTAGGACCCTCATTTTCGGGATCAGGACGAGATGCATGCGATGCGTATAACCGGCTATAGAAGTCCTCCACTTCCGAAAGGACTGCTGGCTTCGAAGAAACGACTTCTCCACTTGCTGTGGTCAACTTCGTCAGGTGGCTTCTTCCAAGAGATTGTACGAACACCTTTGACCCCCGGTTCTGCTCGATTGCTCTTTCAACCGAAAGAGCATTGAAGCGCCGGAGGTCGCGTCGTACGTGCTTGTTGATCTCTCGGTTTAGAAACCGCTTTGCCGACGAAGTGACAGGTGGGTTTTCACGTCGTTCCTTCATTAGGCCTAAAGTCTCTTCTGAAAGCTTAGACTTCTTGCCCTTACGCTGCATATCACAGAATCTTGTTCCTTCTTCCCTGAGGATCCGAGTCACATTTTCGAGGTTCTGGTTTACGTCTGTTGTGGTTTCCACGGCAGCGAATCGGTTTTCCAGGTTTGCCTGGAACGTTTCAGATCCAGACATGGTCTGGAGCAGAGTTGGTCGGAGTCTGGACTTCATCAGAAGGACACGTTCGGCCTTGAAGTTAATATTCAGAGTGCCTCGGACAAGTCGGTGATCGCTACCGGTATTGAACCTGTTGATCACGGAGACGTCTCTGAATATATGCCTCTTGTCCGTCATGATGAAGTCGATCTCATTTTTGGTCATAGTGTCGGGGCTTTGCCACGTCCACTTCCTTTGGGGCTGTTTCTTGAAGAAGGAGTTCATCAAGAACAACCCCTCTCGTTCGAGGAAGTTGACGAGCATTTGCCCCCTATGATTTCTGCTTCCAAATCCATGGTGTCCTACTACCGATTCGCAGCAATTCTGTACTCCCACTTTGGCGTTAAAGTCCCCCATGACAACGGTGTACTGTGTCTTTGCGGTGGAGTGGAGGGCTCTCGATATGTCATCGAACATATCTTCCACTTCGTCGTCCGAGTGTGTCGAGGTCGGTGCGTATACTTGCACTACCTTGAGGCTATACCTCTCGGTGAGCTTCACAATAAGGTACGCTACCCTTTTCGACACACTTGACATTTCCACAACGTTGTCAGATAGGGACTTGTTTACCAGAAACCCAACGCCGCGGCAGTTCAACGACGAGTATGAATGGTTGCAGAGGGAATGCGCGCCAATAGCTCGGGGCGCCGCCATCTTGTTTACGTCACAGCCGCTTTTGGCGGGAATCAGTGTTCTTGTTGTTTGGTTAGGTCATAAGTAATAAAAATAATAAATCTTTATTCAAAGCTCAAATTGGTAAAAATAAAACAATAAATCTTAGATAGTATTTGCTTTACCAAATGTCAAAAGTAGTAATTGTGATATAGTATTGAACAGGGAAAAACTAGAATTCGTCGATAGAACGGTTTTCCTGGGGATTACGCTTGACTCAAGGCTACAATGGGGTCCTCATTTAGCATCTCTTGCAGGACGTCTAAGCTCAGCAGCATATGCTGTTAGGAAAATCCGCCAATTTACTGATGTTGATACCGCGAGACTAGTCTATTTCAGTTACTTTCATAGTATAATGTCTTACGGTATCTTGTTATGGGGCCGGGCTGCAGACATCGAGTCAATTTTTATTCTGCAAAAAAGAGCCATCAAAGCCATTTACAATCTACGCCGGCGTGATTCTCTAAGGGAACTGTTTAAAGAAATTAACATCATGACGGTACCTTGTCAATATATATATGAAAACATTAAGTACGTTAGAAAAAATCTACATCTCTTTAGTAAGCGAGGCGACAGACATAATTATGCTACTAGAAATAGGGATCAATTAGTTCAACCAGGTTTCAGACTAGCTAAAGTAGCCACATCTTTCATGGGGTATTGTTTAAAATGTTACAATAAAATTCCTCCCCATATATTAGAACTGAATGAAACGAAATTTAAAACTTGTATTAAACGCACATTATGCAGGCAAGCATAGTTGGGGGATTACATTGAAGATAATAATGCTTGGCTAAATGCCGGTCCTGCTCCACAGCCTCAACCACTTGGATAAACAAGTTTAGGATTTTATATTGGAAGAGATGCTCGCCCTTTTTTTATTTTTTGTCTCATTTATTTATTCTTTTTTTTATATATAATATTAATTTGATAATTAATAATTTCTCTTTTTTTTTTTTACTTGTAGTTGCTTGGTTTTTGTAAACCATAGTTTTGTATAATGTAGAAGCATTTTATTTTCAAATATTGTAAATGTGAGTACCATGGAGCCATTTACATGTGATAAGTTATAGTTTACTTTGTGACTTGAACTAAAATGGCAGTTGAGAGCATGTCATGCTTGCTCAAATGTTTCGCTGATGGTGGCGTGTGTGTTGGATCATTCGGTTCCCTTCAAAATGGTTGAGCTAAATGGTGCCAATACACGCGTCATGTTCGTGAACGGGCGCCGTCGGTTGAGACTGGTCACCTCTTAACTGCCACTGACTTGTTTTAATCTTTATACTTTGAATTGTTTTTATAGTTTCCTTTTTTTTTTTTTTGCATTGTCCTCACATATAGAAGCGACCAAGGATGTAACCAAGGTTATGTAATACAGAACATAATTTAAAAGAGTGTCCGTGGAGTTTCTTGCGCGTTCTTCTCCATAGAGATCTACGCTTTGGAACGTGCAGATAGCTTCACCTCTTTCGACTTGACAATTCAAAAGTGCCTGTAAAGGGTTTAATTGAAATAAATGCTTTGAATCTTGAATCTTGAATCTTGAATCTTTAACCTAGAGATGAGACAAGACGCAATTAAAACATTAATAAAATAACTAAAATCTATGATAAACCGAGACCGCACTATTGCATGATACCGACTGATGACGTGTATCGCGAGTCACGTCATAATAAAATTTCGCCAGCCAGTAAAAACGAAGTCTTGCGTGACAAGGATTATGAAATATCTTTTAAGCATGAAACTTCTCTGCTTTTCCACCGACTAAGTGAATAGTCATTCAGATTTTTCAAAATAATCAAATACCCTATTGACTTTTTAATAAGTCCGCATTTTTGCTCTACTTCATTACAAATCTCCTCAAAAACTTCCTCCATTATTTTATCCAGATAACAATTTTATTCAGTGCTCATTCAACTTTATACCAGAGCAGAGTGTAACTTTCGATTTCCCAAGAGGTCTAAGCAAAGAGCATGTAATAGTATTCTAGTCATTTGAAAAAGATTTTAGAAAACGTTCATACCCTAGACGCAATGAATTTTGTAACAATTGAAAGTTTATACTCGTAACTGCGTGCTACACAGTAGTTGAATTTTCTCGCAGAACGTATTCTAGAATTTTAAATTATAATCACTTCCACTTCAATTTAAGTATACCTTAATCTCTTCAAAGTTAGTGTGAACAGGCTTCTTCTGGGTAAGCTCACTTTGCCTCTGTCACCTGTGACCTAGACTACATAGAGTCAAGAGCAAATCTGACAGTAAAAAAAATAAAGTATTTATATCTTGAACATCAGTTATAAGAACCTTTTTGCTTCATCATGTACATTATTTACCTAGTAATAATATTATATTCTGAAAACTTATATATCTCAGTACTTAAGCAGAGCTTGACACATTCTTGACTCAAAATACTCTATTCAAAAACCAGCCTACAGTCTATCATCAAAAAACAAAAGGTAAACTAGTTTGTAATGTGCATCGTTTCAGAGCGAACGGCTAAAAAGTTGCATGTTGGCAAATCATTGCTTCCCTGCCCTTCGCGGAAGAAATCTCGCGCAAGCTACACTGAAACGCAAGCAAGCATTCAGCGTGGCTTCACTGACGAATCCACTGCATCTTTAAATCTTTTTTCTTTTTCTTTTAGTATGGAAACCACACACACCAAGGCTTGGAAGACATTTTTGTCGCGGCACAGAAGCAGGAATGTGGGAACGGAAGTATTAAAGGGAGCCCGCTCAGTTACTTCAACCCACCATTCAAAGAGTACGCTTGCTATCAAGGATCTCTGACCACCCCGCCTTGCACCGAGTCTGTTCTATGGCTTATTAGAGGAAGAGCTATGCATATTAAGAGGGTAAGATTGTTGTAAAACAAATATGCCGTGACCAAATGGTTGTATTGGCGATTTCATGAAGTAGTGGACACACTTCGCTTAAAGGCGTTATTAATTTCTCGACCCACCCAAATTTTCAAGTCACTATTTTGCAAAATGACCGAACCGATTTTAATGAAACTTCATACGTACAAGCAGGATACATAGGTCTAAAAAGTAGGTGTAAAGTTTAATTAAAATCGGTTTAGTCATTTCTGAAAATAAGGACTTGAAAACTTGATGAAATACCGTTCGACGTATACGCTCTTAAGGTCCGATATCATTTTAGTCTAATCATTTTTCACTTAAAACAAAACATATTGGTACACGTATATTAAACGCAAAGCCATCAAAAACATCACTTGCAAAAAACCAAGTCTTACAACTCAGTTCTTCTGCCATAAAAAGTTGTGAGATCCATGTAATACCAAGTCGGTTAAGTTATTATGTAATTTGCTTACATCTCATATCCACAACGAAGTTATGGGGGGTCGAAAATGGCATGAATTGTTGATTGTTGAAAAGAATGGTATGTACGACCGTGCCGCTTTTTAGCTCGACTTGGCGGCAGATACACAAGAAGTTTGATATAATACAAGTTATTGCTCTCCCATCCGTCAAATATAATATAAATTCACAACCTGATGCCATTTCTCTCTTATCTGAAGAGCCGCTATAAAATCGGCAAAGCGCTACAAAATCAACTTTCTTAAGACGAAGCTGCGAATTTATACAAAATAATCGTTGCTCTATGTAAACATTATGTTAAACTAAATTATCCGGAATTTTAACAATGCCAAGGGTATGCTAAATAAAATTCTGCCATCTTAATTAGTATGCCTTAGTAAATTCGGACATATAAACATGCGGCCAAACAATAATTATAGGTACTAAATAATTTATATGCCTTACAAATGTTCGTTTAAACTGTTTAAAGAAGATTATGCCAAGTATTTTATGCCAAATAAATTTCAGAGGATCAAGATTCTGCCAGATCGAGGAAACCCATTAAACAGCAATATGAATTTAAAACGGTATTTTATATAAAAATTCGCGGGTATTCCTATTGGTATTGGATTAGCAGATTGATTTATTAATGCACGAGAGACGTTAAGGTATGACAGTGATTCATGGTAGCATTAGTGGCCATTTTGTGTTCAAATTCCTCTTCGTGCCTTATAGGATTGTCGGTATAATGAAAGTAAATCAACACCCCATGCATATCAATTTGTGGGACGAAAAAATAACTACATAACACATTGACATTAGAGGTTGCCTTTTTTTTTCTTTATTAGTGTATTTTTATCTTGATTCTTCGTGACTTTCAGATAAAACATGTCATGTGACTCATTCACAATATTTCATCCGTTTTAGACGTTACTCAGTCATTGACTTAGGTTTAAAGATTCTTACATGATACAGTTCACTTATATGAGTTTTAAATTTTTCGTCGTCTAATGACGAAGCATGCAGATTTAGAATAAGTAAATTACATCTCGCAATAGAGCAGTGGTGGCCAAGTGGTAACGGCCCCGACTTACGATGTGTAGATCCCGGGTTCTAACCCAGCCAGGCGCTTTACTTTGTGAAATTAATTTCATCACCACTGCTCTCAAAACGGTGAAGGAAAACATCGTGAGGAAATCAGCATGCCCTAGAACCAAAAATTCGACGACATGTGACATTCACCAACTCGCACTGGGCCCGCGTGGTGGATTACGGCCTATTCCCTCTCCTAGAGAGGAGGCCTGTGTCCCAACAGTGGGAACATTAAAGGCTGATTATGCTAAATTACATCTAATAACAACAAAACAAAGTAAAAGTGTCGGTAGTTACATTTTAAAAAAGTTAGACTTACTCTACATAAATACGCACAGCCAGGCTTTCTGCATTCTCGACTACATTCAAGTTCCGTAATTCGTTTTCCGATGTCTAAGGTCTTTTGTTCGTCTTTGAATATCGACATTTGGAACATGGAATCCAAATGAGTCTGCCAAATATAATAGGGATATTTCTTGAGTAAAAAAATATGATTCTATTTAGTCCGTTAGTTAGACTATCGAAAAATATTGGACACGTATTTTTTATTTGCTTCTTAATCAAACTAGGGAAATTAACGAAGATTAAAAGTATCAAAGAGAAGGGGTTTAACGTCACTTCGTGGTAAAAATTGTAGCACATAATGACGTCGTACGAGTTTTCAACACTTCGTTTTCTGTTTACGTGAAAAGAAGAAGAAAAAGTTGTGTTCTATATTTTTAGAAAGTTATCGTGAGGAAACCGGCATGTTTTAGAACCAAAAATTCGAAGACATGTGACATTCACTTACCCGCACTGGGCCCGCGTGGTGGATTACGGCCCATTCCCTCTTCTAGAGAGGAGGCCTGTCTCCCAGCAGTGGGAACATTAAAAAAAGGGCTGATTATGCTTATGATTATAATCCACATCTGTTATTCTTTCTTGCCATTTTTATTTGACCGTTGGTGAACGATTTGTGTTGATATGATTTTTTATTTTCTCTGTAATCAGTTTCAGGGTCGCGTAGTATTTAACCACTTCTAAATTATGTTTAATTATTCTAAGCTTTTGCTCTTTTTAACCGACTTCTAAAAAGGAGGAGGTTCCCAATTCGGCTGTATTTTGTTTTGTGTGTGTAACCTCATAATTTATTACTGGATGACCCGATTTTCATGATTTTTTTTGTATTCGAAAGCTGGTACTTGTCGTGTGGTTCCATTTAAATTGGATTGAGGTTTGACGTCTAGTATTTGAGTTATCTCTAACAATGCGTGGTTTCGACTACATTGATGATGTTCTCATTCACTCTTGTCGATGTAAAATGAAAGATAAAATGGTATACGATGGTTGGAAGAGCATCTTAGGTGTCTCATCTCATTTCAACGTGGTACCTTTCTAGTTTGGTGAAGATCTAATGAAGAACAGAGATAGGAAACGGAACTCTTCAATAAATGATAGCAAATCTTTCGGGATTGCTGAAATCGTATGTTTATTTACACTTTTTAGTGGTACAACCCCCGTGTACCAATAAAAAGTGAAATTTAAAAAAAAACTTAGTTTCGGATATCGGTGTTCAATAAACGAAGAAACAATCAAAAACGCCGAGTTCCGAAATTATTTTATACTTGGTTTTTGTTTAGAAGTCGGTATTTTTTTTTGTTCATTATAACGTTCAAAGTCTCGTTCTTTCCGTTAGTCAACTCTTCTTAATTTTAATTTTACTGATGGAATATGTTCGAACTTAACAAGAAGACTACAGATCAAGAACAACATGAACAAACCACAATACTTTTAATAAGTCTGCTGCTTACAACTGCTTATGTTTTAAAAGTCCCATAGTTCATGAAACTGAGCTGCATGAAACACAGACCACGGAATCGCCGCACCTGCAGTGATTCGAGATAATTTTACTGATAACATTCGTGTGTAAGCACAAGCTTTGGCTGTTAAAGCCAAAGTCGGGTTTGATTTGTAGGACAGACAATATCTAGAAGTAAACCATCCCGATCGCAAGGGTGCTCATGTGGGACCTACATTCCGTTTTTTTTTTCTGGATCGGAAATCATCAAATGACTTCTCCCGCTCTGGGCGGAGCGGAAGGGAGTGTCAGACTCTTACTGACTAAAACCCACCCGCGTGATCCCTCTTGTGCCCTTTGCGTTCCAGAGCCGCGGTGACTCTTTCGAACAAATTCCGCAACCCTAGCAGGCACTGACCCTATGGGGCCCCGTCTTCTTTGCTAACGGCTCTTTGAGGCGCGCGTGGAACACGACGCGCCGTCGACTCGGGCCTGGTTGCTATCGGACGGCGAGCCACCCATAGCTCGCCATCCGCAGGCCCGCGCCTACGGTAGCCGGGAATCGCCCTGCGTTTCCCGACACCCGGGGCGTCTTCTTCTGTTGCGGCAGCTGGGACGTGAGGTTTCCCTCATAGATTATACAGTATATTAATGGTTTCCCTCTCTCGCATGCGTTCCGCCTCCTCCTTCGCTAGCATTACTGCTTCGCAGAAGGAGGCTCATGTGGGACCTACATTCCTGCCCTCTGTGCCGTCTCTTTGATTCCAGGGAAAAACTAAAGCACAGCGAAAAGTTCAAATGGAAGTCGAGATGGAGTGATTTTTCACTTTTTTGGAGCATTAAAAATTGCTGTCGCTTTCCCTCTTAACTCGAGTCAATCTTTACCAATTTTTAATCCATCGTTTGTATGCTTATCAAGTTTAATTAAAATCGGTTCATTTTTTCCAAGAATTACGAATTCCAAGTTTGTAAAAAACAGCATGTGGAGTAAATTGACAGTCAATTTCTATATACACCTGACACGTTAGGTTTGTGTGTATTTCGGAGAACGAAAGAAAGAAAAAAAAACAAAAGCATTATATTTATTAAACATATAAATATGTTAAAGACGCATTGTACACAAAAATGAAACCAACTCTGTGGTCTATGGTTAACAATCATGATTTATGTAGTGTGGCGGCTAGTGTCGTACAAATTGCGCGCGATGCTATAAAAGAGATTTACTGATCTAGTTTTTAAAAGTACTGCACATATATTTTTATTTTAAGGTTAAAAGTATTGTAGTTCACATGTAAATTTATTTTCACAGTGTTGACATAAATATTTTGTAAAATATCTTTCCATAAACTCCACACATCAAACGTGTCTAGGGAACAGTCTACGTGTTATGTTAACTTTTTTGGATCGTTATTGATTCTCTTTAGTGAATCCCTGTATATCAATTAAGAATTTTCTTTAAAGTTTTATTAAAAACAGAGAATCAACTGTCAATCAGGATTTCAATAAAAGTGTGTAAGTACTAGTAGTAGTGTGTAGTGTGTGTGTGTGTATTTTTGCAAGACCATTACAATTTCTGCATCGGAACCAAAAAATTGCATCCCGATGGAACGACGACAACATTTGAGACGAGAACAGATAATGGAAGCCGTCTGAATGTTGCAAACTGGTTTCAGGCAACGCACTATGTCTGTCGCTCTTAGCAGCGTCAGAAGCCTCTCCTGGACACGCTATCGTACCACAGGCAGCGTGGCTGAGGAACATGAAGGACGACCTCGCATCACTACTTACAGACAGGACCGGTTTAGCCAAAATACTGCTCGATGGAATCATATCATGACCGCCATGATGTTACGAGGCTCCATAACTCTTCAGGCTTGCTGATAAGCGGCCAAACAATCGGTAATCGTTTACTTAAGTAGGTCTGCGTTCCCGAAGGCCGCTGAGAGTTCTACTTATAGCACCCTTCAATCGTAAGGCCCGTTTACAATAGGCTCGTGAACACAAATTGGGAGGAAGACTTCTAGCATTGTGTTTGCTTCTCCGATGAATCTCGTATCGGTATGAGTAAGTATGAGATAAGATGTACTCGAGTTCGGAAGATATCTAGACGTAAATGACGTTTGAAATTTTGTCAGGAAGTTCATTAATATAGTAGGGGAGCCCACGATGCTAAATGGGGATTTACTCGAGCGTCGTAGAGACCTATTGGGTTGCAAAGCTTAGATGATAAGAAGAAAAAAATGTTATATGATAATACCTTTTCATCGGTGGGGGAAGCGGCTATAGATTTTTAAATATGTAAAAAAAAACTGTTGCATGGACATCCTCGAGCGCGTCAGATATTGATAGCATCAATGCCCTACGTATTTTTAATAAAGTACGCATGTTAATCTGATCGTTTGCATGATGAGGGTGGTTGTATGTAAGGGTTGAAAATGAAAAAAAAAAAATAATAATCGAGCGCGTCAGATTTTCTAAGGGAGTGTTAAGTGCACTAAAAAAAAAGCTCTCATTCACTAATCTGACGATTTCGATGGGACGCAAACACGTGGGCATTTTAATAATGTGCAAAAAAAAATCGCCATTTTGAAATACTCAAGCGCGTCAGATTAAGATATATATGGTTCATCTTTATGTTCTAAACGTACTATCTCATAATCTGACGATTATCTAGAGGGATTCGCCTGATCTGACAAAAAAATTTAGAAAAACGGTTCACCCTAAAGGCCATCCCTGCAACTTCTCGCTAATTCCATTGCTTAAAATTATACTTATGACATTTTTGAGCTCAAAATATAATTTATGTGATATTTTGAGCTCGCTGAGTTCAAAGAAATAATATTTCTATGCATTTGAGCTCTCCCAGCTCGAAAGTCTGATAGAATTTTCATAGAACACTATTTTTGGAATTTTCAAACAGCAATAACTTTTGAATGGATCAAGCAATTTTCACCCGTTGGCGGCATTCGACGCAGTTTTATCATCCTCATAAGTAATTTTCTAGTTTTAATTGATCGAACCAAAAATTTCGGAGTAATCCCGAAAAAACACATGTTCGGGTTTCTTTCGTTCACGATATCTCTCGAACGAATCAACCGATTTGGACCAGCATGGTGGCGATCGACGTGGTTTTTCAAGCTCAAGAGCGGATTTTTGTAGTTGATCGATAAAGCCGTTTTAAAGTTATTCCAAAAAACCACTTTAAAAAAAAACTTTTTTTCTTTGAGATTTTTCAATATTTCTTAAAATCTATCAGTCCAAATCGGTTCAAATTCACAAGAAATCTAATTTTAAGGGAACTCTTTAGAACGCCGTTTAGTAGATTCCGATCGGTTTATTTGTTCAAAAGTTATAAGCGAGTCACATAGTCACACACATACATACAGACATAGTGACAACATCGCGGGGGTAGTCAGGGAAGCTTCCTATGACCTTAAAACGTCGAGATCTGATGAAAACTAGATTTTTGCAAAACGGGGTGAAAACAATAACTTCCCGATTTTTGAAAATCTTCGATTTTCTTAGCGGGAAGTTAATTTTTTTTTTTAAATCATTGATCTTAATTAATTGAAAAGCTCAGGAAGAGAAAGAGTGAGAGAGGAATAGAAACGTGGAGAAGGAAATGTAGGCATCACGCAGCGGCACGCATTTAACTTTATCGACGAATTTTTGTTATTTCGGCTTGCGAAAATCGTCAGATTATATATTTTTCATTATTCTTGAATTACTTCCTTCAAAATAAAAAAAAATTAGCTACGCTCGAGAATGTCGAGATGACTTTTTTTTTTACAACTTTGCTGCCCTCCTCTTTCTTTACGTCACTCTCAAATTGTCAGATTAGTGGAATATACACTTTTTAGGATGTAAATTAACTCACCCTACCTTAATCTGACGCGCTCGAGAATTTCTGATGGTCAATTTTTTTTTACTAATCTGATCCTGTATCCTTCACGGGCGGCCTTATATATGGGCCTCATATTTGGTGGAGGTACTTAACTGGGTACAAGGTATCCCCCTGTATATTAATCTGCCGCGCTTTAGAAAATCCCGAAATCCCCGCATGGGCTCCCCTACTAATATGGAGAGGGAGCAATAATGGTTGGAGCTGAAATTTGGATTGGTGGAAGAACCAATCTCATTTGGATCTGGACAATCTCAATACTCAGATTTATGCAAAGAGGATTGTTTTAGACGAGATAAAAATTGTATTTTTTCTTAATTTAAACGAATAAAAATGAATAAGGATAAGTTGGTAGCTTAAATATAGAAATTAAAGTAAGAAGCCAATCTGGAAGACTAGATTTTGTAAATATAAATTGGGTATTTTTATAGTCAAAAATGTACTTGATCCCAAGACACTTTTTATCGATGAATTATCTATTGTTTACTAAAAAACGTCCTTCGTCTTGATCAACACAAGACAATTGATAAGATTTGATGACGTACATGCTGTGGCACGTTGATAGTAAAGAGAGATAAGAATTATTGTGGGAAACCCTGAAAAGAGGAAGTATTTTATATTTCTGGTAAAAACAGTCTGTATTTATTTATTTTTAAACTCAACAGCTTATTATTAGTTCACATGAGTGAGAGCATGAGCCACAAAGCCCCTGTTTTTTCTGGATGGGAAATCATCAAATGACTTCTCCCGCTCTGGATGGAGCAGAAGGTAGTGTCAGACTCTTACTGACTAAAACCCACCCGTGATCCTTCTTGTGCCCTTTGCGTTCCAGGGCCGCGGTGACTCTTTCGAACAAATTCCGCAACAGCCACAAAGCCCCTAGCATCTCAGGTTCGGCTACACTGCACTGTGATAGCGAGATGATGACAATTATCTCTTAAGCCAATAGCAGTTTCACGATATTGATAAAGCTAACTTAACTAGCAGATGGCGAAATAAACAAAAGAAAGAAATTATAGGTGCAGCATTAAAAAAAAAACTTTTTACACAAAACACTACCGACTAATAAACAAAAAAAGTATAATATAACTTTAATTTCGAAATTCGGTGTTCAAAAAACGAAGAAACAACCAAAAACACCGAGTTCCGAAATTAAAGTTTTTTTTTATAAAAAAATAATAATCACTTTTTAGTGGTACATACAACAACAACCTAAATGTACCAATCACATTGGTGTAAACAACAAACAAACATGCGATTTCAGCTATCCCGACAGATTTGCTACCTACCTATCATTTATTGAAGAGTTCCGTTTCCTATCTCTATTCTTCATCAGATCTTCACCAAACTAGAAAGGGACCACGTTGAAATATTAAGATGCTCAAGTCAGGTGCAGTGAACAAAAACCGGCCATGTGTGAGCCCAACTTGCGCACGAAGGGTTCCGTACCATTCCATCTATAAAAAACAGCAAAAAATCACGTTTTTTGTATGGGAGCTCCCTTTAATATTTATTTTATTCTGTATTTATTGTTATAGCGGCAACAGAAATACATCATCTGTGAAAATTTCAACTTTCTAGCTATCTAAATTTGGACCAAGTTTTTGCACGGTGTCCAAAAACAAAACCTAAAATCAGATTTTGACACCTCCAATAAGACATTCGAATTATAACAATCCTAAAAAATGATTAACTGTTCTGTCGCGTCGTTATATCTATTAATAATTTTATGTTATATCTTTTACAGGAAACATGGGAAGCTGCCCAATCGTTTATGAACGAAAATGCTGAATCTAAACAGAACTTCCGTATGGCACAACCACTTAACGACAGAAGAGTTTATTTTTTTAAATAGGTCACGTATAGTGCCAGCTTGTGTTGAACAGAAATATCTACAAGCTTTAAAAGTGACTGATGTCTACATGAAGCGCCTGTTATTTGTGGATGGGGCCCCAGAATGTGATATTTTTATGTGACATAAACAGCCCGGATAGTCACCATGAGAAACACCACGTCTACTTATAACCGTCAGATTTCTGTTCTGTAAAATCTCACCTTGAAAATATAGGAGAAGTTAACTTTAAGTGATCTGTCGAAGTGCCGATGCTGCTAGCATCTGGTTTGACATCTTAATTCAAACTCTTCACTTGCGTTTTTCCAGTGATTTTTCTTTGCATTATTCCTAATCAATACGTCACATCGGGCCATATCCCTGGGAATAATATAAAGAGATCTCCCCGAGGTACATACATAAAACGTTCTTGTCAATTTCGTGGTCATATTGGTCCTCAGGGTGACACCTAATAATATAAATCTATTCGCATTTCACTTAATATTCGTCTAAAATTATGTTTTCTTCGACATTGTCTTTTTTAAGTCTGTAGTTCTTGTTGTAATTACTTAAATCTTGTAAAATAAAAATGGGAATCAAACAGCTAAGACTTTTTAATTATACTAATAAAAATATTTAATTGTTTAAAAATATAACCTTGAAATGTTCCACAACATTCTTTAAATAATTATCTTATGATTTAGCATATTTTAGCCTGAGAAAACATGCCTCCCATAGTCTTAGACTGGGCATACAAAATCAATCAGTATGTGAGTGGGCAATATCGATTCTTTGAAACATTGATGGGAAATGCAGCGTACAGTACAAGTGATGGACATCGCTTACTTGAAGACTACTTATTAAGGTGTGGTGCTGTCAATTTCGCATAAATATTTTATAGCATTTTTTCCCTCTTTGGAAAACATTCTCAACCTTTTTCCCTTCATCGCATGTATTTATTTATTATTTTGAAAAATCCTTGTCTCAACATCTTTTAATGCTTCCATCTACGCCGGCGAGCAATACTGGTACAACTAAAATCACTTTATTGGAAGATACTCAAAACATTTTTTACAATTTCTATGCAATTAAATATATGGATTGTGGTACTTAATTTGGAAGATAATTCTGTTAGCCTTCAAATTAATTATTTTTTTATCTAAATTTAGGGAATTAATGCAATAGCACGTGAATGTGGACATCTTAATGAATAAGTTATAGGAAATGATAAAAATTTATTTACCCCTCAATATTTTGTGTAAGCCGAGGCAGTTTTGAAGTATTCTATCGACGCCGGAGCTAGACATCTTCCTTTTACCCGCCTTTGAGCTAGATAGGGAGCCTGGGAGCTTCCTCGTACCCCCGCATTTTCAACTCGGATTAAAGTCAGGACTTTAGTGGAATCCCAACTTCTTCCAAGTACTGTCTAGTCACTGCAGCGGGGTGGCATCGGGCATTATCGTGCAGCAGGAAATCTTTGCCAATAAACCCGGCCTAGAACGTGAATTAGCAGAATGTCGTCGATGTATCGTTCTGCGACTACCACAATCCATAGAAATTGTAAAAATATTGTTTCGAGCAATCCTTCAGATATAGGATATTCTATATCCCAGGAGTGAAAAAAAAAGAAAAATTGGGAAATAATAATAGGTAAGTTAAAAGTTACATGTTTGGATACAGACCCATTCATAAAAGCCCCAACTATGCTCAACACCAATCTGCTAAATGCCGAATGCAGTTCATTTGGGATATTTTCTGGTTTTCATTCGAGCCAACCCACATTTCAGAAGCTATTCTCATTTATAAAATCATCTGTTTTAAAACCTTTCAAGCAGTCTTGTTATTTATTAGCTTTACAATATAATCCATCAGTCAATAGAATCAACATATCTAGTCCACTAGTGGACTACCAGGATTTTTTTTCCGGTTTTCGCACTCAGACCTACCATTTGATTCTGACTGTGATATTTTGATCGATAAATTCCAATGCACCTTTGCGTAATCTAGAATGAAAAGCTAATTAAATAGACAAGTTCAAACCAGACCTGTTTAAATACACAACTTAAAACTCCTCAACGAAACCACAACTTAAAACTCCTCAACGAAACCACACCTTAAGCCCTATTACTAATACACGTTGCCGCGGAACTGAAACAAAACGAAGGACCGTTAGTTTATCTTTGAGATAGTGTCGAGGTAAATCCTTCGATAAAGGTGTGATAGATGATCTCGTGACAACCCTACCGATGTGATAGACTTGAGATATCAGTACTTTGTGAGAGGACGCTGCTGAATATCGAAGTGAAAATGAGGAGCTCCAAAATGTCTGCGTGTGAGTAATTTTTTCTAATGTCATGACTCCAAGAAGGGACAATTCTCGTATTTTTAAGGAGCGTTTGCATTCGCATCGCTGTCTCCAAATGTCAAAAACGCCTCTACTTTTCCTACATTTTGAATTTCGTTAAGATTATATTGCGTCTTAGATTTGAAAGCTTTTCAGTACGAGAATTGACCATTCGGTTTGGTGTTTCATTGTATGTATTTATTTTTACGACAAAACTAAATTGATTGTTCTGACATTGTTTGCGGCAAATCTACTCGTATACTATCTTGTTGAGAACGCTTACCACCTAAAATATGATAATAGTAATAACTAAACTGCCCAATGAGTAGAGTACCCTCCGTTTGTAAATTGTGAATTTAAAGTGATGATTGCTGATGTTCTTTTGGCAGTTCCCAATTTCAAGTACATACTTCAGAAACTAGAAATTACTGGTTTAAAGTTTAAACTTCAAAAATCCTTGCTGGTGCTTGGAACAGCCTACCATTTGAGCTTTATGTTTACAATGGTGTAGGCTGTGCCGTCCTATTTCTACACGCGATCTGAAAAAATCATGTCTCCAGCTTATAAGGGTGCTTTTCCACCAGAGATGTGCTATGCTACGTTGCTATGGATGCGTTTGATATCCACCAATCATATTCATTGGTACACATAGCTTAGCACTGGTGGAAACGGATTCAACTAAAGGTGTGTCCAAATACAACGCGGCATTCGAGCGCGGCTGTCGCGCGCGGCTTGCCGCGCTATGATTGGACGACTGCAGCGCGCGGCAGCCGCGAGCTACCTGCCGCGAGCGGCGAACGCCGCGAACGGTGTTAGTGTTCGTTCGCCGGTGGTTGTGTGTGGAAATACATAAATATATTGTATTTCACATGGATATATCTTTATCAACTTCCCATATTCAAAAAGTACACTTTAAACCATATTTTATAAAAAATAATAATTTAGAAATCGGTTTATAAATACACAAGATATAGATGAAATAAAACTTCCTAATCTCAACGCGCCAGTATGGCTATACGGTTGATTTTTATTTAACGCGCGAAACTGCCATCCGCTGCAGCTATAAAAAGGCGAAGGCGCTCACACGCCGACTTCCCCTGGATTGCCCGGTTGAGTTTTAAAATTATTTTAGTGATGGATAGCTCTTTTGTTGATGAAGGCTGTGATAGGCTATATAACATCACGCTACGATATATAGGAGCGGAGCATCAATGAAAAATTTTACAAAAACGGTTTCTTTTTTTCCCTTATATGACGCAGACGAAGTTGCGTGGGTCAGCTAGTCTTAATCTATATAGATAGATAGAATAATTTATGTATCAAAAAGAGGTAGATACGGGACTTAGTCACAGTGCCTTAATAATCTTAAAAGCTGGGGCGTTCGGTAGTTGATTTCGTAATAGATCACTTCCAGATTCTTTATCCTCTGTTGATAGAGTGGTCGCATCTGGTCGCATCCAAAACTGCCTTTTTTTAATACACATTCTTCTATTCCTTCTTCTACGTAATTTACGAATAATAAGCAAAGCTATAACACACACGGCCGCTTTCATTGTGGTTTAAATACGAATTGAAGAGCGCGGCGTGTCTCGGATATGCCGCGCAGCACTGCCGCGCAGAAGGTCTAAACTAATCGCGCGGCAAATGTGTGTCCCGCGAATGCCGCGCGTAGCTGCCGCGCACTTTGTTCGTTGTGTTTGGACACACCTTAAGATATGTTTTTTTTTTATATGGACGGATGCATGGTATATATATAGGTACGTATTATGGATGTATGCTGTGGATGCGTGCTCCCCTCAACGCACCGCCCTCGCCGCTTCCCTACTATCGATACATCGCATAGCTCGAGCTCTTCGCATATATAAGCTCTAGTGCATCTTCATAACACATCTTACTCGCACCGCTACTTAGCTTAGTATGAGTGGAAATGGTCACTTAGTTTCAAAGTTTAGCTATTACATTCTCGCAACATAAACACATCAAAAGTATCTAGGGATCAACATATATTTTTGCAATAACTTTTCTCCTGATTGATATTAATTAAAATTTTCTTTAAGGATTCATCAAATAAAGTGTTTTCGTTTGTCACAGTAACGATAAACCAAGTCACCTTTGCATTAATAAAGAAATTTGCCATTTTCCTAATAAAGGGATTTTTGACATTTGAACCACTAACATTAAAGTTCGAAAAAAAGACTGAAATAACAGTTTTCTTTAAAATTTTATTGGGTAACTTAAACAATTAATAATCCGTGTTTCTACCGCGAACACTAACAACACAAGAACATCGGTTTGGCATACTCAAAATGAGTTCATCCAAATCACGCTGTGGAATGGCCGCCCATGTTCGTTGCAACAACAAAAAAAGGTCTTCTTGCGACTGGATACCCTCCATATTCGGCAGAGCTCTTCGCTTACCTTGGCTGAGCGCCATGGAGGACGGTATCGCTGCACCACACGGAGACAAGACCGATACATTCAAATCTTAACTCGAAGAGCTCCAACAATAACCGCCATGATGTTAGCCGTGAGGCTTCATCACTCTTCAGGGAACTTAATTAGCGACCAAACAGTCAGAAACCGCTTGCATGAAGTGAACCTTCATTCCCGAAGACCGCTACGGGTACCACCTATAGCAATGCACAATCGTAGGATTCGATATCAATGGGCTCTTGAACACAGAAATTGGGCAGAAGAACAATGGCGTTTCGTGTGCTTTTCTGATGAGTCTCGTTTTGGTATGAGACCGGATACAAGACGTATACGACACTGGAGAACCCCTGGACGCCAACAGCGATTAAAATCCTGCCAGGAAGTCCATCCTTATAGTGGTGGAACCATCATAGTATGGGCGGGTATTTGGATCGGCGGAAGAACTGAGTTGATTTGGATCAGAGGCAACCTCAACGCTCAAATTTATGCTGAGACGATTGTATCAGACGTCATCGTTCCTCTACAAGTGCAAATCGGTCCCTTATTTCAGTTAATGCATGATAATGCACGACCGCACACCGCAAGAGTTGTAAGACAGACTCTCGCCGCAGCTAACATCAATGTCCTGCCCTGGCCTGCTCAGTCGCCAGACTTGAACCCGATTGAGCATGCATGGGATATGCTACAGAGAAGAGCTCTGCCGAATATGGAGGGTATCCAGTCGCAAGAAGACCTTTTTTTGTTGTTGCAACGAACATGGGCGGCCATTCCACAGCGTGATTTGGATGAACTCATTTTGAGTATGCCAAACCGATGTTCTTGTGTTGTTAGTGTTCGCGGTAGAAACACGGATTATTAATTGTTTAAGTTACCCAATAAAATTTTAAAGAAAACTGTTATTTCAGTCTTTTTTTCGAACTTTAATGTTAGTGGTTCAAATGTCAAAAATCCCTTTATTAGGAAAATGGCAAATTTCTTTATTAATGCAAAGGTGACTTGGTTTATCGTTACTGTGACAAACGAAAACACTTTATTTGATGAATCCTTAAAGAAAATTTTAATTAATATCAATCAGGAGGAAAGTTATTGCAAAAATATATGTTGATCCCTAGATACTTTTGATGTGTTTAATTAGCTGCATAGCACATCTCTGGTGGAAAAGCAGCTTAACAATGACCTAGATGTTTAAAAATGATAAGTAGGTGCTCAGTTCTCGACCTTTCTTCATTCGTGTGTTGCTTTCAGTCCTTGAACTGTCATTGGGGAAGGCACTAGTAATTGGTATTATGGATTGATAACTGGGACACCTAATGACACAGCAAGCGTATCGAACTATTCCTGTGGTGCATAATTAGAGATGGTCGGTTTATTTCAAGGTTGATTTCGCCTAGGAAAGTTTGCCTTAAGAATATAAAAGTTACTTTATTAAATATATTTATTTGCACAGCATTTTCCAAACTATAAACCTTCACCGACCAGTAACTGGGTAACGACACTAACGACTAGCAAGGCTGGTGTCACGTTTTCTGGGTACACTTTGTAATGCGTAACATCAGCCAAAACAACGGCTGCACGTGCTTCCCGAGTCACGGAGGAATCTGGATGTAGTGGTCGTTCAGCCATTTACAGACTGACCTCTGGAAACTTTGCTTAACCTTGAAGATCCCCTTTTATTGAAGAGACCCTTTTGACTATTATTATTTAGCCATTAACTCCTCCCCTACTCCTCTATAAATGTGACTCTTTCTCATAGACAGGAAAATAATTACGAGAAATAGTTTATGAGGGAAGTTTTTTTCTTAATTATTTCAACTTTGATAATCAAGAAAAAACTTATCTTCTTCTTAAATTAAGCACAGAGTCTTGGCTTTTAGAACTATATCAGCATACTGTGCTTACGAGCCACACGTGTTCCTTTATAAATAACATATCTTTAGTTACTCCACTTTATGATGTCGAATATCGACGCCAACGGCTTCCCAGGTTTCTTCAAGTTTATAATAACTTCTCGAGTTACTAGCCTTCTTCATTCCAGTTTTATGGCATCTATCCTGACTGAACAGTTTTACAAAGAAAATAACAGCGTCTAACTAAATAAGCTAGCAAAACTTCGAAATAAAAATACTCAAAACTGTAAAAAACTACAAAACAAGCAGACACACGGGTCGATCTTAATGGTCAAGCAGCTTTTTCCGCGCCGTACATGTATGGGTGACCATCATATGTAGATCTTTGAGACTCGTTACGGGTACTTAGAAGCCGAAAATCTTGCCAAGGGGGAGACGGGCCCCATGGGGTCAGTGCCTGCTAGGATTGCGGAATTTGTTCGAAAGAGTCGCCGCGGCTCTGGAACGCAAAGGACACTAGGAGGAAAACGGGTGGGTTTTAGTCAGTAAGAGTCTGACACTCCCTTCCGCTACCCCCAAGCGGAAGAAGTCATTTGATGATTTTTCATCCTGAAAAAAGGGGTTCCGTATTACCCAGTTACGTAGTTGTAGAGGTCAAAAGGGCAGTCACTTAACGTGAATACTGGTACTCAGCTGTGTTAGACTTGAACTCTATCATAGTTGAGAATAGGCTACGTTAATTTAATGCCACAAGTTTTGGCAGTTGGCATTTTCATCAATATCTTAATAATACCCATCATATTTACGGTATTCCAATAGTTAACTGATAGGTGATATAAAAAGCCGAAAAATATTGCTAATATTTGTGGTATCCATCACGTCTAGTTTTCTAAGTAAATGCCGATCAGTTTTCAATTACCATCATTTTACGCATATCAGAAATAGTTGAAGTATATCTATGATATTTTATTGTTTCGTTTTATTTTTATTTAGTTACTAAAACCACACAATAAGTAAGTAAACAATGAAAAAAAAAATTTTTTTCTAAAGAATTCAGAAGAATCTTCACGCATTAAATGCTTAAAGTGTGAAGATTCTTAAAATGTCCCTTTAAAATATAGCTATTGAATTGAATTGAATTGAAAATATTTATTTCAGACAAAAAAGAAAATATATTTTAAATCTTTATCATTACATATTTGGTAAAAATCTCAAGGATAGAAAATAAGACGTGGTAGGTAGAAAATAATTACGCATACAATAGATATGTACCCAAAAAAAAAATTCGATGGGGTGTACTCAAAATTCATTTTTATTCATAACGCAGTATAATTTAATTTAAAATAATCTAAGTAATAAAAGTAATCCACATCTCATTTTTCTCTTTACTCCGACCTCGTGTCCGTCTTATATATAAACACATATCTTTAATCTTTGGTAGCTTATGCGATAAGAAATACCAGACAGTTAGATTAGGCACCAATGTTATTGTCAATGCCAATAAACTGATATGAAAAATATTATAAGCTATTCAATTAAAATATGTTATTATAGGACCGCAGAATGTTTTTTTTTCTTCAACCTGTATTGTCCCACTTGTGGGCAAAGTCCCACAGAAAAGGATCAACAAATTATAATAAACTATAGATATTGCTAATTAATTATGGTCATACGGCCCCGAATTTTAATATACAGGGTGTAACGTAACGTGTAGTAATACTAACGAGTTACTGCTGAACGACTAACAATAAACTACATCATTTTTAGCTACCTCCGGTTTAGGGATTGATAAAATCCTTTGAATCAGACCTAAATCCAGCCTATGTAATGAAAAGCTGTAATAATATTTTCAAATTAGTTTTTGTTATTGTAGAAGAACGACTTTTCTCAAGGAAGCCATAATCTTTTTTTTTAATACCTACAGCAAGTTATCATCAGCTGTTCAAAATAAGAAGTATGAATTTTGTTTAGGGTATTGTCTATAACTTTCTCAAAGAAAAATGTTATTAAACAGGGGCAGAAGTTGTTCTTAAAATTTTCTGTTACATAAAGTATCTTAGTTCGGAAAAGTCTGGGATATTTGGATAGGGCCATACTAAGTTTGGTCATCCAACTGTTTTACAAGCAAAGTAATGGTCATTAACCCAAAAAGCAGTGGTAGCACCGACAAGAATGCAGTGTCATTCGTATATTCATCCAAACAGTTATCAACTAAT
The DNA here is from genome assembly GCA_905332915.2 of Hecatera dysodea. Classification (NCBI taxonomy): domain Eukaryota; kingdom Metazoa; phylum Arthropoda; class Insecta; order Lepidoptera; family Noctuidae; genus Hecatera; species Hecatera dysodea. Next base: position 5,910,523 of record HG995289.1, on the reverse strand, counting down.
TTAGACTTGCTATTGGCCGATAATAAAAATTTAACATGAAGTTGTAGATATAATAATGCGATACTCATACTTAAAAAGCGTTAAAATTCAAGTTGCTTTATCATCTGAGCGACGGATAATGTTAAAAAGTTGTTTAGAAACTATCTATAACTTTAGTGTGAATAGCTTATGAAGCTTCCCATAAAGTATTTTATTTTAAAACAAAGTATTTCTGAATACACGCACTATTCCTAATCTTATCGTTTTCCTTCACATTCCGACAATATCTGCAAATCTATTTTGTTAATAGAAACTAGTTGAATGAAGCACTCACAATACGCATGATCGGCAATATGACGCATGTACATAGTTATATGCTCTTTGATAAACAATTACATGTAGGATGCAGAATTGAGGGTCGCGGAATTTGTTCGAAAGAGTCACTGCTGCCCTGGAACGCAAAGGGCACAAGAAGGATCACGGGTGGGTTTTAGTCAGTAAGAGTCTGATACTCTCTTCCGCTCCGCCCAGAGCGGGAGAAGTCATTTGATGATTTCCCATCAAGAAAAAAAAGGATGCAGAATTGTGAAAGTCGACTTACATACATGCAATTCTTAATACAATGGATGTGACAAGGTTATCTTGGATAGATAAAGTTCAAAGGAAGACGACAATGCCCAGCTGTAGGATTGTTCTCTGATATAATTTCCAGTTTATCCATATGATTGTAAACGCTATTACGCTTAACATTAGCCATTAGATCTTCTTAATTCAATAAGATGATAAAAAAGCATACCACCCAGGTGGTGGATTGATGTATTATCCACAAATCTTCAGAGATGCTAGATTCCACGGCCTACGATGTTCTAATACCAATATTACAGATTTTCTTTAACTACCATTGAGTAAAATTCCCTTACGGAGTTTGTAGTTCCCGACGGCAACAACCTTAGGATATTTATTTAAAATTCAATATCGTGTAGGTTAGTCCTAGGCAAGCGTATCATAAATCATCGCTTGCCATCAATTGAGAAAGTCAAATGCTAACCTCACAATCAATAGAGCATTGTACGAAACTCTTGATGTTTTCTCCAGAACAAAAAAAGAAGAATTTAGACCTATCGCTAATCCTCACATTTACATAATAACGTTGTCAGGCAGCCTGTCAAAAACATGATAAGGAACTATCTAATCAGTCTGGTACGATTTGAAATCAAATTGTTTTCGTTGATCATATAATCCGGAATCGAACGAATATAGTGCACGTTTATTTTTACATGTATTAAAGTTTATAGTTCAAAACGTTCTTTATAAAAAGGATACATTTGTAATGGAGAACAGGATTGTGAGATTTAATCCCGTGGGCGTGGTTAATGTGAAGCCCAAAGAAACGCGGACTGATGGTAATGTTACAAAGTGACTTTTTTTTAAACTAGCTTTAAGATAACCTGACTTTGCTTCCGTGTTGTAAGCAAGATGTGAGGATTTCCAAACTATATTTGTATCTATCTAGGTTAGCCTTTAAGCCCTCTTCTCTGTCATCCGCTGTCTTTCTTCTTTCCTTCTTACCTTCATCTTGGTCTGCCACGACGTCACTTAGCATTAAAAGAGTGGTTGATTTAGCTTACAGCTCATCTGGCGTGTGAATGGCATGTCCGATTTAATACCACTCAATTTTTTTTTTTTTTTTGAATGGACTACTCGCAGTTCAGCACATTAAGGCTGTTTACTGCTCAACCGGGCAATCCCGTGGTTGCCTTAGATTCTAAGGCCCCCAGCCGGGGCTTAAAACTACTTAAAAACTAAATGGCCGCTCGCTAAGGGCATCCCCTGTGGGACACGGGCCTCGGCTTAGCGGGGTCATTGAGGGGGGGCAGCAAGGGACAGGCTGGGTCTGATTGATATTATTTAGGGGATTTAACGCTAATGGCTCAGCAGCGCGGGCTGGCTCGTTAGGCAAAAGTCGGGGAGGGTTTTGACGGGGGCGTCGCGATGGACCTCGTCGGCGAGGTCGGAATACGGAACGCGTTCTGGGTTTATTTTTCCTAAGAGTGCTGGTTTCCCTACTACTCTCTTGGGTCAGGGTGATGGGGTCATCGGGCTCAACAAGAGTATGCCGCGGTCGGCGGATCTTGCTGATCTGGGAGGGGGTGTATCGGGTGGCCGATACGATAAGGGGGTTTTGATGCTTTTCAGCGGACTCTATGAAACGCTTGGAAATACGTTTCATGAATTGTTTGATGGTGGGGATACGGAGGTCGACATGGAGACGCTCATTTCTAACGTACCACGGGGCTCCCGTAGCCTTTCGGAGGAAACGGTTTTGGATGACCTGCAACCTATGGATTTGGCGGGGCTTAGCGTGTGCGAAGGCTACACACGCGTAAGTCATTATTGGACGTATGCACGTGGTGAAAATGCGTAGTTTGCCTTTCAGGGATAACTTGCTGCGTGCGTTCAGCATGTAGTGAAGCCTACTGAGAGCGAATGCGGCACGATTGCGCACCGTCTTAATGTGCTCTCTGAAGGTAAGCTTTCGATCGAGGATCACGCCTAGATATTTAGCTTTCTCAACCCAGGGGATCGGCTTGCCAAATAACGTGATCGGACTGGAATACCACTCAAGACTATAGCTACATATAAGTATTGTAACACTAGGGGACCTCGGGCCTAGTGTTACATACTATTTTAATGAATAAAACACCGATTTGGATTTGACTTGGAGCTTATATACGGCATCTGCTTCATTGTATTCATAATTCAAACTACTCTTTATTCTTTTGCCGTTATTATCGACAAATGTGTCTGCCAATGACACGCAGCCAAGGAGGTTACCGTCGTCACAATATAGAACTTTCCGGGTAATCTGTGATTTGGTTACGTGTATGCCCTTGGATAAGAACTCTTAATTTTCTAACGGTTATCTGTTGTTCACAGAGAAAATTTACAAATCAATAATAAAAGAAAAAACACGAATGAGAAAAACAGAGTCCAAAGCTTGTTATAATAGATAACTACTGCACTCAAAGCCCTGATTATATTTAAGCATATCTTATCTTCAGACAAAGACGCGAGAAATACAAAGTGTTTTAACTTTCTTGAGTAGTGCATTAAAATAATGTTTGCATTACGGGGAGACACGTCCTCTGGCCATACTTTGGGCGTCATAAAGCGAGACTGGAAAGTGTCTTTCATTTACACAACAGCAAAACTGCATTATCCTTAGGCGTGTTTCTACTACGGAAGTCCGAGGTTTGTTGGGGAATTAAAACTTTACATTTTAAATCCTGCAGCCTTACCATGACATCTCAAATTCATCATGATTCCTGTGTCAGAGAGAGACGGAGTTACACAAGACGAATAGCACTATCCCTTTCCCTCACATTGAATCATGATAGCATTGGCACTTCGTAATACGGCCACTGGTAAATGCTTAGTGTTGGTACATCTTGTAGGGACAAAACAAATTCCTCGAGAAATGTGTGTAAAGAACGTATAGAAGCAATGTGTTGAAGTGGCCAATCCCGATTCACATTTTTTTTTGTGAGACAGCCAGCGTTTACTCCTGAAAGCAACTCGCATGCAACTTTAATTACTTTGTGAAGCACGATCGAACAATTGATCACATTCGCATCAACACCTCAGGGCCTCAAGTCTGCTATTACAATAGTGTCAGAATGGTCTATCATTGATTTCATAATGGTTGATATTGACAAGTTTGGTAATCTACTAATATAAAAGCGTCTGTTATGACTTTCCAAAGGACAACCATTGACATTCTATTGAATGAAATGGTATAGAATGGTAATATCGTACATAATGACAGTCGTTTGCAGTAATCTGCTCAAATATTGACACTTCCTTTGATCAGCGGGCGTACCATGAGGTGTTAAAACGTGAGTCTTCCGAGCGAGAAAGAGGGATAGAGTTATACACCCTATATAGCTCCATCCCTTTTTCTCGCTCGGAAGACTCACGTTTTAACACCTCATGGTACGCCCGCAGTGCCCTACTAGTACCATTATAACGTCATTGTGCAATCATTGTTTTTAATAGCTCGATTATCAAAAAGTATTAGGAGACCGTTGACTGACCAAAGATCGATCATTATGAATTTAGCAGATTACGAACTTTTAGCAAAATGACAGTGGGATCGTGTAGGAATGACAAAATAAAAATAGCAGATTTGGGGCCTGGTCATTCAGTAGCCTGCATTTAAATGGAATGTGCATGAGAGTTAGTTACAGGAGGAACATAGCCTCTTCCTCGCACAGCTGAGTTCACAACACATCCACTTTGGTTTCTCATAAAGCGTTGATGAAAGAGTCACTGATTCATAATAGTTCTGCTAAGTATCACACAGTGCAAATAGCTTCATGTTTTTGATACTTTTGTATAGGGTAATTGGCTAAAAAAATCAAATTAGTCCTTCAGATAGATAAACAAAAAATATTGGACACGTATATTTTCTTTTTTTCACGTAAACAAAAATCGAAGACGATACAGTGCGTTGAAAACGCCGTAACGTCACAAGCCCCCACTCATGATCTTTGAAGCTTTTTTATCTTCGTCAATTTTTATAGATTTGATAAAGCAAAAAATACTTGTCCAATATTTTTCAATAATCTAACTGACGGACCAAATAAAATCGGTACTCCCTTTCTTCACATAAAATTGTTTGTCCGAAAATCATTATCCATAACACGTTTGCTATAAACTGCAGTAACCATAATGTTCAAAACCCCGAAATTTTGTTCAGCATAATTATCTTTAGTTCTAAAAGTATTCTGTCATAATATCGAGTACCATAATAATTAAATCTCCTAATTTTACATGCCCTAAAGTCACATGTCCTAAGTATTGTGTTGAATAATGTGTATTATTCCGAATGTTCATTTATAATAAATATTTTAGTCCTAAAACATTTGCTAAAAATAGGTTTTAGTGACAGAAACGAATCGCTGTAAATCCGACTCCACGCAGTCTTGTCTGCCCTACCCCTAGAGTGTAATTTAAAATCGCGTAGGCGCGGAGGGGCGAGGTGGCCCGCGAGTTGAGGAGCAGGTGGTTGTAACACTCGCCGCCGCGGCTGAGGCCGCCAAGCCGAAGCTGCGGTTGAGAGCGTTAAACCCATCTGCGACGATAAACTCGCGTGGGACCGCCGGAGCCCCGCAGCGCCGGAGCCGTGACAGAAACCATGCCTGCTGCATGTTGCATGCTTGCTTGCATGCTGCGTGCTTGCTTGCATGCTGCGTGCTTGCTTGCATGCTGCATGCTGCATGCTTGCTTGCATGCTCCATGCTTGCTTGCATGCTGCGTGCTTGCTTGCATGCTGTATGCTTGCTTGCTTGCCTGCTGCATGCTTGCTTGCATGCTGCATGCTTACAAAAACCACATGTTCACAATCAACTGCTTTATTGAGTACATGTATAATATATTTATTTACGTATAATAAAATATTATAGAATAGAATAGACTACTCTTTATTATGTACACCATATAAGTTACAGAAAATATAGATGAAGATTAAAATGCATGATCAGATATTTTTAATTATAACAAATGAGAGAAGCTCATAGCAATTGCTTTGTTATAAGATCTAAGAATATTATTATTATAAATAAACTTAAGTAACTTGAATTTAGGACTTATAACTTTTATTGAAAACGATTTTATAAATTATGTATATTATTGATTGTAATATTTATGACAAACGGATTTAGGACATATTATATTTAGGGATTTCAATTTTATGGCATCAGATATTAGGTGATATTAAGTTCGGGTAAGTTATCATTCGGACAAATGATGATTAGGACAAAAAAAGTTATGGCTCTTTAAATTATGGATAAAAAAGTTAGGTGACACAATAGAGAACCAATAAAATCATATTTTTATACCTCAGGAAACATCCCTATTTGTCAAGGTCAGCGTGCCTGTAAATGGTTTATTTGAAATAAATGCTTTGAATCTTGAATCTTGATTCCTGGCACATTTTTGATGGATACAACCCTAACATTTGCTTTTAAAATTGCTCTCCTAATAAAAATTAAGTAAAACTTTTCCAAACCACACATTAATAAGGAGTTCAAAATGAGAAGGCACTAATTTTTGTACTGATTTGTGTAAAAATATCATATAATGTAAACTGAAAGTTGTATTTATTTTTACATCTGTACCTAAGATGAACAGAGCATGTGCGGTGATGTTTAAGAAAAAACCCTTGCTATCAGAATAATCTTAATCCATTTAATTGTGACAAATATACTTTTAAACTTATAACGAATCACATAGCTACTATTAAATCTCCCTTTGAGAAGCTTTTCTATATCCTACGGTCGTTCTTCTTTGATCCAAAAATAACATTTTGTCGCCCCTATATATCATTGTGGCACTTAGCGATATTATGATTTTCTATCAGAACCTGAAGAATCTTCGTAATCACTTTAGTAGGTAGTTCCAAAGTTTACGTCATATAAACAAACAAAAAATTTGACATCTTAATATATTAGTTTATCGCTTTTGTAATTTATTGGTAAAGATCGTACGAGATTGATCTTGTTCCTTGTTCAGACAAAGTCACTTCCAACCATACAAATAAAATCCTCCATTTCTATATAATTTTCACTGTGTTTATTCATTGTTAAATACAGCATGATGTGTATATTTCTAGTTTTAACAAGTCTTATCAACTAGGTACTTACATCCTGTAGTTTTACTACAATAGTTTCGTTCATTATCCGTCACATTGTTTATCATTCTTAAGTATGATGAATGTTATGATTAATTAATCCAATGTAAAGATTTGGTTACACTGGAAGAATTTAATTTATATTGTATGTTCAAAATCTATTTGTTCACTATAACATTTGTTTGAAAGCATGCTTTTACGATACCCTAAAACAGAATATTTTCGATCGTATTTTTTGTAATCACAGCGAAGAACTTGGTAAGTAGACCATATAAAAGAACGACCCTGTATAGTATCAAACTGACCGATAAGCACAGGCAATATTTTTTTAATAAAATAACCAAGTACTTATGAGAGTTCCAAGAATGGAACCCTGAGGCACCCTTTATTTATGATGAGACCTTATATTTATGATATAATGTAACCAAAACCAATAACTATTTTTGACACAAACTAAATGCATGGATTGTGAACTGATGCCACAAATCTTAGCAGATACCTTTGAATGCCATCTTCTTCAATAGCTATTAATGATCGACCTTATCAAAGGCTTTGTAAAGTCCGTAATAGGTAAAGCGGCAAATTTTAGACGAAAGAGTCAATACTTACTATTAAACTAACAGTATGCGAAGCCTAACATTTTGGTTGTTTAAACATGACCATTCTGTTTACATATTATAATATATTGCTACCAATTATATTATAATTTGGGTTTCAGGTTCTGTATGCTTTCAGAAAGTAGAAGCGTAATTTTAGATGACATTGCTCCTGTTGTCTTTACCAGAACTATGTACATACATATATCTACTGTTTAAAGTAAAGTTTAATATGTAAAGTGATCTTTATGTTGTTGTATTTTCGATCCTCCGAAACCACGAATATCATAAATCAACACGCATTATTCACTGCATATGTAAATGAAAACCAAACATAATTAATTTCATGCCATATCGTATTTATCACTACTATGTTGTGTTTTGTTAATTCGGGGCTCGTGAACGAACTGCAGTACTATCCATTGAAATATAGCCGTTTAAACTTAAGGTAAGTGAACTGTTAATCCCTAGGATCAATTGAAATGACTATAGATATTCGGTAAAAGTTTTACCATTTAAAGAGAACTGTCAATCGTCCAATCAGGATTCACGTTCAGATATTTACACAATGGATAAGCTGCTCATTCAAACTCATCACATGTAAGGCACTCCGCATATGGATTCCTAATATCTGTACTGGGCACTTTTTCTTAATACTTTTTGTTGATATAACTGGCTACCGTTACCGGGAACTTTTGAAACGCCACTAGCGTTAACTAAGTTCGTTGGTGTACGTAACGCCGTTTTCATGGTTAGATTTTAGAGAACCGACCGAAAGATTAAGATTATTAATGTAAGTTGGTGCTTTACCATGAGTGTTTCAAATTGTATGTATTTTATAGTCAAGAGACATTGGCGCTATTGACTTTTATTGTGGGTATCAGTATCCCGTCAGGGATGGGAAAAAATCTTGTATACATTTTTTATGAACTTGTGCACACAGTTCCTTGTTACAGGCGTATCCAGGCCGTTAGTGTCAAACACAACACTGACAAGACGCGAACCCGGAAATGTATCAATATGCCTAACATCCAACTACGGGGATCGAAATTATTTATTTATTTAAATCAACTAAATATTTATAACAATTGCAATACTTGTACTTGTACAGTTTGTATTATGTTTTTCCTATTAATATTTTATGATAACTAACTACTACCTTGCTTAACCTTGAAGATCGACCCGTGCGGCTGTTAGTCTTTAAATATAAAATAATAATTGAACACCAATCGATGCCAAACGGTCAATTTCATGCCCTTTATTTTTTGTTGTTGTCTTGGATATGTACTTGTACCTACATTTATGTACGTGTTTAGGTATATAAATTTGTGAGGCAGAGGCAGATCTCTGCCTCACAAATTTATATACCTAAACAAATTAACCTTAATCGTGATTGATAATCTTAACAATATCCATAATTATTAACAAGTGAAGTTACAAGCAGATGCAGTCAGTAACATTGTTTAATACTATTCCAAGATTCAAAGCATTTATTTCAAAATAACCATTTACAAGCACTATGTAATTCTCAAGATTGATCACCCACAAGCATGAAGCTATGTGCAAATTCGAAAGCGTACATCATTATGACTATGAATAAGAATGTGCATAAAGCTCCATGGACACTTTTTTGAATCATGTTACATATTACAAAAATCTTGGTTACATTATACCTACTTGTTGCTTTTTTGTGAGGACAATGCGTACAAAAATTAAATAGAAACTGTATTTATTTGCCTTAGTATATTATAGGTATATACTTGCTACCGACACTAGAAAATTTTTGTATGGGTTAAATATGGATCAGTCAGTAAGAAAGCTACCTAAAATTAGGTGATTACTGTTTCATTTTATATTTCTCACAACGTTTTGATACTGAAAATAAACTTACATTTTTGAAATGATATAAAAAATAATAATATTTTTCTAAATAAATTCGTTTGAAGTCTATTTTTACCAAAATTTACAAGATAATTCTACGTCATAAATAACTCTACTTGGGTTGGGATACAAAGAATTCAAATACCTTTTACTGCCCTTTTCAAGCGTATTGACCTTTGAGGATGTATCGAACTCGCAATGGCCTCTTTTCATACAGGAAAGAAAACATTGAAAGACTCGAAAAGAGCAACTTTAGAACTATCTCCAATAAAAAGCCACTGATTACGGTCCTTTTTACAGGCGATTCCAGACTAGAACAATGATTTCATTCGGAGTTTTGCTTAATTTAAGTGCTTTCAAAAGCTAATAAAACCTTCACCTATAATACGTTCTTTTAAACTATTTTCTTAGTTTCAATTCAATAAACGCCTGTAACTTTTCACCAACCCGCACTGGGCCAGCGTGGTGGATTACGACCCATTCCCTCTCCTAGAGAGGAGGCCTGTGTCCCAGCAGTGGGAACATTAAAAGGCTGATTATGCTTACGCTGTAACTTTTTACAGGCGTCTAATAAAGCGGTTTTTAACCGACTTCTAAAAAAGGAGGAGGTTCTCAATTCGGATGTTTGTAGGTTTTTTTTTTTTTTTAATGTTTGTTCGCGCATAACTCCGTCGCTTGCCAACCGATTTGAAAAAAAAGGGTATACTTCCCAAATGGTCCCATGAAAATTTTATCGAAATCGAACAAGCGGTTTTTTTTGTTAATTTCAATAAATGATAGCAAATCTGTCGGGATAGCCGAAATTAAAGTTATTTTATACTTTTTGTTTTTTTTTTTGTTTAGAAGTTGGTTTTATTTTTAGTAAAAAGTTTTTAATATTCATGAAACACATGAATCGGATAGTCACATTTGGCCGTTATATTCCACACAGTGTACATTTGGTTTTTTCCTTATCTAGCTTTATCCCATTATTTGGGTTCTCTCCCTTCGTCATTCTTCGCCCAGCGTGTCTATGCTGAGTAAGGGATCTCGGGACGGTTTCAATGCCTAGAACTGCATAACTAACCATTTATATTCCATCCCAAAACGAATGGTTGTGGTTCTGTTAGGGCCGCGTATGGAGAATAATTAGAATATAAATCATTTATAACTAGTAATTGATTGAAATAGAAAACAAGTATTGTGTCAAATAAACGTACTTTCGTTTCGTCAAAATGTTTAATTATCTCTAAACGTTCCTTACAATACTACAAAAATTAATTGATGGATGGTTTCAAATGGTTTTGAATAGCTATGCTGGTCTGGTAAAGGTCATATCTTTAGGACTTGCTACCATGCTTTATTCTCATCAGACTTCAAAAATCCACGGTCATAATTATATTGAGAAGTAAAAACTTTTGCAGGGTGCTCCACTCGATTTGTCAGTTTTAAAGCCACTTAAGAAGTAAATTTCTAAGGCCGTCACAACAATATGTTTGTTCATAGTTGTTTTTATACGAATACTGCACAAGTAGGTAGGTTTAATAGAGTTGTCAGCAAAGAAGACGGGATCAGTGCCTACTAGGGTTGCGAAATTTGTTCGAAAGAGTAACCGCGGCCCTGGAACTCAAAGGGCACTACGAGGAACACGGCTACCTGGGCGGAAGAGTCTGATAATCCCGTCCGCGCCACCCAGAGCGGGAAAAGTCATTTAATGATTTTTCATCCAGAAAAAAAAGGAAGGTATAATAATTCTAATATTTTTTGTTGTTTCCAGCCGAGCAAATATCCCGCCTAAGGGCATCGCAGTCTCCTCTCGCCATATCCTTAAGCCGGTGCCCTCAATGGTCATCTCTAGACACACTCCAGTACAAAGGGTATTGGGACAACGAAGTCAATGGTATACTCCTCAACAATGGATCAACAGGTGCGTAAATTCCTTATAATTTTTCAAACACATAAGGAACAAAAATTAATAAGACGGCATTGGAGTAGTGTAGCTTTTTCTTAACATGAAATAATGTTCGTTATTGGATTAGTCATTCTAAATATTGGTTGCGGAATTTGTTCGAAAAAGTCACCGCGGCCCTGGAACGCAATGGGCTCTTGGAGGAACACGGGTGGGTTTTAGTTAGTAAGAGTCTGACACTCCCTACCGCTCTGCCAAGAGCGGAAGAAGTCATTTGATGATTTCCCAACCAGAAAAAAGGTCTAGATATTACCTACAGTCAAACGAAACTCATTTTTTTATACTGACAAACAAGCTATTTCACGTAGAGTTAGTGATTACAACTAGCAGTAGTAGATTTGCATTTAAAAGACGTATTGTCCGAAAGTTCCAAACAATTTAATTTCACTCATCATCAAAATACCCTTACATATTATATTCGGACTTAAATAAAAATGATCATTATCCTTTCAATAAATGCCTCTCGAAATGTTAAAACACTGTGCCTTTTTAGGGTTTTATCATATCGCTTAATTTCGCATATTATAATTTGTTATCAGAACCCAAGTAATCCATTTTTATCATAAAGATTATATTCTTAAGATTATACTAAAGCTGTGTTATACTAAAGACTAACATACCTTTAAATATTATTGAGAACCTATAACTCTATGGGCCTAGTTACCCGAATTAAATGAATTTTATTTTATTTTATTTTATTTTATTTTTATTTATTTATAAAGGATTAGGTAACGGATTGATAAGCGATGGATCCTTACGCTTTTTAACTGTACCTACATTAAAAAAAAAAAACAGATTTATTTCAAACATGAATAAGACAAGTCGGATCACTAATTGGGTTATGGAGGTCACATAGGCAGACTATCAATCTGCCCAGTTTTTCCCAACTATCTTAGGGTCGGCTTTCAATCAAACTAGCTGTAGTTGATGACCAGTATTTTACATGCAGTGATTGCATATCTGACCTTCATCACCCAGTAGCTCGGTATTACTATACTCCTTAGCAAGAATGTTGTCAGATTTCCTGGCTTCTCAGAAAGAAACCTTATGTACAGCTTGGCAATACAACGAGTAACAGAATAAATAATATTGTGCTCATCATTATAAACAACTTTAACTATGGGACCAAAAACGAAATCGCGAACATGAAATCGACTGCCCCATACATTTCTGTGCGCATAAATCGACATAATGTACTGTACAGCTAATATTTTTTCGCGATTACGGGTTTAGTCCCATAGTAATAGTTGGTCTTAATAATGATTGCAATGTCCCCTTAAGAGATACTTACGCGTTTATTCTGTTTCAAATTGTATATCTATGAAAACATTATGTATTATGTACGTTAGAAATAATCTACATATTTTTAGTAAACGAGGCGGCAGGCATACTTATTTTACTAGAAATAGGGATCAGTTACTTCGACCAGGTTTCAGACTGGCTCTTTAGCCAGTCTGAAACCTACCACATCTTCCATGAGGTACTGTCAAAAATATGATAGTAAAAAAATATTCCTCCACATATATTGGAACGAATGAAACGAAATAGGAAAGATGCAATTACAGAATTCATGAAAATGTTGTTATTAAAATGATAAAATAGTATAAAAGAAGGGCCACTGCAATGTTTTTATTGTAGTTAATGTTGGTTTTTAACAACTTTTATGAATTAATATAACGTGAAACGGAACGTAAACAATCAGCGTCTAGTGACGTCACTGGTGACAACGAAAAGACAAACTTAAATTTTAATACATACATCTCTGGCAGACAGGAGTGACTTCATCGTCCGTTTTTGCGAGAAAAGAAAAACAGTCACTTTAAGATCACAATTTTAGCAATACATTAAAGTGTATAATTTTTTAATTTTTGTATGGTCTATTTTACACAGAATTCTTTTAAATGAAAGCAAAATGGAAATATTGGATGTTCCCTATTTAAATCTTGTATTAATCGCGCCCTGTGCAGGCAAGCTTATTACAGGTAAGTTTGGGAATTATGTTGAAGATACAAATGCTTAGCTAAATAATGGTCTTACTCTACAGCCACTAGGGTGCATAAATTAATCCATTACCATTGCGCTAAAGATTGTAACAACTTTGTAACATTGTTTTTATTTAGGAGAGTGGTTGTAAAGTTTCTTGCCTATTCTTCTACGTAAAGATCAACGCTTTATAACGAGGAAATAGCTTCACCTCTTTGACTGGCCGGCTTTGACAATTCAAAAGTGCCTGCAAATGGCTGAATTGAAATAAATCGTTTGAGTAATCGTTTTCCAAGACACGGAGAAAACTCGGTTTATACAGCTTGAAAAAACATCTGCGCAGATTTTATTATTTAGCCACGAGATGATGATAAATTAGCCCACCTTGAAGTAATCTAGAAAAGTCTGTAAAACATATGATTACAAACTTAATTAAAAAAAAACTCTTTTTCTTACAAATAGAAAAAAAGAAAAAGAGTTTATTCGCGCCAATCAAAACAAAAACATAAAAAACGAAATTACAAAAAAATATGCAAGTTGGGAAAATATGCGTCACATTCTCGCAAAAGCGATCATCGCTTTTGCGAGATCATTGCATGACTGATAAGCTGGGACACATGTACGAGACAGAGCCATAGCGCTGGTTTTCAGCGATAGCCGGCGATGACAAAATGACGGAGCGGAATAAAAATTATTAAAACGAAAAAAAAATAAACAACAAAAAATAATTGTATATGGTGGAAAAATCACTACATAGTATAATACAACAAAGTCGCTTCCCGCTGTCTGTCTCTATGTATACTTAGATCTTCAAAACTACGCAACGGATTTTGATTTGGATTATTATTATTTGGATAGACTGATTCAAGAGGAAGGTTTATATGTATAATACATGCATAATATAGCAGAGATTTAGTACCATCTTTGCACCCGTGCGAAGCTAGGGCGGGTCGCTAGTATATTATAAACAAAACGTTTTGAAGATAACAACAGAAAAAAAAAACTAACGAATCTTGATACTTGGACAATATGCAACAAAAAGAAGATCTACATATAGATTTGATGCGTTACAGATACTTCAAGATAATACAGAAATCAACAGTGCACTAAATATAAGGAAGCCAAAACGATAAAATTATCCAAATATTGCATAAAATAAAAATCAGTTAAAAACCGTGAATGTTTAGCGATAAGATAAGGTTCAATATCGAGTGTACTATAGTGGATTTTATCGGGGACTGGAAGATAATCAAATCGGTTTTAGTTTACTTATGTGTGATAGGGAGATTAAATGTTGTGGAAAACATTACCATGTGATTATTGAGGTAGTATTTACATGGACTTTGTTCCTAAATTTGATGCGTGGACTAATTAAGCAAAATTTAATCATTTGAGCAGTGATGGCCGAGTGGTGGTAAAAAAATCGACGTCTTTGTAGCGGTATGGCGGCTCTTTAGAACCGTCGTAATGGTATGGCATTGTGATTTTCGTGAATGCTTCCTTGTACATTGTCATTAAAAAACAAAAATATCCTGTAACGAATGTTTAAAAAAAAAAATTAATTAATGCGTTTTAATTAAGATGGCGGGCCATAAAACCCGCCAAAAAAGTATGGCATTACGCTAGCGCCAAGTTTAATTTTCATGGACTACAAAAAAACGCAAGAGTTTTTGTGTAACAAATCGTTTGAACACCGTATTTTTTTCCGACAGATTTAATTAATTAGCCTGTAATTACGCCCCGCGGGCCAGCTCTGAAATTACTATTTTCGGTTTTCAAATCACCCAATTCGACCCTCTAAGGGTCGCCATACTTGTAACAAATGACTTGAACTTTTCTGTCATCATCTCCCGGTCTATAACAGCAATAGGGAACGTGCACGGCGTAGACTATGCCATCTAGTGTTGCAAAACTGAAACTTTTACGTTGTAAATATTTGATCTGTGCTGCCACCTATACTTGCTGCATCCTCCGATTAGGGGAACGTGCACGAAGTAGAGTGTGCCATCTAGCGTTGCAGATTTGAAACTTATAAGTAAAATATACTTGATATTGACGCGACTGTGCTGCCACCTATAGTTTCTGCACGTTCCCTATAAAGAATAATTTTCTTTGATTTTGTGAAGTCTCTGATGACACGGAAAGCCAATATTTAAGCCCGTTTAAATTATGTGCTGATTAACACCATCACAGGAGGCATAATTTATAAAAGCTTTGACTTTTGCGAGTGTTTAGATTCTCGTCTCAAAGATAAACGATGATGCCAGAGAGCCAATAACTTGAAAATTATTAATATTCTGTAAGTACTTCGATCTCGCAGTTTTATAATCCACATAATTATTTATAAACTGTACACGTTAACAAAATAGAAGATAAAAGTACATGAGAAACAGTAAAACCTTATTTCTATAAACTGGAAAATGAGATGGGTAGGTAGGTAACTCACTTAATAAATACATACTTTATACTGAAACATCCGTAGAGACCAGTCTGTCTAAAGCCCACATAAAATTCATCCAAAATATGTCTAAAAGATAACGCGTATAAATGGTTTCTAAATTCCATGAACACCCGGCTTTTCCTGAAAAGGGGAAAAGCACCATACATTCAAATTATAACACCCATAATATAGTAATAAATGGACGGTTTTGCACAGAAATGTCACTTAACGGGATTTTGACGAGCCCTTTGAAGAAAGGTTACCCTTTACTGAGAAAGTAACATTGATGATTACTTCGTGCGAAATTCAGTGAGATGGGTTCATTATAGTAAGTGCTCGTCTAATTAATAGTAGAGCAACTCCTTCCGTGTTGGTGAAATAATTTGGGAGAGTAATTAACTAACAGACGGTTATAAAAATGGTTTGTCCCTTGTATCTTATTTATTGTTAGACACGTGGAACGTTTTAAATGATAAATAACGAATCAGACCCCTAGCCAAGTTACAACCGTTTCGTGTCGAATTCGGTTCTCCAATCGGTAACGCCTCGGTATCAGCAACTGTAGAAAACGATAAGTTGTTAGCCATGCTGACGCGCCTGAGTCGACTGCTCGTTTTACAATGTCTTTCGAAAAATGACCTATTCTTTAGTCTATGGCGAGCGTTCCTATAAACACGTCAAACAGGTTAAAATATAAACTCTGTTTAAATGCTTTAACCATTATGTTTAAACAGTTTAACAAAGGATAAAGCGTTGAACATTGTAGAAACGATAACAATTCATTGTATCATTTGGAACGATGTGAACTTGGCTACGTATTTTCTATTCGTTTGATCTAACCACGTGACTTAAAGTTGAGATGATTTCATTCCGATACATTTGATTCGTTTTCCACTAGCGTTAACGATTGCAGATTATTAACTTGTCTAGTTGGGTGCAGTTCGTGGCTCGGATGCGATTGAACAGAGGAAATAAAAATAAGTACATAGGTATTTATAGTTTATTTTGGTGAAAAAGTTTAAAAGCATATTTTTGCTACTAAAACGAATCATAGAGTAACGTGCTTATTTATTTGTTAACCAAATACGTTACGTAGTTACGAACAACACATTTTGTGTTACCCACTTCTTAAAACAACATTACCTACATCTCCTGCAGAAAAAATCCAAATATTTTTGAACAACTCAAAATAGATTATAATATACCCAGGAATACTGCTCAAAATAACATTCAATCAAAATAGACGACACGGCGTTTACTGAGGGACAAGCCTATACTAGAAATGGACCCCCTAATTGAATTTGGCTGGCCTTAATTTCAAACTGGTCATCCAGTCCCGTAGGTAACCACATCCCCAGGTAAGCCTTTGTAGGAGCTCGTAACTTGATAAGAGCCACTTCACGGAACATTTGAATTGTATGTTTAAGCTGATCTTGTTGCTTATAGAGCTTGAATAGGTGAGGGTCACATCGCACAGATTTGCTCGTAACTTGTTGACTCAGGCCTCTCGTGAGGGGGATAAGATCCGGCACTCGAGCCCAGTGTGAATTATTAGATAGTTTATCAAATATGACTTCAAATTTTTAGTTCTAAAACATGCCGATTTCCTCTTTTCCTTTGTCGTTTTGGAAGTAGTGGTGAAGATTGTAAGCCTTGGTCACCTACGTTGGGGCCATGACTAGTGCTCTTAACTTATTTATCCCTATTTTTTTAAGTACAGTTTATTCTATCCTTTTTTCTTTATGGGAAATCCCCAAATGACTTCTCCCGCTCTGTGTGGAGCGGAAGGGAGTGTCAGACTCTTACTGACTAAAACCCACCCGTGATCCTTCTTGTGCCCTTTACGTTCCAAGGCCGCGGTGACTCTTTCGAACAAATTTCACAACCCTAGCAGGCACTGACCCTATGGGGCACCGTCTTCCTTGCTGACAGCTCTTTGAGATGCGCGTGGAACACGAAGCGCCGTAGACCCGGGCCTGGTTGCTATCGGACGGCGAGTCACCCTAGCTCGCCATCTGCAGTTCTATTAACTAGCCTATGTTGTTCCTTATTTGATTAGCTATCTGCCAGTGAACAACGGTCCCACCTTTTTATACAATTCATATAATTCTGTATTTAGTAAAACGGTAATATTTTGACATAGACGGCGAATAGACAATTTTATTTATTTTCAAAGATGTATAAATAATCACCTCTTATGTATAACATTGTTCCAGCATACTTCACATTTGAATCGGATGTCCGGCCGATCCTCCGCGGCGGGCCCCTTATCGGAGAGTATGTATTTGAACAGATGCACTTCCACTGGTCGGTGGACAACTTCTCTGGCTGTGAACACTTATTAGATGGACAAGGGTGAGTTTCGATATCCTCCCCCTTTTTTATTCATGGAAATCATAAAATGTCTGCATACGCTCTGGTTGGGAGTGAGAAAGAAAAGTCAGATCTTATATAGGATAGTTGGTCGCTGTGTTGAACGCAAGACAATGTCTTATTTAAATCTCTTTAAAAAATCTCTATCTCTATCTTTTAATCTCTTTTGTCTTTTTTAATGGTTATATGAGTTCATTATAATTCTTTTTTTTTTCTTATTTTTGATGACTATGTAGGTCAATCTATTTTTACTTTATTGATTCAATCTACTCTTTACAATGTTTTATAGTGAATTGATTTATGACTTCCATGCTGGATTTTTTTTCCTACCTTTGTCATGTATTATTAGACTTTGCATGCTATTGCCATTGCCATTTTTCAAAGGCACTGCGCTTTAAAGGTACCTTACATCTGAACTCTATTTTATTAAGAATTCGCCGCTCTCATTTCAGGTACGCAGCAGAATGCCACTTCGTCCACTACAATAGTAAATACGAATCTATGGAAGTGGCAGTGGGTCACCCCGATGGTCTTGCAGTGGTTGGGTTTCTTCTAGAAGCTGTGGATGCTCCAAACCCAAGGTTCGATAGGCTTGTCGAGGGATTCGAAAGGATCAAGAAAAGTGAACACTCTGTTAGAGTTACCTCAGGTTGGTACCTTAGAAAAACTTTGTTTTATTATAACAACCCGATTATTTATTCGCAGTTTTGAAATGTACAAAGTTCTATTTTAAAACGAAGTTAACGCCAACAATTCATACGCTTGGGTCATGAGTACTCATGACCAACAACAATACAAGAAAATAGTAATGATCAAAGTGCAAGATCATCATCTGCCTAGCCTTTTCCCAACTACACTGGGGTCGGCTCCCAGTCAAGCCGGATTCAGCTGAATAAAAGTGCAAGATACTTGTATTTAAAAATAACTAGCACTTCGTTTGCGCAGATTTAGTACAAAAAAATCCACAACCATTTTACTCCCTTAGGGGTGGAGGTTCGTTAAATCTTAGCGGATATCTATACCCTATAAGGAACCTACCTGCTAAATTTAAAGTTTGTAGGGATTATAGTTTCTAGGATTTTGTTAATAATCAGTGAGTGCTATTTAGCTTTTATATATATTGCGCGTGCATGAAATTAGGCGCAGCTAAAGTTTATATGGAGAAAGACATGAAATGCTGATCTTTGGTTAGCGTAACACTTTAGAGAGACTTGACCCATTTCGTTTGCTCTTACTAGTCCGAGTATCTTATGTTCTGGGGAAAACTAAAATAGGAAAAAAAATCCCGTAATTTAAACCATGTGCAGTTTGTTTTCTGTGGGATTTTAACTCTGTCGGTGTCTAGAACTGAGTGAGCATATTGATCGAAAAATAATTGCCCACAACGAGCATCCGACTCTTCGCTGCTAACGATGAGTTGAGATTTCAAAGAATAGTTTATGAATTCAATTTGCACAGAGCAAGGCTCAACTCTACCATACACACAACATAGAATAGAATAGAATAGAAAAACTTTTATTCAGGACAGACACAGCACAACGGTTACAAACACAAATTAAAGGAGAAGAAAAGTACAGAATGCGCCGAGCGTTTCCGAACCGAAAGGGTTACTACCTCAGCATTTACTGGGCGTCAGACACCCAGCGCTAGTTTTCAGTTGGCACCCCGCAGTGACGCACGGACGTGCGACCCCAACATCTACCTTAGACTCCCTATAATTGTTGGTCTTATCTGAACATGCGTATTTCTCCTGACAGAATCCCTATCATGGATGGACAGTGATGACCTACACGAAGGCAACTACGTCACGTACAAAGGCTCCTTGACAACACCACCATACACCGAATGCGTCACCTGGATCATATACGAAAAACCTGTGCATATTGGTACTGAACAGGTATGATATTGACACACCAAAATATTCCTCACATCATCCTACGAATACTATAAATATTCGACTCATATTATAATTAAACATAGCGTTATTGCTAAAAATATGATAAGTTTGTGTGAATGGAGGGATATTTTTTACACTTTTACGCATAAGTTACCAACCTAAAGCTTATACATACATACATACATCAGAATAACAAAATGTGTATAAGTAATAGAAGAGGGAATTCCTAATTACCCGTGAACGGCAGCTAGCCTCTCATAAATGCATTATAGAAGTAAAAAAAGACAATAATTATAAAACATTAAAAGGGTTATCTATATACGTACAGGAACGATAATAACTCACACATAATATTTCGGTATGGGTGTATATTACAATTTTCTCTGCTAATCATCAATAAAATGTTTTCTTCTTGAACCAAACAATACTATGGCTGATTTATGAAACCCTTTTTGTAGCTCCTCATACAGCAAAACAACATTTCGTTAAAATTTCCATAGTCTAGTATCATATATTTTCTTTCTTTCTTTCTTTCTTTCTTTCTTTCTTTCTTTCTTTCTTTCTTTCTTTCTTTCTTTCTTTCTTTCTTTCTTTCTTTCTTTCTTTCTTTCTTTCTTTCTTTCTTTCTTTCTTTCTTTCTTTCTTTCTTTCTTTCTTTCTTTCATTATAGAAATTTTGCTCAAGATCATTATAAAAAAAATAATTACGATATAAATTTCTATTCACAGCTGGGTCTTCTAAGACAACTGGAGGGTCCCGACAGCATACCCATAGAACGCAACGTCAGGCCTACCCAGCGGCACCCGCCAGGTCACTCAGTTATTTACGTGAAGCAAGTCAAATCGAAGCTCTGAAATATGTTAATATATTGTTGTTATGTTACAATATATTCGTTTTATTTCATCTTAACGTAACGTCCGAAACACACAACACAAGAGTAGTTTACAAAAGGTTACGCCGAGATGAAACGTAGTCGGGGTAATGGTAATGTTTACGCGCCTCGGCTCTGCACAGGTAGAGGAGCATATTATTTAAAAGAGTTTGGGAGATCTTGGTGTAGCACGCCCGTGCTTCGGAAACCACGGGCGTGTCACACCAATACCTCCCAAACTCTGACTGCTACTAAAACAATGCTGATGAATAAATCCAATTACAATCGAATCCAGTCATAAGATAAACGTGGTATTTCCTCTTTCGGACTCTCTGTTAGGCGCCCTCAGTCCCTAACCCATCATTTAATAATAGTTTCCAATTCAGCATTTAGAGCGTGCAGTTCGTAAAGCAAAGTAACAGCCGAATGATCAGTACAAATATCAACAAACCGGTCATCGTATTACAGTCTGTACATAGTAACACGTGCCTTGAATATTGACGAGCACACTACACTATGTAGTGCCCTGGAGATGTACATAAGCTTACCAGTTACCGTCGTGTACTTGAGAAACCCTCGCATTAGTTTGTTACCATCATGAGTAAGACTGGGTTTACACGAACTTTTTTTATAGTTCAAAGCTGGGATCACACGTCCGCGGCATTAAACCAAACGTTTTCGCGATGTTTGTTTAGGTTATAGCAACATCTATACCACTAAATTCTACGAAAACACCTGATGTCATACAAATCTTACATTTATGGCTACTATAGTTCTTAGCGCTATTGGAACATAAAGGTACAGCAAATGTGCCGTTTCCCGCCAGACACAACATCCTACTCTCTCTCTCTCTACTCTGGTCGCAGGATCCTACTTTTACAATAAAGTTCGTGGGAATTTCTACAGAAACAACATGGGATGTTGGTTGGGAACGTTTGATTGCATTGCATGTCATGTAAACCTGGGCTTAGGCTTATGAACAAGACTAATAAGTTCGCGAGAGAATTGTAACTGATAATTAAGATATAACAGAACAAGCAGAGGTCATAAATAGCAATGCTAATAGTGTAAGTAGAACTAGACTGCATTATGGTTGTAATGATTTTTTATTTCTTTCATACTAAATGAGTTTTATGACGGGCATAATGTAAGTAAGAGGTACCTATGTAATACTAGTTTCACAAACTCAGATGGTTGCTGGATTCTATAGAATCTAACGAACTTCAACGTATACTCGTACATCCGTAACTTTTTATAAGAGAAATCATTTCATATGTAAATCATCTCTCATCACAATCATCTGCCTCGCCTTTACCCAACTATATTGGGGTTAGCTTCCAGTTAAACCGATTTTAGCTGAATACCGATATTTTACGTGGTGCGGCTGCAAAACAGATGTCTTCAACCCTGTAACTGGATAATACGGTAATTCTTGGCAAAAGTAAAGTCAGATTTTCTGGCTTCTGCCTATCCTTAAGACTAGGTACCAAAGATCTACAAACGACAGCCAGGACCAAGTTCTTGTGGTCAGCTTCAACCGGATGTAGCTAAGTATATATGTACCATTATTATACATCGAGTGACTACCTGTACGACCTCCACAACCACGGTGTTAATACAACGACCACAAACCAGTAACTGGGTAACACGATACCCAGTCCGCAAGACTGTTGTCGAATACATAAAGACCTACAAATTACTTTTATTTTTATATCCTGCCAACTTTAAAGTACTAACCTTATTGAAGAATATGAAGTGAAAAACAACCCTTATTATTTAATATTTAATTATTTACACGATCAAGAAACAAAATAACAGTCCATGATTATAGGTATATTAGATAAATGAACATAAAATGCACTCACTAATTATTACTAGATTAAAAACAAACCAAGCACCAAAGTACTATATGAATGATCAATTTTTGTCAGCATTAGGTACGATTATACCTAATGCTGACAAAAATTAAACTCAATCCATCTGTTTAAATCCAAACTGCTCAACACTCCTGCACACAGCTCAATCGAAGTTGCCAGATGGTCGTACATCCGCAAATAGAAAACATTACGCCACATCTGCTCGGCAACAGCATCAGTAACACTTATTTTGCTCTTGGAAACCAGCATCTTACTGCGCACTCCACCTTTAAGCTCAGCTAGTGGCGTTTCCATGTATGGTTCCGTTGCTATAGCATATTCTTTATCAAACATATCTGCAAACTGACCTAACAAGCACTTCACTGTGCGAAGTTTATCTTTTATAAGACCATCACCTTCGTACCAAGGCTTCAATAACTCTGCGTGAGATTGTCGTAACAATTCATAATATTTCATTCTGTCATCAAACTCTTTCGACATCATCTTCTGTCTCCAAGAACCTATTGATAGATCCCATTCCTCCCCTTTAACCATTTCTTTGTACAGATCTTTCATCTTGTTCACTTCTGTCTGATGATAAAAACACACTGGATTTTTCATAACAAAAATTTCTGCTTCCACGAAATATTTCTTGTATGGATAGATTTGTGGAACAACTTCGAAAACCTTTTCAATTATTTCATCAAAAATCTGACACGCTACATTATAAATCGCCCGATCATTTATATCCTTTTTAAGAAGATCTACTTTCTGAAGTATATTTTCTTTTTCTCTAACTGAGTCAGCGAACAAGTTCACCACAAGTCTTGTTGCACTGTTTCCAAAGAAGTTAACATTAGACATACTTAATTCCCAAAATTCGCTGTATATACCAGGTGAATCGGCGACGAATGTGAAAAATATATCTTTAGCTTGACCAGGCGATATAACGTCTTCGTTTTTGTTAAAAAAGAATACTTGTTCGTACGGATCTTCGGGTATGAACGGAATCATCCGTCTTATTTTCTTCCAACAATATCTCAAAGTCACAGTTCCGAGATTTTGGAGAAATAGTTTACAGCGGCCTGCTCTTTTTGCGGGGACATTGAAGTAGTAAGTCCAAGTAGTGCAAGGTTCATCAGTGTCTTCTTCAAGAAACGAAAACGATGACAAGACATCTAGATTATGTCCAGGTATGGCTTTATAAAGGACAGTGTTATTTATTTTCAAAGCATAAACGCCGCTAAGAGGTTCTGTACAAATATTTGCAACATCTTCTATAATAATCTCTGGCAGCGGAGGCATTTTTGGTGGTGGTGGGGGAGGATTTTTTCCCCTTATCATTAACCTGTCGATATCTGGCCTAAAACATAAAAATCGTTTATTAGACAAAATACCCTGTGCAGAATACACTTTCACTGAATTAGAGTCATTTTAATGCGACAAATACACAGTTGTATTGAAAAGAAAACGAAAGCTAACTTATTTACTTAATACCTGAATGGATCAATTTTAATTATCTTCTCATTAAGATCCTCTTCTCTTTTTAGTCTATACTTTACATAATCAGCATCCAATCGAGGACAAGGCTGACGAAGAGGCTCACCAGCCATTCCCAATTCAGTTTGTCGAACATAAGCAGGAACGCCGATATGTTCCACTTTACTTGGACGACCCTTTTCGGCCCGTGTTCTTTGCAGCTCATAAGCTGGTGCACAGTAACAACGCTGCTTCAGTCTTGGTGGTCGAACCCACAAAGATCCTCTTACCCCCGTTTTCTTTTCTATCTGTGCATGTTCTAAGGCTACCTTTCGCTCTTTGTCCTCTCGAACATTGGCCAAAAGATTCATTGCCAAATCCACTGGTGGTCGTTCTAGCAGTTCTCCTAGTCCAGTAGTTTCGTCTTTTCTGATTTGTATCCATTTTTCCCAAAGTAATAGTTCTCGGTCCGGTGAAATAGGTCTCTTATGGAACGGTATGTTACTGTCTTTTTTATGCATTTTTATGATATTTTATTTTTATAATAGTTCTTTTAGTACATTTTAAATGACTCCTGGCCTTCTTTCTCTAAAATAGAGCTATCGTGGTGTTTTCGAACTTTGTATTATATCATGTTTAAGTCACACCGATTTGTCAATTCATGTCAAGTGTAAATAAAATTGTTTTTGTTTTCTTAGGTCCATTAACCAAGGAGGTGTGGTCGTTATAAAATTGATTAGAAGCTTTTATAGGGAACGTGCATGGCGTAGACTATGCCGTCTAGTATTGCAAATCTGAAACTTTTACGTTGTAAATATTTGACCTGTGCTGCCACCAATACTTTCTGCACCCTCCGTTTAGGGGAACGTGCGGAACGTGCACGAAGTAGACTGTGCCATATAGCGTAGCAAATTTGAAACATAAGTAAAATATACTTGACATTGACGCAACTGTGCCTATAGTTTCTGCACGTTCCCTATATAAATTTAAACTCTGTGAAAATTATTGACATAACCGTGGTTACGAAATATGTGTGTGATTATTTTAGTAGTCTAACTATGATTTTTATATTTTAAATCAAAATTAATATGAATTATTCACTTCATCACTAAATTGAATAAGTGTCTGTCAAAACCATGGAACAAGCAGCTGAAAATGATGGTAGGCACTTCTAATAATAACTTTGAAAATTTATAGAACCCAAGCAACTCACAACTCAGCGTAATTTTAAGCTTTCACCGACCGGTGAATATGGCACCGGTAAAGAGAGGTCTGTTTAGTAGTAGTGATGTCACTGGGCTGAAATTACGATGGAGTCTAGATTTGATTGCTTCCGCTCTTCACCAATAGCCCCATACATGTTTTCATCAGTCTTTTCACTGAGCTTTGACAAATTTCTTCCATTAATCGGTTTACCGTATACAGTCTATGCATACCTACCTAGCAATGCTACTAGCTTATTGGATAGGAAATCTTAATTTGGCCCTTCGCTCTGGGTGGAGTGGGAGGGAGTCTTAGACATAAACCCTCTTTGCGTTTCAGGCAGTAACTCTTTCGAACAAATTCAGCAACAAATAGAGTAGAGCTACAAAATTAAGAAGTTGCTGTTCTTTACCGCTATAAATTGAACCTTAGAGGGGAGCCGATAGTACTATGGGGTTATGGTGTTGACCTTAATCCCAGTTTCAGTTGTGCAAACTTAAAAGCCATTTGCATTAAGTTTAAAAAACTTTAAAATATTATTACAGATGAAGAATTTGTGCCAGAAGAAAGACCAAAGGAAAAAGAGCCGACTGTTGAACCCCCATATGGGACCAGAGAATGGATTCAATACTGGAGTGAATTCGAAGGTCATCTTCCAACACCCATTAATGTGTCCATAACAGGTTCCTTGGTATACATATGCCCTGACCTCAAGTGGTTCAATTTTGATGTGTACCCACATAAGGTGAAATTGACTAATACTGGATATACACGTAAGTATTTTAAGTTCATACCGTAATATAATTTTATTTTCAGTTTTAAAGCCGATTTCCGTTGGGTTAGAGAAGCACAGGGGTCTTCATTTTTTGTGTCAATCCCATCAGGATTCAATTATGAGAGAGAGATGGGACATACCGGACCAATAACATTATCCCTTTCTCACGACATAATTATGATGTCATTAGTATGTTATAAGGCAGACTTTATTTAAGAAAAAGAATTCATCAAATTACTTCTTCCACTCTTGAGAGGAGTGGAAGGGATCAGACTCGTACTGACTAAAACCCATCCGTGTTCCTCCTAATGCCCTTTGCGTTCCTAGTCCGCGGTGACTCTATCGAATAAATTTCGAAAATCTAGCAGGCACTGGCGCTAACGGCCCTGTCTGGGGCCCAGGGCCCAGTTTCCACAGTGGTCGCCATTTGACTGAAACTATAATCACAACACTCACACAAAAATTAACTAGGTACTAAATAAAAATGATTTCGAAATTTCATTTAAAAATTACAGAGAATATTATACCTACCGAACGCCAGATAAATGTGCAATAAAGGTCATTGCCCTTTCCTTGAGATCTCTTCGTAGGTACATGGACAAAAAAAAATGAATCGTTTTCCATTACTAATAAATATAAAGGATCATGATGGATGTCGATTCAATATAGCATTAATTCATTATTTCTGTTTTAAGAATTAAGGTTGTCAATAAATCTAGGTGGATCAATGACCGTTATTGCACATTTATCTGGCGTTCGGTATAATCATGTGTAGTTATTTAAAAGTTACAATCATGTTAATTAGGTACTGTTGGTTTAAAAACAAGAGGTTTATTTTTTCATCCGAGCGAAATCCTGAAACCACACATGATGCAGACGCCTCCATCCTCACATACTTTTAGTTTCAAAACAACACCAAAATTTTTGACACAAAATCGCCTAAAACTTTAAGTCATAGAAAGGGGCATTAGTGGTTTTGGCACGAAAGTTCCTGCGCAGCCTGACATGAAATTAATTAATGCATGTCGAAGTATTAATTAATTCGATGTCATCGGCGGTCCTAGCCAAGGGCGGAGCCAGTATCTCTTTCTGGAGGGGCACTAGGGCCAAGGAAGTAAGGAATGTCATCTAGTTTTCAACTGTCCTAAGGATTTATTCTTTATCAATGACGCTCTAGGCGTGTCTGTAGCATTTTCTGCATGTGTCTAGATTGTTCCCGATTATAATGGGGTTGGCTTCCATTTTTGAATCTCTGATATAACGATTGTAGGTCAAATGAAAGCCGGGATCAACGGCTTAAGATTAATTTCCTATCTACGGTGGAGTCTCGGTATTAATCCATGGACCAACCCCGACAAGCGTCGCCCCGAAGATCAACCCGTGTATTTCATATTATCAACCTGGGTTGATCTTCGGGGATAGCCATGACCTTCTTTTGATCCATGTTGTACAACAAGTGTAAAAAATACCTACTTGTGATAAATCCTTAATTAAAAAAGTAAAAATTTTATTAGTATTATTCTCTCAGGGACTAAGCACGTGTCATCGGAGCTTCTTCCTCTGGATCCGCCCTTGGTCCTAGCCGTACCAAATAATCACTTAGGTGAAACCTTTAGTCCTTCTTAACATGGTAACTCACTAGTTAGTATAATACTGTCATTTGTAAAGCCACTGTGTGGGAAGGCAATGGATAAAGGTTGGATACTGTAATTGATGAGCATTCTTAGAAAGGGATCGGAGGTCTAATTCGGATACTCTTGTTGATTTATAAGGTATATTTATATGTCTGGGAGCTTGAGCTACTGCGGTTGTATATGAGCGGTTTAACTTAGTATAGAGGATAAAACTGAGCGCAATATTGTTTTTTTTAATTTGAAATTGAAAACAATATATCTAGTTTTAATTTCCGCGAATATTAGTGGGTTGCAGGTATGCACCTCCCTCCCGCCCGCTATATTATGCACATGCAAGATTACAAGGCAAATGCAAGGATTTTATGCACATGCAGGAAGGCAAAGCAATACCCAACACCATTACCGACACGTGTTTCGCCTCTCCACGAGGCATCCTCAGGGGCCGTGTTGACTCGCTGACCGTTGAGTAGCGACTGAGAAATTAGTACAAGGCACCCCCCCTTTTATACACTGCCACCGTTGGTTGTTTGTGTACAACTACCCACAAACATTCGCAGTAAAGGGGAAGAAACTAAATTCGTCTGGTCATTCAACAGTGCAAAGTTATTGTTATTATTTACTTATTGTTAACTTTGACATAAGGTATGGGGAACATGTTGCCGCGTATAGAAATGGCCATTCGGACAAATCGAATTTCGCGAAACATCTAATTGACACTGGCCATTCTTTGCGCGACAACAATAGTTTTGATATACTACATGTTTATGATAAGGGTTTCCGGCTGTGTGTTTTGGAACAATTAGAGATTTTGAAACATAATAATAACAATAACTTTGCACTGTTGAATGACCAGACGAATTTAGTTTCTTCCCCTTTACTGCGAATGTTTGTGGGTAGTTGTACACAAACAACCAACGGTGGCAGTGTATAAAAGGGGGGGTGCCTTGTACTAATTTCTCAACCCAGGCGCAACCACTACCGACACGCCAGCGGGAAAAAAGGGCAAGAAGAAGAGGCCACGCTTCCCACCACTGGTGGTGGAGAGGCTACCCAACTGGGCCCACCATTTTAGGGCCATCGCAGCCAAGCTGGGCAGACCACCAAATGCCCGCCCCTTCGGAACCGGAGTTCGATTCTCGCCGGAATCCGAAGAGGAGTATCGGCTGGTCCAGCGATACCTGGTTGCCCTGGAGAAGGAGGAAGGCGTCAGCTGGTTCGCCTACTCTTTACCAGCTGAGAAGCTATTTAAAATAGCAATCAGGGGGCTGCCAGCAGACACCGATCCCCAGGAGATCGAGGAGGAGCTCCGTACTCTAGGTATCGAACCGGAGTACGTGCGCCATATAAGGGCGCGCCAGGGAAGACCCGGTTGCGTCTTTTACGCCCTTCTACGGCGCACCCCTGACGTGCGCCGCATTTACGATACCTCCGTATTCCTACTGATGCGGGGGGTCAAAATTGAAGCCTGGCGGGGCAAACGTGGGCCCGCACAATGCCACAGGTGCCAGAAATTTAGGCACTCATCAAAACAGTGCCACCGCCCGCTCGCCTGCGTGCGATGCGGAGAGGGGCACGCAGCCAGAGACTGTCCGCGTCCGAAAGAGGAGCCCGCCACCTGCGCTAACTGCGGGGGCGCGCACCCAGCGTGTCACGTCAGCTGCCCCGTATTCCAAAAAGAAATACGTAACAGGCGAGCGGGGACGGTCGCACTAACACCGTCGACGCGCCGCCCAGCACGCCACGAAGAGAGGACACAGGTGGAGGCCGAAAGCGGCGCGCCAAACTTAATGGCGGCAGCAAACGGGCCCACAGACAGAGACGGAGCTACCTCCTCAAACAGGAAAAAGAGGAAGAGGAAGAGGGGTAGAAAAGGGAAGAAACCCAACCCCCCGGCGACCCAAACGGAAAGCGACGCCCCCCAAGAAAGGGAGGCAACCATTCCTGAGGCCGCCCCTGCCCAGAGCGGGGCACAGGTTGTGAAAAGCAACCTACCCAACAAACACGTACCAGCGCCGGCAAGAAGTCAAAAAAGGTAACCCTCTACACGCCACTGGCAGAGGGCACACCACGAATGGTTACGCCACTGGCGGCTACGCCACTGAAGGCTACGCCACTGGCAAGGGGTACCAACGCGCATGCCGGCGCAAACAAGAAAGAGTTCACAGCCTGTGCGATCCAGCTGTTAATGGACCTAATTAAGGCCATTAGGCAGGGGCAGGATGTTGAGCAAGTCATCCTTGACGGCCTAGCTTCCCTACTCACCCTCTATCATGGATAGGTCGTTAAGGGTGATTTATTGGAATGCTCGGGGCCTTAGGAATAAGGTCGCCCCTCTCAAGATTCTCCTGAGGGATCAAAATATCGACGTGGCGCTCATAAACGAGACGCACCTGGGACCCGAAGATAGGGTTAGGTTCCCAGGATACCTCGTCTACAGGAGGGACGAACGGTCGGCAGTAGGTAACCGATACCGCGGCCTAGCGGTATTGGTCAAGCGAAGAGTCGTCCACCAAGAACTCCCCTCGCCGTCACTTCAGTCCATGTACGCGCTGGGTGTACAACTGCACGTGGCCGGCGAGGATATAGGTCTATATGCCGTCTATAGGCCGCCCAAAAGCAGCTTTGACTTAACAGAGCTGCGGGCGGTACTAAACTATTCCGAACACGCAACTATCCTCGCCGGGGATCTAAACTGTAAACACCCAGCGTGGAATTCATACTCTATGAATAACGAGGGGAGACGACTCTTCGCGGACGCTGAGTCCTACGGTTACTCGGTGTCCGGCCCGGAAACACCCACGCACTATCCGGACAACAATGCAACCTACATGCCAGACGTGCTGGACATTCTAGTTCACCGAGGGCTCAGCTGTCAAATCACCCAACAGGTGATAGACGACGAGTTACAGTCGGACCACCAACCTGTACTCGTCGTCTTATCGGGAATGCCGACCCGACTAAGACCACTAGCGCCACGTCGATTAACGGACTGGACAAAATTCTCAGAAAGGATTGAAGCCACTACACCGACCCGGCCTATATCTACCGCCGCGGACGTTGACGTTCTAGCGAATGACGTCACTGCTTGCGTGCAAAGCGCCTTAGAAGAGGCCACTACTATACTACCCACGGAGGGGAGAGTGCTTCAGCCGCCCCTACCGCCCCGAGTACGCGCTATGGTGACCGAGAAGAGGCGCCTACGCAAGCAGTGGCAACAACTACGCTGCCCAACACTCAAGACGCAGCTCAATCGTCTCGCGGAGAAGGTAAAGGCCGAGGTCAAAGCCCTGGCCGCCGCGAGCTGGGAGGAACGATTAGACGCCGCCGCCTGCGACTGGACGTCCACCCATAAACTGTGCAGCCAGCTTACAAATACCCCAGCTCCGGTGCGCCCACTGAGAGGCAGCGACGGGGCGCTCAAGTACGTAGCGGAGGACCGGGCGGAGGTCTTCGCTGAACACCTGGAGCGTCAGTTCCAACCGAACCCGACCGCCGAGCACGCACACGTCGCAGCAGTCGAGCAACACCTTGGGGACTACTTCGCGACCCCGGTAGCTCCCGAGGAGGACGCCATCTTTTTCTCGCCGAGCGCAGTCAGACGCGCCATCCGGCAGACGAAACCCAGAAAGGCCCCAGGTGCTGACGGTATCACCAACACAGCGCTGCGCCACCTACCGTACCGTATGGTCGCGGCATTGGCGCGCCTGTTCACGGGGATACTGCGCACGGGGGCCTTCCCGGCCGCCTGGAAGGAGGGGCGCGTCATCATGCTGCCCAAGGCGGGAAAGAATGTCCTGAAGCCGGAGAGCTACCGGCCCATCACCCTGCTGTCCACCATCTCCAAGGTGTTCGAGTCGCTCCTGCTGCGACACTTGACGCCACATATCGTCCCACGACCAGAACAATTCGGGTTCAGGGCGGAACATAGCACGACGCTCCAGCTGTCGAGGGTGCTGCACCTGCTGTCTTCAACCATGAACAGGAAAGAGTACGCGGTCGCAGTATTCCTCGACATGGAGAAGGCCTTCGACCGTGTGTGGCACGAAGGCCTGCTATACAAGCTGGCCATATCCGACGCGCCCCGTCGCGTGGTAAGAATAATTCAATCCTTTCTGACCCACAGGAGCTTCAGAGTGGTGGTCGACGGCGCGCTGTCCGCCCCCCGCCCCATTAGGGCGGGCGTGCCGCAGGGCAGCTGCCTGTCGCCTGCGTGTTACTCATGCTACACGGACGACATTCCCAACACGCCACAATCGACGCTCGCGCTGTACGCGGACGACGCCGCGTACATCACATCATCGCTCAACGCGAAACACGCGGCGGTGAAGATGCAGCGCGTGCTCGACTTACTTCCCGACTGGCTCGCCAAGTGGCGACTGTCGGTTAACGTGGGTAAGACGCAGGCGATTGTTACAGGCTCATCGCGCCTCCCACCTCCGCTGAAGCTCCAAGGAGTCGACGTCGAGTGGTCGCCCCGGGCCAAGTACCTGGGTGTGACCATCGACCGCCGACTCACGATGGGCACGCACGTCCGCGCGGTCGCAGCACAGGCAAGGGCCGCCCGCAACAGACTCAGGCCAGTGCTCTCATCCCCACTCCCGGTGCGTGTCAAACTGGGCGTGTACAAGTTGTACATACGCCCTATCTTGACATACGCCGCCCCGGCATGGCTCGCCCTCACCTGTGAGGGGAACCGTAAGAAGCTCCGCGCGCAGCAACACCTTGCGCTGCGGACTATAGTGGACGCCCCTTACATGGTGAGGAATGACGTCATACAACGGGATCTCGGGATTGAGAGCCTGGACGAGTATGTGCGGCGCCTCGCGAGGGCAATGTTCGCGCGTGCCGACGCATCTGCTTGGCCCCATGTCAAGCACCTTGCGCCCTGGCACGCGCGCCCGCCTGACGCGAGACGCCTGCCCCGCGACCTGATCGCGGACGTTTGACGGCCCATCGCACCGACTATGACGCCTGAGTGAGTCGCTCCACTTAACACGCGGCTCTCTCAAACATAAAGACTCCACACAATCACCTACATACGCCGCGGCGCGCGATCTGTTCTAAGTTAATATAGGCAAGTCGCGCGACGCACACACAACATGCATCTCTCGACATTCGCTCGAACTCACGCACCGAATATTGGCGGAGTGGACTCGCTATTCGGTGTAGACGCACTGGGCGGTAGTACTCACACTACACGACCGCTCACACACACACGCAATACGGTCTCGCAGTCCAAACCGTAAACGGCTCGATCTGTAAGCGGGGCGGACGGGGGCTACATACTAACTGCAGGCGCGTCAACAAGCCGGCACCTCTGTCGCTGGTCGTTCCTCGCTGGGCCTCCCCCAGGTCACTGGGGGTCTCACCTGGCGGGGTCCGACCGCCGAGGTGTCGTGAAGAAGCGCTCACTGAGCACAGTGGCGCGACAACGCCTGCAGTCCACACAACATTTATACTAACGGGCCGAACGTTGCTATTCACTTTTAGTAGGCGTTCGCCCGACGATGTTCGTCGTTTATTTAAATAAAGATAAACGAACAAAACGAAGAGCCCGTATTTACGGGCTGAGGGGCGCACCCGCGGCCAGGGGGCATAGCCCCGTGACCGCTCGCCACGTCCCCTAGCGGGGACGTAGCGACTTCTACGAGCTAATTTCTCAGTCGCTACTCAACGGTCAGCGAGTCAACACGTCCCCTGAGGATGCCTCGTGGAGAGGCGAAACACGTGTCGGTAATGGTGTTGGGTATTGCTTTGCCTTCCTGCATGTGCATAAAATCCTTGCATTTGCCTTGTAATCTTGCATGTGCATAATATAGCGGGCGGGAGGGAGGTGCATACCTGCAACCCACTAATATTCGCGGAAATTAAAACTAGATATATTGTTTTCAATTTCAAATTAAAATGGATTTCCGCAAAGTAACGCCTGATTCAATCAATTTTATTGTTTTTTTTTTTTTAACTTCGCAGCGCACGATTACGACACTATTAGCTGTATTTTTTAGCAAACGAAAAATGTTTGCTAAAAAATACAGCTAATAGGTAATCGAACACAAGTAGGTAAACGTATAATCTATGATTGTAAAATAACATGTTAAAAAAATATTATTCGGTTGGAACACTTTGTACGCAAAGACTAGCATTTGTCCGGTTTTGTTCGTTTAAGTGGCCTCTATCCATATAGCTGATTAATGTATCACCGAGTACCAAAATTAAAAAAAAAAAAACGTATTGGCGACTGGCGGCGATACCAGTCCTCATACAAAAATGTTCGAACCCCTTTGCCTAAGAAGTCATGCCAAGTTTATCCATCTTTTTTTTTGCATCTACTGACTTTATATTTAGAATTTTGCGTTTGTCAAATCAAATCATCACACTTCAGCGGGTAGTGGGGACAGCTGGGTGGTAAACTATGACCTGGCTAATTTATTTATTTAAATATTATAAAATAGTAGTACGTGGGCTGACTTAATGCAACAAGGCTCAACTTGTCAATCGTTGTGTCAAAAAGACAACAAAAAAAAGAATGAATTAAAAAAAAATGCATTGGATACTCTTATCCTGATACTAGCAAAAGCTAGTACCTTATTCAATAACAGAACCGAGATTTAGTGTTATCAGTCATAAGATAAAGCTCTGAGTAAATTGCTGACCTGTCTTAGATACAGAGGACTGCTTAGGTTATGTGTTTACGTCCCCAACATGTTATTATACGGGATTCACGGCAAAGCCCTGTCCTAACAAGATGGCTGTCACAATAGTAAATGAAACATGACTGACATTGTCTTAGACCAAATTAACATTGCTAGAATAATTTAACGGTCTGTTTAAGGATGC
Organism: Hecatera dysodea; assembly: GCA_905332915.2. Lineage (NCBI taxonomy): Eukaryota > Metazoa > Arthropoda > Insecta > Lepidoptera > Noctuidae > Hecatera > Hecatera dysodea. The sequence continues at coordinate 5,876,080 of HG995289.1, read as the reverse complement.
CTGATTTGCATTAAATCACCTAACTATAAGTTACTATCATTTGCATGTTTCTTCGCTCACGTTATATATAACCTTTTTACAGGGTCTCATTTATCTTTATCGAGGATTCGTCCAAATCGGTTCAACGATTTAGGCATAACAAACAAACACAGAAACCCACTTTCAGATTCAAATATTATAGTAGGGATTGATCAGCTGTCTAGGCTACCGCAGACTGTTGTGACAAATCAATGCTAAACCGATACGTGGTACGCTTTTACGTCTCTGTAACTCTTACATAATGTATAAGTATAATAATTGTTTTTAATTTTTAAGGCTCTTTTATTACAAATGGTCCCTTAAAATTTTGGTGGCATCCTTAGGTACTTTATACTTTATCTGAGCTCCATTTTTCTTATGTGTGTGTACAAATAATTGTACTTTTTTGTCTTTAGTGGTAATTTCGACAAAATGGAGAACGGAACGCCCATACTTGATAGGTGGCCCGTTTTTGGAAAAACACATCTTATCTCAAATACATTTCCATTGGGGAGCGGATATGATGGAAGGCAGTGATCACACAGTGGACGATAGAAGGTATCCCGGCGAAATGCAGGTTAGTTATAAGATCCATACATATATTTTACTAGCACTTTGTTCGCGTGAATTTTGTTCTAACCCTGACAAACTTTAAACTTTCTTCACGCGGTTCTAAGGTCACCTCAAATCAACTACCACATTTAATAATGACGATATTCCATATTTCCATCCATAAATTACGTCACACGAATTTCATGATTTTTTTACACAAAATGCACCCTGTCTGACGTATCCACGTCCGACATCGCCATGTAGACGAACCCGCTATCAATCGTACCTACAAAAGATATGTCATGTGGGTGCAGCCAGGTTTCCGTCACACGTGCTGCACAGATCTCTGATGTCGTGGACAGCCCGTTTTACATTTATTTTTTTACATCCATTATTTGGCTTATCTGTGACGTTAGCAGGGTATACTCTCAATTTTTGGCTTTTCGTCGGAATATGATACCCGGCGGCCAAAGTTTCTATCCATGTATTTACGTAGGTAGATGACATTCCGTTGCGGAATTTGTTTGAAAGAGTCACCACGGCCCTAGAACGCAAAGGGCACTACACTCTTTTTCTTTCTTTCTTTGATTAATACCAGTAACAAAAAGGGAGATGACATTCCTGTATATACAACTGATAGGCTTTATAACCTTGTAGTACTCGCATGTGCATGATTTTGATTCAAGGTGGAGGAAGTGATACCAGATTTCGTAGGCATTTAAACGAAAGAAGTAGATACAGTCAGTGCCTTTCATTATTCTAGATTTCTATTGTATTCTTAATTCAAAGCGGCGTCAGTTTGTGCAAGGTACCTATACTGTACGATCATTTAATCTATGCGACAATTTTATTTTATTTTTTCGTTTCAATATCCATGCGAATGAAACTCTAGAGTGTTATGGGATATCAACAGGAACAAGTTTTATAAGTTCTCGCACGTTCCCCGATATGGGACATCATTTTAATTTCCCTTGGGCACTATAAGTTTCTTTCCACTCGTGTTACTGTGTGACGAAATTAAATAATTGTTTCAAACATACTTACCGAAAACTAGCTCTTAGCCCGCAATGAAAAATATTTCATCCTAATCCAGAAAAGTGCGACGAATTATTAGTATCGATCTATTTAAAAATCAGTTCGAAATTATAAGTTCCTATATTGTTTCCATGGTAAAGTGAAACATAATTTTCAAGGAAACTTATAATTAACTAGCAGCGCCCCGCGTCTTCACCCGCGTAGTTCCCGTTTCCGTGGGAATATGGAGATAGAATATAGCTTATATACTCAGTATGAATGTAGCTTTCTAATGGTGAAAGAATTTTTGAAATCGGTCCAGTAGTTTTTGAGTTTATTCGTTACATACAAAAATACAAATCTTTCCTCTTTATAATATTAGTATAGATAATCTTATATATAAATTTCTCGTGTCACAATGTTAGTTACCATACACCTCCGAAACGGCTAGACCGATTTTTATGAATTTTTTTATGCATAATCAGTAGGTCTGAAAATCGGCCAACATCTATTTTTCATACCCATAAATGTTAAAGGTGGTCCACCCCTAATTTTTTATTTTATTTTATGTGGCAAAACGACGTTTGCCGGGTCAGCTAGTATTAGTATAGATGTCTGTGATTCCCACAGGGTATCATGTATTAGTTGGGTATGAGAAAACCTTTTGTCTATTAGGTCAACCGTATATAACTAATTTTCGGTTGGTTTATAAATATTTTGTCAATATACAATACATACCTAGGTGAAACGCACTCTTTAGGGCCGGTTCACATTAAGTCGGACCGACAGTTTACCGTTGACCGTCTATCGGTTTTTGCTGCTCACACTAGACGCTGCCGACCCGACCTAATGTGAACACCACTGACGGTACGGTCGTTTTACTGTCCGGATCGTCACAAAAGTTGACTTATGTATACGATGGACGACGAAAAGTTTCGTATTTATTTCGCCATCCATATTTATACGTGTTTTCTCTGAATACACGTCGACGAAACTGCTCGCGCGAGTGCCGAAAGCGAGGAATGAGCGGGTGGAAGAGTGGCGGGCGGCTGGCTCCGCCACTTCGCGCCGACAAATGTGAACGGCGCTATACATGCCAGTACGTCAATATTACGCCGACCCGACAGAAATCAGGGCTGAACGTCCGGTAAAAGTGTCGGCTCCGATAGTTTGGTCGGGTCGCCCATATGTGAACGGCGCATATTGAAATACATACGCCAATATAGTTCCGACACGTGTGTCGGCCCAGTAAAACTCTCGGTCCGACCTAATGTGAACCAGCTCTTAGTTTTGTCGGGCCGCCCATATGTGAACGGCGCTATTGAAATACATTTATGCCAATATGGATTCGACACGTTTGTCGGTCCGATAAAACTGTCAGTCCGACCTAATGTGAACCCGCTCTTAGTTTTATAAATTTTATGATAAACAGGTACCTACTCCAATAATTTGCTTGTGACAATTTTACCTACATGACAAATACTTTAGAGTTATGTACCTACTTAAAAGAAAAAAGAAAGAAAACTCATTTATTCCGCCAGAAAAACGCGCACAAAAAAATAAAACTAATAAAAAAATCTATAAATAGACAAACTTAAAAGAAAATAACTTATCGACTAAAACTAATAAAACTGTGTCAGTGTACTTCAAAAACTTATTACGAGTATATATCATATTCTCCATTTTTCCACGGATATTTTTGTTTGTTTTTTCATTAATTACTATTTTAGTAATAAGTATCTATTAATTTAAGCATTCATTCTTTTTTTTATAATAGTCTAAATATAACTAAATAAACTTTTTCCATTGCTCATAATATGCATAAATTACTTTATTCCCCAACCCCTTAAGCTAGGGGTTGGGAGTTTGCATGAGACTACCGCAGTTATGAAGCTAGAGGTATGAAAATTGATATAGGGACTGCTTGTTGTAATCCTTTAACAGGAAAAAAGTGAAATTGTGTATTATTAAAATTACTTTAAAAAAGAAATGAAATCCCACCAAAAAATTTTTCATATAAAATGTTGCCAAGACGAGACTACGACTCGCACAGTAAAAAAGTTATCAGATCTTGTGTAGAGCCAAGCTTCTAACTCTACAAGGCCGAACTTCACAAACTCTACATCTTAGTCAACATATGTTCCTGTTTTCCTAAAAACCTGTTTTAATTTAACTAACAATGGAAAAATAGAAATGAATCAATCAGTGTTCTTTATTATGCGATTCTCACTGAAAATTAAAAAAAAAAATGTTTTTGTTTTAAGCGCTCTGGATCGTACTGTTTATTCATTTGAAGCACAAAATAAAGAATCAAAATAATATGGATTCATCAGTTTTTTCTTTCGTAGTTTGAAGCAAAGCACCATTTTGTTGATCTTGATTCGAGGTACCAGGAGTTACTTAAACTACTCGGCATCCTTAACGGAAGAGATGATGCAGTCAGTGCCTTGCAAGTCATCCTCTTCCTTTTTTCCTAATTCCGATTCATTTTTTCCGACATCCACGCGAACGAAGTCACGGGCACAGTTAGTGTATTATTACCTTATCTATATATTATATATTTAAATAAGTAATAATAATGTGTTCTTAGCCGACTCATTTCGATCTGAAGCCCACCTCTTAAAAGTCTATTCAACTGAAAAGTGTAGGTATAAGGCTCCAAAATCTTCCAAATAATACATTATTTCATGTAAGATTCTGAGGTTGAGTTACATCATCACTTATCTCACGTAAAAGCACCTGGGCTCCACTCTCAATGAGACCCCTTCAATACCACACCTATACGATCAATCAATCTCAATGAGCTATTGCGACTAAGAATACTTGTCGGGCTTCATGTAATAGTAGTATTTTTATAAAAAATATTGTTAGTCCCTTATGAACAGTCAACTGCACTGCAGCCCGTGATAACATTTTACTAGAACTATACAAATTTTAATAAAACTCAAGACCAGCTTACACGGGATTTGTTACAACTGACATGCGGCCTGGGCCCATAACCTACCGAACCGTTTCTGCTGTTGAGTGACGACATTTTCGTAGCTTTTTTTATTGTTTCATCTTTTATTCATTTGTACCAATGTTTCGTGTCTCAACTGTATCAAATAAATGTATTTTTTCATTGAATCCTTTGCAAGGAGTGTGAGATAAATAAACCCTCTAATATTATTTTCCCTTTCAGGTGACCTTTTTCCGTTCGGAATACTTGACACAAGAGGAAGCTATAAAGTATCCAGATGGTGTCACTATGGTTTGCTACTTGATCAAAGTAAGCAGTTCCATTATTATGAACCCAGTAAGACTAAGAGTTACTAACTTAATATAAGAAAAGGACAGTATATCCCTGACAAGTCGATGGAATTTCTCTCTCGGGAAGCGCAATTTTGATTTAGGTACTTAAACTCAAGGCAGTTTTAAAATTACATCTTCCCTTCCTGTCGTACCTGCCTTCAAAAATCTAATAGGATGGATGGAGGGAACTTAAGAAGAGTAAAACAACGTATTATTTTCCTGTTCTACATTGCACCTCTTTAATTATTTATAGTACGGTGTCAACCCAGATGAAAGACTGTCTTGGGTTATTGAAGGCTTCCCAAGAGTACAAGAGGCGCAAAAATGTACACGGATAGGTCCCTTGCCCATGTCTCGACTCCTGCCTATGTTCTATGAAGACTACTTCCTGTACTGGGGCAAACTGGAGACAGTAGCCGGTGACCAATATACGATCAAATGGCTTGTGCCAAGAGCTGTTCTGTTTGCGTCTTTGGACCAGGTGAGTGCACTAGATATTTTGTTTCTAGTTTCATTTAAATTAGACCTGTAAAAAGGTGAAAATAAAAACGGACGTGTCTTTACTTTTTTAAATCAGAGTGATATGAAAAAGTAAAGAAACGTCCGTTTTTATTTTGTTTTTCAATCTAATCGAATCTAAAAAAATGTTTCTTTATCTTGCAATTTGTAGGTGCTGTGAAGGTCAATAATATTTTCTCAATCTTGGCTTTGTTACAGATGAAACAATTCCGTACGCTATGGGACCCTTGGGACGAGCCCAACTTGAGGAACTTCAGACCACTTCAAGAACGCGAAGATCGTCATATTTTTTACATCAATCCACATTGGTGCCAGTACAATTCATTATTGCCTATTCCAAGAGTACCGGAGCCGTCTATTTCTATGCTATCACCAGCTTATCTAAAGAATCCTTGGATGCTCCCACCTCAGAATCGAACAGAGGAAGATACTGCCGTACAGGAAACCCAGACCAAAAATGGCTCTGATACTATTGTTGATCCACCAGCTTTACCGGAGGCTAGGGTTTCTGGATAAACGGTGTTGTGATGAGGCAACCAACTCAATTAAATATTATTCTTGTGATAAGTAGGTTGGGTCCATTTGTTTGTGAACTTTGTAAACATGTTTCTTGTCTTGTAAATAAAACTTGTAAGTAATTTATTGAAATATTTCCATCCTTTACCCTAGTATATTAAAATGTTTGTTTTAATTTAAAACAAACAAAAATTTAACGCAAAAGTATAAATATAACCCGCCCAGCAAATAAGTTAAATAGTATGATGAGACTCAGTGCTAATGTCTCGCTGAAACTAAAAAAAAACATTCGTTCTGGTTAGATTAGTAAAATCAAAATCTGTGTAACCCTTCTTACTTTATTAATTCTCATTATGAATTTACAATCATTCATTTACTGAAAAACTTTTACATAGAATGTTTTGAACGCACAATAACGTCGTTAAAAATAATTTAAAAAAAGTAAATATTGTCAACTAATCACTAGCCGAATAAACACGAATCTAAAGTAAAATTAGGTGTAGGTAAGTAATAAGTAAGCATTAGGTACTAGATGCATTCATGGCAGTGGGTGAATTTCTTTGCATGAAACCTTGCTAAAGCTGATTATTTTTGTTTCATAATATTGTCATTGGACACATCATATACGATTTTAGTTGTAAAAAATGCTTTTTGCTTCTGTTATTTCCATGGGTATTTTATTGTAAATGTTAACACCTTCGGATTCAATAAATACTTCGTTTCCTGTAATTAACTGTTTTAGATGGACACATTACTTATTATTGGAGTATCGCAGTTAATTTTTTTGTACTTACTAACCTCAATATTTTACTAAATTATTTTACTTCTGATTAAAAGCCTAGGTGCCAGTGCGCTGTCTTAACATATGATTCTGACTGACGTTGTTACTGTCAGTGTCATTTCTCACAACAACAAAAAGATAACCTACAAAATTTTGACCTCAGCCCAGTCAATAACAAAATGTTGAGGAATATTTTGCGTACTAGTCGGTGGCTGGCACGGAGGCAGATCAATAATGTAACTCCAGTGTTACTGCGCCACTACCCGCGTACATCATCAACATTCACTAGTGCATCGTTTGACCGCCAATTTTCGTCAAACCCGACTGCCCCTGATGCTTCCGATGTGGATCAGGCAGTTTTTGAAGAAATCTGCAACGAAACCCTTGAATCTCTCTGTGATTATTTCGAAGAAATTGTGGACTTTTCTTCAAATTTGAAAGGTGCTGACGTCACTTTCAGTGTAAGTATTCACTTTTCAAAGAAATCCTGACTAATAAAGTTAAAATCCTACTTCTGTGTAATTCTAATGTCTATGAATAAATCTAAGTATTAAAAGATTTAAATACGAAAGGGTCACTCGTATATGTTCAATTTCGTTAGTTGTTAATAATTCACCAAGTTTTACTTCCAGAATATTTCCAACAATTATTATTCTTATACATATTGTTTACTCAAGTGTATTGATATACAAGTAGGTACCTACCTACTATGTTGCATGTCCTTATCAACAAAAAGCTTTGTTACTGAAATCTCGGAAGTTGGTGTCAAAAAATGAAGAATCAACATTTATTTGTTATTTTGTAGTATTTATAATTGGAATTCCCTTGTTTATTTTTTTTTTTTTTTTTTGTATATTTGGTTGACATATATTTTCCAGTGTTTTAATCCAAACGGTTTGACTGATTTTGATGAAATTTCTAGGAGACAATTGAAAAGACAGCAAACTTGAACAAAATTCAACCGAATTGAGAATGTCATTAATTGTTCTGATAAACTAACTAAAATTAAAGCCTTAATTTTGTGGTTCTTTTAAAAAATAAATATGTCATTACTGTGATGAACTAGACTATAACCTTAATCATCATAATTCCATTGCCCTTCCCAATTTAGCTAGTAATAGTAACCCAAGTATACCAAATAAATCAAATTAAACTAAACAGATCAATACTTGCATCATATAAACATAATATTATTTATTACATTTCAGGACGGAGTGCTTACTGTAGCCCTTGGCTCTAGCTATGGAACATACGTAATAAATAGACAAACACCTAATAAACAAATCTGGCTGAGCTCTCCAGTCTCCGGACCAAAACGTTATGACTTAGTATTAAAAAATGGAGGCCATTGGATATACAAACATGATGGAATAAGCCTACATAAATTATTACAAGAAGAAATATCAAAAATAGTCAAAAGCAAAGTTGAATTTAAAAAGTGTGCTCATAGTTTAGTGTGAAGATTGTATATTTTATTTATTTCTTAGTATATAGGTTTTATTGTTTAATTTTTGTTTTATTTTAAATCCAAAATGGAGGTTATCGAAGATGGAAACATCATGGATCGAATCCCTATTCTTTTGCAAAGGGATTTGGAGTATTATCAGGTATAAACATAATATTGTTTTTGGTGCCAATTAGTAAATCATTTAAATACTTCTACTTAATTTCTGGAATGACAATCAAAATTAAAAAATATGCATTATAAGTATGCATTTAACTGCTGTAATTCCTTGAAAAAATTAATAAAAGCTGTTTCATAGCAATACTGCTAAAATAATTTTGAATAATTTTAGAATAGAGCGGAAAAACTGATAAGTTTACTGTAACAAATATACTGGGGCGTTGTTTCAACTATTTGAATTTTGGCCCAGGTTTGGTCGATCGCCAAGTGGAATACTGTCTGTTCGATCCACAACAAAGAGTTCCATCCAATAACATAATCGCAAAAATCGACTTCGCCCTGTTGTTTATTAAGCAATAATTTCTGTGTTTTGAGCCAGAAACTATTCAAACAAAGTGATAGTACAAAGACATACAAAAGTCCTTTTCATAGAGTTGTTAGAGAGGAATGATTAAATTATTGCCTGGATTTTTCAGAAAAATCAAACAGTCCTATCTGAAACCATTTGCAAAGGTGTTGTGGGTGGAAGACTAGATTTTCCTAGAAATGCTTCATTTGCTTCAGTCAAAATTGTACTATGGTTGGAAGAGGAGTTTTCCATTGCATTCAAGTAAGAAATTGTACTCTATTAAATGTATAATGAAAAGTTACAAACGCAAACTAGTTAAATAGGAAGAAATCAATGTTCATTTGTGTTTCTGCAATGTATAGTGTTGGCCAAAATCGGTCTTGGGTCTTGCAGTCTTGGTCTTGTTTTTGCATTTTTGCAAGACCAAGAATGACTCCTGCAAGATTTTAGCAAGAACAAGACTAAGCCTGCGAGACTCTTGTATCTCTATATAAACTCTTAAGATACATTGATAAAAAATAAAAAGATATATATCAATGTATTTTAAGAGTGTATACTCTTCAAGGTATTTGATATCACAAGTCTTTGAAATTAATAAACCAATTTCATGAACACTACATGAGTTAGCAAGATATACCTGGGTACCAGTACCTTGTAACAATTACATAAGAACCCTTTTGAAAACAGTTAAGAGAAACAGTGAGAGTTATTTTACACTTTCTTTAGAAAACTAGGTACTTACATAAGTATTGCTCTCACTGTCTTTTACTTAAATAAATGAAGATATGAATGTTAATTTGTGTTTCTGTAATGTATTTTAAGAGTGTTACTCCTCACGGTATTTGGTACGATGACATGTAGAAAGAAACTGAGAGCAAAATTTTAGTTCTCAAAAGAAAGCGAATCTGACTGTTTCTTTCAAAAGGGTTCCTAACTAATGCCTAATGGTAACGACCTAGGTAGCCTAGGTACCGCTACCCAGGTGTATCTTGCTTACCTATTCGTATAGTGTTAATGAAATCGGTTGATTAATTTCAAAGACTTTCACTAGGTCCCCAGTGGCATTCATTTCTAAGAATCGCGTCCCACCCGTACCTATATACGTAAGTAGGTACCTATCATCATATTGTAACGATGGTAGCTTCCTTGGCTGCGTCAAGTTTCTCGATAGAACTTTGGAAGTGTCTGGCAAAAGAATAAATAGTACCTACTGATTTGTGAATTGATGGAAAATATGCTTGATTTTATATGGAAGTCATGTAGTAGGTCTGATAAGGTAAATAAGTTAATAAGTACAAAATTTAGTCCCAATCCGTGTTGAATTCAATAGAATAATAAGTAATACGAGGAACCAGCTTCCCTGGTGTTACAATATTAACCAATCCAGACAATGCAAGGAGCTGGTGGCCGAGCGGTAACGGCCCCGACTTACGAATTTTGGTCGCGGGTTCAAACCCAGCCAGGCGCATTACTTTGTGTAATTAGTTTCATCACCACTGCTCTCAAAACGGTTAAGGAAAACATCGTTAAGAAACCGGAATGTCCTCTAGAAACAAAAATTCGAAGACGTGACATTCACCAACCCGCATTGGGCTCGCGTGCTGGAATACGGTCCATTCCCTCTCCTAGAGAGGAGGCCTGTGTCCCAGCAGTGGGAACATTAAAAGGCTGATTATGCAAACAATGCTTAGGTAGGTACCTAAACGCATAAGAAGGCTGCGTTTCGCCTACAAGCAAATCCAATGTAAGTTACATTACGAAGAACGATTGAGCTATTAACCACCTTATACTTCGGTAGCCTGCAATGTAATGCAACTTGTGTTCGACCTGGTGGTAGCGGGAAACTTAGCCTTACCTATATGTCCAAATAACTGAGAGCACACTGCTGGCATATATTACAGTCACTCGGTGATGTGGAGTTGTTCCACTTCCAGTATGGATTCTCTCGTACATTTTGCTGAAATACTAAGTTAAATACTAATAATCATTTACAGGCAAGGATCTGGCATGTTTGTGATGACAAAAGAGGATGAGAAAGGAGATATCGGCGTAGCCAAGACATCAGACCCAGACAAGTTTGTGCAGCTGGCTATCAAGTCTGGGGATTCCTTGTTGGGTAGGTGCTGATAAAGTTCATCTACTTTGATATTAATTTTCGCTCTGGTATACCTAATATTTACTGATGGTCGACCGAATATTGCTTTTTGGACACTTGGCAAAACATCAACATAGGTATACCGTAGACCGCATCTCAAAGTGAAAATTGTATAGGTAGTTGGTATCTATTGTTTACGCCACAATTAAGACCGTAAGGAAGGTATAGCGGCATTCGTTACCACTAGATGCCTAGATCGAGTAGCAGAACTAGTAGAGTCAAGAACCTTCGAGACTTTTTCTGTGCTAGAACATTCTAGAATTCTCGGAACCTAGTCAGTCGCGACCGATGTATACGCGGACTAACTGACGCCCTATATGAGGCCTGAATATTACATCGACCGAGTGAGTATCGGATTAGCGATACGAGCGATAACTTCGAGAGCGATCATCAACTGCGAATTAAAGTGATCTTTATTGCAATTGTGTTTTATGATTAGTGAGTTTAGTTAGTATACCTAATTTTTGGTTCTATCTGATCTATGAAGTCTAGTAGGTACCTAATTAAGTAGTCCCAATCAACACCTCTTCACACATTTTTTTTTACCAAATCAGCATTATCTATTCACGTTTCCCCAGAACATCTGCACATGCTAGCTCAAGAAGCTCTAGACCACGCTGATCTCCCGGTACTTACGGCTACGCTCGGAGCAGCTGCGTTGTTGAAGAACAGTCTATATTGCTATGTGCAGCATGTCGAGGACAGTGGCAACGCGGAAAGGTATTCGCTGCTTCAGGTAAATCCTAACAAATATTATAACAGAACTGTGAAAGTGTGTTTGTTAGGTACGCTTTAACGCCTAACTACATACTTTGCAAAGTTACGATCAAACATATAATTTATAGATACAGGAAGGTTGTAGATACAGGATACAGGTAAAGGCTGCTAGCACCTACTTATATGATAAGCAACAGGCAAAAATATAATGAAGACTCGGTTAAAACAGTAATGATTGAAGGACGGGTTATATTTTGTTCTGATATAGTTTGATAATTTCAACTCGTTAGTCGTCAACGTCCATACTATGTTGAATACACCGGTTCTCGTCCGATCACCGAAGTTAAGCAACATCGGGCGCGGTCAGTACTTGGATGGGTGACCGCCTGGGAACACCGCGTGACGTTGGCTTTTTGCTTTTTTGTTAGGTTTTATACATTTTCATTCGAAAATAAACTTGATTAATTTAATTGTTGGCAGTTTTTTAACCGCTTTGTTGCCAGCGCCATCTTTGTTTATCAGTCTATACGAATTTCAGGGTTGCTACAAACGCTACACTACAATGTCAGAAGCAGTTGGCGAACGAGTCCTTGATCTGCACAATCGAGTGTTATCCCTGTATATTCTACAAGATTCAGGAGGTCGACCGATAGATGGCAACACTAGGACTGTGCATGAGACTGGCACGCCATCTGTGCAGGGATGGTGGCTTTATATGAATGGTTAGTCCTCACTATAGTATCTTGTTACATTATCAAGATATGATTGAAAAAATATGCTAGTAAGCAAGAAAGTCTATAGGTCTGCAAAACAGGGTGGATAGTTCTGCAAATTCCATCGAAAAGGGAGAATCCTCCGAGCAGTTAAGTATTGTGTTTGGGTAGCAACTGCCCAATGTTTTCTGTCGGACTGTTGTGTATGTTCAAATCACGCAAAGAATTTTGATAGCGCCGTGTAGGATTTGTGGGAAGTCTGGTCTTTTTTGTAGTTTGTATATGGCGGTATAGATGCCACTAAAAGTCACTCTGGTCTTGTGTAAAAACGATAACTTCCGATTTCTATGTTCCAAGCCAAGGGTTACTAACAACCTATTATAGATTTTAAAACTAGCTTTTGAAATCTAGGCATTGTTTTGTAGATGGCATATTTTGTAGGATGTTAAACCAGTATTTCATAATATTTCAGGTAGTAGAAGAGATCTTTGGGATACAGTACCACCGCGGATGGCACAGAGAATATTTGCGGGAATGCTCAATGAAACGCTGACCATTCTCACTGTGAGATATTGTCAAGTAAGTAAACATCAGTGTTTTATATTTTTCCTATATTTGTCAAAGTCTGTATTTACATTTGATTAGGCTTGGAGCTTTGGTTTTACTGGGATTATATATTTTTGTCATGTGTCAATAGAAAATGGCACCCAGTTTCATTCTAGCTACTATAAAACAAATCAATTTAACATTCCAGACAAATACAACAGAGACAACAACACGTCTCCTCCTCAATGACATACTAAACATTCTTCTCTGCGTCGCCCAGCTGCTCCCATCTATATGCGCTAACGGCTCAGACCTGGCGGGGTTAGACGCTAAGCATCAGACGCGAGATGTCAGGGACGTGCATGCTAAGTGCAACGAGCTGTTCAAGTGCTTTGTTTATAGGGGGGCTGACTTGCATTTTATACATCAGGTAGGTTATAATAACACCTTCCTTCCTATACATTTTTTTTCTGGATGGGAACTCCCGTTCTGGGCAGAGCGGAAAGTAGTGTCAGACTCTTACTGACCAAAACTTACCCGTGATCCTTCTAGTGCCCTTTGCGTTCCAGGGCCGCGGTGACTCTTTCGAACAAATTCCGCAACCCTAGCAGGCACTGACCCTATGGGGGCCGTCTTCTTTTTCTTATACTTAGATCGCGTTTTCGAACTGTGATCGCTTTGCCGACGATGACGCCTGAGTCTTTCACTTGGTTATACAGTAGAAAGCTATAGCTAACAATAAAAAAAATGCTTTTCATTCACAATCCATCTTTAACGTCAATTTCCCATTCAAATTTACAGGAGTTCAAAGAGCGCGATCCTCCATCAATTCCAAGAGAATGTCCGTATCCGTGGTTCACGTTCGTCAGCCCCAAACTGTTCGACAAGTTGGACGACCCTTCTGTAAGGAGCACTCACGACCTGTGCAATAAGACTGCTCTGGGGTTGGAGCTAATAGTTCTGCTGGCGCAGCCGCAGCCGAACTGGGCGTTGATTGTGAAGGTATGTCACTAAATATACAACTAACTAGCAGCGCCCCGTGGTTTCACCCGCGTTGTTCCCGTTCCCGTGGCAATACGGGAAGAAAATATACCCTATGACACTCCACAATAACGTAGCTTTCTATTGGTGAAATAATTTTGAAAATCGGTTCAGTAGATCCAGAGATAAAAACGAAAAGAAATGATGCCTCTTTATTATATTAGTATAGATGAAAAAAAAAAAACAGTGGTAAAATGGAGGAGTGATACACTTTTGTGTACTGACTGGCGCAAAGTCACTACGGCTATTTTGTCTGGTGACGTAACACGCATGATTGGTGCGATGTCCTTGAATACCAAGGATTTTAAAACACTATTAACTTCGAATATTTTAGAGACTATTAATTGACTGTCTTTTATCTTTTCTTCGGGTACTTAGAAATTGAATTCTATAAAATCTGTAGCAAGAACATATTTCATTCCTTCTCGCAACAATTATGTATTGTAGCTCGTTAGATATAATAAACTACGTATAAAAGACAATAGATTTACAAGATTTTAAGAAAAATTGCAAGTATTTTTATAAGATAAGGCTTACTATACTGCTAGAATATTTAGACGATAACATTAGATAATTTAGATGAAAAAGAAGAACAGAGTTAAATAATTATAATTTAAGATTAATGTTTTTGTGTAGATTATACTTAAACCTAAAATTTGTACGCTTTACTAGCAGGACATAGTGATATATTTATTAATAATAAGCACCATCTTTGTTAACCTGACGACTTTGATGACCACAAATAAAAACTTTGACTTTGAAAAACTTTGACTTTGAAAAACTTTGACTTTGAAAAACTTTGACTTTGAAAAACTTTGACTTTGAAAAACTTTGACTTTGAAAAACTTTGACTTTGAAAAACTTTGACTTTGAAAAACTTTGACTTTGAAAAACTTTGACTTTGAAAAACTTTGACTTTGAAAAACTTTGAATTTGAAAAACTTTGACTTTATTAAAATTGCTGTCCCAGGTTCTAATGATGCGCGACTGCCACCTCTCCCGGCTGCTCCTAATCCGCGCCATACGCCACATGTGTGCCGACAACCTGAAGTGGCCGGCGGACGGGCTGTGGTACAGCGTCCATGACAGACAGATCAAGTGCGCTGGCTTCCTTTGCACCGCCGACGGGTTCTGCAGGTTTAAGGGAGATGTTAATCGTGAGTGACCAAAGACCAATTCAAGCTGCAGCATGGTTTTTAGGCAATCGGGACAGTGAGGTCGTAGGATCGCTACGCAAAGCTTGTGGCGCCTCCAGGGTGTCTGTGGTTTTAGGTGGAGTTAGGTTGTCTATGTTAGCTAGGCCACCCACGCACAATGGACTGAATGGGAGTCTCAATGCGGTTAAAAGAGTCTATACTACCCAATATCGAGAAGTACCCACAGCATTAGTATATATACATACTACAGTAAAACAAAAACAACTGTGTTTTTCTCTTAGTTTAATTATATTGATGACTAGCAGCGCCCTGCGGTTTTACCCGCGTAGTTCCCGTTCCCGTGGGAATATGGGGATAAAATAAATTACTCAGGGTGAATGTAGCTTTCGAATGGTGAAAGAATTTTTGAAATCGGTCCAGTAGTTTTCGAGTTTATTACAGTTACATACATAAATACAAATCTTTACTCTTTATAATATTAGTATAGATATGCGATTTATTAAATCTTTGTGTTTCACTAACAACTTCTACATTTCAGCGGGTGAAGAGTTAGCTCGTGCAGCGGGCGCTCTGACATACATTCTGGCAACGATCGGTAGTAAAGCAGAACTCAAGTCGACTTTGTGTTACGCACTTGAGATTTCCGGAAGAGACTGGGCAGCTTGTCTGGATAAACGTCAGGTATACTTTTTTTTTGTATGGGACATCGTCAAATGACTTCTCCCGCTCTGGGTGGAGCGGGCGGGAGTGTCAGACTCTTACTGACTAAAACCCACCCGTGATCCTTCTAGTGCCCTATGCGTTCCAGAGCCGCGGTGACTCTTTCGAACAAATTCCGCAACCCTAGTACGTCAGGTATACTCTGGATTTGTGGTTTTGTCACACGCATCACAGCCACACCCCGTCCTAGGGTCACGTGTGAATAGTGTTGTCTTTGGCCGCTAGCGCGGTATCGCTGGTGGTTGCAATGTGGTCGGTACCCACTCAGCATTTGGCTTGTTTGGCGGCGAAGTGTGGTCACACAAATCCTGGATTTGAACATATACAACAGTCCGAATATCAACCATTGGGCATTTGCCCACCAGACACAACACCCTTCTTGTAGGAGGATCCTGCCTATTCAATAAAGGTTTACGGGACCTTATACCCTGTTCCAAGTACCTGTACAGGATGTTCCAGAAATACGTTTTCATAGGGTTATGTTTGTATCTGCTATACGATTAGAAAAAAATATCAAAATAAAAACAATTGGATATTAAGATTTTTTTTATATTGATATTTTATAGCCGCGCATTATGACCCTGCACGTCTGGAACACCCTGCATAAGTGTGAAATAAACTTACGAGTAGTTTATTTTTATTATATTTTTTTTTAATCATAAAAAATTGTGCCCGACAAACTAGCTGCGAATTTGGTTACAGTACGTGTGAACTCTCCATTATATGAAATAAAGAAAACAAAATAACAATACGAAAGTCGGTAGCAAATAAATATAACTTATCCTTATCATTGTGGTTATGGTTCTTATATTTCGAGAGTGTTTCTAATTTTTTTTTAAGAAAAAAATTGTTTAAAAGGACCGACTAACCGACCATTTTATTTCCAGGTTTGGTGCGATCGACGGCCTCCGTGGCTGGCCGGAATATTAGCGATAGTGGGCTCCATTTTACAGTTCATACCTCCGATACTAGTCAATGCCGTTCAGACCGGGGCTTCTATGTATCAGGTATATATAACATAATAAATAAATAATATAATTGTTAAAACATAATTAAATCTGTATCTCTCTTACAACATTGCACTTGTTTTAATGAAACTTAAAAAAAAAACTAGAATAAAACATATTTCATTCCTTCTCGCAACAATTATGTATTGTAGCTCGTTAGATATAATAAACTACGTATAAAAGACAATAGATTTACAAGATTTTAAGAAAAATTGCAAGTATTTTTATAAGATAAGGCTTACTATACTGCTAGAATATTTAGACGATAACATTAGATAATTTAGATGAAAAAGAAGAACAGAGTTAAATAATTATAATTTAAGATTAATGTTTTTGTGTAGATTATACTTAAACCTAAAATTTGTACGCTTTACTAGCAGGACATAGTGATATATTTATTAATAATAAGCACCATCTTTGTTAACCTGACGACTTTGATGACCACAAATAAAAACTTTGACTTTGAAAAACTTTGACTTTGAAAAACTTTGACTTTGAAAAACTTTGACTTTGAAAAACTTTGACTTTGAAAAACTTTGAATTTGAAAAACTTTGACTTTATTAAAATTGCTGTCCCAGGTTCTAATGATGCGCGACTGCCACCTCTCTAAATTATTAGGTTTCGATTTTTTATAACGATTACTTAATCTTTTTTCCAGACAATGGCCCTCTGTCTATCCTGCATATCAAGATCTCTAGACTGTGTTCCGCGGAGCTTTGTGAACGCATGCTCAATCATAGAGGGCACTCTTCCCTCTCACATAAATCCCGTAGGAGGTTCTGTACTACTGCAAATGCTGGTAACAGTCACCTACGAAGAAATACAGAAATGGGCTGATGAAGAAATTGAGAAAGAAAAAGAGGGTAAGCGCCATCTATTGGTGTAATTGTGGAACTTCTTGATTTGTGACAGCGCCATCTAGTTGTAAATAAAAGAACAAATGAGCTTCGACTCTTAGGTCTTATGGTATCAAAACTTTTTAGCGTCGCTTTGGAGTTATAGTTGCTATACTCTATATTTTTTGTATTATTATGAATATGGGGATAGAGTTAATTTATCTTATAGGACGTCTAATCTTTCGTAACTAATATTTTGTGACTAAGTCATATCATAGTATTTATCTGCATTTTGTTTTATTTCACAGTAGCATCAGCAGCCAATGGAGAGCCACACACTATGAGCGCAAGATCTAATAGACCGACGTCTAAGCACGTCAGGATTGCTGGTCTAGGGCAGACAAGTGAGTTCCTACTAAATCGTACTAAGTCCTCTTCAGTCGTCAAATACAGATGCTGTAAAGCTTTCAGTTAAAATATAGCTTGCCAGAAATCGTTATGAAGAAAATTATTGGTGGATTCTTATTATAATAGAACATGCCTTTCTATCGAAAAGGGCAATATTACTTGCTGTTGTTTATTTTTTTATCAGTTAACTTTTTAATTAATTAGCGGTTAGCAACCAGTTTTATATATGACTATTGCGATCAGAACGGTTCGTTTTCATAAATACAACAGCAATTTGACTTACTGAACTAAGCCATTTTTTCCACAGCAAATTCGTCTTTTAGTTTCGATGGTAGTCACAGCAGTGCGTCCTCCATAGCCCTCGCGGTCGCCGAAGCTCTATGTTCCATAGACGAGGATGACAAACATACCAGAGACATACAACTGCTCATAGAGCGGGCTAAGAGGAAAGTGGTGCTGTCTGAACAGTTTGGGCTGGAGGATTTTCCGGAATTCGCTGAGTTGTTTGAGGAGGTAGGTTCAAAAAGGATTTTATTGTAAATTTGTTTGACTTTGGGTTAAATTAAATAAGGATGAATGTGATCAGACCTTTCCAAGCCATTGTTATTAAGCTATACCGATGGAAACGATTTTGTGACTTCTGTGATTCCATACAGGGTGATCCAAAAGTGCGTGGTCATATTTTAGGGTTGCATTCTGTATCTGGTATAAAGTAACGAACAAATAGCAAAAATATTTTTTTTAAAAAAAAAACCTCCTTAGTCGACTTACAATTCCAAAAAAACTAATCAAGCAGTTCGAACCAGTTGGTGGCATAATTTCTGTGATTGAACTAAAAGTATTTTTTATGGGTTGTTTGAAAAATGACAATATTATCTTTTATATTGATATTGTCTTTCTGGTGTATAGCTAATACACAACACCGCTCTTAAATATCACCAAGCACTTCTGGAAACACCTGTAAAGTTGTATCTAGTACCTAGGTGGCATCTAAATATTGTTGATTTTCAACCCTCGACTCTAAGTCGAGCATTGAAAAACCAAAATCGCGCTTTTATTTAGGCATTAATTTTTTAGTCGCTTTGTGTTACTGATACGGACAGTATTAAAAGCACAGCATGGCTGTCACGTCGCATACAAAATCTAACTAATAATAAAAGATTGTTTCCCAAAATGCGGGCCGCAGTCTTTATCTATACTATAATATATAAGGCTGCAGAGTTTGTTTGCTTGAACGCGCTTATCTCAGGAATTACTGGTCCGATTTGAAAAAATCTTTCAGTTTTAGATAGGCCATTTATCTGTATATATATACCATCACGCTAAGACTTAAATAGATTTACATTTGAGTGGGAGAGAATGGTTATAAATCTTATTGTTTCAGGGTGATGTGCCAGGATCTAACGCAGAGAGAGCAAGCGACGCTGCTGCCCTAACTAGTCAAATACTTATGACATCGCCTGGAAGAGATAGCCTCCGAGTAAGTACCTTGACGTTGTACGTTTTGATGACGCATATATAAGTGGTTTGCGTTAGGTATATAAGGCTGAAGCTGAGTTATGTTAATGTACAAAATTACCAAAATTACTAAAATAACCATTAAATGCATCAGATAGCTTCAGAAGTGATATTTTCTTAACTTTTTTAATTTTTTAAAAGTCAAATTGCTTTTTTGTTTTCATGTTGTTTCTTTACTCTATAGCAGCTACAGAACACCATTTTTAGATATAACTTCTGGAACAACCTGTATACTGTTCTTTAATTCTTTATTGTACACCAAAATAACTAATAATATATTATACATAATAAATTGCATGTACAAGGGCGAGCTTAACTCAAAGTTGAGTTTTCTTCCAGCAAACCTTTGAGTGATAGAGAGAGATCAGTTTTTTTTTTGAATAGAAAAATCGGCTATTTGTGCATTTTTATTATATTTTTAGGTTATTTATGAGCATCTTGCACTGCATTCCGAGTGGATATACAAAGAGCTGGGCATTCAAGACTCTTGCGATGTGGACATATCTTTGAACAAGGCCCCGCTGCTGTACACCATGTTCCATATAGGGAAGCAGCCATTTGATCAGGTACCTACCTCAACAATTTCAGTCTTAGCAGTTTTTGAGTTTTATTTTCCTGAAAATTGAATTTATTATCTGATGTTTTTTTGACGTGATAACGTCTTATAATCGACTAGCGACCCGCCCCGGCTTCGCACGGGTGAAATGTAGATACTAATGTTTCCTCTACTATAATATGCATGTATTATACATATAAAACTTCCTTAAGAATCAGTCTATCTATTAAAAAAAAACCGCATCAAAATCCGCTGCGTAGTTTTAAAGATCTAAGCATACATAGGGACAGACGGCGGATAGCGACTTTGTTTTATACTATGTAGTATAAAAAAACTTTTTACAAAAAAATACAACCGACTTTTCCACAAAAAATCAGAAAAGTACAAAATAACTTTAATTTCGGAAGTCGGTGTTCAAAAAACGAAAAAGGAACCACAAACACCGAGTTCCGAAATTAAAATTATTTTGTACTTTTTTATTTTTTGTGGAAAAGTCGGTTGTATTTTTTTGTAAAGTTTTTTTTTTTTTCAATGATCTGTTATGATTTATTAAATTAATTCCGTTAATAAACTGTTCACAAGTGTACTATGTTAACCGTTTCTTATGTAAAATATAGCTAATTTTATCTCAGGGGACCAATAGGCACCTGAATAGGTGCCGAATCTTTAACTTATATTGTATATATATTAGAGGGGACGAATGGGTACCTTAAAAATAATATTTTTTATTAAAATATTAATTGGTCCCCTACCAGGAGACCAATGGGCACGTATATAGGGGCCGAATCTACAACTTTTATGGTGGGGGACGAATTTTAGGGGACGAATAGGCTCTGACCCGTCCTAAGATTATTTTGAAAATAAAAAATAATTGTAGGTAAACATCGTTGAAAACTTTTTACAAAAAATAAAACCGACTTCTAAACAAAAAAACCAAAAAGTATAAAATAACTTTAATTTCGGAACTCGGTGTTTTTGGTTGCTTTTTTGTTGTTGAACACACCGACTTCCGAAATTAAAGTTATTTTATACTTTTTGGTTTTTTTGTTTAGAAGTCGGTTTTATTTTTTGTAAAAAGTTTTTTTATTTTTCACTTTTTAGTGGTACCTACACCCCCTCCCCTCCCCCACCTAAACGAACCAATCACATTGGTGTAAAAAAAATCGTACTGCGCCTTTGCGGAGTAAGCTAAGAGGTCGTCAATGTAGGCAATGTAGATATTTTTTTTAGATTTTTCGAAAACCGCCATCACCATTTGGTCTTCATGGGACCATTTGGGAAGTATACCCTTTCCAACAAAAAAAGAATTTTTCAAATCGGTTGACAAGCGACGGAGATATGCGCGAACAAACAATAAAAAAAAAAAAAAAAAAAAAAAAAAAAAAAACATACAAACATCCGAATTGAGAACCTCCTCCTTTTTTAGAAGTCGGTTAAAAACAGATGAACGCTGGCTGCACGCACGAAATAGCATGACTCATTGTCACGTTCCGCCTGAGCCAAGCGTGCAAGCGAGAGTGCGGAGCAAGCGATA
Source organism: Hecatera dysodea (assembly GCA_905332915.2). Lineage (NCBI taxonomy): Eukaryota > Metazoa > Arthropoda > Insecta > Lepidoptera > Noctuidae > Hecatera > Hecatera dysodea. The sequence goes on along the minus strand of HG995289.1, from coordinate 5,854,507 downwards.
GAGACGCACGATCTGCCTCAGCGTTCGGCTTGTGACGTATGCAATTTTTCATCAATGTTTTCTTATGACGTAATCACGTAACATTATCGTCCTTAAACCTACTTTACAGACAATAAATTTTTATATGTATTGTAAATAAAGCCCTTTGTTTTTTCTTTTGTGTACCTCAACATAAGTATGTGTCTTTTTGTGTACAAAAACATGTTAATGAATTCATTTGTGTAAATAGCTATAGTATCGACACAGTGAAAATATTTGTCGCAAAGGCCGTGCCACTTACCCATTTTGGCAAAATATTTAAATAACTCAAAATTCATCAACAGCCTAGCCTTTTCCTCCCACTCAAATCGGATTCACCTGAATACCAGTATTTTACGTGCTGGGTAACACAGTTCTTCTTGGGAAGGCTGGTGGAAATGTAGCGAACTGACCAGTTTAAAATGACATTCTATTGTATTGAAACCTACATTTACGAATAAAGTTGATTTGATTGGATTTGATTTTTAAACTTAATAAACGAAAACCACATGGTCTAACTTGATACCATAATCCGTATGTTTTGTCCTTAGTTCCTCCGCGGAGAATGGTCAATACCTTGGAGCAAGTTGGTCTCCGTAGCCAAGGCCTGGTCAGGGCTAGAAGGAGTACGGGTCCACATCAACAGACGAACAGATGTCCGTAATATGAAGACCCATGGAAAGGCAAACAAACAGCTGATGCAACTTTGTGCCATGTTCAAGTCTAATAGTGAAGGGCTTTTGTAATCGGGTAACGTCGGGGATGCTCGGGACTTGTCGGGTCCTCAGATAAGTAGAGACGTCAAGACAATTGTAATATGAAGTTGCAGAGGAAAATAAGTGATGCGATTAAGTGCTATGTTGAAGTCCAATAGAAGTTATGCTATCGGGCAACTTCGGGAATCTTCGGGGCTTTTCGTGTCCACACCACATGAGTAAATACGCTCAAACGTTTCCATAATTAATTAGTTAATTCAAATGAAGATGCATAGGAAAACATTTGCTTAAAATATATGCTATATTAATAGTCTATAGCCGTGTAAGTATTTTGATCTAAAATAAATGTTAGCCTTTAAAATTGTTAAAACATTTTTTATTTAACCTTTTTATTTTTGATAAAACACTTCGACAGCCGAAAGGTATAAACTAAACTACAACCTATTCTTTAGAATTAGCTTTTTGACTTCACTTGGAACACTTTAGTGTTTAACATTAACCCCCGAGGAAATATCACGCGATGATAATTATCCTATTCCATGTTCTACCCCCGTGTTAAGTTTCACCCAAATCTGATCACCATTAAGACGTGAAGAGCTAACAGTCACACAGACTGATTTATTTTCGCATTTATAGTGTTTAGTTTGGAAGTATTGATTTCAGTGAAACACAAGACAAAGTTCACTTTACCCACATAAATCTCGACTTCAATATCGAAATCCAAGCACCATAAAATTCACCACTCATATTAAGCCCATCCAATCTGCGACCAATATCTATAAAACGTCAACGCTGAAATAAGTCTCCAACTCCGTACAAAATACAATATACTCCAATAAAATATTCACAAGGACATGAATTGTGAAACATTTTTCTTCTCAGTTCAATAGAAGTTGGGGTAACTTTTCTCGAAGTCGGTGTCATAAGTTTTATACGGTACTCGATGTAAGTTTGCGCCATAGACAGTGACATTTAGTAAGATTAAACACAGTAGATTTTATTAGGAGTTCCTCTGTAATAAGTTTCCGGAGCGTTGGAACCGAGAGGCTAGAAAATCGTTATTTTGTTCCGATATCTGATATTTTGAACGTGCAACCGGAGTTGCTTTTTGTAAAGTTCGTTTTGTGACCGACGCGCGACGTCCGTGTTTTGTTATTGGAGATCGGAAAGTTTCAAGTTTATTGTAGTTTTCTCTTGGGTGTGTGTGCCCATGTACTAGACTCTAAGGAATTAAATATAAGGGGTGTTAAGCTTGTGTCCTCTGTGTAGTTTAAGATTATTTTCAAAGAATGCGATCTCCTTGTGAAATAGGCGTAATTTTACTAAAAAAAAATCAACATGGAGAATCAATATTTTTGATAAAATTAACAAAAAATATGAACGCATTATGATTTTTAGGGTAATTTTTGTCTCCATTTTCGGTCATGTATCTGTGCGTGTAGTTCCTCTAGTGTCTACACATGTAAAATATTTAAAACACGTCTACTTTAGTGAAGAAAATCTTTCGAAGTTGCTCATTCAAGTCACCTAATTTTTATACACTCCAATACCACCTTTAAAACTTCAAAACTAATCAAAGAATAACACTAAATCCGAAAAGCAAACCCAAGTGCTTTATAAGCCACGAAAACGGTGTATCGGAAACCGATGCAAATAAACTTGAACTGGGGTTCGATTCCCGAATCTTTAGCGGGCAAACACTGTCGACTGTGTCGCTACACGTTACGCTCTGTGCTGCTAGACATGTTAGATGTAAATTGAGAACCAGTCAGATGATTACCAGGGGTTCAGATGTCGAGAGAAGTTTGGGAAATATTTTTTTTTTTTAGCCGGACAAACCAGTCAGGCTGGCCGAACATTTGGGCAAAAAGGCTGCCACTTAATTTTATAGTTTTAATATAACCGAACAATTTTTTTTATCATTTACCATAAAATCTTCTTAAATTCTAATGAAACAAAAACAACAATAAAATTGAGTGAGCCATGTCACCAATATTATTAATCATTCAATATTCATTTCATTAATTGCAACAGTATTAGTATGCACTACGTAGGAAGCGATACAAGGTGGGCGAAAATATGCTCTAATTTAAAAAGCCTATCAAATATCCGAACAGGCCGGACGCCGCCGCGCCGTTTAATTTGGCCGGACACTCGATCAAAAAGCCTGACCGCGACCGGCTTTATCCGGACGCCTGGCAATGCTAGTCACACAGATGTGTGGGGAATGTTCTTCTAAATGTTCAGGGTGCGTAGTGTAGGTTCTCACAAGCCGCGTACGTGTGTAGGTGCTTATGCATGGACGTTAACGAAGCAAAATGAGTAAGTAGGTACCTATTTATGTATTGGGCACGCCACTGTCGTGGCGATACTCACCTCTTTCATGAGTGGCTAGAGAGGTACCTCGGCACCGGCGTCCTCACCTTCCGCCTGACACAGGTACACTCTGGAGACGTATGCTATGCGGAGCTATCTGTACCCACACTAGGAAACTGAGTAAACTAGTTAAAGCTAACTCCTTAAGACCTGGTTTAACAATTTATTTATTTTATATATCTTTCTTAGCAATAGGTACTCACCAAGTTTAATTTTTCAATTGCGCTTCGAACCAATCGACATTTCAAACAAGACATACACATTCACACACACACACACACAAACGCACACACAACAAAACATTCCCTGTTTAAAAAAGTCAGTAAGTAAATGAATTAAAAACTAATCAGCAGCTTTGTGTGTTATGTTGTTGGGCAGCTGGTTCAAGGGCTTTATCCAGAATGCAATATTTCTGGACACGGCTCATATCGTTACGAGATTCCTCTCTCGGGAGCCCTGATCACCGGTAACTTGGATCCTGTTCCCGATACCGTTGGGCTGCTCTTTTATATTCTTGATTTTTACATATTTAAAAATATAAATAACTAGCGGCCCGGTACGTGCTTCGCTACGTATAAAGTGAAATAAAATAAACAAATCGGAACATCAAATTCATTTATTTAATCAAAAAAATATTTTATTTAAAATCGAAATCAATTGCTAGCTATTTACAACACACTTAATCCAAAACATTTGGATAAACAATATTTTTTGTTTTTCCATTTTGAGCATAAATAAACAAACGGCTGGGGGTACCGACTCTGGAACAGGCAACATATAACTGGCCATGTGAAAAACAATGTTCCTCCAAATTCACACCACAAACGTGAAGTGTTTGACCTTGGGCCTTGTTGATGGACATCGCAAATGATAAACGCACAGGATATTGTAAACGTTTGAACTCAAAAGGCATATCAGTTGGAATCATAGGTATACGCGGTATCAAAACAACTTCTCCTTTTGATTTACCAGTTAAGATCGTAGCTTCAATCAAATTTGGCAATAACTTTTTCACTGCCAATCTGGTTCCGTTACACAGTTTTGGTGGATTAATATTTCGTAACCTATATTTGCTCGTCTGGCTGGTGGCATTTTTCCCGTATGCACATATGTTTTCGCTTAAAAATCGAAAAAAAAAATTAGAACAAAAAAAAAACAAATTCCCAAGAAGCTGTCGCATATGATGCCATGTGAAATCATATACGGCAACTTAGAAAAGTATACATAAATTCAGGACTCACCGTTTGTATGAATGCACTGCAAATGCAATTATGTGAAAAGAAAAAATTTATCGCTGATAATATGATTTAATCAAACCACGTCCAAAATGAATTGACGGCATGAATGACATAACAACGTGCTTGTCCTGTCAACAAAACTTCAAAAAAGTTTCTGTGAAAAAAGTTTCTATTGAATTCATTTATTACAAAAAATGTGACAAATGAGGAACCGCTCGACCGATTTTGTGCAAACTTCACATAAACCATCTACTAAATATGCCGACCAAATCCTAAGCATTTGGTTTGGATAGGTGAGCCCGTTCTTGAGTTATGGAATTACAACGAAAAGTGGCATTGATTTTTATATATATAGATATGAAGAAAAGATAACACAGAGCTTCTGATTAGTTTATAAGTTGTAAATGACTTATAAACTAATCAGCAGCTCTGTGTGTCATCTTTTCTTCCTAAATTTAATTTGGGTCACCTTTTGTAAACTATAGTTGCAATATTGCCCCGTGGGAAAGAGCAAGACAGCCTCAACACAGTATTGTCTATTAATTACTGGGGATTGTCTCATTTATATATAACTTTTTTTAGACAAATAAACATTTAACATTTTCATTTCACCCGGTTTTGAATTCCGCATAAGGACACGCCCGGGTATCACCGCTCTGCCCCAAAAAGATGTCTGCATAGTATTCGGGACCCGCCAGAGCCAGTGCCTGCCAGGTTTGCGGAATTTGTTCGAAAGAGTCACCGCGGCCCTGGAACGTAAAGGACACAAGGTCAGTAAGAGTCTGACTGACACTCCTTTCCGCGTAGAGCGCAAGAAGTCATTTGATGATTTACCGTCCTTACAATATCATATGTCTATTATGTATATTGCCGCCCATTGTGTCACCCTATGTAATGTTTTCTTCATCTATATTTTCTGTAACTTATATGGTGTACATAATAAAGAGTATTCTATTCTATTCTATATTTATGTAAGGACTGTAGCAGGAGACGTTCTTTAGTTTCTGTCCCCTATGGGAAAAAATGTGAGTTCAATTCCCACAAAAATCTTTTTTGAGTTCTGCTGTTCCAATAGACAGAGCAGAACTCAAAAAAATATTTTTCACGGCTGCGCTCTCCATAAATTAAAAACCTTAATACTGTATCTCTTTGTATTCAGTCGATACTTCTTACGCTCGAAAGACGAAAGCATTATTTGAATAATTCTCTTATCTATAGCTAAACGACTAAGTACTGATTGCAAATCGATAAATGACTGATTTATAACCAGCCAACTCCAATGGCAATCAACCATCAGAAAAACAAATACATTAAAAAAAAAACTTCGAGTCTCAAGTGACTTCCCGCATCAGTGTAGGGGTTAGATCACCGAAGTTGTCCCGGAATTGTTTATTCAAAGCGCGCCGCCGACGTGATGCGATTGTTACATTCCGGGACGATTCCAATCAAATTTTGATTTATTCCTTTTGTTCCACTTTACATTTTCGGTAATGTCCGACTGATTTCGTTGGGATTTGACGTGGGATCAAGACTTGAAAAGGGAAGGAAATAGAAACGTGTTTAGGCATGCAAAGCCGTTGGTTCCCATTGTTTGCTATGTTATTACGATTTTGTATAATATTTATAATATTCTCAGAATGTATGTCTATTGTCATTGTATCCTACGACATTTTCGTGTGCGTCATAGGTCTCTCAAGAGAAAATAGAACATAAGAAAGAAAACATGTTTATTTGGCTCACAGACACACAAAATCAGGAACGCCTTTACCGTTGCGAAGCCCCGGACGGCAGATCCTTGCGAGGCCCTTGTTCTTTTTTTATATTGAATATGAATCGAAAGTAGGTATGTTTATTCGTTTGCGGTTTTTCCTAAGATTTGATCTATACTGTCAATAGTAAACTTAGTATAAAAGTTAATTTTACTGTTTGTTAGTCTCCGTAAAACTCATAAACGGCATGACCGGTCTTGTTTGTTATTTACGTTACCGGACGAGGTTTATATGAAAAAACACGAGTGAAGCCTGGAAGTTTTAAATAAAACAAAATGAACTACGAAATTACCAATTTGAAAAATTATAAAGCTGAAACAATCGAGTGTCTCCGAATTTCTCAAACTCGAATAATTGTAATTTGATATGAAATAAATGTATTTTATTGCTGAAAATATAAATGTAAGGTATCTGAACTCAGGACGCGCGAAGCCCCGGGTGGTTTGGTTGCCCTGTTCACTACCTCCTAAAGTCGCCACTGCACACAATGAAGAAACAGTAAGGATAGGAAAACTTAATTTTAAAACAGTAACATTGTTTGCCTAACGGCTGTTCCAAATAGGTCCAGCAGTGCTATTATGTAAGAACTCACGTGCGAATTCGATTCATATCTCATTTTCGATTACACTTCGTAACTCACCTGAAGTGAAAAGTATTTGATATTCTGACTGTCAAGTTAAGTTCGCTTCACCTATGTTCTCACTTAGTGGCGCTAGTGTAGTTTTCATCAAGTTACAGAATACCAAATACAGTTTTCACCGCAGAATCAGAAGTGAGAACTGGAGTGAGTTCTTACAGAATAGCATTGCTGTTCAGCAAAATGCTCAAAAACTATAAGTTGCCTAACACTGGTTTGCCTTACGGTTAGCAACCTCTACTGACAACTTGCTGACTTCAAGAGCTTTACAGTCATCACTTCTATAGTAAATCGATTTTCGCACAAAGCTATTTTAAGTTCCATCCATTTTTATTTGCTCACAAACTTGTCCCGGAATCTGACGGTAAATTGGAAAGCATCATCTGCCTAGCCTTTTCCCAACTATATTGTATTTTACGTGGAGCGGCTGCCTACCAGACCTCCATAAGACCACAACCCATTAACTGGGAAACACGGTACTTCTTGGCAAGACTGGTGTCAAATTTTCTGGCTTCTGACAATCCGTAATGACTGCCAACGATCTCCAAAATGATAGCCGGGACCAACAGCTTACCGTGCTTTCCGAGGCACAGGGAAGTCTCGTTATGTTAAGATGGTCACCCATCCACAGACCAACCTCGGCAAGCGTTGCTTAACCTCGAAGATTGACCCGTGCAGCTGTTTTAATTTAGCCACGAGCTCTTCTATTGGAAAGCTTCATTTAGTGTTTTACATTTCAAGTTATTGATATTGTATCAATACACTTGTAACTGCGTGTCGGGTAAAATGCTTTGGTCCACACACACAACAAACCAGCACTTTAGTAAAGTACTGTTAAGTGCTTAATTCCTGGTAATTCTGGGTAATCGTGAGTTGATCGCAGTTAATGACGAAGTTTATTCATGAGGTTTCCGCTAGCGTAACGAGTAGGTTTAATAGTAGTCAGCAGTAAGCACCGGTGGATATAAATGGTAATTATTATCATTATTCATCCTGTAAAATCCTGCTATCATTAAATGGGGTTCTCTGCCTACCTACTCTTTAACGAATACTTGAAGGATATTTCTAATGGCGACTAGTTTGCATATTTATGTGGTATTATGGAAAAGGATTGCGTTATCCTATGATAACTATCCTATGTTATTTATTTATTACACGGCCAAAATAGCGGGCAAGAGCAACCTATCATTCAGAACTTCGGCAAAAAGGGGAGAGCTTAAGAACTATCTTCAGAAAATGCAGTGCTACGTATAGCCTTCATTTTGTAAATTTTTAGTAATCTTTGAATCTTTCTATACTTATAATTTGCCACTGAATTATCTATCTCTTAAGTTGTCTTCCATATTTATTCTTCTGCTCTGACTTTCCTTTGTTTGGCTACGATGTTCCTGCTTCGGAAGAAAAAGTTGACTGACCATCGTATTTTATCTCACCGTTATGGTTTATCCTAAACCAAACACGTTATTGACCAAGGATTTCATTAAGTCTCCTTATAATATTACTACTCACTATTTCACATCTGACCACCACCAAACGTTCCTATTTTCTCAGTCCGCACTGCAACCAACATTGCAACTTATTACTAGTCATACTATATCCGAAACACATAAACAATAGGTTCCAATTTCCTACAGAGGCGACCTCGTGCAATCTTCGAAAACTATTGACGAAGTTGTGGGAGTAGGTAAGCATAAATTGTGTCTGTAGCCGATAGTTTGGAAACTAAATGTCCGCTTTTGTGAGCTATCTGGTAGCTTGGGCGCAGCCTGGCTTGGTGTATTTGCTAAGTAAATTGAGACAAGCTTTGGCGCTCCCTTCTGAGTTGTAAACTGTAATAAGGAGACTTCATTTACGTAAGCGAATTAGTGTTAGAGAAAGAAAGAATGCATGTTATTTTGGCACACACAAATATACATAATAATAAGAACAAAAATGGGCAAATGCCTCTCTTTCTTTCATACCTTTTGCTATTTTGGGCCAGTATTTTCGGTAGAAGTCGAGTTCTTCTTTCTTAAAAAAAAAAAATACAAAAAAAATATAAACGACTACTAAAAAAAGAATAAATAATTTTTCACTTTTTAGTGGTGATACTTCACAGCTAAAGATATCCCATTACAGCGTGTTAATTGGTGTAAACAATAAACAGACATGCGAATTCAGCAAGCTCGGAAAATTTGTTATCATTTATTGAAGAATTCCATTTCCTATCTCCGAAGATCTTCACCAAATTAAAAGGGACCACCTCGAAATACTATGATCCTATTCCGAACCATCGTATACTTACATTTTTTTTTTCATTTTACTTCGGTAAGTGAAAATAAAAACCTCATCAATGTAGTCGAAGCCAACACATTATTACAGATAACTCAAATACTAGTCGTCAGATCTCACTCAAATTTAAATTGCCACGTAACGAACACCAGTTTTCGAATATAACTATAATCATTAAAATCGGTACACCCAATAAAATTTTATGAGGTAATACACAAAATAAAAATACAGTCGACTTGAGAACCTCTTCCTTATATTGTAGTCGGTTAAAATCAAAAGTGAGGAAACTTAATTTTAAAACATAGTATGTATGTGTCACGACTGTGCAAAATAGGTCTTTTTCACGCACGACAAGCTAACGAAAGAAAACCATTTCGGGTCTGTTCAAACATTATGTTACCTGAGTCTTTATTAAGCAAAGGTCCACCGGATTTTCGGCTTGAGGGGAAAGCATTATCGTTAAGAATTAACAACCAGAAAAACCTAACAATTAGGTACATTTTGTATGATCTGCACTTCAAACTAATGGCAACGGTCGGAAGTGGTGTGGGAGAAGAGAAACTAATTAAAACACTTAAAAAGATTAAAGAAAATTGCGATTCTAAGAGCGTTTTCAATTCAAATTACCTTCAAAATTAATTTCAATACCATTTGATTTCTACATTAGTCAATTAGAAGGAAAGCTTTAAACAAAAAACTAATATAGTGAATTAATAACTAACAGTAATAAGGGTAGAACAAAACGGTATAAGCTATTTGATAAAAATAATTAAATAAACACCTATCCAACGTCAGATCAATTTGAGTCAAGGACAAATTATATTATATAGTATTCTTATCCCAAAAGCGCTATTAATGAAAAGAAAATTACATCCCACCTTGAAAGAATGAAAACTAATTTCAATGAAAGTTCGTTTTTCTCGTGTTCTGTTAATTAAAATACTCTCTCAGATCAGTCGACGTAGCTTTGACCTGAATCGATAGAAAGTAACATTGTCTTCGAACGTCTCTTTGTTTAACTCTCAATACCTAGGTTCTCATTTAGTACGACTAAATGGAATGTTATACCAATAGTATAACAGTAAAGTTTTCTGAGGGATTCGACTTTAATTTCTAAAATTAAATAAGCGTGGTTTGTTTTTGTTAAAGTTCTTCATTACTGAAGGTTTCCAGCAATGAAGAACAATCTAGAAAACCTTTGAAGTATTCACTGACGAGCTGTGTGGGAAAGTGGTCCCAGTGAATCATGTTATCGCCGTCATCTGATCAGACCGGCCAGTAGGTGAACAAAAGAGTCTTTTTCCGTTCACTTTCCCCACTACAACCAATTTTTGCAAGTTATTTGGATAACCACGTTTATAAATAAGCTCGGTTTTTATTTTTCGTATACGTCTCAGAATACTATAACTTTTGATAGCTACATAAAATTGGTTCGATATCTTTCAGAGTCCACCACGCTGGCTTTAGAATGATGTCACTTAAGTAACCGTGCATTGTTATTCAAAACATCATTGCAAATATACAGCATTACATCTCAATTGGTTGAGGATAGCTGTTTATAAATACAGCCGCAAAATGAGAACCATAACACCTCAAAGATCGATCCAGATCGTGACATGCTGTCCTCCCCCCAGCAACGCCTTTAGCCGAGATCCGTATACGAATTAGAGTGTCCGTAGCGTGTAGTCACTAAATTTTAAAGTTAAGTTTTATTAAGTCCGCTTGAACTGTCAACCACTTCTTAGGTTGATAATCAAGAGGCAACTCGCAAGAAAACTCTGATTATTTGACCCATACATACCTAATAACTAACAAACAAGGCAGCAAGTTAATGCAAAACCTTTTAAAAAGGTCCCCTTTACTCAACATACACATTTTCAACCTATCTCTAAATGTTTCACTCGTGTCCCACATTGAGTGTTACCAAACTCAGCCTGTACCGAAGTGCTCCCTAACTAAGCCCAGACTTGTTATAAAGTGCTTTGTATGTACTACACATACCAGCTGACTCTGTTACTAAGTACAGATTGTGTGGACTTTATAGGATGGGCTAATGAATGCTGTTTAATAAATGGCATGTGGGGATATGTGGCGTAAAACGTGAGAAAAGTTTTGGAGTATCATAGCTAATGACCCGGTCTACCCAGCTGTATGAACGTGTCAAACTCCGAAAAACGCCTTTTGATAGGTTTTCATGCTAAAGTAGTAAAGGAAAATCTCGGTTAGATTTAAGGAAGACTAAAGTTAAAATTTAAATAATATTTGAAAGATGAAAAGAACAGTATAAAGTTCAGATTGTGTGAATTTTATAAGATGGCTTATGAATGTTGTTAATGTATTTGTGCGGATATGAAGGATAAGCCCTGAGAAATGATTAAGATGGGTAATAATTTGTCAAACTAGAGAAATACCAAAGACAAGATAAAAGGATGGTTTAAAAGATGAAATAGGTGTAATTAGCGTGAATACTGAGATGGTGGCGGACGATGACATTATTATTATATACTAAGAAGCGATAAATGTAGCAACCGTAGGGGGACGATGATGTTATGGAATTTATTCGAAAGAGTCAACGCGGCCCTGGAACGCAAAGGGCACAAGAAGGATCACGGGTGGGTTTTGTCAGTAAGAGTCTGACACTCCCTTCCGCTCCGCCCAGAGCGGGAGAAGTCATTTGATGATTTCCCATCCAAAGGAATGCGGAATTTGTCCAAAAATGTCACCGCGGCCCACAAACACAAAGGGCATTAGGAGGGACACGGATGGGTTTTAGTCAGTAAGTGTCATACTCCCTTCCACTCTGCCTAGAGTGGAAGAAATCATGCGGGAAAAAAAGCGGGATGATAATGATGCTGTAAGAATGGAAGAGCATACCAGTTTACTCTGTTACTAAGTAAGTACCAATTGTTTGGAATTTAAAATAATGTTTTAACGTAAGTGCAGATAGCAGAGAAACAGTGAGAAAAGTTAAAGGGCATGAACTCTTATGTCTCTTGACAGGATTTCGTGCTAATGCACTCATTTCTATATGTAAATTACTTGATTCAGAATTCAGGAGTTTGACAAGAAGCAGACTAATAATTAACGGATGGCTTAAGAGATAAAATGACCATAATGTGGGTGAATACTGACATGAGATGATCAAAAGTGCCGGCGAAGGAGGTTTACTGCGAAGATTGAAATTGCAGTATGTGCTAAGTAAATGATGTTTATGATGGTAATGCTGCAAGTTCGGATAATATCGCACTGTATTCTGTAGTTTCGAAGGAAAAAATGCGCCGGGAAAAGAAAAAATGGTGACACACTAGGAAACCTGTGGAATGAAGATGCCAATTTTATTGTATTCGCCAAGCCTTCATAAATCATCATCAACAGCCTGTTGCAGTCCACTGCTGGACATAGGCCTCTCCAATTGTACGCCACTTAGATCCATTTTCGGCTTCTCGCATCCAGTTTCGTCCTGCTCAAATCGTCACTCCACCGTGCCCGAGGACGTCCTACACTACGTTTGCCGAGACGTGGTCTCCACTCTAGAACTCGTTTACCCCAACGGTTGTCGGTTCTACGACTAATATGGCCAGCCCACTGCCACTTCAGCTTACTAATCCAGTGGGCTATATCGATGACCTTGCTTCTCTGACGGATCACCTCATTTCTGATGCGATCCCTCAGAGACACACCGAGCATAGCCCTTTCCATAGCCCGCTGCCCGCCAAGCCTTGTAAACACTGTTTCCTTTTGAATTTGCCAAACAAAACCGAATACTTATCATCCATCATAACTAAATTAAACCGCCGCATATTTCACACCACTCTCAACGGTACAGAATTGCAAAGCGCTATTCAAATTAAGGGCAGCTTATGGGATTACTTGCGGCCATCTGCACCATATGTAAGTGTTCCCTCATATTTGCTAGAGCATTAGCAATAAAATATTACCACAAATATTTGGGTCCCCTCTTTATGTTCTTCTACGGAATTCGGAACGGTATCTTGGGTAGTAATAAACTTGTTAGTGATGGTTATGTTGCCAAATAATTTGTTGGTGAACATTGTAAAGCTTTGGATGTTACTAAAATAGACTGTAAACTGTGATAAGAAAATGGTTTAATCTTTTTTATATCTCAATCGGTAAAACAAACTGTCAAGATATCAAACTATGCAATGTTACAATTTTTAATGTGCTTTATGCTGGTTATGAGCAAGAATGGTCTCCGAGTGTTTATTTAACACACGAAGTATTTTGAACCCAATCTGCGGCTTACGCTACATTGAATCACATTTACGTCTTTAGATGCCTGTTTGAAGTTATTTAAAGGCTAGACTCATTTTAAAACAACGCATCAATATGGCTTATTTATCACTGCTTTCCCTGAAAGCCAGAATCAACATTGGTGACCACCAGAAGATCACGGACACCGTGCTCGACGAGTCTCGGAGATTCAACCGTCTTACATTCCGCAACGAAATATAAACGGAAGTAGAAGTTATTTTCTTACTCTTCCGCTGTTCTTTTCCGGTTAATATCCGTATTGTAGCACCACAGAAAATAATTTATGCAACAATAGCAACAATGCCTAACTACACTTCGTCTATACACGTCGCCTACACTCAAAGGGCGACAACTAAGTCCGGACAATGGCGACGAAAGTTACAAAAGTCATTGCAATCTGCAAGCGGACGGTTCATATTGCATCGCCCACAACAATGTGGAGCAAGTTTCACAATTTGTGGTTGGAACGTAAGAAAATCGATGAACGGGAAGTTCCTAACTATTGGTGGAGGACACGATTTATTGGCGAGAAGAACTTGCACAATGGCTTAGTTATACGGTGTCGATCTTGATTTGAGTGTCTCAAGGATTTCTCCAAGTTTTAAGTCCGTATCTTCAATTGCTTATTGGTCTCTCGGTGTTATCTTTAGAAGAGTTTGTTAATCAAAAGTACTTGGGGCTTGGAAGTGCTTTGATTTTTCATTAAGAGTTGAAACTTGATAGTTTTGTTTTGTGAAAATCTTTGTTCAGTTTTGAACAAATTAAAAAGCCCCCCGCTTTTTAATTAATGTTCTTGATTGAAATTGGTACTGGTTTTTTATCAATTGACTTTTCGAAGACTTTTTATTTTAACGCTTCATCAAGAGTTTTTGTGTTTTTGAGAGTGCCATCAGTTGCCAGAAGACAAAATTGTCAGGATTGCGCTGTTCATGTATGTACCTTTGTATGTTGATGTTGTGTGTGAGTGTAGTGTTTGATAAGTCTGTCTTTGACAAATCAAATACTTACAAATCATTAAAACTTTTGATTGACTAGATGACATAGAATGACTTTACCGTCATCACCATTATTGATCATTATTCACATTTTTAGCTTATCTTGTCCCACTGCCAGGAAAAAGCCGAACTTTCCTTCCGGTTTTGGCCACTTGTGGTCTTGTCTGAAGATGGTGAGATGGTTTTGTCATCCCACCAACGGTGAAATTCCGTGAAATAATCTTGAAAATCATCATTTTGCCTACTATATTGGGGTCGATTTCCAGTCAAACCGGATTCAGCTGGATACCAGTATTTTTCATGGAGCAGATGCCTACGAGACCTTCACAACCCATTGACTGGGTTACATGGTACTTGTTAGCAAGACTGGAGTCAGATTATCTAAATGCCAGCCGGGACCAATGGCTTAATGTGCTTTCCGAGGCACGGAGGAGTCTCGGCATGTTAAATTGGTCACCCATCCACGGATCAACCTTGGCAAGCGTTGCTTAACCTTTGAGATCGTCGCGTGCGGCTGTTATTATTTAGCCACGAGCTCAAATTATGTTAAACGTGTAAAAATGTACTACACAACACACTGCTAACATATAGTGCGATAAAAGTTGCTATATAGGTATATACAACTAGTCGGTACCTAAATCCCGTATATAAGCCGTCACCTAAAATATTATCGTCTCACGCTCGGCTGCTCTTAAAACCAATACACGAACACAATCTTTTTTTATAGTCTACTGAACGTTAGTGAATTTCGGTGCAAAACTAACCTGTGCTGATACTGGTGTTGTAATTTTATGGCGTTTTATCAGCAGATATAGAAATTTATAAAATAAAAAGTGGTGCCAAAAAAGTTGACAAGGTAACCGCTTGTCTTGGTCTTCGTATGAACATATGTTAAGAGGAGGGCTGAAACGCATGTAACTAAAAGGGTTATGAATATAAATGTGGATGGATGGAGAGGGAGAGAGAGGCCAAAGAAGATGGATGGATTGTGTGAAGAGTGATATGAAAGATTAGGGAGTTATAATGTGACAGTTGGCAGTACAGAATGGAAGAAGTACAGACTGCACTGATAACGTACTACGCTTACGCCTACGCATGGCTCAAATATGGAGTCATTTTATGGGGCAATAGCACTTTTATGGGGCAATAGCACTGATGTGCCTTTTACCCTACAAAAGAAATTAATGAGAATCTTGGTAAATATTGAAGATACCGACAGCTGTAAACCCCACATTCAGGACCTAAAGGTCTTATCCCTACCCTGTCTCTATGTATGTATTTGAAGTTTGTAAGTTCGTTCGTAAGTATCCAGAGTTTGGGCACGCCACCACTGCGGTGGTAAGTCCCCTCTTTGAGGAGTGGTTGGAGAGACGCTACGGCGTCCTCACCTTCCGCCTGACGCAGGTGCTCACCGAACACAGCTGTTTCGGGAGGTACCTGTGTCGCTCAGGACCAGTCTATGTGACTACGTGTGGGGATGGCCAAGTTCCAGCAGTGGACGTCATTCAGTAGAAAGATAAGATAGTAAATGATGATTTACAATGTTCTTAAACTTTGTAACTGACCTATTTCTAGCTAAACAGTTACTCTTACACACAGTTCTTCACAAGCGGCACATACTTAAAAATACAACTTTTCCTTCGCAAGATGCTTGCAAGAAACAATTCAGAGAACGAGTACGAAGTTCTGATTTATGCGCGCATTCGTAGTAAGAGCTAACTGGCTTATGATTAACGGTATTACACACGTTGTTCTCTCCAAGAATTGCTCTTTAAGTAGTTATAACGATATTTAGTTTTGTGCCGTGTAGTATAACGTGAACGCGGATATGTAAGGCGCTAAGGAAAATTACTTTGATGGTAGAACTGGTAGAACTTACAACATGGCGCACTCACTCACTCATAACTCTAAAATATACCTTATATTTTTGAATTCAGAATTCTAGATGACATTTTATATATAGGAACAACAAACTTCATATCATACACGACAAAGTTCGAATTGCGTTGAAACTAATTATAATTTTTGGGGCGTTTTCAATAGAAATTCTCACTTAAAACTATTTGTCGAACATTTTAGCAGAAGCGAGGTAGCCCATTAGATCTCTGAACCCTGTTAATGGGCAATAGGTACTATGCCTATGACAGTAACCGTAGTAGGTAAGAGTAATTTGAGAACAAAAAGAAAACAAAGTGAATTAAAATATTTAAAAAAAGATAAAGGTAGTACGAAGCTTTTGTTGTATTTTAAGGGTTACAGGGTGATTGGTGATTCTCGTTCTTTAAAATAGATATTTAAGGAACTTATAATACCAGAGCTGTTTTGCAATTATTTAGATCTCGAAAACACGGGTTTTCGAGTTAATGGTGTTTTTCACGACCAAAAATTGCAAATCTATTTAATTCTGGATGATCAACTGATACTTTCCGGATAGCTGTTGAAAATGAAGCGTTCGTAATCATTGGAAATCAAGCGTCGTAAAGTTCAAGCAAACATTTCTTGGTAATTGAGTCACTTTACTCAAAATAGATTTACAAATTACTTAGTGAGCTTTCTAAAATGAACGATAAAATAATAACGATGGTTTGTATGTGTTAGAAAAATAAACTCAATGTTGATACTACAAGGATAGTACTTGGTCGTACACATACATAGGTATGTATTTCGATGTACGCCTTGATTATTGCGGATTTTCCTAATTTCGGTATGTGCTACTTTTTAGATCTACATATTATGTATCCTGCTTATGTATGTTTCATTCAAATCGGTTGTCATTTCGGAAAATAAGGACTTGACAATTTGTATGAAATGCCGTCCGGCGTATTCGCTCTTAATGCAACTGGTTCCAGTCCATCAACTCAGGCAAAATCTGTCAACACTAGTTGTTTGTTTGCACAGCTTTCAGACTGTTCATTGGAGGAACATAAGTACTTAATTACCAATCATCCTCTAGTATATGAGGAATAGCAATTTCTCAGAATCGCCCCAAGCCCGAAGTATCTTCTTACCAACCACGTTTCGCGCCATGTTTATTTGTGATACAAGCACTTTGGTTCTTAGTTACATATAAACTTTGTATTTTATGGAGCTTGAGAACGTAAAACGAGGTCGATAGAAATGGAGGGAATAAAAATGAAACTTTTATTGTTATTTTCACTTAAATATCGTATTAATGGTTTCTCGCAAAATATACATTTCAAATAAAAAATATTATATTGTATTAAAATATTAAATTATACCCGTTATATGTTTTCTAACGGAAATCTCTTCTAAATAATTTTCATGTTTAAAACTTAAATTACAAAGAGCAATTTGTCAGTCAAATACCTCCAAGCTCAAGTCTAATTAACACCGAATAAGGCATCGGCAAACCTTTTTCTTTCTGTATGGTAAATAATCAAATGACTTACAAATAACATCAAATGAGAGTGTTAGACTCTTACTGACGAAAACCCACCTGTATTCCTCCTAATGCCCTTTACGTTCCAGGGCCGCGGTGACTCTTTCGAACTAATTCCGCAACCCTAGCAAGCACTGACCCAAGCAGGGCCCCGTCTTCTTTGCTGACATATTTTTGAAGCATGCGTGAAACATGACGCGCCGTCGACCCGGGTCTGGTTGTTATCGAACGGCGAGCCGGAAGCGAAAGGTCGCCGCCGACGATCGCCTCGACGAGAACACATAGTTGCTCCGCCCGCCCACGCAAATCTCCACCGCATGGTCCCTCATGTCCTCAGGGTGATCCACACAGTGTTGACACCCGGACGTGTCCTCCCGCCAAATCCGAAACTGGTACCTCCCGAAACATCCATATCCGGTGAGTGCCTGCGTCAGGTGGAAGGTGAGGAAGCCATGAAGCCTCTCCAGACACTCCTCAAAGAAGGGATTTATCGCCACAATAGTGGCGTACCCAGTCTTAAAATAACCTAAAAACCTATTAACGAATAGTCTCCTAATAAACCATGATCATCACAAAAGAATTCAGATAACTAATCAAGAAGAAATTACAAATCCCTTTGCACAAATCATGTCATAAAATATCACTCAGGCTTTAGTTTTCCCATTCTCAGCACGGTAAATAGGTTTACATAATATTATGTAGGTATATGTTTGTCACTCTGTCAGTTTCAGAGTCAATAGTTCGAAGTTGGTACTGCGAATCAGATTTGCTTCATTGGGATCGAACTCGGTGAATAACAAGCGTATAAGCGACAGAATAGGAACTTTTTGCAACTATATTGGGGTCTACTTCCATTCGGCTGAGTACCTAGAAGCGACTTGCATATGGCCGCTATAACTCAACAACTGGATACCACTATACACTTTGGCAAAGCCGATGGCATATAACAGTAGACAGTGGCGTGCAGTGGTTCGAGTTAAGGTAGGCCAGAGAAAATGTCCAAATATTTTTTTAAAAACAACCACATTATTCAGGGTTGATTTTTAATTAAATGAGTTTTTTAAAAAATAGCCCATTTAAAAAAAAAAAACAAAAAAAAAACACTACCTACATTTCAATCCTGTATAATGTGGTGTTTTTTTTTGGACATTTTCTCTGGCCTACCCTACTCGAACCACTGCACGCCACTGACAGTAGATACCTACAATCATCTATAGTGATACCTTTTTAGAAACACGTAATTCAGTATCGTAACATTCTGCTACTCAGTTCCAGTCGAAAAGTTTCATAACGTAGGTTGAGCTATATTTTAATTTTTAACAACCACCAGTGACGAGCATTGTTCGAGAAACTTCCGATGTTCGCGTGTGATGCGCGTTCGAGCTTTTTTACTTCGCTTTGCTTCAGTCACTTCGCGTTACTTTAAAATTTTTAACTTTTGCTATTTTCTTTTTTTTCTGCTTGTTGTACGAGTATGTAAATCGGAGTGGGGAACATGTTTTTCAGATGTGAAGGGTAAGTTTCTGACTTGTCGGATTCTCTATTATGTGACTGGATCTGTGAGGGTAGATTTATTTTACAAGTTTTTGGGTTATTAATAGTTTGCTACATGATGTTTGTCTGTAGTATTTGTTTTACGATCATTGAAAGTTCACATAAAATGGGTTGCGGCGCCGGCGGTTAGATACATAGTTAGTTACTCGCATGTCAAAACTCAGCAGAATTCAGTTAGACTGAACGCTTTTATCAACATACTAGCTGCTGCCCGCGACTTCGTCCCCGAGGAATCCCCGATTTTAAAACATTCTTCATCGCTGCTCCGCTCCTATTGGCTTAAGCGTGATGATATATAGCCTAAAGCCTTCCTCGATAAATGGTCTATTCAACCCAAAAAGAATTTTTCAATTCGAACCAGTAGTTCCTGAGATTAGCGCGTTCAAACAAACAAACAAACAAACTCTTCAGCTTTATAATATTAGTATAGATTGTTGGAGAAAGGCTAAGCAGATGATCAAGATCATGATGACGTATAAAGATTTAAATCTATACTACTATTATAAAGAGGAAATATTTGTTTGTTTGTTTGTATTGAATAGGCTCCGAAACTACTGAACCGATTTAAAAAATTCTTTCTTTGTTTGGAAGCTACACTATCCCCGGGTGACATAGGCTATATTTTATCCCCATATTCCCACGGGAACGGGAACTACGCGGGTAAACCGCGGTGCGCTGCTAGTCATATTATTTTTGTGAGCATATAGGTGAGGATCTAGGTTGTCTCGCCGCCTTCACCGTTACATCAGGCACCCACTTTTTACTGTTCCCTTGCATTAGGCTGACGTGACCCGCCCAACTTCTCGAACAAAAAAAAAAACAAACAAAAGCAGCTAAAATACAAACAACTCGAATAGCAAATTAACCTCATATCCTCTTACCCAATGTCCATTTGGTAAAAGGTCGTATATTGCTTAACGCCAATTGGCATAATATAAGGATGGACATCTACCAAGTGCCATCTCATACCGTTTGGCAATCGGCCCAAACCCGGCTACTCCCAGACGTGTTCTTTATTTTCCAATCGGTACTATCTAGACGAATCTTGTAGTATATACATAGGTATAAAATTACAAAATGGTCTTAAAATGGCAAAGGAGTGGGCGCGTTAAAGTAGTTTTGAAATTGTTCAGCTGTACTAATTTGTGGTATGGTTTATACTGTGGTTTATACCGTTAGCTGCCCCGTTGGGGACGTGCTCACAAGCGCGACTGACGAGCACCAAAGCCTGGGATTGTTTCAAAAGTTGGATAAAAAGTGTCATTAGGTTTTTTCATGAAGCATTTCGCAGTAACATCCCGGAGTTTGGACGTTGGTGTTGTGACAGCATTGCTTCGGAAAGCACATAGGTAAAGCCTTTGGATCTCCGTCTGATCCCTCTCGGTCGTTTCGGATTGCCATCTAATTGACCTACAAGAGAACAGAGAGTACACCTGTGTAATTGCACACTCTTATGCACTATAATATCTCCTGCTTACTCGTACTTGGCCTAACTCCGTGATAAGCACCGAGTGGCTTTATACTTACGCTCCACGTTTTTTTAGTTTTATTTGGAAACTAGCGACCCGCCCCGGCTTTGCACGGGTTCAATGTAGATACTAATGTTTCCTCTACTATAATATGCATGTATTATACATATAAACCTTCCTCTTCAATCACTCTATCTATTAAAAAAAAACCGCATCAAAATCCGTTGCGTAGTTTTAAAGATTTAAGCATACATAGGGCCAGACAGCGGGAAGCGACTTTGTTTTATACTATGTAGTGATATTCAAACTGACACTAAGACCCAATAAATTAAAACCCTTCAATTAAAGTAGGTATGGCTATAAAATTGCAAAAGATTCAGAATGTAAAAGTAGTTTGGAAATTGTAAAAGCTATTTTATGTTATGCTTTATTTATAAAAGCTTCTGCCCGCGACTTCGTCCGCGTGGAATAGTTACTTTACCCCCGATTTTGAAACTCTCAGCCCGATCGGCTTAAAATTGACAAAGTTTCATACAAACTTTCATCCCCTATTTTATCCCCTTGGGGGTAGAATTAATCAAAATCCTCTCTTAGCGGATACCTACATCATAACATCAACCTGCATGCCAAATTTTAGCCCGATCCGTTCAGTGGTTTGGGCTGTGCGTTGATAGATCACTATATCAGTCAGTCAGTCAGTCGCTTTTGAGTTATATATATTTAGATAGAAGATGTGCCGACGCTTGAGGAAGAAGGAATGTCCGTCTTCTAATTTGCTAGCATTACTACTTCACAGAAGGAGCTTAGGTGACTTCTTCCAATGCTTCTTCGCTACGGACCATGGCCAAAACCAGGGCCAGAAGCGAGCAGTCGCGTCCGTAAGCCACGAAGAAAAAACCAACTGACATAGATTGGTCCTGCTATAGATTAATCCCCCAAAATATTCTCCCAAATTTCAATGCCAGGGGTATTTAATAAGGTTGCGGAATTTCTTGGTTGCGGAATTTGTTCGAAAGAGTTACCGCGGCCCTGGAATGCAAAGACCACTAGAAGGATCACGGGTGGGTTTTAGTCAGTAAGAGTCTGACACTCCTTCCCGCTGCGCCCAGAGCGGGAGAAGTCATTTGATGGTTTCCCATCCAGAAAAAAAGGGGTATTTAATAACATCTGGAATATTGACTTTCGATTTCTGAACTTGGCTAGCATCCAAATTGATAAGGAAAGGCATCGCCTGCAAATAATATTTCATTTAACTTGGAACTTCAAGTTGAGGCGGTTTTTATGACTTGGATTCCGCTGCAACAGAAGGGAAGAAGTATCGAGATTATTGTCCTTGGCAATATAACTCTGAGGGGTTATA
Organism: Hecatera dysodea; assembly: GCA_905332915.2. Classification (NCBI taxonomy): domain Eukaryota; kingdom Metazoa; phylum Arthropoda; class Insecta; order Lepidoptera; family Noctuidae; genus Hecatera; species Hecatera dysodea. The sequence continues at coordinate 5,832,432 of HG995289.1, read as the reverse complement.
TGGCCAAGGACATTAGTACAGGTAAGGACAGTAGACGATGTGAGACATCGTCTTCAGTGGTTTTCGTATCCTAACTATTAATATTTATATGAAACTGTGAGTTTGATTATTACGCTTTCACGACTAAATTGTTGAACAGATTTTGTTGAATTTTAACAAAGAGATAGAGTGAAAACTCTGTGAACGGTTATAGACTATAACGGGAGCGAAGGTCTGCACTTCCAAATGTTCGAGATTGGTCTCTAAGGTTAAGCAACGCTTGTCAAGGTTGATCGTTCAGTCGCAACTCAACGGTCGGCGAGTCAACACGTCCCCTGAGAATGCCTCGTGGAGAGGCGAAACACGTGTCGGTATTGGTGTTGGGTTTTGCTTTGCCTTCCTGCATGTGCATAAAATTCTTGCATTTGCCTTGTAATCTTGCATGTGCATAATATAGCGGGCGGGAGGGAGGTGCATACCTGCAACCCACAAATAATCGCGGAAATTAAAACTAGATATATTATTTTCATTTTCAAATTTTAAATGGATTTCCGCAAAGTCACGCCTGACTCAATCAGTTTTCTTAAGAATATTCCTTCAACGTTTTTAAAGTGAACTTTCTAAAGGAAATATACGTAGAGTACAGTCACCAGCAAATGTATACAATACGGTACGCCTCTCTCTATGTACTCAAATATTAAAACTAATCAGCAATCGGTTAAAAAAACCGTTTAAAAAAAGTCGGTTCGACTGCGATAAACGTGTTTTATTGTCTCAAAATTAACATTACCATTATTTCAATAAGGTAAATTAAATAGTGGCCATTCTTTAATTCACTCTTTGATAAATCAGCAAGACCGACAAAAGGTCATGAGAACAGTCGACCAACCCACTTCATCACTCTGAATGAGTAGAAAAATACGCACATTTGAATTACTTATATTTCCTTTTGATGCTGACTGTACGTACTGGAGCGATATCAATAATGTCTCGCCAGCTCGGGGCACGTATCTTCAAAGTAAAGAATAAAACGTGACTGTTACAAAAACGCTAAGAAGTAATAGACCCTCGTTACAGTACTTTTGATCGAAGTATGTCGGTTCTTATCTATTGTCTACTTGAATATATTAAATTGATACTCTAAGCTAAGTATTTTCTTTAGTTGTAGAGGGGGAGAACTTATTGGGCATAAAATATTTCATCCGCATCGTTGTCAATGGGAAAAGTGCTCGAGATACAGACACCATTGCCACGTTGGATATCAGTGCTGATTCTTTGGCTGCAAATTAGTCCAGCCCTCTGGGCCCCAAGCCTGCTATTTAATTATCAATTTGTCATTCCAACACGATCATGTCACTTTGCTAAAAGTTCCTAATTTGCTAAATTCATAATTGTCGATCATTGTCAACAACACAATGACGTTCTAATGGCAGTTCACTGATCAAAGGATGTGTCAATATTTTAGCAGACTACCGCATACGTCTGTCATTCATTTGTCATTATGTACGATATTACCATTCTATGTCACTTCTTTCAATGGACTGTCAGTGGTTGACCATTGGAAAGTCATAATGTCGCTTTTATATTAGTAGATTACCAAACTTGTCAAAATCAACCATTATGAAATCAATGATAGACCATTCTGACACTATTGTAATAGCAGACTTTAGACCCTGATCACGTGGAGAGACGACTAACTGCTTGTTGATGTCATTAAACTCTTTGAAATCGAATCTTTTGTCCCGGTCGGCTTATTGTTTGATATATGTATATAAGTCAGAAATCTTCAACCTGCCTGATGCAAACATGGTGATTGCCCATCTCCTATGTATATTTTAGTAGCTAACCCGCGCAACTTCGTTTGCGTCACTATTTTCATGACTGCTACACTCCTAATGGTCTTAGCGTGATGATATATAGCCTTATCATCACGCTAAGACCTATAGGCTATACCCTTCCTCGATAAATGGGCTATCTAACACTGAAAGAATTTTTCAAATCGGACCGGTAGTTCCTGCCATACCCTATCAATGTATGGAAAAAGTCTTAGCCCAGCATTAGAACGGCTACTGGCTACAATAAAAGCGAGTTTTGGTACCTATCGAAAAGGTTCAAGAACTTTAATCAAAAACATACCAATTCCAATGCGATTCTTAAAAAAATAAAATCCCTTTAAGGTGGTATATTGTTGAACTTTTTCTTAATTATTTATTGTAGTCGAGCATTGAATTATTGCAGCATATGCTGAGATAGGGGACCTTTTTTGGCCTCGCACAGTTTAAAATTAATATTAAGCTTTTAATTATATTTTTTTGTTGTTGTTTGTTTTGTGCGAGTCCTAAATAAACATTTTTCTTTCTTTCCTTCTTTCGTATCACGCTGCCTGCTATCCAATACTATGACTAAAGTAACAATTGTAGTATTTCGAAGGCCAAGTCTACGAAATTTCAGTGTAGAACAAAGATTTTTTTTATTACAACGTTCCGCTTCGGATACCCGAATGTTCATAAAAGTCCACGCGGACCGAATCAAGCGGAAAAAGTATTCAATAAAACACGATTCTCATAAAACAAGTCTTTACCTGTCTCATTTGTGCCACCCAAATTTAATATAGCAAGAAATATAGTTGCAATATGAGTCAATACGTGCAATCAGTGTCTTCTGTTGGAACTTTGCCAAAGTAAATGGGGCGGTGGGGCTATGAAGTTAGTGAATTCATTGGCAGAGATACAAATCTCTGTGCAGTCTCCTACGAGGACAAAATCGTTTTTGGGTGTGAAAGGAATTTAGGTTTGTGAAGTTTGAAAGGATTTATAACACGAGGCTGAAATGGAGACTACAGACCGTCCAGTGTCAATCAATATCAACAATGTTTTGTGAAATAAAGAGCGCTATATAGTGCAGATGTAACCACTATTCTACCTTTTAACTCTTGATTGAAAAACCCTCTGGTTTTAGCTATGAAGAAACATATACCTACTCTGGCAGAGAAGAAAAATGCTCACTATGTACTGGCAAATAATCTTTTTTAGTCAAAACTTTGCTACTGATGGGTAAACCATAAGATAAGCCAGTACCTCCCACCGTCCTATTTTTGGGACATCACATTACGATTTTTCTAAATCATTACCAACTATTTATTCAATACTGATCAAAACAAAAAACACTAAACTTTTAAATCATATATTTATACATTTTTTTACCGAAAAAAAGTGTGAATTATTGAAAAAAAAAATTACCAATAAAAAAAAATACAGTAAAAAAAGATTATTAAAAAAATAATATTCAGCTGAAACCGGTTTGATTAGAAACCGACCTCAATATAACTGGGAAAAGGTTAGGCAGATGATGATTAACAACTGGATACAATTTATTTTCTTTCTTCTTTCTTTAGATCAAGACGGAAAAGAAAAATCAATTTTTTAAGGTGGTTGGCAATTAATGGGTTATTTCATTAGCTTCCTCTCAACTTATACATGTATATTGTATGTGTTTTGCAAAATCCATAAGCTTATAAAATATCTTGAGGGATTGTAAACTCTAGATTAATAAATTGTCAACTGATATTTGGAATACTTTTTTACGCATCAAAATTTGATAGTTTATAATTTCTCGAAATCTTTCCGAGAAATTGTGGAACAGCAAATAACTAAACACAAAGTATTACAATTTTAATATTCTAACCTAGATGACGGAGCCCCACCGAGGGGAACTTCTATTTCTGTAAAAAAAACATAAATGGCATGATAGGAGTTCAGTTGACAATTTATCGAATCTGTCAAGATATTTTATAATCCCACGGAATTTGCGATTTTCCGGTGACACATATACCTGCGTTAGATACATGATTACTGTATAACCTGGAAATAATCTAGTTATGTTTCAAGGACCCCATAGGTAGTAAGATAAAATCTAGATCAAGCTATAACGGATGAAAAAAGAATCAACAAGTTAATGAACGCCTATTTGAATGAATCTAGTATGTTTCTACTAAATTAGAACTATTCAGATATTCAAAATTGCTAGAATCGTCAGTTTCCAGTAAAGTTTTAGTACCAATATTTGCTGTTTGAATATTTTGTCGAAAATATTCAAACAACATTTTATCGAAAACGTTTGTCGATTTTCACTTACACTGCCAGCAAGTTACAATGGTTTTTTCGATTTTGAAACTATTTCATTACATAAGTAGCGTATTAATAGTCGTGATACGTTAATTAATTAATTATTTGTTGTAGTCTCATCTCTCTAAAGCACAACGCATTGTCAGGTAAAGTTGTCACAGTAAAGATACAAATCTTTCAAAAACATAAATTAACGCGTTAACACAGTAACTGCAAGACTGACTTCTACCTCAATGTTTTAAGTTCGCAATGAAAGGTTTTTCTCTCACGTGAGAAGCGTGTAAATCAGTTGAAAAACGTCGCTTGATCTCCTAGCTCTGCAACGGCCTCGCTTTTGTCTTAGGCATCTACTTCACTTCGTCTGCAATCACAATGGACTCCTAATTGCATCCAAATTATTATTCTGAAATTGTAACCAAATACGATCAAAATAAAAGCATCTATTTTTTCAATTAAAATGGACTACTCCAATACCACTTTTGTAATTTTCCTTTACATTTCGCCAAACGTACAATGTTGTCATGTCCATGAGATGGCCGGGGGATAATACAAGCCTTACGAAGAGCTTCGACAGTTGTCGGTACATACGTAATCCATTAGATTACGGTCTTGTGCAAGAGATTCTCCGTTTGTAGGAAGTTTTCTACATACCTGTAGTACATATCTGTTTGATTCCACATGAGATGTTGAAAGGGTGATGTTCTGAATCTGATTTATTCAATTATGGAAAAAAATAAATAAAAAGTTCCAAACAAATAGTTTTCAAGCAGTCTGTTGTTGGTGGTGATGTTTATTTTAGTACTATCATAGATTTGATTGCACCAATGTATACCTATCTACGCAATCCCTCCTGTACTTATACCAGGAAATTATAATATCCATTCTTAACAAACGGTTTGGTGATTGCTGTACCTATGTATATTGTTTTCAGAGCATTATTATGACTAATGATAAACATAAGAAGAACATCTTTTATTTTTTATGAACAATCTGATCAATCGTTTGGTGATAAAAGCTAAAATAAAATCTAGGTCTGATTCATTGGATATAAGAATACACTGAAACCATGTGACCTTGTTATTATCAACATTATATCAGATGAGAGACGTCTCTTGCTAGATATAGCCCAAGCATCACCGTCGACTAGCCCTGTGCTTCTCGCAGCCAGCAGACTACGACGCAGTCATTACCAACCTTCTACAAAATTCAAACAAAACGCCCCTGAAAACTATCTCAAAAAGCCAAAGGCTAATAAGTATGACGGAGCACAGGCCATCTCATTTTATATTCTGAGCTGCCCATGTAACGTTACGAGTCCTACACACGAAATTGTTCGACACATAGACGGAGAGAATGGATTGAGCTTTCCTTACCCTTAAATGAAGAGCAGGCGGTCAAAAAAGAGCAGAGATAATGATAGTGCAGGTGGTAGTTATTGTTTGATTGGCTTTTTATTCACTTGCTTTATTTATATGAGTGACGGTAAAAAAATTAGGAATCCATTTTGCAAGCAATTTCTGGCATTTGGTAAGCTTAAACTTGAGATTTTACATAGCTTTGGAAACAAAGCAATAACATTATATCTATGAATAGGTATGATGGTATAGCCCAATGGAGCCACCATTGGGCAACATAGCATTCATAGCAATTACTCCTTAACCAAAAAGGGTAACAATCGTGTTTATGCTCATTAGTTATGAATTAACCATAGAAGAAAGACTAAGTATTTGTTTGGGCCTCGCACAAGTTAAAAAGTTACTAACAAGAAAAGAAACTGCAATATAAGCTAAAAACATGGATATTATCTGTGCAAGGCCAAAAAGTCCCTCTTTCAGCATAATATGGTGCGAACTTTTTTTTTTAATATACTGCGCTGGTATTCTATTGAGTCAAGTCATAAATATGCACTTTCTCCTTTACTACAGAACCTACAGATTAGTTATAGGTTTTTCAGCCGCACAGTTACTTTACCTCATTCTACAACATTTTGTAGGATTGTATCAGTCCATTCTCCATGTTTATGGTACGATAGTATTCAAACGTGCAAAGCTCACGTAAGCATGTCAAAAGTTTGTCCAGTGTATATTTTTGGATACACTATGATGTCAATTTCAGACGTATGGACCGAAAATAGGGTTGTTTTCATGTTTTATTTGACTAGTGCATGTACGTTGAGACTGTATATTTTTTCGTAACCAAAGTGGAGTAATATTGTTAAGTCGTTGGGTCTTGGCTGTCATTTGTAGATCTTCGGCAGTCGTTACGGATTGTCAGAAGCTATAAATACTTACTGACTCCATTCTTGGCAAGAAGTATCGTGTTACCCAGGTCTGGTAGGCAGACGCTCCTCGTAAAATACTGGTAAGCAACTCAAACCGGTTTGACTGGAAGCCGACCCTAATATAATATGTAGTTGTGAACAGGCAGGCAGAAGATGATTGGGGTGGTATTGTGTTATAGGTTGTTGCAGATTTATGGCACGATAAGAATAAATATACCTACAAGGTATCACATACCAGTTACCTACTTACGAGTACTTTCACATCTCTTCCTCGTACTAGCATAAGCATAAACATAATTCAGCCTTTTAATGTTCCCACTGCTGGGACACAGGCCTCCTCTCTAGGAGAGAGTATGGGCCGTAATCTACCATGTGGGCCCAGTGCAGGTTGGTGAATGGCACATGTCTCCGAATTTTTGGTTCTCGGACATGTTGGTTTCCTCAAGATGTTTTCCTTCGCCGTTTTGAGAGCAGTGGTGATGAAATTAACTACACAAAGTAATGCGCCTACAATTCGTAAGTCGGTGATGTTACCACTCGGCCATCACGGCTCCCTCGTACTGCACACATTATATTTGTCTTGAGTAATTAGAATCCAATTAAGATTGGTCTGTCCTTTCACATGAGAAAGACTTTTTCATAAATGATGGACTTATGATTATGAGTAAGAAACATAAAAAAACCAGCCGAATTGAGAACCTCCTCCTTTTTTTCCAAGTCGGTTAAAAACTTGAAAACCGTTTAAGTTCTATATTTTTTTCTCCATAACCCTTAATTTTTACATCACCCATCTTTATAAAATTATTTTGTATTTTCGTAATATTTATTTGTTTAGTTTAGGTAAGACAACAATTTAGTACAAAAAAATCGACTAAGTGGAAATGGAAAATAAGATTGTAATTACAAAATAAATTACTGTCTAGATTTTCAGTTTAATTCGTATTTATAATTTATCTATCAAATAGTAGGTAACTTCTAGACATTCCTGGAATCTTAATTTAGGTCATAGGAATGATAGCTAAGCGATCTTAACAATACAGGGAAATAAGCGAGATTCGAGATGCGAGATTTACAAGACCTATGTATGTGGTGACTCCTGGACGTAGTTGGGGCCATGTCACCGTGTCCAGCAGTGGACGTCTTTCAGCTAAAATTATGATGATGATGATGAATAAATCAGTATCTATACATCGGCAATAACAACAATTGTATCTTACATTTTCAGGGCATATACATAATGAGTGGCTTGTGTTTATTTGTGCATCTTCAAAGGTCGATGTAACTCACTGAATTTTTTTGTAACTTAAATATTTTTATAAAACAACTATACCTCATTTGTCTGATTACAACAGGTGGTTTAGATGTTAAGAGGGAACAGATGAACATAAATAAATATGTACTTACAAACATATAATAATAATAATAATATTCTTTATTTTCGGACAACAAGGATCCAGCGTGTTAGTAAACAGAAATAAAAACTTAATACTAGTGTTAGTAGTTCAAATACAATAAAGAAAAACAAAATAATAGTATTGCGAAAAGGACATCACCAAATTAAAATTTAGCACACCGGTTAAAATCATAACCCTCTTTTCCTCCACTAAGCTCCATCGTAGTTGGATAAAAGAGTTCTAATTTGGATATAATTAGTACAATAGCTTCGAGATCGCAAACATGTTTTGGTGTGTCTAGTATTTGATAATAAATATAATATAAAAATCGAATTGCAATCAACCTCTAGTCAGGAGAGGTCAATAATTTATTTGAAAGTTAACAGTTGAATAACGTAGTAGATAATACATATCCTTCGTAATCCCAATTCATTCAATCCAGTCTATCAAAAAATCGGGTGCCAAATCCAGCCATATTATTCTTTCATTCTGACCAACAAAAATACCAACCAAACTAAATGTAAAGAGAAAACAATGGTAGCAAACAAAACCAAGATTAGACTGGCAATATTATACACAAATGCAATATTAGAGATCAACATTGTCCTCCGTTCTCGCAACGAAAACATTTCTTAATTAAATAAGCCCGGACAGGTGGATTCAGAAGCAAAATCTAATATACCAGATAGGAATTCCCTTTATTTATACTGAGCGTCCAGGGCCACGATCAAATTGTTGAGAAATCAAAGCTGGAAGAATTTTTTTCGGTCCCTCATTAATTTCCTTTAAAGTGCTTTACAATTAATTCTGTTGTGATTTTCTTTGTTGGTGTTCTTGTTTGTTTACTAAGGCGTTAATAAAAGGTTTTTCGGTTAATTTCAGTTCGTTATTTTGAAGTTTGTGGCTTTGTTAGCGAAATGGTTTAAAAGTATAGCCTTGGGTAGTTCTGTTCTCATTTCTATAGACTTCCGGCACTGCCTGCGGTGATCTACAGTCAAAAGAACTCGTACTAGCCACAAAAAAATAAGACGAAAATAGAATACACGAGCCCACAATTTTCAAGGTGAGAATAAGCTAACTAAATTTTCCTTAATTTGCAAATCAACACACAAAACAAGTTCTTTATGAACACAACAGTACGATCTCAAAGAAACAGCCTCTCATTTGAGCTCAATTTAATTACGCTTCATACAAATCTTTGCACGCATACATCTCTAGTATATTTTATACAAAGTTTCATCCGTACAATTGTAGTCTTTGCTTGCTGAATAATATATTTTTACTATGCGTCCGAGTGTCGAGAAGCCGGGATACTTCTAATTCACTCACTTCGTATGAATTGAAGAAGTCAAAGATTTCTTTTTCTTGCTATAATTTGTCTGAGTTTAAATCGATGTTACTTTAATTGAGTTGTTCTTGGAATGGTTTTGTTAATAAGGAGACTGCTCTTTGTAGCTAGATGAGATTGAACATTGAAAATGGAAGACTATAGAGGATGGATTCAAGATAGTTTATTGCAATCCATAATGTACACATACAGGAGGTAAATATAAAAAAAGAAACAATTATGGTCCCTGTCGGGCACAGCAAAACTTTTGAAGATTGTGAGGTTCTAAAAGAATAGGCAGTGTATGATAGCATGGCGGTTAATTGGGGAGAGTTGGAGAAGAAAACCTTGCTAGAATCTCAAGTACCTTACATCGGATAAGAGAAAAATGATAATTATGTATATAGGCATATATATTTAATGAGATAGTGCTCAAACGCGAGCTTATCAATAATAATAAAAATCCAACCAGGATCCAACTGCCCCATCCCCAGACTTTGCAGGCTTATTTATGATTGCGAGGAATCAATAGATATTTTGTCCACATCACTTCAAAAATTCAAGCGCCAAATCCTTCAAAACTAACCACCACACTAACTTTTTTTACCTTTTTCTCTTGTCATTTTTCATCTGCTGTGTTTCTAAAACTACTCACTGTTGTTAAAGGTGTTATTTATGCACTATTATTGTAATTTTATTGTTGTTATAATTTTGTTTTTTGCATGCTGTGTCTATCGCATCATATTGTACACTATGATTGTATCATATTGCTTGTATTATTAAGATAAACAGTTTAACAATTGTAGATAGGCCAATAAATAAATAAAAATAAAATCACTATTATTTTTAGTACTATTGATAGGCTCACGTTTGAGCACTATAAAATTTTATGGTAAGCAATGATGTGGTTGACGATGGATTTAATCACCCTTAACTTAAAGACCCCAAAGTTGTAGCTACTAGGAAACATAGACTCCGGCCGGAAATTCCTCTCCTTAGCTGTACACTAAGTGAAATTATTTCCATATCGATGTTGTACGTAAAGATGGTACGCCCAATGTAGCTGTAGTGGCCAAGTGGTAACGGCCCCGACATACGAATTGTAGGTCACGGGTTCAAACCCAGCCAGGCGCATTACTTTGTGTTATTAATGTCATCACCACTGCTCTCAAAACGGTGCAAAAGGAAAACGTCGTGAGGAAACCGGCATGTCCTAGAACCAAGACATTCGAAAACATGTGACATTCACCAATCCGCACTGGGCCCGCGTGGTTGATGGCCCATTCCCTCTCCTAGGGAGGAGTCCTGTGTCCCAGTAGTGGGAACATTAAAAGGCTGAATGCTATATTATGCCCAACGTATACCTACTTGTGACGTATCGCTGCAAGTCTTGTAATTCGTTGATAGAACGGATTGGAGAAATTAAATTGTGCAATTCCGGCACACTCCTCTATGTAAAAATTCAAACATTAATAAATTGTTCGTAGAAGCTTGCGTACAGAAATACAGGGTCATTTATATTAGTTACCATCGTTTAAGAAATAAAAGAAATACAGGAAAATAACTTTTTTTTTCTTATTTTTTTGTGTTTGTAAAGTTTAACTATGATTTTTTTATCGAAATATGGTAAAACAAGTGACTACATGCTAATTAAAAATAAGTGACTAGATACATATTTTTAACTAGCATCGCCCCGCGTAGTTCCCGTTCCCGTGTGAATATGGGGATATAATATAGCCTGTTTACCGGTGATAGTATAGCTTTCTAACAGTGAAAGAATTTTTTAAATCGGTCAAGTAGTTTCGGTGCCTATCTAATGCAAACAAACAAAAAAAAAAAAAAACAACCAAATCTTTCCTTTTAATAATATTAGAGTAAATGATCTTGCTAATCCTAAATTTTACGCACTGTCTCCAAAGTAATTCTGTATAAAAATTGGGTTTTTTTTAATAAAGTATTGACATAGATTAATGATTACTAAAATAAAAAGTAGTCTTATGTACTGTTAGCATTAGTTTGCACAAATACAAACGATTTTCCTAGGAAAAAACCTGTTCAAATACACGCAGTCTCAAGTATTATATTTCTGGCAGCTTCGTTTTCTTCAGCGTGTATTATTTACTAACGAGTACTGGTTTACACAAGAGAATCGATGTTAAAGCTTTTGCTGAGTACAAAGTTTGTAGAACTAAAAAAATAATGATTTCTGTCTGGAGTAAAAACTATGTTAGAGATGTCACAAATACTTATTGAACACCACACTTGTTACTGCATGTGTGTGATTTCATGGCATTGTAATTGGCTCGAAGGACTTTCTAGTGGATACGCCGTTGGCTATGCCTGTTGGACCTTTTCTGTAAGTATTAATTAGTATGTTTGTCTTATCCTAAGTTTTCAGAATGTGCCCGTCGAAGACACTGTCTCTGCCTGTCCCTGTTCAAGTTAAGTCAGATGCATTCAGATCACATCTAATCTCAAATTTCTGTAAATGTTGGTACCTAACATTTTTTTTCCTGAATGGGAAAGCATCAAATAACTTCTCCCGCTCTGGGTGGAGCGGAAGGGAGTGTCAGACTCTTACTGACTAAAACCCACCCGTGATCCTTCTTGTGCCGTTTACGTTCCAGGGCCGCGGTGACTCTTTCGAATAAATTCCACAACCCTAGCAGACACTGACCCTATGGGGCCCCGTCTGCGAAATCAGTTTCTATGGTAGACACTTTTCTTGTGTCACCGACATTATCTTAACCTTGGTAAAAATAATTGGAATTGTATATTAGATATTTGAACGAGTCCGAAAATCTGACACCAGTCTTGCCAAGAAGTACCGCGTTCGCCAGTTATTGGGTCGTGGAGGTCTGGTAGGCAGCCGCTCCACGAATAATGGTATTCAGCTGCATCCGGTATGACTGGAAGCCGACCCCAATATAGTTGGGAAAATGCTAGGCAGATGATGATGTCAACGTGAAAAGTACCCAAAAAACTGGCTGTAAAAAAAAAGAAATAATTGCATAAATAAATAGTGGATAAAAGGCTAGGCAGATGATAATAAATTGTACATCAATTTCAATGCGTACGCTTCACAAAAGATCACAATTAATCCTTCTGAACTATTGAAACACGTCCGTCTGACTACATAGACAAGTCGTGACAAGCTCTCAAAGATATTGAAATTCATAGGATTCGTAAGCTATTACCAGACTTCTAGTTACAAGTTTTAGAACTTTAAAGGGCGCTTCAGTTGACTAGTTGATTTCATAGCTAAGCTAGGCTTTGTGTTGCGGAATTTGTTCGAAATAGTCACGACGGCACGTGAAAGACATTTTGAGCAACACGGATCTGTTTTAATCAGTAAGAGACTCCCTTCCGCTCCACACCGAGCGGTAGAAGTCATTTCATGCTATTCCATCCTAAAAAAACCAAGGTTCTGTGTCTATTGTACGTTATATTGTTTTAATAGAATTGGCATTTATTTTAATTCATTCTTAATATTATAACTGTGAAAGAAACTGTCTATCCATCTGAATTTGTGTTAACTTTTCACGTCTCAAGGGGTGATCTGATTGGAAGACACGTTTAGACCATTTTCTTCAGAAGGATAGGTATGATACTTTTAACACCGTAAGTATGTTCCCTTGGGATAATTCAGACATTCAGGCGGGTGAAACTACTGGCGGAAGCTAGCTTATTTGCCGATTTTTAGTAAGAGTAGAGTTCATTGTTCATGATTGTTCGTTGAAAAATATCTATCAAAATTCCTTTATGTTGTGGCGAACATAAAAGCAGTGTGTTTCATTAAAGGGTTTGGATATCTTCCGTGAAATTGCAAGTTTATGAGTTGTTTTTTTAGCTTTATATATGTGAGCGTTTTCTCTGTTCTATTATTGCTGTAATTACTGGCTGCGACGAGGCTTGCCAGATTGTTTTTTCGAAATTAATTTAAAAAAAAAAGAAAACAGATTGCCACTCTTGAGACCAATATTGATTTGTTTTTACAATAAATGTTACATTGAAGTATGTAGTCCATTCACCGGTGTGTGATGCTGTGTCATCTAATCCCCCAAAACGTCCGGCGGTCACCACTTCGTAGTTTTTAAGCTGGAAAGAAAAAGTGAAGCAACAAACTCCACAGCAGCATATCTGTCTGCTAAGAAATTAAAGACATCCTTATTAGATACTAGCTTCTGCCCGCGACTTCGTCCCCGTGGAATCCCCGATTTTAAAACATTCTTTATCGCTGCTCCGCTCCTATTGACTTAAGCGTGACGATATATAGCCTAAAGCCTTCCTCGATAAATGGTCTATTCAACCCAAAAAGAATTTTTCAATTCGAACCAGTAGTTCCTGAGATTAGCGCGTTCAAACAAACAAACAAATAAACTCTTCAGCTTTATAATATTAGTATAGATATCCCTATAAATATAATCCTAGATTTATAATAATATCCCTACTGCACCAGTTACATATCAAAGTTACCCTATCTGTGGATCTGCAACCTCAACGCGGCCTCCAAGTTTCACAAACTTTGGAACCTATCAAGAATACGCGACCTATTTCAAGGAGACACTATTTCTACTCGGAGCTTTCCGTAATGTGTAACAGAAGTTTAGTCTATGGCTATATTTCGCTTCGGTTCTAAGAAGAAAGATATAACATTCAGTTGAAATTATCACATTATATAAGCTGTTGGCCCTAAATACTGGTATTCAGCTGAATCCGTTGACTGGAGGCTGACCCCAATATATGTACATAGTTGGGAAAAGACTAGCCTGATGATGATAAGCTGTTTGTTCATATAAGTTGTTGGCCCTAAATACTGGTATTCAGCTGAATCCGTTGACTGCAGGCTGACCCCAATATGCATAGTTGGGAATAGACTAGGCAGATGATGATAAGCTGTTCGTCCCGGTTGTCATTTGTAGATGCGAGCAGTCAGAATCTGACATTAGCCTTGGCAAGGGTTTTGGTATGACATAGGTACTGGGTTATGGTGGTTCGTCAGGGAGTCGCCCGCGCGTTATGCTGGAAGCTGACCCCAATATTTATTTTTTTATTTAGTTATTTATTTAGTTATTTATTTATTTATTTATTTATTTATTTATTTATTTATTTATTTATTTATTTATTTATTTATTTATTTATTTATTTATTTATTTATTTATTTATTTATTTATTTATTTATTTATTTATTTATTTACTTATTTATTTATCTTTAACTATCATTACAGGTCTAAAAACCAGATGCGATAGCTGAGACTACTTATAATATTAACTATTTTAAATAACACTATTACTAATAACTACACAATACATTAACACAAAATTAACTTAAGTATGTTTACGGTAAAAAATAAAAGAAACATAAAATAAACAATAAACCTAAAATTACACTAATTGTTGCTTTCGTAACATATTATATACAAACTTACTATTGAAAGTTCATTTAAGTAATACGAAAAAATGTCCAACCTATTCTGAATTTCGTTAACAGTACGAATTGCTATCGTGAGAGGTTCTTTGGCCAGCAGTTGGCACCGCCAGTAGTGGTCAGTAGTAGGCGCCTCCGCCTCCACACGTAGCGGTTTGGAACACAAAATATGTAGAAACATAGTTGAGGGCCAACGGCCTACAAGCGGCATCCAGCCGAAAAGCTAGGCAAGTTGACTGTCACAAGATTATTAACATTACAAACTCATTACCAACACACCAGGGCCCCAAGTCTGCTATTACAATAGTGGCAGAATGGTCTATCATTGATTTCATAATGGTTGATTTTGACAAGTTTGGTAATCTACCAGTATAAAAGTGTCATTATGACTTTCCAATGTTCAACCACTGACACTCCATTGAAGGAAATGACATAGAATGGTAATCTCGTACATAATGACAAATGAATGACAGACGTATGCATTATCTGCTAATATTTTGACAGTTCTTTTGATCAGTGATCTAATCATCAGAACGTCGTTGTGCAGTCATTTCTTTTATTTTCTCGGTTATCAAAAAGTATTATGAGATCATTGACCGACCAATGATCGACCATTATGAGTTTAACAGATTACGAACTTTTAGCAAAATGACAATGGGATCGTGTTGGAATGACAAATTTATAAAAATAGCAGACTTGGGGCCCAGCAATCCAACACAAATTATCACAACTTCTTAACTATCCGTGGTAAAAGTAAACACTCGGAGTGCTACTATTCCACTTCTAAAGAAACTACCAGAAGAAGTACATCAAAGTTTAGCAACAGACTAGAGCTACTACCTGGATTTAGAAGTTTCGTTTTTGTTTCCCACTTAGATACATTAAAGAAATAAAATGGCGATGTTCATCAATCCGTGTAAGTAGCTAAAGTTTTTTTGAAGCAGGAAAATACTGTTGGTTCCTTTTTGTGGAATTTGTTGTGGCCCCTGGTGTAAAGGCCAGAATTTACGAGTCGTTGAGTCATGGATTAAAATACATACCTGCTTTGATTTTGTATTTATTTTATAACTGTCGTGTGGTAACGGCCCCGAAACACTGCTCTCAAAACGGTGAAGGAAAACATCGTGAGGAAACCGGTATATCCTAGAACCAAAAATTCCAAGACATGTGACATTCACCAACCCGCACAGGGCCTGCATGGTGGATTACGGCCCATTCCCTCTCCTAGAGAGGAGACCTATGTCCCAGCAGTGGGAAAATTAAAAAGGCTGATTATGTTTATAACTGTGTAAGCTCTCTGAAACATGCATGCGCTCTCTGACCTGTGAACAAAAACCTGAAGTCATAAAACTTAGATTATCCACGTCAGTCGCATGAACCGTGACCCCTGAGCAACAGTCTCCACAGTGTGGGTGCCTAAAGATGAACGGTTCCAGCGAGGCCTGCCTAGGAAGACGCAGCGAGACGATCTAGATGTATGTAAGGGCTGGTTTGAAGAGGCTCGAGAAAAGATTTGGGGTCCATAGATATGCCCAGAAGTGTGACAGTTATCAAAAAGATGAAGAAAAATAGAAGACACAAAGTGGAGTCCAAAAACCTATTGCTATTATGGACAAGATAATAGTTTCATTGCTGATATAACAGTAAAATATTATTTCTTTATTTAAACATTATGTACAATAGTAGTACATGGGCGGTCTTAATGCGAAAAGGCATTATCTACCTACATTAGTTAACCGTAGGGTTTATAGGACTAGATACACTATGGTAGGTGTACGACAAAAAAATAGATTATAATGTATTTTGTTGTGGAAATAATAAAATGGCATTTTTCAATTTTTTTGGAAAATAAGGTTATTACAAAAAACGAGTCTAATAACAACATTATTTTATATGTAAAAACGAAACTTTAAAAATTTCACGCCAAGTTCACTAGAAGTCACAAATGCCATTTCGATACTGTGTGGTCATCCGTCATTTTGAAAAACTTATTTTCTAAAAATTTTGAAAAATGACATTTTTTGCCATTTAATCAACGATATTATAATACTAAAATAATACATAAATGTATATAATATTCTAAACTAATTCATATGATGTTTTATACTAATACTTCTGATTAAGAGAAATCATAATAATTATGACGACGACCGAACTAAGAATGACAGGTTTCTAAGTAGTTCACGGATTTTACGCTTAAAGAAAGTGTGCTGCTATCGTGCTTTCCGCACAATAACAGCACTTAAATGGGACAAAACTGACCACTCTATCAAGATAAAATTGCACATAATGGTGTCAACAATATACATCACAAACATTTCCCTATTAGTTTTTCTAGTTATTATCGCATTTTCCTTATACTCGTAACACAAGCAGTCCTCAATAAATAATTTGTCAAATCGCAGACGTGATCCATTACTTCTTGCCCTGATGTTGTCTTGGATTGATTTATGGTTGATGAATAATAGTTTATTTTTATGGAGATTATGCCTTTTGAGTCTGGTAGAGTTTCTTGCGAAAAAACTTTTTGAAAATGATGAAATAGCGGGTTTCAATTGATGAACAGCAAATGGATTTTTGAAATGTATCATCATCATTTTTATAGGCGTCCATGTTAGGCCTCCCCAAGTGCGGGCCTGCGGATGGCGAGCTATGGGTGGCTCGCCATCCGATAGCAACCAGGCCCGAGTCGACGGCGCGTCGTGTTCCACGCGCGCCTCAAAGAGCCGTCAGCAAAGAAGACGGGGCCCCATAGGGTCAGTGCCTGCTAGGGTTGCGGAATTTGTTCGAAAGAGTCACCGCGGCCCTGGAATGCAAAGGGCACAAGAGGGTGCACGTCCCACACGTGTACCTTCTTGTGCCCTTTGCATTCCAGGGCCTTATTTAGTCAGTAAGAGTCTGACACTCCCTTCCGCCCCGCTCAGAGCGGGAGAAGTCATTTGATGATTTCCCATCCAAAAAAAAAATAAAAGGCCTCCCAAGTATTGACGCATCTACCAGTCCTTTTTCTAGATGGTAAATCATCACATGACTTCTCCCGCTCTGAGCGAGAGTGCCTGACTCTTACTGACTAAAACCCACCCGTGTTCTTCCTAGCCCTTTGCATTCCAGGGCCTCGGTGACTATTTCGAAGAAATTCCGCAACCCTAGCAGGCATCGATCCTATGGGGCCCGTCTTCTTTCCTGACATCTCTATGAGGCGCGCGTGGAATACGACGCGCCGTTGACTCGGGCCTGGTTGCTATCGGACGGCGAGTCACCCATAGCTCGTGATCCGCAGAGCCGCGCGCGTCTACAAGTCCTGTACTTCATTCAGCTAGTAGACGCTTTTGTAGGCCTTCCAATGCTACTTCCTTCGGTACGTACTGGTAGTCTTACACTACTTTAGAAACTCTCGGTTCAACTGACCATTATTGAATTATTTCAGTCAAAGGAAGTTGTTAGCTTTCTACCCAAGATATTGTTTGGTTTTTTTAATATAAATAGTCGAACATCAAAATGGACCTCAGTAAACACACGAATATACAAGAGCACGAGAAATTCTCGATTCCGCAATAAAATTATTTTTAGAACCGTAACTATAACGCAAGGCAATCTAAAATAGTAATAACATTTAACGCAGTACATAAAAATAGAATAAAATTGCAGGTTTTAAGATGTACTTAAAACAATTGTACTATCTATGTTCTTAGAATGAACCTTGACCTTTTGAGCCCTAAAAATATCTCGACGAAATTAGGGCTGGCTATTCATTAGGGTACAGGGAATTTCTTGCCCCATTCATTGAGAAATAGTGATGTTTGAATGCTAAGGCTTAACACAAATTGAGATAAGACACAACTTGTTCGGGTTTAGAAGACTCGGTTTGGGCTTGGGGCCTGAAGATTGTGTTATATTGTTACCGTACACACTAAATGTAAATTAGTGCTGTGAACGTTGTAACGTTGCATGGTGAAATTAAACCTTCTAGGTAATTCTCTTATTTTTTAAAGAATCGTGTGCATTCGTATCATCGTAGTTCGAACTCTAAAAAGTGCCACCCTAATATACCCTATACTAATATTATAAAGCTGAAAGTTATTTTAATCGACTTCAAAAAAGGAGGAAGTATCTCAATTCGACCGAAATATATATTACTAGCTGCTGCCCGCGACTTCGTCCCCGTGGAATCCCCGATTTTAAACATTCTTTATCGCTGCTCCGCTCCTATTGGCTTAAGCGTGATGATATATAGCCTAAAGCCTTCCTCGATAAATGGTCTATTCCACCCAAAAAGAATTTTTCAATTCGAACCAGTAGTTCCTGAGATTAGCGCGTTCAAACAAACAAACAAACTCTTCAGCTTTATAATATTAGTAGTTTATGTGTGTTCGCAGATAACTTCGTCGTTTATGAACCGATTTTGATGATTCTTTTTTTTTGTGTGTCTAGTTGAACACGCTAATCTCAGGAACTACTGGCTCGAAATGAAAAAAAATAATTGTTTTGCATAGCCCATTTATCGAGGCTATAGGCTATATATAACATCACGCAACGACCAACAGGAGTAGAGCATCCATGAATAATGCTGCAAAACTAGGTTATTTTTTTCCCTCTCTGATGACACGCAGACGGGTCAGCTACTTTTCAATATTTTGACAATTTTGTGGCTTTGATTGTCGCTGAGTTGATACACTCTAATATGGAGCTGAAGGATTTAAATGGTGCAACATAGTAACGGCGTCGACCAGGAGAGGTTCTTGAAGGCTCTTCATGAGACTGGCCGAAAAAGCAGGGTGCTGTGCCAAGGTCACTGATGAGATTGATGCTGAGGATGCTGGCCAGAAATACGTTTCAGGTGTATGCTGGTGGTCAGGATATCTGCAGAAGCCGAGGATACAAGCTGGCTGTATGACTCGATGATTGAGAGCTTGAGGTCAAGATGAGGAGAAGTAATGATGACGTCACGATGATGTAGCTGCACGAAAGCTGCGCTGACGTTCATTATCAAATAAGTCTGTCGTTAAGCGACCTGGTTGAAAATTCTCGTGATTTTAAGATGTGATCACGTTCCAAGTCAGTAACTATTAATAACATCTCTAATTGTTCAGTTTTTTTTTAATATTTATATTAATTTTTGATATTGTATGTCACTGAGATCAAATTGCGAATTCGAATTTATTTTTACGTGCGAGAATAAAAAAAATAAAAATTCTTATTTGTGTGTAGTTCCAATATTAGGTATCATCAAAATGGAATAACCAACGAGGCGTGAAGGCAAGTTGTATAGATGAACCATTCCTAAAATCTTCGGCCTGCTGAAGATAGCCTGGAAAATCAATGGCTAGATTTTGGCACGTTAGCTCACTATGTCGAAGCCAATTTTCCGAAAGTGGCTGTTATGATATTTGATCACAAAACTTCGCAAACGGGGGATCGCACTTATCCTTTGGATACAGAAATATTTTACGTAGATAAAGAACATTTGTTTAACAGAATTACATGCAGAAACGAAAACAAATATTTCTGTCTACATTTAATACAAAAATAACGTATTTGATTACCCGTAAAAGCCATTACTTTGTTTGTCTCTACTTTAAGGCAAGTTATTTTCTTTTTATACGTATATGTCTGTATCGGCTTTCATTCAAGGCTAATTTCTTTGGAACGAATAATGTAAGTAACACTACAAATATTCGTTTCTTTGGAAAACGTTGTGTGTTTCCGTAGAAAAACAACTTCTTTTTATAGTTTTCTCGGGGCTTAGGAAATGGATTGCTTCTTACGCGTAAGCCGTTCGAGAATAGATTGCACAATGTATAAAAGTTAGGTAAGAGTGTGTGAAGGAGAAGTTGCGTACGTACGTTTTCTTAATAACTCTCAACAAGCAAGCCGTGTGATCAAGTATTCTAAAAAGCCGCAAACATCTCAACCTGTCTCCCAAACGACAGAACGTCAACAAAAATAGACGATACCGAACTTCGGCACGAAACGGCAAGTTCCTGGAATATTTTCGTAGAATCCTCGAGAGTTCCACAAACGGTAAACGCCGAGCAACTGGGCCGATAAATTAGGCAATTTGCGGTTACCGTCCAGTCCGGACTGCGTGTTTCGTCCCGATGTCCGGGCCTCGTAATTAATTATCCACATGTACGGAACCGTTGCGTATTACTTAATCAACCATCAGAATGCCAACTATTCCGTATTGATTGGACTCTTTCGCTTGTTCATTTTGTTGAGTGTGTGTTTATTGGCTTGTGTTTGTTTTGTTCGATGTTCGTGTTCGTGATTGGGTTCCGATGCATGGTTATGTCCGATTGGATAGGCCGTGTTGGTAGCTATCGTTTTCGGATGACGAGTTCAGGATTAGATGTGTGTTAATATTTGAGATTGGTGCGCTTAGGTTTCGAATACTAGAGGTATGACTGACTATTATGCAGTCAGTGGAAAAATGTGAGTCTATTTCGTCTCTTAAGAGTATTGAAGTTATATGTCTCTGTCTGTTTTTCCACTAGCTTCTTATACACTGCGCAATCGATTTTAATACGATGTTAACTAATAAAAATAGTGGTACGTGTATAATTTACATCCATACCAAGATTATTTTGTTAAGTCTTGTACTAGCAGAGCCCCGCAGTTTCAGCCGCGTAATTTCCGGTCCCGTGGGACTATGAAGATAAAATATTGTCTATGTTACTGCTTGATAATGTAGCTTTCTATTGATGAAAAAATAGTTAAAATCGGTCTAGTAGTTTCGAAGCTTATTTGGCACAAACAAACAAATAAGCATGGTTTTCTTCTTTATAATATTAGTATAGACTACCAACCCACCCACTCCGTAGTACCTACTTATTAAAATAATTTCAGTCATTCATTCATTGACAGAAAAAAAAATAGGCTAACAACCTGGGTATAGGAGACAAAGATTTTGTTGAAGAGCTTCTAAAGTATTCATTTATGGAAGAGTTTTTCGAAACCCAAGCTCTAAAAGCGTCAGTTAATGTGAAGAAAGTTGATACGGCAGTTTTTTAATTTTGCCAAACGGAATCTCACCGGACGGACGGCTTTTAAAAATATAATTAGTAACGTATTTAATCAAATTTACATAGCGTAATTGTAATACCCACTTAACCGCTACCTGAACTATTAATAAAAAAATACCTACGGCTTTTGTAGTTTGTACCTAATCAAAGGTCACCAGTCAAAGCCAACACCAGAATTACCAAGAACACTTGATAAAATGAAAATTCTTATAAATAAATGACCTATAGAAAAACGACTTTTCTAAATCACAAGACCTCATTTTTTATACCGGTCCCTTTACTTTATATAGAAGACCAGATTGTTTTGAACCTTGAACCTTGTTGGCCTCTAAAATTATTCGTGTTTCCAATTTTCCATTCGAACAACTCCCCTAAAAAGTTGGAAAACCACAGCTTTCCCGCTTCTTTGATGAATAGAACAAAGTTCTATTTGGATAATAATCCAATTAGAATTGTTTTTCCATTGAGACTTAGTCAAACGATCATATCAGGAAAGTTCAGTTGCTATGATGGTTCTAGACACACGTTAGTGTATCAGATGGTCTAAAATAGGAGTCTTAACTACCTTAATTAAGCTATACTAATACTATAAAGAGGAAAGATTTGTATTTTTGTATGTACCGAATAAACTCAAAAACTACTGAACCGATTTCAAAAATTCTTACACCATTAAGAAGCTACATTCATCCTGAGTAACATTGGCTATATTTTATCCACATATTCCCACGGGAACGGGAACTACGCGGGTAAAACCGTGGGGCGCTGCTAGTAATATAATAAAGAACGACATAACTACAAAACTTAACTTAATCATATTTATAAAAATAATACTCTAGAAGTCGTCAGAGTGAAGTCGTTCAGTGAACAGGAAAACAAGTCGACTCTCTCAGCCATTGAGCGTGCACAGCTCACGCGTTAGTGGCGCGCGCTGTAATAGATTGGTGAGCGCGCTCGGCACCACCAGCAGCCGCGACCACCGCTGCCTGCTCACGTACTTGTCCGAACGCACTCTTAATATAGTACGCATCACGTAAAAAGAGCACTGGTGGTCAAGCTGCGCATAGGCGATTTATCGGTCTATTTGGCGGGGGGCGGGGTGCGGGGCGGGTGAGCCACGCACTGCATGTTTGCCTGTGCGCTATTGGTTCGTCAGTTGAGCATTGCTTCCCGCGCAGACTAACTTTCGTGCGAGACTGTACCCATGCGCAAACACACCCCCAACACTTTCTTCCAGCGTTCTTTTTACGTGACGCGTACTATACCTTCAATGGATGGGTAATCATCAAATTACTTCTTCCGCTCTGGGTGGAGCGGCGAGGAGTGTCGGACTTTTACTGAGTAAAACCCACCCGTGTTCCTCCTGGTTCCTTTTGCATTCCAGGGCCGCGGTGACTCTTTCGAACAATTTACGCGAATCCTCTTTATACCTGCAATAAGTTTGTGGCTAATGCTAAGTATTTCCCGCTTAATTTATAATGTACAATAACCTTCCATTTCAAAGGATAAATAAGCGCACGTCGCACTATTGAGTAGTACCAGAAAAACTGAATTTTTGGATTTGGTTTTCACAACGACATTGTTTATTATAATTATTAGCCTAGACTTTCTCACAGCTGGCTCAATCATTAATTACAATTGTGGTTATATGTACATATGTATGTATTATATTCATGATTTGCTTAGCCTTTTATGAGCTCCTGTTATCCTATGTATGTATGTATTTATTATTGTTTTTTTTTTTAAATTTAATTGTTCTTCCTTTATATTGCACCAACAATGTTCTGTCTCTGCACCACGCTAAGGTCGACTAGAAAATACCTCTGCGCTTGCACAGTTTTTTTGTAGTTCCGTAAAGTTTTAGTAAATAAATAAAAAATCTATATAAAATCCGAAAGTAAGTAAAAAGAAGAAGAGGGAGAGAAGGAGTCAAAACGATGAGAAGAGTATTTTAAGAAGGTAGGTAGGTCCAGAATGGATACGGTTAGCAAATAACAGGCTCAAGTAGAGAGTCTTGGAAGAGGCCTTTGTCGAACGAAAAGCTGGATTGTGGGAAGAATAGCTTAGTGCCGAGAAAGAAAAATATATCAATAATAATAGTATTAAGAACCGGTTAAAAATAAACCTTAGTTATTAAAGCAGTTTATATCTAAACCAGCAGTGAAGGCTCATTTTATTTTAAAACTAGCTTCCACTTGCGGCACCTCCCGTTTTAATGTCAAAAATCATCCCAAAAGAACATGCTCCTGAGTTAAAAATAATTATGTGTTATTCCAGACTATATTCTACCTCTGTTTTAAATTTCATCAAGATCCATTCAGTAGTATTTGCGTGAATGAGTAACAAACATCCATACATACAAACTTTCGCCTTGATAATATTAGTAAGGATAAAACCTCACTAACTAATAACTACAACCCGAGATTTAAATACAATACATTTCTCTCTGTCGTGAACAGACTTAATAAGCCAGCTGTCCACGTAATGGGCGGCAATAAGAGCCGATAAATACGAACATCGTGACCCCACACACGTGGCCGTCGACAGAAATACCATTAATTACTTCTATAAGCTTTAGGTACAATGTTAGTATTTATTTGACCGTATTTTGGAGGGCCTTGAACATTTTTTTCATTCTTAGAGTAAGTACTGATTAGTTGAGGAAAATTACTGAGATAAATATCTACGAATTGAATTGATGATTGAAACTTAAGTTTCAAACATCAATTCATTTCATTAGACATTTTGTTTCTCTTTTTTATACTTAAATTAGGTACTGATAAGTTGTGGAAAAGTACTGACGTAAATTTCTACGAATTGAATTGATGTTTGAAACTTGAGTTTCAAACATCAATTCAATTAGTTTCATTAGACATTTTGTTTTTCTTTACATAATCAGCCTATAAGTAATGTGTTATCTGTATTGTCAGAAGGCCACAATTTTCCATTCCACCTTATTTGTATGGATTGGCAGCTCACTTCATGTTGTCTTCACCAAAGTTTACGATGTGAGAAGTTACAGAATCGCCCATCACTGGTCACTGGACCACCACAACTCTATTTTAATGGCCGAGATTAATAGCTGATAAATAAGAACGTTGTGACCCCACTTCACACGTGGTCGTAGACAGAAATACTATAGTTTTAACATTAGTTACTTTTAAAACCAGCATGTACTAGATATAGACTTGCTGCTTAAGGACCCACTCCTTGAAAAGTGTGAATCGAAATTATTCTTATACAAAGCTGATCTTCATCATCGTGTTTGTCGACTTAATGTCGTAATATTCTTAAGTAGGAAGGAAAAGAAAGCTTTTAGAAAAGTAATATATTATTAGTGCATATGTAAACATATCAGCAAAAATATTTAATAAACATTAGTCAGCCAGCGTCCCACATGTGTTCTAAGCAGTTGCTGCTCTTTTGCTACGAAAGTGCTACGGTTTTGCTACGAAAGTACTACGCTTTGCTACGCTTTCGCTGCTAAAATGCTACTCTATTGCTTTGAGTTCGCTACGAATATGCACTCGTATCGAACATACCACAGTTCCAATATTTTAATATTTACACCTTCATAAAAGTATTTTTACACAGATAATACTACAATGTTTAATAAAACACGTATAGGCTGACCCAATTATTGGCGTTACAAAGTGGCGTTTTAAATATTTATAAATAATGTGATGTTATTTTGAGAGTGACACTTAACACGGGTCAGTTAATAGAGGCCGGGGACGGAATTGAGGTAGGGATCCTCCGAACGTGTGTGAGCAGAATCACAATGTGCTTACTTTTTCGATAAACGTCCGGTTTAGGGTGAAGTAAGAAAAATTACTATTTTGTGATGAAAGTGTGTTTTTTCGGAGACATGTTGAAACCTGTTTAAAATGATAGAATTTCTGGCGACATCTTTTAAGATTTTTGACCTTACAAGTACTTATTCTGCGTTGGATATTAGGTCGTCGGGGTCAGATGGAAGTCAATCGAAATTAATTGTAAACAAAAAGCCTGTTTTGTTTGTTTATTTATTTATGTACTCAAAATAGACTAAGAAATAAATTAAAAAAGATTTTGCAATAATATAGTAAGTGCTGAAAGTGCCATGTTTCATGTGTAACAAAACCAATAAACAAAAATAGGGCTGGGCTTAAATTTGGTAAATATTATTATTGACCAAATTTAAATCTGGCCCTGTTTTATAATATATTATTTTAATTTACCCAATAATATTGATTTTTGTGTCGCACGAATCTTTTACTGTTACTTTCAATATCTTGTTACGTACGTTAATTTATTATTGTTGTTCGCTTTTAATATTGTCCATGTTATACTAGCTCTGCCCAAGAATTTTGTATTATATACCAAGTTAAAATATTATTCACTAATGAAATTTGTAGTAAATTTCTTATGAGTAAATAAAAATTTTCTAACCACATAAGCTAGTTTAGTAATCTACTTGAAAGCTCAAGGCTGTAAACACTGACTTGCGATCGACTATTGACATTTATCTGTATGACCTTTACAAAAACGTGGTGGTCTTATTTTACTAGTAAAAACACACCCAATTTTCATGAATATACTGAAAGCCTGATATTAATACTCAAATTCCTTATGCTTAATTAATTAGGCATACTTTGTAAAACGCCAAAATCTGTCTTGTCTACGAGCGTAACATCCATAATCTATATTATCCACCCAACTATACCACCCAAGTACAAAACTAGCCTACTGAAATTCCAGGCGAGAAATGTCCGAATAAAATCCAAGCGTATAAAAATTCAACAAATAAAATGACGTCCGCACAAGTATGCGACAGCCAACGTCAAAATATTTGTAACATAAATACATTTGCAAGGCGTGAAACGTCCCATTTTCAACAGAATTTCGATATCGGCGTAAAGTTCCGGCCGTTGGAACGTATGTAGCTGGGGTAGTACAATGCTGATAATATTATTGAAACTGTTCTAGTTGAAGTAGCTTATTTTTATTTTAAATCCTACGCGAGAAGCAAAAAAAACGCGAAAGTTTGTACGTATGGGTGTTTGTTACTCTTTCACGCACTACTGGACGGAATTTTTACCCCGATATTCCCACGGGATTGAAACTAATGTGGGTAAAACCGTGGGGGGCTTATCTATACTAATATTATAAAGCTGAAGAGTTTGTTTGTTTGTTTGAACGCGCTAATCTCAGGAACTACTGGTTCGAATTGAAAAATTAATTTTGGGTTGAATAGACCATTTATTGAGGAAGGCTTTAGGCTATATATCATCACGCTTAAGCCAATAGGAGCGGAGCAGCGATAAAGAATGTTTTAAAATCGGGGATTCCACGGGGACGAAGACGCGGGCAGCAGCTAGTACTTCTATATTTTTCAAGCAAAACGTCGTGTGGTGGATGACACAAATTTACTATGACGTTGTAATTTGCGAGTGACGTCAAACGCAATTAGTGTTGTCTCTGTTTAGATCCTAAGAAAACTTTTCAATCTTTCAAAAAGATTGCCAATAGGCGATCTTTTTGAAAGATTGAAAAGTTTTTTTTAAATCGAGCGAGCGAGGCAAATGAATGCCTGTCAACGTATCTATGTATGTTCAATTTCTGTAATATACCTACCTACCAGATTTTTACTCAGATTTGTTCTCGTAGCGTAGATATACGGCTTAGGAACAGGAACCCTATTTTTTTCAACATTCAAAATAACCTTTGCCTTTAGTGATAGTAGAAGCTTTTTATTCGTGATTAATAGTGCCCCGTGGTTTCACTCGCGTAGTTTCCATCCCCGTGAGAATACGGGAAAAAAATGTAGCCTATGCTACTCAGGGTAAATGCAGCATCCTAAAGGTGAAAGGATTTTTGAAATCGGCGCAGTAGTTTTTGAGTTTATTCATTACAAACATACACACACCCTCACACACACAAATACAAATCTTTCCTCTTTATAATATTAGTGTAGATTAGTATAGATAGAATAGGATAGTTGACTAAAAAAAAAACTAGTCCGTCAGATAGATTTCCAAAAAATATTTTTTCCTTTTTTACGTAAACAAAAAACAAAGACGATACAGTGCGTTGAAAAGTCGTTTGACATCACTACGTTCTACAATTTTTACCACGACGTGACGTCACAAACCCTCACTCCTGAGATTTGATAGAGCAAAAAATACGTGTCCAATATTTTTGGATAATTAATCTAACTCTAAGTTCCTTCTAAGTTATTAAAATATGACTCTATTTAGTCTATCAACTAAATAGAGTCATATTTTAATAACTCAGGAAAAATCCATATTCTCGTTAGGTAATCAGAACCTGTAAAGATCACAGCCATCAAAAAACAATTAAACCTTTATAATATTAATACATTTAGATTACGAAACAAGTCATTTCGTTTTGTGTGAAACTTTATCAATAGAATTTTCCAACAAGATAATTTTAATTAATCGAATTTTCCATACATAATTATTTCTGGCCCATTGTTCTCTCATCTTATTTAATTGATCAATTCTGTTCCATTTTCGGTTAAACCTGCCTTATGTTAGGTATTGGGTGGAAACGTTGGCTTCCACCCAATAAACCTAAATAAGTTTTAATTAAATAGAGTCCACGGGCTCCTCCACGGTATGGTCATCATAGCATGAGAACCATTTTATAACAAACTAGCAGCGCCCCGCGGTTTTACCCGCGTAGTTCCCATTCCCGTGGGAATATGGAGATAAAATATAGCCTATGTTACTCAGGGTGAATGTAGCTTTTTAGTGATGAAAGATTTTTTGAAATCGGTCTAGTAGTTTTTGAGTTTATTCGTTAGATACAAAAATACAAATCTTTCCTCTTTATAATATTAGTATAGATATTGCCAGCAGGAAAAGAGGAAGTGGTTTTTATTTAGCTTCAAGATAAGAAACAAACGAATAGACATAGCCAGTTACATATTTTTGAAACGATATTTAGATAGATCATTTCATATACTTTATTGTACACCAAAAATAGCTTAGTTTGCAAAACTTCATTTTTCATAAATCTTTTCAGCACAGTTTAAGCGAACAAAAACTTGAAGTGCCGGCACCAGGCATGATGTTACTCTCAGCTACTCGACACGGTCATAACTAGGGCAAGAGACGATAGAAAACGAACTTGTGACTAGCTTGTTGCAGTAACACAGTGTGCTGCTGTAACATGTTGCTGCTACTGTGAAAACTAATGGAACATTGTAATTGGAAATATTTTTTGTTTTCGATGTACAGGATGTTTTTGCTGTATTATCTTTTTAGGTATATTAATTTTAAGTTAGTACTATTAAAAGAAAGAATAATATTTATTCAGCACATACATGAAACACGCTCGGTACATGGTAAAAATGAAAAGAAAAAATAGGTATTAGGAACATAACCTCCTTGAACAAGAATTGAAGACTTTTTAGTTCAGTTTACCAGTTATTAGTTGATAGTAAACATTTTGAAATAGATTGCGGTGATGACGATTTAAATACTGTTTGCCCAGTTCATATAAGCATAATGGGAGTCTTCAAGTCACGAGTGAATAAGTAACTAATTCTAGGTCGACGTAACATAAACCTCATCATTGTTTACAATCGGGTGGTTAAACTTACCCAACAATTAAAATGACTCTCACAAAAATCATAGGCATTCGTTGTCTCAAGATATCATACGTTCAATTCAACAAACAAAAGAAATATTACATTTATTTGTAATAGTTCATCATCTAACACATAACGTTCAAATTCGCGCAACCACACCTAAAATCAATATCAAACCTAGCTTTGATTAGTTGCATCAGCTCCAATACCCGATCATTAAAGCAACGAGGCCGAACGCCTCGGCCAATTTCCGCTGAGACGATGCCGAAAGCCGAAAGCCGAAGAAGCCATTTTAGAAATAGCCACTCGATCGTCCACCTACAAAGAGACAGGGGCAGTGATCGTAGTGGATTTATCTCAAGAAATCTCACCCATTGAATGAGGAGCCATTGTGCTTTAACTGATTACAACAGGTAATAGATGTGAGAATATCACAATGGGATGTTCATCGCGCTTGGCTGGGTGAGGTTCAGAGGTGGGTACAGTGGTGAGCATTTAGGAAATATTAAGGTTTGTAAAGTGGTTCAGTATTTTTTACTTAAAGTTGGTTTAGTTCATTTGTAAAGTGATTTTAGAGCATCTGTAGTCTGCTACAAAATACTAAATTCTGCAATTAATTATCTTGAACAGTTATTGTTTGCAGCAGTGGGTGATTCCAGGCTGAAATGATGATGCATTTATGAAAGACTTATTATTTTACTTTTTCAGATCATTGTTAAAATTAACTTTATTTGTTTAACAGTGAGTCTCAGAGATAACACGATACGAGTCGGTCTAACATAAAATTACCTAAATTGACTAATGTTTAAAAACTATTCATCAAAATGCTTTGTGTCCTTTGAACCTGTATGTCACACACCTCACACGGGTTCGAGTGAGACCGGTTTTTGAATATCCTTACCGACCGATTCGTGGGCGGGTGGTAGGTCCTCTATTCAATTTTCCCTGAGAGATGGTACATGTTCCTATACAATCTAATTTAACCTACATTAAAACCGTACGACGTATAAAGTGGGGTTGAATCGTCCGAGCAGAGTAAAGAGCTGATGCGCGAAGATTCTTTTTTACCATAGTTCCTTTGTATGTTACAATGTTGAAGATTGGTATTTGGGAATAATTAAGCTATGTATGAAAGTACTAAGGTCGCATGAGGAAACTGGGGGTTGTGGGTTTCTTATGGGTAGCGTATTGGTCATTGTGTTTGTAATAAGAGCAACCCGTATCCGGATCGTTGAAGTTGTTTCAATTTATTATGTTATCTGGGAACTAGGATTAGTACTCGTACCTACATGTTTTTTCACGACGATATTACTTGTTGTTCAGAATTAAATTTGTTTTTTGAAGTGGGTATATGGTATAAAAGTAAGTTACAGTTACTTATTATTTATTTTTAACTGTCATTTTTATTAATTGCTGCCAATGCTACATTAAATTTGTTACTTGTTTTCTTTTCCTTTCTCTTTCGTATTGTTTAATCCACAGCGACGTTATCCCCGTCCACGGGAACGGGAACTACACGGGTGGAACCGCAGGTCACTGCTAGTAATAAATAAATAAACTAAGAGACATGCTGGTGAAATAAAAAAAAAATTTGGCATTTACCAAAAGATGAAGATTTTTCTTCTCCAATAAAACACCGTACTAATGACCTGACTCTAACAAATGTTCACCTTTCAGTCAGACAACACCAGCCCCATCTAAGTCCAAGTAATTGGTGGACAATCATAGACCTCAGTCACCGACGCCTTAATCACTCGACTCTAGGCACCATCAGGCACTCGGCTACTCGAGCCAGAGCCATTAACCTCACTGTTACGAGGCATAAAGGGAGTGATCATTTAATACTGTTACAATCGATATCGTTAATTTTGTATACAGTACGATGAAATGGTTTAAGGGAGCTATAATTTCTGATGGTATTAGGGAATGATGGTTCGGGAAATCAATGCTGATTTATGGATTGCTATTGCTTGTCCGCGGCTTTACTTGCGTTTATAGATTTTTGCAAAATAATCTATAACCATCTCTAGGGTCCTTCTAGCATAAGCATAATCAGCCTTTTAATGTTTCCACTGCTGGGACTCAGGCCTCCTCTCCAGGAGGGCCGTAATCCACGACGCGGGCCGAGTGCGGGTTGGTGAATGTCACATGTCTTCAAATTTTTGGCTCTAGGACATGCCGGTTTCCTCACGATGTTTTCCTTTACTGTTGTGAGAGCTATGGTGATGATATTAATTACACGAAGTAATGCGCCTGGCAGGGTTTAAACCTGCGACCTACAATTCTTAAGTCGGGGCCGTTATCACTCGGCCACCACTGCTCTAGTCAGCTACTAGTTCAGCGAGCTAGTCGTGAAAATTTCACGAACAAAATCACTTTCGTATTAATAATATTACTAGCTGTGCCCGCGACTTCGTTCACGTTAGTGATGTAACATAGTATCATTTGAGCATTAACTTGAATTTATTGTCATTGGAAGTTGAGCACTTTTGATTGTAAACGGAAAATATAGGGAATAAGTAGTATCCTAGACATGAAATTAAAATCAGCAGATCCGCAACCTGTTACGAGTTTCGGCCTAAGTTTTAGAGGGCTTAAATCTATACTAATATTATAAAGCTGAAGAGTTTGTTTGTTTGTTTGTTTGAACGCGCTAATCTCAAGAACTACTGGTTCGAATTGAAAAAATATTTTTGGGTTGAATAGACCATTTATCGAGGAAGGCTTTAGGCTATATATCATCACGCTTAAGCCAATAGGAGCGGAGCAGCGATAAAGAATGTTTTAAAATCGGGGATTCCACGGGGACGAAGTCGCGGGCAGCAGCTAGTTTCTGATAAAAAGTCTTCAAACTGTACGGTGTAACGGATGGTGTGTATAATTTTCTTCTATGGCCGTGTTTATAGATCACTCACATATATACATCACTACTTTCCCCACTAACATTCGTTAATATTATCGATGGTGGAAGAGTAAGAAGAAGAAGCTTCATAGGTCCCGAGCCACCGTACACAAGAAAAATGAATTCATGCTATGAAGCGACGAAATAAAACAACTTATCTACAAAAAAAAAAGGTAAGGGTGTGTGCCGCAGTCATTTAAAAAAGTTCTGAGTGACCTTCTTATTATGCTAGCATATTTGAAATTTTAATAAGTTTAAAAATATCATTGCACCACGATAAGAGCTCTTAAAGCAGGTGCTTATTCACCCCATCGACTCGCGTTTCTTGGGGTATAAGTAGGAGTGTTTACCTGAAATCAGTACATAAAAGCAGCGTAACGCCTGATATCGGTCGGTCATTTTCCTCATGTTCCGTAAAATCCTGTCTGCAACTGCTGCTTCCACAGCTTTTCGGTTTTTCTTCATGCACTCGTCTCAAATGACACTATTCTGATTATTTATTAAAAATCAAAGAATTTAACGAACGAATGGCGCCTTTAAACTATGAAACATAGAAACCACTTGATGGATCAAAGTTTATTCATTTGTATTGTCTCGACGACGGAGTGGATTACATACAATGACGTTGAAAATTAGCTAAGTTTTAGAGGAAAAAGCCTGGCAAAAATGCGACAGAAGATACGTCATGTACACATTTATTTTTACTGAGTTCTGCGGCAATTCTCTAAATGCGAAAAACACTGTGCTGGTCCGTGCTAGGAGGAGACTTTTGTTCAGAATGTTTCGGTTAAAAATGATGATACAAATTCGGATAGAAATAACGGGTCACGGAGTTAAGACAATTTCTGACCACGTATAAGTCTCTCAATACTCCTTCAGCACCACCATCCTGTATCAATTCCCACATAATTATATTCTAAAAACACGTAACGCAATTCCGAAGACTGATTACGTTCACATGTTAAACTTTGAACAGCTACGAAGATAAATTAATTCTGTTAGTATTGAGAACGGTGTATAGACTTGTACTTAAAGTGTTGCTGACCTTGGAGGCCACGGTACAGCTCCGTTAGGTTAGGTGATTGGTAGGGCTGTAGTGGAAACATGATTTTACTTTCGCAAATTCGGAACTTCCGCAATAAATTATATTGATGAGCGACCATTTTGGAAAGGAACGCGCTTGAGGTATATTGCGAATGTCCAAATTGGCCGTGCCAATGTGGTGGATATAATATAACTTCAAGGTTCAAGATGCCAAGTCACTGCTGTAGTCTGTTTTGTTTTTCTTAAGATATACAACAGCAAACAAACCGCCTAGCCTTTTCCCAGTTATTCTGGGGTCGACTCATGGTGTGAAAAGCAAGTATTTGACATGGGGCAATTACCGATCTGGTCTCTACAACAGGGTAACAAGATATGCACAATATAGGAATAGGTGAATTTTTCATTTGTTAAAAAAAATTTGTAAATTAATCTGTTTTTGAGTTCCGTACCCGAAGTGTGTTTAATGAAACCCAATTACCAAGCTGCCGTCGTTTGTCCAACCGTCTGTCAGCCTGCTGTATCTCATGAACAGTGACAGATATACAGCTGTTCCTCAAGTGTATAATTATTCAGTTGCCATAATTACAACTAACCAACACAAGGAACGTGATTTTAGTACGGCCTATACAATAGAATAGAATGGAATAGAATAGAATAGAATAGAATAGAATAGAATAGAATAGAATAGAATAGAATAGAATAGAATAGAATAGAATGGAATGGAATGGAATGGAATGGAATGGAATGGAATGGAATGGAATGGAATGGAATGGAATGGAATGGAATGGAATGGAATGGAATAGAATGGAATGGAATGGAATGGAATGGAATGGAATGGAATGGAATGGAATGTAATGAAATGGAATGGAATGGAATGGAATGGAATGGAATAGAATAGAATATAAAAGATTAGATTAGAATAGAATTGAACAAAAGAATAGAATAGAAAAGAATAGAATAGAACTGAACAAAATAGAATAGAATAAAAGTCACAAACAAATAAAGTAACAAAATATTATTGCGCTGAGCATGCATAACAAAAGGATTACCATTACAGCATTTGCTGGGAGCCAGATACCCAGCGCTAAACCCTTAGTGTGCGAATCCCACCCGAACTTCAGCGGTATTTTCTTTCTTTTCCACCTTCGCCTTCGCTTATATGACCCCCAATACATCCCTACTACGAAGTAGGTGCCATTAATTTTATAGAAGCTTATCAATCAATTACTTTGGGGCGGTTGCGTATGGGCGGACTTTAATTGAATTTAATTTATGGGAAAGGTAGTGCAGATGGTACGTTTGGGAAAGCAATAAGTTAACAAGGTATTGAATGGTTTGGGAATAGGGAGACATTTTAGGAGGAAAACATTCGAGAAAATTGCTTGACTGGTGATTTTTTTGGACTTCGGAACTCGGTGATTTTGGTTGTATCTCGGTTACTGAACACCGACTTCTGAAATTAAAGTTATTTTATACCCCCCCCCCCCCCCCCAACTACACGTACCCATCACAGCGTATGAGGTATAAATTGGTATAAACAATAGACAAACATGCGATTTCTTGAATAATTTATTGAAGAGTTCCATTATCATCTCTGTTCTTTATCAGATCTTCACCAAACTAGAAAGGAACCACCTTAAAATACTAAGATGTTCTTCTAAACCATCGCATACAATTTTTATTTATTTTTTATTTTACATCGACAAGAGTAAATGAGAACATCATTGATGTATTCGAAGCCACGCATTATTAGGGATAACTCAAATTCTAGTAAATCGTTAGACAATTAGTACTGAAGTAAATACACTTGACAATTCCATCGTAATTAAACCTAATACACGAACCAACATAACACAAACTTGTAGAACTTAAAGCAGTATGCACACTATCGATATCGGACGTGCGGTCCGATACATTTCCCGCGTCATTCGGCCCAGTGCATACAAGCGAACTCCCCTATAACTGCCGTCCAAAGAAAAACTGGCGCATCTGCTTTTTATGCAAATTTGAGCCGCTTATATGTATATTTGGAATCAGAATAACAAGGCGCTTCTAGTTATATTTTTTTCCAAGAGTTTTCTCTCAAAAAACATTAATCAAAAGTATAGTTTCCACGAAAAATTTAGCGTTAACCATATCAGATATTTTGTAATAATTTTCTCCGTTTTGTGTTTTGGTCAGTTATACCCCTTTGCTTATGGCAGCACCCTATTTATGGGAACTTTACGCATAGCTTGACAGACTATATTCATTGGGGGTTACCGCCTGTGGTACAGACATGGATGGAATCTGGTGCTCGCATGAGTTAACATACATGATGGTCCGAGATTGATGTTGGCAATTGACGTGCGATGATATACGAGTATGTAGCCTAGGTGCAGACGCAATGATGGTATGGTACAGTGGTGGTTTAATCAAACTTGAATACCTATTATTATGTGGCTTTTGTTGGTATGTTATGTTCAACTGTGTGTAGCTTTCGTTGTAACGAGCGACGTCAAATTGCAGATTGGCTAAGTTCTACGTTGCAATCAATGAAGGTAAAAAATCTGCTGCTATTTTTTATTTAGGTTATCTTTCAGCTTTAGACTATGGTTAATTTTAATTAATCATGGCAATAACAGACACAGACCTTATCACATTCGTAAGTTCATTTATTGTTGTCCTCGACATTTTTGATACTAAACAAAAATACTATAGTTAATTGTAAGGGTTCTTAGTATGTTCACTTTCCGTATAGCAGACACAATTGGTAAACAATCAGTTTAAATTGCATGTTGTCCATGGGTATGTGAAATGATTTCGAAAAGATACTAAGCAAAGGTCAATGTGCTTTATAGTCAACCTGTCTTGCACCTACCATAGACCATCGTCACGGAAGTTTTTTATTAGCTCCCGTCACAAGTTACCGGATACTGTCCCGTCTGCACCTACCTTTAACACTATCAATAAGCGCCTGATATCAATTTTAACGAAGTTAGATTACGATACCCGCTTTGAGGCAGCCAGTCCGGCGGCCGAAACAAAACTGATCGGGTTGATTGTGTCCGGGCAGTATTCCATGCCTGCATGCTCCTTTATCAGATTACCTCGGCTTAGACCATAACCACAGAGCACTAGAGTAGTAATACTAGCAATGTGGTGGATGTCCAATCACATGAGAGATAATTAGACTAGTCTCACTGCTTAACTAATTGACTGGGCGACGAATGTTGACGATTTATTGTGGTATCTAAGTGGATTTTGAATAGGTTTGTTTGGGAGTTTAGATCGGCCTACCGAAACCTTTAAGGAAAAAGTGACGTAAAAATACGAAGTCTTTTTATTTACAAGATGGGGCAAGTTAATCTTAAAATTAATTTTATTTTAATTTAATCAAAAAAGAAACAATTTTAGAACTTACTGATTGATAAAGCGAGATATTTTTATTTAAACTTATTGTGCAAAAGAGCTACATGAGCCGATTTAAAAGAACAAGGCATTCTCTACCAGTCAACCTTTAGGTTAAAAGAACACTATGGTAGATTATATTTATGTTTTTATTACTCCTCAGCTGTTCTTCTCTGATAAATATTGTTCCGAGATCCAAGACAGTTAAACACCGGGACTCATAGTTTCCCGATAGCCAGAATTAACAGTGGAAGTAAGTCTTGATTCTGGCTCTCAAGACTTACGGTGATTAAGAACAGTGTGACGGGATTGCTCTCATTATAAAAAATCTATTAATGTAATGTTTTACTTAGGAAACACATTACTTAATTCCTACCACCTATATTTTGCAAACAAAAGTCCAGACTAGTGACGCAGTCGACAAAAGTAAATCCTGATTTATACTCTGAACGAAGATAGACTGAAAACAACTATCTAAAATAAGCTGTCTCTATGGTTCCACCCACATCAGATATAGATAGACTGAAACAATTTATAGAACACTTACCTATCAGTTTAGTTGTTGGGCACAACAAATTTTCTATGTAACGAGCCTATCGATTTATGAATTACTAGCAGTGCCCCGTGGTTTCACCCGCATAGTTCCCGTTCCCGTGGGAATATGGATATAAAATATAGCCTATGTCATTCGGGGATAGTATAGCTTCCCAACAGTGAAATAATTATTCGAATCGGTTCAGTGGTTTCGGAGCCTATTCAATACAAACAAACAATCAAATCTTTCCTCTTTATAAAATTAATATAGACTAAGCGAAATTGTAATAGAAATTCATCATCTTACGTACTATATTTTGATCGTTTTATATATAAAATTCGCGTGTCACAATGTTAGCTACCATACTCTTCCGAAACGGCTTGACCGATTTTTATGAAATTTTATATGCATATTCAGTACGTCTGAGAATCGACCAACATCTATTTTTCGTACCCCTAAATGTTAAGGGTGGTCCACCCCTAATTTTTTTATTTTATATTTAAGTCTAAATTCTTTGTTTTTATTTTTTTATGATACAACATACAGAAATACATACTACCCTAAATTTTCAACCCTCTACGATAACCCTAATTTTTTTTAAAATTTTATACGTTTGCTGGGTCAGCTAGTAATATATAATATTCTGCTTCCTACTTCCAACACACATTTTAAATTAGTTGAAATAAAGAAAAACTGTCTACAAATTTAAAGACCTCATTGGTTTCCGACACTAACTCCGGACACTAACTCCCAAAACAAGAAGTGTTAAAAGACAATGCCTCAACAAACTTACTACATATTTCACTGTTTCGCAACTCTGTACGTAATAAAGATTCTCCAAGATTTCTTGTAGCCTTTTCAGCATAATAAATTAGGCTGTGCAGGAGCCTGTAACAGCTGATGTCTAACTTCAGTTCAAACTACCTTCAACCTAGGAGTTTTGAAGCTGAATTAGTTAAAACAGTGTTTGTTGACTTTAGACTATGGAGTCTTGCACCTGTGATGATGTAGGATAAGGAAACATACGGTTGTTGTTACTTATAAATGCGTAACATTTTTTGTACGGATGGGAAATCATCAAATCACTTCTTTCTCTCTGGCCCGAAAGGAAAGACTGTTACTAACGAAATCCCACCCGTGTTCCTCTTAATGCCCTTTGCGTTCCAAGGCCGTGGTGACTCTTTCGAACTGATTCCGAAATCCTAGCAGGCAGTAGAATTTTCTATATCTACATGCCTAATGTTTAAACTGGTAGTATCAAAAGCTATACTCTTTTATTATACGTAGAATAACCTATGCACAACAAACTGCAATATCCTAACGAGAACTCAAAATTGAGAGAGTGAATTATAATCAAGCAGGGATTTATTACTTTAATCATTAGTAGTTTTGCCCAAAAAATGCTAGTTGATTAATTCTAAGTACACCAAACTTATACTAAAAAAATTCTCAATGTTTCAACATGCATCCCTCTTACTCCTGCTGATCTTCCTCTTAATTCTCTCAGTGTACGCG
The DNA here is from genome assembly GCA_905332915.2 of Hecatera dysodea. Classification (NCBI taxonomy): domain Eukaryota; kingdom Metazoa; phylum Arthropoda; class Insecta; order Lepidoptera; family Noctuidae; genus Hecatera; species Hecatera dysodea. Next base: position 5,793,897 of record HG995289.1, on the reverse strand, counting down.
GCAACAATGTTAGTTAACAGTGGCAAGGCTGATGATTTCTCGTCATCCCTCACTCCTACTTCGGTGCAGAGGTCTGCCCTGAAATGGAAAAGCAGGTAGTCATGAAAAGTCTCGTAGTTAAAGTGTTCAAACTCAAGTCACAATATCATCATTTCAAGGTAATCAGATGTTGAAGGGCCTCATAGGGTCAATGCCTGCTAAGGTTGGCCCTGGAACGCAAAGGTTACTTTGCGGTCCTGGCCAACCCTGGAACGCAGGAGCAACATGGGTGGGTTTAAGCCCGTAAGAGTCTGACACTCTCTTCCGCTTCGCCCAGAGCGGGAGAAGTCGCTTGATGATTTCCTTTCCAGAATAAATAGAGGTTTGTTGACAAATTCTGACTGCGAATGCAAACGCCTCTCAAAAATACTAGTAGGTACTGCCCCTCTGACCTTCGAATCGTCAGTCTCAAGAAAATTTACCTCTCCTAGGCATCACAAAACTCGATTGAGCAGTTAGTATTAAGATAGGAATAATGTTTACGTCGAGAGACCAAATGAGATGATCCTCGTTTATATCTTTGATTCACCTACAGTCAACACGAGATGAGGCTGAACATATTTTACGATGATTCGAAACCTCGTCTGGATTGCTGAAAGTTTTAAACAGCATAATCAGTCTTTTAATGTTCCCACTGCTGGGACACAGGCCTCTTCTCTAGGAGTGGGAATGGGCCGTAATCTAACACGCGGGCCCAGTGCGCATTGGTGAATGTCTTCGAATTTTGGCTCTATGACATACCGATTCCTCACGATGTTTTCCTTCACCGTTTTGAGAGCAGTGCTGATGAAATTAATTACACAAAGTGATGCGCTCGGCTGGAGGATCCGTGACCTACAATTCGTAAGTCGGGGCCGTTATCACTCGGCCACCACTGCTCTGCTTGGTTTAAACAGAACTTGGTGTAATGGGGTTTTATGGACCCGTCAAATGCTCAATATGAGTGCAGCGCAGAACATGAGCCTAGCCAACTTCCGGGTGCCCCAAGTACGCCTTAGCTTTGGAAGATAATGTGAATGCTACCAATCCCTCCAAAATAAACTGACCTGGTTCTCTTATCCTTCGGCATAGCAGCCTCTGACATCATGACAGACGCGGTATACAGGTACCCGTTCCACTCCAGGTATTCCCTCACCAGCTCGTTGACTAGAAGCACTTCATCCGAAGGAGTGGGTGGTGTTGAAACAACTCCAGTGGTCTGCCGGTCTCGGAGTAGCCCGGTTACTTTGGCTCGAACCTGTGGAAGAAGGGATTCAAAGTCTTTTAAGTTTATAGAGTTAATTACAAAATTTTCTCTTTTATATTGTATTAGCGTCTCGCTCTGGCATTGCACGGGTACAAACATATTTCGTTTGTCGCTCTTTCTATTAGTGACTACTGTATCAAAATTCTTTCAAAGAATTTCATACCCCTCCCATTTCCCCCCTTAAATCTGAAATTTTCAAAAATCATCTCTGTCAGACATGACTAAAGATTTTTAGGTAAAGATTAAAGAAGCTGTTAACTGTGGACTGGTACAGTGTAAAGATAATCGATTCTCAGCAGTTTTTATGAAGTCTAAACGTTAATGTGGTCTATCCAAAAACGATATTAGATATTTTGTAAAGTTAATACAAAAGACCTAGTCGCTTATTTCGCTACACTCCTATTACCACACACTATTACCTGCATACACATGTCCTAAATGGTTATTTAAGATCACATTGAATCTGAAATTCAATCAAATCGCGTTTTGTAAAATAAAGACAATTCCATAATTTAAATTCATATTAATTTAATTCACTGTTACCTATTTAATACCCAATTAAACAATAAAACGTCGAGAGCTGATCCCGAAAAATTCACGAAACACACGTAATGTGTTCCGGATCAGCGCACAAATTAAATAAAAACGATCAGCGCTTAATTTGTACTTAAACATTGGGTTTTAATTCAGCCCAGCACTTAAATGGTGCGTATCACTATGCAAACCACATTATATAGCGACCACTTTTGCCTGAAACAAATAGTTGTGCATCGAAAACGGACCCAAACATTTTTTGTAATGGTTTTTGTTCGCCTTTTAATTTTATTTGTTGGTGATACGCGGAAATGTAAAAGGTGTTTATGATAAAAAAACAGGCCAAAGTTTTGGTTATAAATGTGATTCATGCAACGAAATATAAGGTAATAAACGACGACGACTTTTCAAAATTACCAAAAAATTGAAGAAAACTATAGAAGTTTTCAATTATGGCCCTAAACTAAGCGAGTAAAAAGACATATCTTTCTACCCGCGTACAAAGATAAGGCGTCACCATAGTGACCCTTTGTACAGCTTTAGACAGACATCTTTCGGCTGAAATTATGATCTATACTGATCCATGGGCTGACTCACAGATAAGGTACAAATGTAGGTCTTGGTCCCGACCGTTATTTGTACCTTAACGTGTTTTCCAAGGCACTTAGGAATCGATATGTATTGGGTGGTCACCCATCGCCAGACGGACCTCGGCAAGTGTTGCTTAACCTCGAAGATGAACTGCTAATGGACATAATATGACTAGATACTAGTCGTTGCCAATACTTCTTAGGCACTATCAAGAACTTACTGCGGCCGGTCGCTATCGGTCGCCTGAACCGATAAACAATGTGAGTTCATAATAGGGACCTACGAGTATGTCGTAGAATCGAAAAAAAAAATGAAACGTTTTGTTTTTATTTTTTTCACAACCAGCACTGGTCCTGGGTGGTGGATTGCAATCCAATGCCTCTGACACAGAAGAGGATTGTGTGTATCAGCTATGGGAACAATAGGCTATTTTGGATTATACTGTGCTTAAACAGTGGTAGCCAAGGGTCCTCTGTGCTTTGTAGACACAATAGTTAATACTGGCCAGCCATATCGGCTTATTACGTTACGACGTACCTCTGCATTTATTTTGCTTAAATATCCATTTTTCTTTAGAAGGTCTTTGATAGCAACTAATAGCTCTTTCTCTGATATTGGTTTTTCACTCATTTTACAAGAACTTAAATACTGTTTCCGAAAACTGACAATAAAACATGTCATTTTTGAAAGTTCTGTTTTATGTCAGATATTTTTTATATTTCTCGTTTAACGTAATTGGCCAGTTGTAAATAATAAAACATGGAGTTTTGCAACTAAGAAAGTGTTTAAAACTTTTTCGTTATAATTGTTACATAAGACCCCGCTTATATTTATTAATAAATATGGGAAATCATCAAGTGACTTCCTTCGCACAAATTCCGCAACCCAGGCAGGCACTGACTTGCGGAATTTGTTCGAAAGAGTCACCGCGGCCCTGAACGTAAAGGGCACTATAAGGATCACGGGTGGGTTTTAGTCAGTAAGAGTCTGACACTCCCTTCGGCTCCGCCCAGAGCGGTAGAAGTCATTTGATGATTTTCCATCCAGAAAAAAAGGCACTAACCCTATGGGCCCCCATCTCTATTGCTTACATGGCCCCAGAGGGCGCGCGTGGAACACGCCGCGCCATCGATCTGGGCCTGATTGTTATTGGTCGGCGAGCCACTCAACCCTCGCTATCCGCAGACCCGCGCCTACAGTGGTCGGGAATAGTCCTGCGACTCCCGACGCCCAGGATTTTTTTCTGTTGCGGCGGCTAGGGCGTGAGCTTTCCCTCTCAAACGCGTGGTCTGCCTCCACCTTCGCTAGGATTACTGCTTTTCCCAGAAGGAAATCTCTGTCCTACACCGAAATCAGCCGAAAGCGGGCCAATCTTTTCTGGAGAAATCCTATAAATGCTACTGTAACATTCCTTCACTCACATCTCCAGTCCCGAATCAAGTTCAAAGAAAAAGCAATCCGAATTTGTCGTAGAAAAATCCTTCCAAAATTAAACTCGCCTTTACAAAATTAGGTAACCTTGGTATAAAATTCAAATAACGGAGCTCGGGGGAGGCTTTAAGTGATTCAATTCCAGTAATGGGAGGTTACTTGAGATACAGACTTATATCTGGGACGTAGCCTCGCGTATGAGTCACCATATCAGTGACGTTACAGGCTATATTTCAAAATTAGTTTCGGAATGAGAGCTTGGAAGAATGTTGGTACAATTCTGAACACTATATTTCTGTATTTTGTTTGAAGCTTGAATAAGTAGTCTTTTTGTTATTTGTGGAGTTTGAAGTGAAATCATAGAGGCGATAGTAATAAAATAACACTGTTACACAAAATAGAGGAGGTGCAGTATTTTCACTAGCTAATGATTAATTATTTTTGTTTTCTTTTTTTTTACTTAAAGCATCGTTCTTTTAGACGAAGCCGATTCTTTTACTTCTTTGGTCACAATTTTTAAAGTTTGGGTTTAGTCGATGTAAACTTTTGAGACCCATTGACACTACAACGGGGATTTTTTATATGAGGATATAGTCTGTCAATCTGAATACAAAAAAACACTGAATTTGTCTTTGGAGCAACCAGTTATTTGGTTTTCATCAGCATACCAATGGGTTCTTTTGCACTTGACAACACTGACACAATCATTTCATGAGTTTGTAGTAAACAGTAATGTTCACTTCAAACTCATGAAATGCTCCGCGATATAAAAACATCATTAAAGTGATTCACTCCAACACTGCGCTCGAAAATGGTCGAAATATCACATTACTCAACAAGTACCGTCAGCAAAAGTAATTTAGGTACAGGCACTACATCTAGTTTCCTGAAAGTTTAGAGCGTTCAATGCCCAATTAAGTGTTTTGCAAGTGCCTTTTTATTTTTTTCGTTCGCCAAATTTAAGTGGTATTTAAATATCTGCTAAACACGCTGGTTATTTTTGTAAAATGTATGAATTATATTCAAAATAACAGTTTATCCCGAACGACATATTGAGGTTAATCCTTCAGTATTAAAGAAAACCGAAAAATGATTACATTGCAAAAGTTTCAAATTAACAGCTGTATGACACAAACAAATACACATGACAGTTGATTGCGCACCAAACTCTTTTTCCGTCTGTACAACAAAAATCGCTCCACCCGTATTTTTACACACAGAGACTTTGACGTATGGTATAACGACCTGCGGCCAACTGCAAGCGCATTCTTCCTGCAGTCGGAATAACCGTGGCCGTAACTAATGTTTAGCGCATTAACTTGAAGACACAGAGCAATGAGACACCACGATAGGCACTGTTATAGACGGGATTGTCAAAAATCAAGCAGGTTTGTCGTAGACATTGACGGCCCGTGACGATTTGACAGGTGAAACTTGCGGTCCTTTTTAACTCCCGACGCAAAAACAACGGGGCCTTAAGTCTGACGGGTCTGTGTGTCTATGGCATCGTCGCTCCCAAATGGATAACCGATTTTGTTTTTTTTTATACATTTTAACTCGAGGTATAAAAAAGTATCATATTATATCATACGAGTCATAACCAATGCCACTAAATATGGAGCGAGGTCGACGGGCAGGAAACATACTATGTCAACGAATATGTCTGCCAGCTAGTTTTTTTTTTTTTTTTACAATAGACTGAATTGAGAAATCGTCCATCGAGTCGAGAATGCCTGGAGGAGCTTTTGCTCCATGAAGGCGTTTGACAGATCGGCCGGAGATGCCAAAAGAAAAAGAGCGTTGGAAACCTTTGCCCAAAAGTGGGACAATATACAGATAAGTTAGGAAAAAAAAACATAATTCAGTTTATGTTCAACACGTGTGTATAAGCATAAAGCATAATCAGCCTTTTAACGTTCCCACTGCTGGGACACAGGCCTCCTCTCTAGGAGAGGGAATGGGCCGTAATCCACCACGCAGGCCCAGTGCGGGTTGGGGAATGTCACGTCTTCGAATTTTTGGTTCTAGGACACGCTGGTTTCCTTACGATGTTTTCCTTCACCGTTTTGAGAGCAGTGGTGATGAAATTAATTACACAAAGTAATGCGCCTGGCCGGGTTTGAACCCGCGACCTACAATTCGTAAGTCGGGGCCATTACCACTTGGCGACCACTGCTCTGCTGTTGCACGTGTGCATAATTTCATCGAAATCCATTTAGCTGCTAAGACTTGAAAAGGGAACAAACAGACAGACACGCAGAGTTACCTTTGCCTGTAGACGCGAGTTCCATGCTCTATGTTTTAAACCTGTTTTGTTGGAACGTCGGTGGATAAATAACTGTCTGCGGACAGCCCTATATCTCATGCTGCATCGAGGGTAAGCTTATAGAATAGAGAGGTGCTATTTAGCTTGCAGTCTTACCCGTTGCTTCGTTGTTTTAATGGTTGGCGCTCATTAGTTGATTGGGAATTTAATTATTTTGTGAAGAACTTACATTGAGGTTCAGTGGCTTAAGTTTTGTATTGTGTTTTGTTTTTCGAAACTTATATTGTAAAGACGTTAAATTGTTTTTTTTTTTGCTGTCTATTTCTATTTTAAGTTTATATTTTGTATGCAAGTCAGTTCTGTTACAGTATTTTTTTGTTCTTTTTTTAACACGTTCGAGGACAGAACGAGATTATACGTCATCGTTCGAAATTTTGATATGGCACAACGTACAATGACGTCCAAATATTTTTTTTACTTTACGACAGAACGTACATATCCGATGAACGTTCAAGTTAAAATCCTATTGAATGTATCTTGTGTCACAACATTTAAAATACCCGAAGCTTTACTGTCACGTAGAGTAAGTTTTAAACTATTTCAAATAAGTGCCGTTGACAGTGGGCGGGAACGGTACTCACACACGCACAACGTGTAAATGCGTCGCGCGCGCCTACCGCGCTCCTACATTCAGTGCGGCTGCGTCACTGCGGGTTGCGCTCGCGTTCGCTAAACATTTCGTGGCTTATCGTAATATTTGCCACGACAAAACATCGTAAATATTTAGTTTATTTGATTTATGTATTATTCCTTAGCCAGACAGTATACTATTTTACTATGAATTAATAATTTTACTCTGTGAAATTGATGTTTTAATGACATAACGTATTTATACGATAACGTGATAAAACGGTTGTGTCATGATGTCTTTAAAACAATATATTTTCATGGGAGGCTACGTACTCATACGTCGTATAATTTGTATGGACATTTACTGTGTCATTTTGGTACACAGTCTCAAGTGGTAGCGTCCTCGAACGTGTTAATTATTCAGTGCCACGCGTTTGACTAGGTGGAAAACGAAGCTTTGGGCGATGGTGGAGCTGACTTGCCTAAAAATAATCTTTTCACTCTTGACCCCTAAATTGAAGCAATCTGGCAAGTTTTTAAGACTGAAAAAAAAAATTAAAATATATATATATATAAAAACACGCCTGCCATGTCAAAAAAATTAAAAACTTAAAAACAAGGTAGATAATAATCTTTTCATTGCAGCCGGGGGACCTTTAAATAAACTATTCAAAACAACCGTCCCCCAACTGCAATGAAAACATTAGGTATATAGCCTATGTTACCCAAGATAACTTAACACTTCCACATATATTGATATCGGTTAAGCCGTTAAGAACTTGTCCTGGAATAAAGAAACTCACAAACATACATACATATATGAACTCTGAAAACATAATAATCCTTTTTTTTGACAGTCGTGTAAAAAGGGTTATCTCACAAAAGGTTAACAGTTAACACAAACTTGTGACTACAGGACAAAGGATTTGTAACCTCTTCACTAGGTACTTAACGACTGAACGAATTTTGATCAAACTTGACACCCGTGTAGAACCTGTCTGTTTACGAAAATGCTTTCAATGACAAGTAGTTAAACTATCGCTGACTGTGATACCTTTTATTCCGAAAAAAAATCGTATTACTTGTGGGACAAACCAGTCTTTTTAAACCAAAGCTTAATTGGTAGAGAATGCCTTGTTGCAGTAACTGTACATAAAATGTAAATTATTTTATTTTTATTTTAAGGTTTAAATAAAACCATGTAAAATAATAAATTGGCAAACATATAACCCATACCATTATCCACAGATTAACATGAAAACAAAATAAAATAGAAAACTGAAGTTAATTGATATTAAATTATTAATATTTCATCTTCTCAATTGTTTTTTTTTTTAATATTTATAAGATTCACGAAAATTGGTCGAGCCGTTTCGGAGAATTTCAACCACAAACACCGCGGCACGAGAATTTTATATACAATGGCGTATTCCAATTGAGACCTTATTAAATGTTTATATAATACCATAATATTTGTCAAACAGACGCTGATGATAAGAAAACTGAAGACATGACCACAATTTTTTTTATTAACAGGAACTACAGTTCCCGGACAAGAAGGAACAGAACTAAATTTATATGTACATACAACGATCAATCATAACTGACAGTAATAATATTGCGATCGCATGTTACGCGTAGATTGTGACCACATAGCGATGATAGATAACGTCTTATCGCTATTTAACTACTGAATAAGTGCTATTTCAGCTGCTGCATGTAGGCTGATGAGTTTCTTACAAGTTCTTCTTTGTAAAAATCAACCAATAAGTACGTTTTATGGATTAAAAAATCTATTTAGTCTTTAAGTTAGCTGATCAAAAATATTGGCCAAGTATTTTTGGCTTCATCAAATCAAAACGGTGAAGGAAAACATTGTGAGATAACCGGCATGTCCCAAAACCAAAAATTCGAATTGTGACATTCACGAACCAGCACTGGATCCGCGTGGTGGATTACGGCCCATTTCCTCTCCTAGAGAGGAGGCCTGTGTCCCAGCAGTGGGAACATTAAAAGGCTGATTATGCTAATGCTAAATCAATAAAAATGAGCAATGATAAAGTGCAACACAGTTCAAGAAAAATATTGTGTCGTCACTTCAAGGTATAGCGTGTATGAAGGCATAACGCGAGATCGGTACGTAGATGTCTTGGCATTCATTATATACCGATACTCCTATGTGCTTCAGTCCCTTTGCAGAACTATGGCAGTCATTACTGATACTCGGAGCCCATAAAATCCGACAACGGCCTACCCACGGGGTACCAAGCTATCCATTTACTGGCTTGAGAAGCTCATATAGTCGACTATCTGACCTCCTCCTGGCTCCATACCATATACTAGCAGTGCCCCGCGGTAAAACCTACATTGCTCCTGCGTGTTGCTTTCTAATGGTGAAAGAATTTCTAAAATCGGCACAGTAGTTTTGGAATTTATTCATTACAAACATACACACACTCATACACACAGAGAGATACAAATCTTTCCTCTTTATAATACTAGTGTAGACTAGCAGTGCCTCGCGGTTTTACCCGCGTAGTTGCCGGGAATGGGACCGGGATATATAGCCTATTCTACTCGCCGATGATGTAGCTTTCCATTGGTGTAAAACATTGTTAAAGTCGGTCCAGTAATTTCGAAGCTCATTCGTTAACAAACAAACCAAATATCTTTCCTGTATAGTATTAGTATAGACTGCTACCGCGTACCGGTAGACGTAGCGTTGGAAGGGGTCCCACAAGGTGGACGACCTGATCGTGGGCGAGGCGCACAGGATCGGTTTTTGTGGCGACATTTGAGGTAAGCCTTTTTTTTTTTGGATGGGAAATCATCAAATGACCCCTCCCGCCCTGGGTGGAGCGGTAGGGAGTGTCAGACTCTTACTGACTAAAACCCACCCGTGTTCCTCTTGTGCCCTTTGCGTTCCAGGGCCGCGGTAACTCTTTCGAACAAATTCCGCAACCCTAGCAGGGTTTGAGGTAAGCCTATGTCCTGCAGTGACCGTCTATCGGCTTATATGATAAACTGATTGTACTGAACTACTTGGCAAAATTCGGGGGTTTTTTAACTTAATTACTTGTTATTTAACATAACGGTATGTAGACTTTTTCTTCATCATTACATGAGTCGTTTCAATTCTTAACATAACTAATTAAATTAATGTTTAACTTTATCATGATAGACTGGTTTTCATCTCCATTTGGTTGGACTGGAAGCGGACTCCAAAATAGTTAGGAAACACCTAGTCAGATTCAAATTAAAGGGCTGACTTGTATACGTTGCGTAAGACATGTGTGACATCATCATACGTCTTTTACTACGGATACCTAATTAATTGTTGCCTTGTCATTGACCCTAATTACCTCTTGTGGGTTTGAGGTTGATGCCATAATTATAACGTAACGTTTATATCGAGAAGAGCAAAACCGTTTGATATTAAGGACTGAGTATATCAATTACGTAACACGCCAAAACAGATTTAGGTCAATGATCATGTGGCTTTTCTATACTAATATTATGAAGAGGAAAGATTTGTATTTTTGTATGTAACGAATAAACTCAAAAACTGGACATATTTCAAAAAATATTTCACCATTAGAAAGCTACATTCACCCTTTTTTTTTTTTTTTTTTTTTGGATGGGAAATCATCAAATGACCCCTCCCGCCCTGGGTGGAGCGGTAGGGAGTGTCAGACTTTTACTGACTAAAACCCACCCGTGCTCCTCCATGTGCCCTTTGCGTTCCAGGGCCGCGGTAACTCTTTCGAACAAATTCCGCAACCCTAGTAGGCACCGACCCTATGGGGCCCCGTCTCTGGTGCTGACGGCTCCTTGAGGCGCGCGTGAAGCACAACGCGTCGTCGACTCAGCTTGGTATCGGACGGCGAGTCACCCACGCTCACCGTCCCCAGGCATCAGCCACTGCGCAATAGCACAGCGGCCGACTTGTCTCTGGAGGAGGCCACGATGGGACCATTACTGGCACTCCATCTCGGCCCCCTCCCGAGAACCAGGAGTCGCAGCACCCACAGCAGTAGCGGCAGAAGCGGCGACGGAAGCCGCGGCGGCGACAGAGGCGGCGGCGGCGGCGGACCTCTTGCCCTTGGTCGGGGCGGATGGCGTGCAGGCCCTTCCCCCAGCCCAGTGCTCGGCCGGCTTGCCAGCAGCCGCACATGCACTGCAGTGCGGCGTGGCCTTACACGAGCCGGCCCGATGACCGGGCTGACCACAGCGGAAACAAAGTCCGCTGCGGTCCACCTCCGAGGGGCACATAGCTCCCGTGTGGTTGCCCACATGGCAGCGGTAGCACCTCAGAGGCCTGGGCTCCAGCAGTTTTACCCGCGCAGACACCCATCCCACCAAGAGCCTTCGGCCCTCCGACACAGTTCTGGCCGCCGTCACGGGGCAGCTCACCACAAGGGTTTGCATGCCCGTGTTGTCAGGCCGGAGGGTGCCCGCCTTGACGAGCTCAGCAGAGCACCCCCCAGTCCTGGCGACGGCGGCCACAACTTCCTCCTCCGTCACGGAGTCATCCAGGCCCACTATGCGCATGTCGATGCGCTTAGTCGGCCTGGACACCCGGACCTCGTCCGCGGGTAAGACCGCCCTCAGCCTTTCAGCCAGGGCGTCCGCGAACGGGCCACTCTCCGCTCCGGCGAGCTCGAGCTTCCGGGCACCGGTCAAGGTCCTCCTGACCCCGATGCCCCCGCTGATGCCCAGCTCTTGGAGGCTCACCGCCTCCTTCGCCCGCTTCAGTACGGCAAGATACGTCACGCCCCTCTGTTCCGCTTCCGGCTGCAGTGTGAGAACTACAGCCGCGGATTTCGGGGCGCGAAGCCTCGCCGCAATGGCGTTGGCCTTCCGCCGCTGCTTCTTGGCCTTGTTTTTGGCCGCCTTCTTTTGTCGCCGCTTCTCTCCGGCAACCTGCCACTCGGCCTCGGTCGCAGGAGGGTCCGAGGGTGGGGGTGGGGGCGGCTGCGGCGCCACTGACGCAGCAGCCTTAGCCGCTCCCCCTCCAGCCTTCCTCCTGCCCCTCTTCGCCGGGGCCGACTTGGTCGTCGCCGGCATCGCAGGCGCCGGCGTCGCAGGCGCTGGCACGGCTCCCGCCTTGGCCTTCGCCTGGCCGGACGTTCCCGGGCTGGCAGCCACGGCGGCTGCATACGAAGCCGCCTTCTGCTGGCCCGGGGGCCTCTGTGTCGCCGCCAACGGGGGACGCCGGACCATGCCCTCCAACACGGAGAATTGCTTCCGGAAGGGAGCCAGCTCCTGCCGCACCAGGCTCCGCACCTGGCTCAGCACTTGGCTCCCCTCCAGCGCCGCCGGACTCGGCCTCCCCTGCGGCTCCTCGGAGGCCGCTCTGGCCAAAGCTACATTCACCCTGAGTCTATATTTTATCCACAAATTCCCACGGGAACGGGAACTACGCGGGTAAAACCGCGGTGCACTGCTAGTACCTAATACTTTGAAAAAAATTAACAACAGACTTAAAACTATCAAGGTCTGTTATTATTTCGTTTCGATATTCACTTATAAACAATTTTAAAAAGTAAAAAGTATCCTGATTACCTAATAAATATGAAAGAAAATGCTTATTTCAACAAAAGTTTGGGAGTTAATTGTGTTATGAAAACAGTAACTTTAAAATTAACGTGTTGGGTAGTAGTTTAGAAAAACTAGGTGAGGTTCTTATTATGCAAATTGCATGAAGACACACAGAATTAAGAATTTTGCCCTCAATGTAACCCAAACTTTAAACGAATTTCATCACATTCCCGAAGCAGACAAAAAAAAAACAAAGGAAATCTTAAAATCATTAGTGAAATGAAATAGCGGCAAAACGAAACGTGGTACAGTCAACACCCAAAACGCGAATACTTAACACTTGGCACAAAAACGGTAACTGAGCTCTGGAACGCGAACACGGAACAAAAAATTCAAAAGGACTGTCTTTTTCATAAAAGCATCATTCACCTGGGAACCTTTGATCGTACTCAGTCGAACATGAAAGATTGAACTCCGGACGTAACATTTATCAAAAACTAGCTTTTGTCCCCGACGTCGGCCGCTAGGCTAGGCTAACTGGCGAACTGCTTTTGTTTCTTTTACTGAACGATATGAAAAATTACTTTGTTTTCGAGGCGAATTTTTAAGGGGGTTTTTCTGGTTTGTGACCTTGAATGACCTTTGCGTGGTGGCCAATTTGTGGGGACATTACTTTGAGAGAGGTCAGAAAAAACATCAGTCACAAAGAAAAAACTCGTGGACAGAGTTTAAAAGAAAAAAAACTTTTACAAAAAAAAAACCGACTTCAAAACAAAAAAAGTATAAAATAATTTTAATTTCGTAACTCGGTGTTTTTGGTTTTTTCTTCGTATTTGAATACCGATTTCCGAAATGAAAGTTATTTTATACTTTTTTTTTTGTTTAGAAGTCAATTATTTTTTTTACCCCCACCTAAACGTACCCATCCCAGCGTACACGGTATAAATTGGTGTAAACAATAAACAGACATGTTATTATCCGGTTGAGCAGTAACCAGCCTTAGTGTGCTGAACTGTGAGTGGCCCATTAAAAAAAAAAAGACATGCGATTTCAGAAATCCCGAAAGATTTGTTGAAGTTATTTATAATTTATTGAAGAGCTCCGTTTCCTATCTCTATTCTTCATCAGATCTACACCAAACTAGAATGGAAACCTTGAAATACTAAGATGCTCAAACCATCGTATACAATTTTATTTTTTCATTTTACATCGATAAGAGTGAATGAGAACATCATCAATCTAGTCGAAGCCACGTATTATTAAGGATAACTCAAATACTAGTCGTCAGATCTAAATCACATTTAAATGGGACCATGCGATAAGCATCAGCTTTCGAATACACAAGCATCATCAAAATCGGGACACCTAGTACAAAGTCCATGAGGCAGTTAATTATAATAATTAATTATAATCTAATTAAGATTTATTACAATCGGCGGAGTCTGTCAATTTTTCGGTGACATTTTTATTTACTTTTATATTTTTTTATATCTAAGTTATCTTTCAATGGAGTGCTATCATTGGTTGACCATTGGAAAGTCATAATGACGCTTTTATATTAGTAAATTACCAAACTTGCCAAAATCAACCATTATAAATTAAAATCAATAATAGACCATTCTGACACTATTGTAATAGCAGACTTGAGGCCCAGGAAAGCAACTAGCTTGCTTGCGAACCCATTTAAAATATCTGTATTTTTCTTATTTCTTTTTGAATGTACCTAACATTAATTCCATTCCCGTTACAATCGGGACCGGAACAACCCCAATTTATGAATGTCTATTCAATTTCATTCGTCCGGTTGTTTGATTTTCCCGTATTTTAGTCAGTAAGTCATAACAGCTAACATCGAATTGGCCAGCCTTTTTTTAGGGGGGCATATCCTTATGGATGTCCTCCACCCTGGGATGGGCGGAGAGATCTGTCAGACTCTTACTGACTAAAACCGACCCAGTGTTCCATCTCCCCCCTACGCCGGGGATAGCGGGAACATATGCGACTGTCGTAATCCCCGGCTGGTGCCAGCCCGCCTCTGCGGGCCACCTCGGGTCAGCGGAGGGAGTGAGGTGTTCGACTCACCCTGCGACGTCAAAGAGAGGCGCACGGGAACACCACGCGCTGCCACCTCGGGTCCGGATAAATGGGGGGCGACGGACGTCCTCAAGTCCGTTGCCCCTGGACCAGTTAGGGGGGCCGGAAGAGGGTAGCATAGCCTTGTCCCAACTACGATGGAGTCGGCCTCTGGTAACCAGATGCTGCTGAATGCTTCATTTTACAAGGGGTCTCGGTCCTCCACATCCCGGTAACGGTGTAACTGTAGTAAAGACTATTCATATAAGAGCAAATTGCTGGTGTATAATCCTGGCTACAAGATTGTGCCTATACAAATATTCTCCGTTAGCTAGACGAGAACAACCAGAGTCATTATGGCGAATTGATTTACACGGACGGTGACATGCCCGACATATGTCAACCATGCCTCCTTTCACAATAAATCTCGGTAGTGAATGATAAATAAAAATGAAACTTTTATATAGAATCACTACATACTTTTACTTTAACGATGTACTCCTGTTTTACTATGCTGGTGAGAAATAAATTATTATTATTATTCCGTTTATTCATATTATATACCTACAGATTACATTTTTAAATATTTCTTAAAACAACATAAAAAAAACATTTAAAAATATAAAAAATAGTCGTCCGCCGGTATCGGGAGCAGGGTCCAAGCTACCGGTGGTTAGGGCTCCATAGAAAGGAACCTCCTCACAATACGAGCCGTATCAAGGAGTACTGCCTTCTGTATCAGACCCTTCACTCAACTGCGTAACGCCAGCTTCGACAGGTGGTCGTCGAAGCTTTTGGCCATTAGGCCGTTGGCCGTAACGATAATCGGCACAATGACAGCCGAGTCCACATTCCACATGTCGACAACCTCGTGTGCTAAGTCAAGATACTTGATTTGCTTCTCTTTCTCAGCCTTCACGAGGTTCTCATCATGCGGAATGCTTACATCGATTATCATTGTGCGGCGCGCTAATCGGTCTATCACCACTATGTCAGGCTTATTGGCGACAATAGTCCTATCAGTGATGATAGACCGATCCCAGTACAACGTGACATGGTCATTTTCGAGAACTGGGTCGGGCACATACTTGTAATACGGTACCTCAGAATTCACAAGTTTGCATTTTAAAGCAAGTTGCTGGTGAATAATCCTGGCTACTTGGTTATGTCTGTGCAAGTACTCGCTGTTAGCCAGACGAGAACAACCAGAGATAATATGTCTGATGGACTCACCATTATTATTATTATTAGTATAAAACAAAGTCGCTTCCCTCTGTCTGTCCCTATGTATGTTTAGATCTTTAAAGGTGAACGGCAGATTTCGTACAGCAAACTTTTTTTGTTGTTCTGTTATAGAATTTGTACCACTTATTAAGGCAATTAAACCATCTTATTTCGTGTAGGTGCAGCATTTTAAGAACTTGGGATTCATGAATAATATCAATAAAAAGATTTGAACAAATAAACGTAAAAAAAGGTAAACTAAACACACTTATATTTTTTGTTAGGTTGCCATATGTAAAATAACACAAATATCGAAACGATAATGAATTATTTAGAAATAGAAATAGCATTAAATATAATTAAACACTTATATATTATATCTGAGAGTGCATTCTTGTTGTATAAAATCATAATAGTCACAATTTAATGAAAGATATGATTTTTGTCATCAATAATGTTTTGTTCATATGGCAATTAATTATTGACAGGTAAAGAAAATCTGTTTTTTTTTTGTTGTTGTCAATTTCAGACTTCAGTCAGTTCAGTTCTTTGCTGTTGTTTTGGATTGTGGTTTGTGACTGCATCTGAGCAATTTAGCGAATTATCTGGCTGTTTTTACGTTGAGTTGAGCATCTGCTCCCCCGTTCTCTATCTCTTGATAGTAGTTTTGTGAAAGGACGCTTTATGCTGTGCTGTGTGTGTATGTGTGTGCAGTGTGTTAATTGCAACGTTCGCTTGTCAAGTACAATATAATAAATGTACATACTTTCAAAAACAAAGTATTGTTTAATTTACCGACACTCGACACCCATCAGAACTTCATCATTACCAAACTGTTGCAGTCCGCTACTGAACATTATTATGTAGGTATATCCTAATGCATCTCACTGAGCAGATACGATTACTAGACTCAATATACCTATTTAATGGTAAGTAAAACACTACAAAGATAGCGACAAGTAGAACATTTATTTTATCACCAAAACAATGTTTATGAGTACTTATTTGTAACACCAGTACCTACATAACCTTAAAAATAAAACTGCTTATAACTTTTATATCCCAAGTTCTAAAAATCTAAAAAGTTGAAAAGGGCTTGCCTATCATAGTAGTTATCAATTAAAACAAAAAGTATCCCAAAACACGAAAATTTATTAGCTGTACGAAGTTCCCATACAAGCCTGCCATTCGCCATTACGCAACAGATTTAGATGCGGTTTTTTTTAATAGATAGAGTGATCCAAGAGGAAGGTTTATATGTATAATACATGCATAATATAGTAGAGATTTAGTATCAGCATTGCACCCGTGCGAAGCCGAGGCGGGTCGCTAGTATAATATAGAACATTTATTCGACACAGACACAATAACAACAAAACACAAAGTTAAAAAAAATATTACAATAATAAAAAAAAGATTAAATTGTGCTGAGCGTGCAAGTAAATTGAGTTAGTAAAAATTTTCTTTAAAAACTAGTATTAGTAGGTATTCCATCATCGCAGAATTCCATCGATCTGAGAATAGTGTTGGTACCTCTTGACAAAACTGGTATCAGAGGTTAAATTATTTTGTTTACGCCATATGCCTA
Organism: Hecatera dysodea; assembly: GCA_905332915.2. Classification (NCBI taxonomy): domain Eukaryota; kingdom Metazoa; phylum Arthropoda; class Insecta; order Lepidoptera; family Noctuidae; genus Hecatera; species Hecatera dysodea. The sequence goes on along the minus strand of HG995289.1, from coordinate 5,776,734 downwards.
TGTCAAAAACTAAGTTTTGTCAAATAAGTTAATCCTTACTGACAAAACCGAGCCCCTGACACTTTGAATTTTAGTTTTAATGCTAATCTAAGGCTAAGATTTTTACTATCCACAAAGTTACGTCACATAAAAATCGAAACATCATTGGCTTACACACAATTTAATTACCTACATGAAAACTTTGAAAAACACGTTTTATGATATTGGACTGATCCGTCCCCAGCATAACACCAGTGCATAGATATATATAGATAGATAACAAATATCTGATGCTGGAGACGCTACAGAAAATACTGAATAATCATGTTGCACTGCCGAGCGCTGCCGAAGCTCCCCGAGCGGCGGTTTTCAAACTTAGAATGCCAACCCAAGTAGAAGCGCAGTTTGCCGCCGACCGTTGTGTTGTGCGGACGTGTTTGGTCGGCTGAATAAAAGCTACGGTCGTACGTTTGGTGTAGTGGTGCACGAGTGCTTGATGTTTTTGTGTTTGACGGTATGAGGACATAAATGGTGTTTGCTCTGGAAGATTTTAGGACGTAATAAGGTGAGGTTATTTTTTGTTTTTATTAGTTTTTTTGCGTGATTTTTACTATGATATTTTAATAAGGGAATGTTTGATTAGATTTCCTGTTTTTTGAATAATAAATGTATTATAAAAAATGTCTAGAACGTATGTATTGCAAATTGCTCTCTGAATCAGAACATTCACGCAATATTTAACAGTAACGAGCACAACGTTAAAATTTAATCACACCACTGCGAGAAATCTTCATACATAAATGTTAATTCTAAAATAATATCTCGAAATTCATTTCGCAAATTAAATTAAGTCCGCCATATCCGCAAACGTAAAATGTATGTTTCAAGAATATCTCGTAGCGCTTTGCTACGCCGTGGTACGAGGTGCTACGCAGTGCTACGAGGCTCCTCGCCGTCGCTACGAATTAATTGTAGTTTAATTTTATTTTCTTCAGGGAATTGAGACTCTCGGAAGTTAGTATTAAGATTTAGTTGAGATTGAACTAGTATTAATTGAGGTTTATTTATTCATGACATAAGTTCAGGGAATTGGTTTCGATTGAAACTAGTGGTTTCATTGTAATTTTCATTTGATAGCTAATTTCTTGCTATCAATAAGGAATTGCTATAGTTTTCTTTCTTACAATTTTCGGAGTGTGAGTGTGATTATTGTTTGAGTTTATACGTTTAGACTCATCGAATAAAACATTTAAAAATTCACAAAAAATCTTATCGCGCGGAGTTTTATTTAATCTCTTTGGTTGAACACGTTGTTCTTCGTATGAAAAAATATTTTCTAAAAGCCTGCTCAATTTACCGAACGTAAATCCATAAAGATACTTTAGGCGGAGACATGTAAATCACATGTAAATATTAACAATAATGGAGCTTATTTGTTTTTGCTACGTGTTTTTTAAACATTATCCCTTTTAAGCGTTTCTTTTGAATCAAGAGAAATCATAATAAAACTGGAAATATTCATAGTCACACATTGCCTGAAGGGTTAGGCAGAACTGTACTGCCGATTTACACCCACGTTTTGAAAGTTATATCTAAGTGTTATGATATCAGGTATACATATGTATGATATAGGATATCTATGGCCTTCAACCGGGCCTGGCCGGGTCTTAACAATTGACTATGGATGGAAGATTGTAGAATACTCAATAATCTCTGGTAAGAGATTTTAAATATTTTTGAGGAGGTCATGCAAGTTAGATGAATGGATTGTACGTTCGGAAGTGAAATGAAAAAGAAGGAAGTGAGTGACAGTAAGATGGGGAGGGTACAGAAATAATTGAGGAAGAAAACTTGCTGTGCCGACCCCAAGTAGCATGGGAAAATGACAGGATGATGATAATGTTAGTAAAATGGACTACCTTAAGTATTTAGTCAGGAGTTATTAGTAAAAGACGGGCGTTGATATAGAAGCATGCTAGGAAAAAAAAAGCACTATGTTATAATTAAGCAAAATATAGAATATCGTAAATAGATACTTATTAAATTACTAGCAGCGCCCCGCGGTTTTACCCGCGTAGTTCCCGTTCCCGTGGGAATGCTAGGATAAAATATAGCCTATGTTACTCAGGCTCAATGTAGCTTTCTAATGGTGAAAGAATTTTGAAATTGAAATCGGTCCAGTAGTTTTTGTGTTTATTCGTTACATACAAAAATACAAATCTTTCCTCTTTATAATATTAGTATAGATGGGTTCCGATAACATACTGTACTGTATGTACTAACAATAAAGGATAGAACGGTTATTTTAGTAGCATGGTGTACGGAAGGTTCGGTGCGAGTTGTTTAACGTACTCGTTCGCGTTTACGTAAACGTTCGCTTATGTTAAAGTGTAGGTATGGCAACGAAAACAATTTCCGTTACTGTCACCATTAACGAAATCGCGTTAGGATTTCCGTTATTTTCATGCTCACTCAAAAGTCTTTCTAATGCATGTGTTTTATTCATCATTTGGCTCCGTCAGCTGGTACGGATCATTTCTCACTTACCACTGTTTATTTAAATTATTTTTCCTTCTACATCGGAAGTCTGTATCATAGACGTCTTTCAACATCATTCTCACATATAGGAATAATTTCAAGACGAACTATGTATCCACACTTTGTAACAATTAATTGATTTAAAAGAGTGCCCGTGGAGTTTCTTGCGTGGACGTTCTTCTCCATGGAGGTATATGCTTTGAAACGTGCAGATAGCTTCACCTCTTTCGACTGACCGACCTTGACAGTTCAAAAGTGCCTGTAAAGGGTTTAATTGAAATAAATGCTTTGAGTTTGTTACAGACAAGCGCTCATTCAATCTGTTGCGAAAATATGCATCACCATTAGTTGTAAACGTATTTGTATTCTTAGGATTTTAATCTAGACACCAAACAGAATTACAAAACTTATTCAAACATTTTTTAACTGCACTAAATCCGAGAAATAGCATATGACTTAAGGTAATCTGCAAATATACAGTATATGTAGATATCACCTTCGGCTTTACTAAAAATAATTTAGATTTTAGAAACAAATAAAGTCTAAAACCGTGTCCGAGTCCGATTTCTACCACGGTGCTAAAATTTATCAAAATCCGTTCAGCGATTTAGGCGTAAAAGCGTAACAAACAAGCTTACTTTCGCATTTATAATATTATCAGCAGTCGTGCTTCTGCTCTTGTCGACACCACCTCGTCATTTTTTTATATTACCATAAATATCACGGGTGTGTCACTCCTACTCTCAAAAGGAAATGTCTATCTACAAAACTTGAATGAAACACGACCTTAACGCTGGCGCATAGCAAAACATTCTATTGAACTATTTACACCTGCGCGTATGTAAGATTAGTAAAGTACGGTAATTTCCTCTCAATTATGCTGTTAGAAACATAGAACATACAACAGTTGTTCGAAAAACTTAGTGATGTATTGTCATAGACACTAAGTTTTAACTATTGACGCAATCAGTTTTAACTATTGACGCAATCACTCACGTGTCATTATTGCCAAACTGGTGAGGTTGACACAAACTTTTAGTTATTTATTTATGTACTGATTTCATAACATACTATTCAAGCTCGAGAGATATTGTCACAAAATATAAAAAATACATCACTATCAGTAGATAGCGACTGATGATGATGATGGCTTTTGTGCATTTAATAGCTTTTGACCGCGACCTCATACGCGTCTATTCCGTTTTCTTTTGATTCCGTAGGAATTACGGGCAATCCTCTCTTAGTGTTCTTCTACACCCCCCCAGATATATTTTTTTGTAGGTGGGAAATCCTGAAATGCAATGCAAGGCATGGAAGAGTCTTTTACTGACTAAAACCCATCCGTGTTATTCCTCCTAATGCCCTTTGCGTTCCAGGGCCGCGGTGACTCTTCCGCAATCCTTCCCCAAGGAACCGACATGCAAACTTTCAGCTTTCTACGTCTAGCACTTAGTACTATGCTGTGTGTGTCTTCATAAATAATTGTCACCATCACTAGTTTAAACAAAAAAGTACAATAATACCAAGTATTTCCTTGACAGAAATACGAAGTAAAGAACAAAAGAAACAGCGATGTTCAGACTACCCGACAAAAGACGTTTATACTAACGCAGAACATTCCATATCGTTTTATTGGGAACCCGTTTCGCTTTTTTTTGTAGCAAAACTTTTATTTTATAAGAAATAGTGTTACAATTTCAGCTTTTTGCTGTATCGTACATACATACATATATGTATCTACTGTAGAGGTGAAAAGTTTATTAAAGTTTGGTGGGAGGGCTGTCTAAAGTTAGGCGATATAAGTGATGGATTTGAATTGGATTGCTTTAATTTCTGTTTTAAAGTATTAAGAGTGTTGTTTGTTATTAATGTTATGTTGATAGTATGTTTTGAAAATAGATAAAAATTAAAAATAGCGAATAAATCACTGCCACACGTACCTAGCAAGTTTTTTTTTTGTGCTGAAAAGATAACATATACTTAATGGTACACCAAGATTAAATTATAGGCTGGAACTTGATTTGAAATGATTTCCTCAAATATCGTCTAAAGTGCATACTCATGATCCAGCCAAGAAAGTTCTAGAAAAACGACTGTGATATCTAGGCTTATATTTTTCTGGAGTCAGATAGAAAACACCAATCACTTCTAGTTTAGATTTTTTATATTTGATTTGTAAAAGTATCAGTTAAAGATATAATTAAAAAATATTGATTTATGTTAGAAGAATGGTGTGTGATTCTAGCAGTGCAATGATAATACCATTTGCTTGTACACTTTTATCAAGTAACACGGTATTCAGAAAGTACTAAATCATTAATTATTTAATTTTGGAATTTTGTGTGATCAATAAGACATTTATTATTTTGGTTATCTGTTAATAAACGTCTACTGTTAAACAAAGGACTTTTTATCGTTCATTAAATAAATAATTAGTACTTGTTTTTTTTCTAAGAAATAGGACTAGAATAATCTTCGTTAGGAACAGATAATATGTTGCTTTATCATTATTTTAATTTTCCTTCTAACTGATGTGACATTTGAATTGATACTTCAAGGGCTGAAACAGTTTACGAAACAGTTTGAACATCGAAAGCCAGAGGTTTTTTAACCGTCTTCAAAAAAGGAGGAGGTTATCAATTTAGATCATTTTTTTTGTCCCAAAATGGTTTATTACGAAATGGTCCAATAGTTAATTATATATAATTTCTTTAAGATCGACAATTTCGAAAAATTGATATATGTATATTGGTAGGAATTAATGGGGGGGCAGCACTAAAAAGTGAAATAAAATATACTAGGGACATTACAAAAAAAAAAAACAATTTCAAAGTACAAAATAACTTTAATTACTTTTTAAATTTCTAAATAACTTTTAAGTGGTTGTCAAAAAATGAAACCAAAACAGGAACACCAACTTTCAACTGCTTTTCCTTGGAAGTCGGCTTTATTTATTGTAAAAAAGTTTTTTATATAGAAACGAATTATAGTAACTGACAAGAGAATCATCTTTTATCAATTTTATAATAACAGAGGACTGCCAGTCCTCTGTTATTATAAAATTGAACGAGATTGAGTTCCACACAACCTCAAACATCGTTTAAGAATATCAGTAACAACACAGTACGAGGCAATACGTATGTATTTGTATCTAAAGATCTAGTGACGGCTTTAATAACAATAATAACTACGCCTGTATTGTATCGTAGGACAAAGAACCTAATCTTTTTTTCATAATTATTGACTTACAAGTTCAACGTGCACGTCAAAGTAAAGTAAAGTTAGTAAAGGTTCTTAGTCGTCAAGGTAGAACAATTGATAAAATCCATTGGTGCTTACCGGAATATAGAAGTCCTTTGTCTGCAAACTAAAGTCCCTGATTTGAACTCACAGCCATAATAAATGTAAGCTCCCCGTTTGACCCCGAAACAAACCTACCAAATTCCCCTCAGGCTTCTACCCGCAAGGGAACAAAACTTTAGGGAAACGAACAAACAAAATAATCAAAAGTAACTTAGCGAGCGCTTAGTATAACAATTTGACGCCTATTATTCCAAATAGTCGCTCATTGTAAATCATAAAGAACAAGAAAGAGGAATATTACTTCAGTCAGAAGCACGAAAATAACTATCAATTAATTATTAAGTTGTGTCGTTATGAAAGTTCCAGTAATTAATTCTTATGTGTATGTGATATATTAAACAAAATGGTAACTTATCATAGTTACAATTTTGCTGGGGGTCTTTGATTTTTCTGATTTCATAATTAAATGGTCTATAAGGAAAATAGTGTTTCCGTCTGATTTTGATACATGCTTTTGCCTGTGGCTTAGTCCGTGTAAATGAACCAAAAGAACATACTCCCGAGATTAAAAAGTAAGTATTATATTTTCTAATCAAAGGCACATCCAGCATACCAGGGTTGCGAAATTGTGGCTCACCTCAGTTAGATATCAGCAAGGAAGACGAGACCCCATAGGGTCAGTGCCTGCTAGGGTTGCGGAATTTGTTCGAAGGAGTCACCGCGGCACTGGAACGCAAAGGGCACCAGGAGAAACACGGGTGGGTTTTAGTCAGTAAGAGTCTGGCACCCCCTCCCGCTCCGCTCAGAACAGGAGAAGTCACTTAATGATTTCCCGTCTAGGAAATAATCTAAGGACTACCTTCGTTTCATTCAAATCCATTCAGCTTTTCAAAGACAGACGGAGAGGCTACATTTATAATGTTTTATCAATACCTTTTTATGAAAAAAGCTATGTATAGTACATGTATGTAGACACGCCTATTATTGTATTCGTGTACTGGTTATATTATCTATTTCGTTAAAAACATATTCAAACATAAATTTTTGACACGGGTAAACTTATGTTATAAAGAACACAATAGTTGTAACAATGATGATGTAGTTCATAAAAACAAAATATATAAGACTACTTAGCTTCTGTCCGCGACTTCGTCCCCGTGGAATCCCCGATTTTAAAACATTCTTTATCGCTGCTCCGCTCCTATTGGCTTAAGCGTGATGATATATAGCCTAAAGCCTTCCTCGATAAATGGTCTATTCAACCCAAAAAGAATTTTTCAATTCGAACCAGTAGTTCCTGAGATTAGCGCGTTCAAAAAAACAAACAAACAAACTCTTCAGCTTTATAATATTAGTATAGATAGTTCCAAACAGATCAGAATAACTATGATCAAGAAAAAGATCTTATTCAGTTAACAATTTCTTAAGACAAACGATGAAAATATATCGGTCCAATCAACTAAAAAAATACTGAGTCAATGCCAGTTACTTGTAAAGAAACGAAAAATAACATTCCAACAGCCATAAAAACGAAAAAAAAAGACATGTATAACTTCACTCGTTAACGAAAACTTGAACCAATTATTGTTCTCGTTCTAGTGTTACTTAGTCAATAGTTGTTTCGATATCGTATCATAGCAAGTTTATATTTAACTAGCTGCTGCCCGCGACTTCGTCCCCGTGGAATCCCCGATTTTAAAACATTCTTTGTCGCTGCTCCGCTCCTATTGGCTTAAGCGTGATGATATATAGCCTAAAGCCTTCCTCGATAATTGGTCTATTCAACCCAAAAGAATTTTTCAATTCGAACCAGTAGTTCCTGAGATTAGCGCGTTCAAACAAACAAACAAACAAACAAACAAACAAACAAACAAACTCTTCAGCTTTATAATATTAGTATAGATTACACCAAAAAGGTACTTGTCGTTTTTTGTTTGCTTTTAGAAGTAATAAGGTATACTTATGTGAACTGAAAACAAGTATTGCGAAAGGGAATCGTGTTAACCAGTTACTGGGGTTACTAAAAAGTTAACAGGGCATTTAACTAAAAAAATCTAATTAGTCCGTCGGATAGATTTCCAAAAAATATTGGACACATATTTTTTCTTTTTTCACGTAAACAAAAAATGAAGACGATACAGTGCGTTGACAACTCGTGTGACGTCACTACTCGCTACAATTTTCACCGAGCCATGACCTCACAAGCCCCCACTCCTGATAATTGATGCCTTGTATCTTCGTCAGTTTTTATAGATTTAATAAAGGAAAAAATACGTGTCCAATATTTTTATATAATCTAACTGACGGACTAAACATAATCATATATTTTTTACTCAGGAAACATCCCATTCCATTGTAATAGGCAATTTCATTGATCTCTATGGATAAAACTGAACCATTATAAGATCACTTGTGCGTCTGTCTGTCTGTCACAGCTGATTTTCTCCGAACCAACTGGACTGATTCAGTTAAAAGGTACACATATGAACTTCTGTGACCCAAACAGTAATCGAAATAATTGAATTTTGAAAAGAGGAAAATTAGAAATAAAATATTAAAAAAAATGATTTTTAAACAGCGTAGCATTTTTTTAAATATTTTAAAATATTCCATTGGGCTCAGTCATTTCGAAGATAAGGAAATGTTCAATTTCGATCTATTTTCTTTAATAACTTGAGAATGGAATATTTTGAAATTGTTAAAAAATACATTTGTGACCTTGTCAATTAGTCCTTTGATTTGATATGTCACGCGGTATAGTTTTTTTTTAAGTGTCCCCCAAAAAGTGTCCCCATTTCAAAAAGTAGGTACCTATATATTGTAGGTACACGTCCGTATTTGGTTCCCAGAAAGCAACATGTGTATCAAATTTTAATTAAATCTGTCCAGTAGATTCGGAGAATATAGGCTATGACATACAGACAGACGGACAGACAACCGCATGAACCGATCTTATAAGGGTTCCGTGTTACCTACGGATTCAGCTGTTATATATAAATAATATTTATTCTTTGAAAGACAAAAAATTATTGAAACGAAAGTTGAGGCTCACAAAAACTGTGTATACTTAAATATAAAACGAAGAGATTTCTCTTGAAAATAAGAATTTTCCTATATCGCCGTGTTTTTGTGCTGTAACACTTTTCTTTGCAAAGTTAACTTTGCCTCGGTACATAAATTACAATGAAATGGGGAGTTCTGGAAGGGTAAGAATGGAAGAAAGCTTTTTAATTAATGCTTTTTGTGTATGCTTCTTTTTTAGGAGGAGGTGTAAAAATGCTATGGTACTTGTTATTTTGGTAAAAAGTGTACATTTTGCCGCAAACCAAATTTATGATACAGAGGGAAAGAGCACCGTGTATGATTGTAGTGTAAAAATGGATATTTATAAGGTTTGAGGAAGACTGCAGATACTATGGATGGATTGTATAACAGACTAGCAGCGCCCCGCGGTTTCACCCGCGTTAATCCCGTTCCTGTGGCAATACGGGGACAAAATATAGCCTATGACAATGACAATAACGTAGCTTTCTATTGGTGAAATAATTTTGAAAATCGGTTCAGTAAATCCAAAGATTACCCCTTACTACGTCACAAACTCACAAACGTTACCTCTTTATAATATTAGTATAGATTATAGGGCTACAAAGTAGGTAATTATTTATGTAATAACTTTCGAACACGATATTTGAGCCAGAAGAAAGATGATGCTAGATATAACATGGATTTCTTTCCAATCACAAAAAAAAATGCTTTCTTTATAATAACAAAAAAAAAAGACGATATCGTCGTGACCTCTACTCGTAATGATAAAATTGTCATTACGCTTGTGCTTTCTGCTTCTAATTATGATTTGCAGGTATGCAGGAATAGATTTCTATAGAAATAAGTATCATAGTTACCGGCACGTAAGTTGGCAAAGATTTTCGTAGTGGGGGAAGTTCGCGCACGCACAATTTCATACAATTTTACATGCGTGAACTTCCCCCACTACGAAGGCCTTTGCCAACTTGCGTGCCGGTAACTATACCTTTCTACCTATTTTTTCTGTTTCCTTCTTCTTATCTTTTTATTAAATGTGTGCACATAAATTGTTAAATAAATAAATAATTCATATAAGATTTGCTTTCATTCTCTAATTAGGTAATTGTTGTAGCTGTTAAAGTCGAAATTTGGTCTTGAAATTAAAAGAGGAACATATCTGACACCAAACAGCAAAACCGTTTGCCAAGCACTGTGATTCCATCCTACACTACAGTTACGTAATTTTATCAAACAAGCACAGCAGTATTTTGTTTCCAGAGTATTTGATTTAGCTTTGCTGACCATTCCAAAACTTGATAGTTTTGAGCTTATGCTTGAAACTGCCCTTTTGGCATGAGTACTGCGGGTTAAAAATTGATAAAGTCGCACTATAGTGTGGCAGCCTGCCAGCTTACCGCCTATCTTCTCGTACAACTGTGCTGCTTCTCTTTCAGATTTTTCCTAGTACAGAATATTATGAGACTGAATCTGTTTTGTGAGTGATTTTATCTAAATATAATTATATAACTCAAAATCATATATCTATCAACGCACAGCCCAAACCACTGAACGGATCGAGCTGAAATTTGGCATGCAGGTAGATGTTATGACTTAGGCATCCGCTAAGAAAGGATTTTGATTAATTCTACCCCCAAGGGGATAAAATAGGGGATAAATGTTTGTATGAAACTTTGTCAATTTTAAACCGATCGGGTTTGTCTGATCTGAGTTTCAAAATCGGGGGTAAAGTAACTATTCCACGCGGACGAAGTCGCGGGCAGAAGCTACTATTATTATAAAGCGTGCTTAGTCACTTAGTTGCAGACAAATAAATAGCCTAAGTATACACTATATTATACAGAGGAAAAATTTGTATTTTTATGCGTGTGTGTGTAATGAATAAAATCAAAAACTATAGTGCCAATTTCAAAAAATCTTTCACCATTAGAAAGTTATTGCCACAGGAACGGGAACAACGCGGGTGAAACCGCAGGGCGCTAGTAGCACATACATTTTTACTAAACGTATCGTATAAAAAACTAGCTACTATAGATCAGGATCAACGAGAATTTCGGCTTGTATTTTGCTCTATCGTCACTAAGATTTATAGATTTTTATGTAAGTTCCCAAAATATTGTCAGTGTTAAATTAATTTATCTATTCTAAATACATTGATTTATCAATAAAAATCGAAATATTCAAATTTATACATGACATGACATTCAATACGTAATTCACAAAAAAATATATTTCTATCTACTATATAACCAATCTATCTACAATACTTCACCCATTAAACAATGTCGTTGTTAAAAAATATAATGATAAAATAACAGATACTCTTACGCTTCCAAAGGGCAGGCCTCTTTATCAATGTAATTTAAAAAATAATCTTCTACATTGTCAAGAGACAATCTATTATTTCATAGGAGCTTTCAGGCTTTTATCATAAAATGGATGGAAACATTAAGTACCTGTAAAGGCAATAAACGTTTCTAAAGGATATCTTGATTAGATTAAGTTAGAAATGATTGTATATTTCGGGATAATTATGCTGTTTTAAAAGTTCGAAGTATTTTTATTGTTCTCTTTAATTCGAACTTCTTCTGCAAGAATAAAAGCTCTTCTACATTACATGTTCTTTCCTTCTCTTAAACTACCAAAAAAAAAACGATTAGAAACGATTGTTGCGAAAACTTAATGTCCATTTTTCTGCAGTTTTATGCGTGTGTACCTCAAAAATGACCTCGGTTTAGGTATTCTATGCGCTGATCCAGGCGAAGGTGCTACTCATGATCCAAGCTTTGTCTTATTCCAATGATCCATAAAAGCTTGACTGGTTAACAAACACCTTAACATACAGACATTCACAATTATAAGACTACGATGCTTAAACACTGGTCAAGTCAATTCTTGATTCTAAGAACCTCTAACATTCTTTCTTCAGTCTCCCTTTTCCCAACTTTATTGTGTTCGGCTCCCAGACAAGCCGGATTCAGCTGAACACCAGTATTTTACGTGGAGCGGCTGCTTACCAGACCTTCACAACCCAATAACTGGGGAACACGGTACTTCTTGGAAAGACTGGTGTCAAATTTTCAGGCTTCTGACAATCCGTAACGACTGCCAAAGATTTCTAAATGACAGCCAACGGCTTAGCGAGCTTTCCGAGGCACGGAAAAGTCTCGTTATATTAAGATGGTCACCCATCCACAGACCAACATCGGCAAGCGTTGCTTAACCTCGAATATCGACCCATGAGGCTTTTATAATTTAGCCACGAGCTCCTCTCTAAGAACCTCTAACATTAAACAATGAAAACATTGATGCAAAAAAAAACCAGCATAAAATGAATAAAATTCGTACCTACCGCAAACACAACTCAAAGTTACTCTCACCGGATCCGACAATAATCCACTTTTTGATGGATGTAAATCGATCGAAACTTTGTTATTGAACCGCTACGATGTATAAAAACTTCACGCAGATATATTTTTTTTTCCTTAAAAAGTTTAAGAGCGGAAATGTCTGAAGTTGAAGAAATAACGGAAAATGCCTTGACAGATGAAATTATGGACCGGTTTTAATGGATCTAAAGCCGTTTGTAGTAAAATGTTTTATTTTAAGAATTGCTTTCAGAAAACGATTTTTAGCTTTTGCCCTTCTGTCGGAAGGAAAGTTTATTATTTAGTTAACTCTCATCACGTCTCTTCTATTTGTAGCAAAGTGAATCAATAAGATTATCTTTTTTGTTTCGTTCGATTATCGTTTAAAATTAACAATAGTTTATTTCTCCTCATAAAACAGTCGTTAAAAGTTAGTTATGTATTATCAACGTGTAGTCACTAAATGTCAAGTTTTATGTAGCCGAGACTGAAGGATTTATCTATACTAATATTATAAAGAGGAAAGATTTGATTGTTTGTTTGTATTAAATAGGCTCGGAAACCACTAGACCGATTTGAAAAATTCTTTCATTGTTGGGAAGCTACACTATTCTCGGGAGACATCGGCTATATTTTATCCCCATATTCCCACGGGAACGGGAACTATGCGTGTGAAACCGCGAGGCGCTGCTAGTTTTTCATAAAGGCCTTTACTGGTATATCGGTTTAGCTAGAAGCTGATAACCACCTCCAAGGTTGACCTGAGAGATTCCAACTAAGTAATTTTGCCTACACATGATCATTATCTAAACTATGTGAGAAGCTTAGCAAGGAGCTGGTGTGTAAGATAACAATGGTATCAGTCCAGAGCTTATAAACTCAGCAAATATGATCAAGAGGTAATATTATTATTATGTAGGAGTTTCATTGTTTATCCAAATGTTAAAACCGCGATACGAGTCTTTTTTAGTTAGTTTCACAGTTTTAATGTCTTACGGTATTTTGTTATGAGGACGGGCTGCTGAAAACGAGTCTGTTTTTATTCTGCAGAAAAAAGCGAGGGCTATTTACAAACTTTGCCGGAGGGATTCTCTAAGACAACTGTTTATAAATGTTAACATCATAACGGTACCTTGTTAAATATATCTATGAAAACAGCATGCATTAGAAAGAGTCTACATCTTTTTAGAATTTCACTTACGAATTAAAAGCATGTAAATCTTTTGGAAATAAAAATTCAATGATAAATGTAATATAGGCAGATAGATGATTTTGTTTCACACAGTTTTTGGTAAAATACCAAAAACTGTTTGAAACAAAATCATCTGTCTGCCGCCGTCTGTTTCTCCTCTTCCTGCGTGATTAATAACCACGCAACAGATTTAGTTTTCACTTATACGAAAGAGCGATAATGGAGTAAGGTTTGCATACGTGCAAAACCGATTCGAATTGCATCATATAGTCGCGAATTCCACCCTTCAAATCGCTAAGTGAATAGTGAACAAGTTAAATAGTGTTTTATTGTGACTTTATTGGTAAGCCCTCAATACCTACCCCTATATATTGTGTGAATAACAGCAAGTATAGCAAGTAGTCAACTTAGGGTTGCATCCTCATGGCCCGTAGCTTATAGACGGAGCGTCAACGCGTCTGGATCATTTATACCTAGGTGGGTTGTCACCATACAGTCCACTTTTGAAGAATAGGATAACCTACCCTGGCCACCCTACAGTCCAGTCGATCACGTCCGCCCCGTACATTTTCTGGTACCCAAAAAACCCAAAAACTTATAAAGTACTCGCTTAGTTTTAGTCCAGCCCACGCTTCAAGGATCAAACTGTTGGAATATGAACAATTTTAATTACAAAAGCATCTGTCCGGAAAGTTTAGTTAATTCAATGCATGGCCTATACAAATACCGGGCATTATTCAGGATTATTTTGAGCATATTGTTAGTATTTATTGATTCTGAAAATCGGTGTGTACTTGAACTTGTTTTATTGTTCCAGGAAATTTAACGTCGTTTTGATTTAATATATAAGTTATACCATTTTAATGTTAGAATAACAGTACCGGTCACTCATCTTACATTTTTGCTTTACTATGAATTTATATAAAGTTACGCTTTTATATTTTGTTATCAGATTTGCCCACTAGAAAGCCGAAAATCAACCCTAAGGAATATGCTGCCGGAACAAAAAGTTTCCTATTCCAAGATATGTTCTACCCGTGTGCCAAGTTTCATCCAAATCAATATAGCCGTTAAGAAATGATTTGTTAAAAAGCAGTCAGAATATCTGACTGACCTAGGCTACTAGCTCGATTTTTTCCATAGTTCCCAGTCCTGTGCCACTTCTAGCTAATTTCTATGCCTTTAATTAGTGTTAATAAAACACTATTTTAGTTATCTTTTGTTACATAAATCGTTATTACTCCAACGCACCGGCTGTAAAAGCCTTTATTTTATCACATGGATCATAAAACTTTGATGTGCCAGTAATGCACTCGCGTTTATCAGGGAACCACACCATCGCATTATGGCGTACAAAGTTCCATTATGAAATTCGCCGGTTGCTTGAATTTCAATCATGAAGTTTTTGATAGATTGGTGTTTATGATACATTATTTTCTGTTACTTTAGAGTTATTACGCCCTGGTACTTTGAGAATTTGCGATGTAGTTTTCATGACAGTGTTTTCCTTTTAAACCATTTATGTTCTTTCATGGATGAAAATCATCAAATGACTTCTTCCGGTATTGTCGGAGTGGAAGGGAGTGTCAGAGTCTTACTGACTAAAACCCACCTGTGTTCCTCCTAATACTCTTTGCGCTCCAGGGCCGCGGTGACTCTTTCGAACAAATTCCGCAACCCTAGCAGGTACTAGCCCTAGCGAGCCCCGTCTTCCATGCTGACATATCTTTGAAGCGCTCGTGGAACACAACGCGCTACCGACTCGGGCCTGGTAGTAATCTTACGGCGAGCCACCCATAGCTCACCATCTGCAGGCACGATTTTCTTCCTCTTAGCTTTTGAACTACATATATGTATATAAAATAATATGTAGGTACATAGGTTGAGGGACGGAAAAAACATGAACTTTTTTAATAACAACATTATGTATTTAAAATACACTTGAAATTTTAATTCGTCATCATTTGATGAATTAAATTTTATTTTGTGTGAATTTTTTAGTTTGTCTGTTTAAGACTGAATGAAATAAGACATTATCAAACAGACAACTTTAACTAATAGACAGACAATAAAAAACATTGGTAATTCTTAATCTTAACTATTTCTATTTATTTCCAACTCTAGACAAATGGCTGCCTTTTAAAGCCTTTGAAACTAATTAATCAGTTGGGTAGCATGTAATCAGATTATTTCACAACTTTCAAGATATATGGCATCGTTTTATTAGCAAACAACTAATTACGATAAAAGCTGATTACAAACCAAATCATAATTGGTAATTTAGTTTCAAGTTGGTGGTTTAATTATCTGCCTCGCAATCTTTAGTCTTCAAATGATTTTTCAAATGTTCTGATAGTCATATGCTTATTCATATTTTGTCATAGGTATCGGAAAATGTTTTTATTTGAAAAAGTTCACAATAATAGAAACTAAAGATTCTTTGAAGTTTTGGGGTAGCGGAAGACCAAAGAAGCTATGCAGAAATTTTATCAAAGATGGTTGGTAGGGCAAATAAAGGCTATGAGATTGAAAAATACATATTGCACCGACACTAAAGAACTGATAAGCTATGGTTTTGAAGGCTCTCAGGAATAGTGATCTCTGAGGGCCTTTAAAACATCTTGAAAATTCAAGTTTCCAGGGCGATAGACCACGAAAACGAAACCACAATATACAACAAAGAAACCACGGGATAATCGTAGACAATCACAACTAGGGACCTCAACGCGAGTATTCTCATCTACCCAGTTCGTACGGCGGCTGATAGCGAAAAGGAGGTGGTATATCTAACAGATTATCCCGATAGCATTGTCTTTTGTAAAGTCAACGTGTTGATGCCTCATTGGCGACGCATCACACAAAAAGCTACGCTACTAGTAAGTCCTTAGGGATTATTCTAGTCACACAAACACTAGTAGTTTGTATCTATGGCACAACCTTCCTCGGTAAGAGTCTTCTCATTAAGCCAATTTGTTCAGAACATACGTAATTTTCGTACGGCGGCTGATAGTGAAAAGGAGGTTGTATATCAAACAGATTGGCTCGATAACATTGTCGTATGGAAATCGAGTGTGTTCACGCCTCATTGGCGACGCATAATCGTCTCGACGCCTTCACACGCCTTCACGCCGCCGGTTACATTATCAGGGCAGACTAACTCTGTGATCAGTGTGTTTACAGCCTTAATTTGAAGTGACGTTTGTAGGCGTAGGCATGCAGGTGTTAATTCGTTGGCTTTTTAGCTGTATTGGTTCATTGGGTTAGGTTGTTACGTGAAAGCTTCAAAGAATAGGGAGAAGAGTATAGAAATGTCTTTATAAATTTTCTTTTTGAATCTGTCGTGGTAGACAAATTGCCGTTCTATTGGCAAATACCATTTTCGAAATATAAAGAGTTATCACACGACATTTTGATAGCGTTTGTCGATCCCATACATTGTTGACGATTTGACAGTCATCTTTGCCATGCTATCGCTGATAGAATGTCACATGTCTAGGGCTTCTGGATGCAATATCAGACACGGGAAAACCACAGTCAAGATCAGAACTTTTATGGCTTTAATGGAGTTTTATATGTATGTACTCGATTGATTTAAGTATTGAAACGGAATAGGCGTCATTGAGGCTAATAAAGAGATTTCTATCGGAGGTAAACGATTGTCGAAATGCCAAAATTTTTGGAATTGACCACATCATATTTCGGTAGCACATGTAAAAAATATGCAGTTTTAAACGACAATTGTTATCGCTGTCTTTCTGCGGAAGTGCAAGCGAATGCGATTTAAAATGTCAAAAATGACATTTACAAACGCTGTCGAAATATTACGTGTTTCAAATCCCTATTATATTTCGGCATTTCAATAATCGCTTTCACTAATAGAATAGCTCTTTGTCTGGCGTCTGTAATATTAACGGAAAACGTACATATATACATATGTATATAAGTTAACGCGATCGAGTTTGTACATGCGTTTAAAAACTCGCACTGAGTTCTTAGGTAATTTTTATTCCGGTAGTATGTTTGTAGCTGCTAATAAAAATGATAGTATTACATATCATAGAATATAAAACATTTATTCAATACAAACTATATACAACAGCAACAAAACGCAAAGCAAAAAAAAAAACAGTAATAAAACGTTTCAGATTAAAATTGGGCTGAGCGTATACGAGCATACCAAAAGGGTCACTTACTATCTCAGCATTTGCTGGTTGTCAGATACCCAGTTCTGGTTTTCAGTTGGCACCCTACAGTGACACACGGACGTGAGTAAATACAAAATATACATACTTATTTGATTAATAATAAATAAGGTTTCAGAATCTGTAAATAGATAATGTGCAAGAACGTTTTTTTTATGTTTGCTACACAGTCCAGATTTTTTTTATATTGCCTACAAATCTGCAGGCCGTTTGATGCAGGGACGTATCATCCGTAGCAAAATCCAAGTGTAGGAAATACAAGCGTATATAAAAGGAGCAACAAACGCACCTCATACTGAATCTACTTCCTCAAATGAACTCACAAGGAGCTTTTCTACTAAGAACTAAATCATGTTTATAGGCGTAGAAAATCTAATAAAGAACATGGTGCATGAAATTAATACCGTTTTCAAATTAAAACAGCAGCAAAGATATCTCTAAGTGCCGTTTCAGTTAAAATTCTTTGCTTCCTGTAAAATAATTTGTTTTATCAGTGTTGTATGTTTATTAAACCAAACATTTTTGGGACAAGGACATTTGGAAATATCGTTAAATGATAAATGATAAATGATATTTATTTTGTAAGTAGGTTAAACATAACACTTTTACACGTCAAATATTTCTGGTCATGTTAAGCTAGATGAAGCCGTTTGATTCATTTGTATATGTGGTGGACTAAAACCATTTTTTCTAAAAAAGGTTTTAGTATTGCTGGATTGAAAATAAGCTCTGACTTCTTCATAACTATAAAATGCTTAAATAATAACATTATAGGAAACGTTTATACAGCAGTGAAAGGGTTGCCATCATGCAATTTGCTGGGCGTCATTCATCGTTGATATTCAGGGTGTGTAGATATTATGAGTTCCTCTGTGAACCACAGACATGGTGCACAGATAATATAGAAATCCGAGAGCAAGATAAATATTATGTTAGCGTAAATAATCTGTTGCGGAATTTGTTCGAAAAAAGGAACACGGATGGGTTTTACACAGCGAGTCTGACACTCCCTTCCACTCCAGCCTAAGTTAAACAAGTCATTTGATAATTTCCCATACTTAAAAAAAATATTAAAGTATTGTGTTCTGTAGTAAAACACAAAAACGTGACATGAAAACTCCTTAAAAATTATGTTATTCAAACCTTAAAGCTGTCAATAAGCTCTTTAAACATTTTATGGTACAAAACGCTTTTACCAACCCGAGTTTATGACAGCCGAAAATGTTCTAAGTACCCTCAAAAGAGGCATACCAACCCGTCACTTAACCTTATCCTTCTTAAAAAAGAAAAAGAAAATCCTCAAAACTTTTACCTCGTAAAAGAGAGACTGGAACACATTTCATATAACAGAAAGCAGAGAGGAAAAAAATGAAACAGATTTCCTCTCAAACGTACCGCGGACGACGGAGAATTCAATTTCCTGTGAAAAAATCCAGAACGGAGGGAAAATAAATCGGGTAAACCATGTATTGACCGAGCGTTTTACATAAGATTAGTGTTTGAGAAGTAAAGGGACTTTGTGAAGCTTGAGGTACCCTAGGTCAGATTATACTGTTTGAGAGAATAGTAGAAATAAATCAATTGGATGAAATACAATGAAGTGAAGGATGACTGCAGTACCTGTACTCAGACGAATCATGTAATTAGATTAGGCTTTTTTAGTATTCTGTTCAAACCTAGACAGGTGCATTACTTAGTGTAATTAATTTAATCATCACTGCTCTCAAAACGGTGAAGGAATAACGTGAGGAAACCGGCATGTCCTTGAACCAAAAATTCGAAGACATGTGACATTCACTGGGCCCGCGTGGTGGATTACGGCGCATTCCCTCTCCTAGAGAGGAGGCCTGTGTCCCAGCTGTGAGAACATTAAAAGACTGATTATGCTATGCTTATGCTAAGGACGGGTTATCATTAAATTACTTCTTCCGCTCTAGGCAGAGCGGAGGGAAGTGTCCGAACATTACTGACTAAAACCCATCCGTGTTCCTCCTAGTGCCCTTTGCGTTCCAGGGCCGCGGTGAATCCTTCGAAAAAATTCCGCGACCCTGTTTTAACCTAACATCATTGCAATTCACTTTGTTGTTAAAATTTAAACTAACTTTTGATATTGTTAAAACGTGAAACTGTGTCAATTAACTTGACTACTGATACCACTACTACTATTCCCGGGGCTAAAAACATGAAATTATGATATGATTTTGTACAAGGCGTTTTCATGTATATATGAGCACTAAGAAGGAAGTTTTAGAAAATCAACCTTTGATGGCGTGGCTTGTTCCACGTGCGCCGTGAAATATGTCAGCAAAGAAGACGGGGACCCTCATAGGGTCAGTGCCTGCTAGGGTTGCGGAATTTGTTCGAAAAAGTCACCACGGAACGCAAAGGGCACTAGGAGGAACACTGGATTTAAGTCAGTAAGAGCATGTCACTGCCTTCCGCTTCTCCCAGAGCGGGTGAAGTCATTTGATGATTACTCATCCAGAGAGAAAAATAACAAGGGGGGATGCAAAGGGGCAAAGTCATTTGAACTAAATCTGCGCAGGTGAAGTCGCGGGAGTAATGCCAGTGTAACATATGGCTACTAATAGGTGTCACTAATTTTGGCCTTTATTAGGTTGCATTAACAAAATATTTTATGGAGTTTTCATAAATAGTTAATTTGAAAACTGCATTTTAGAATAAGAAGTAGAAGTTTATTTTTAACAATATAGTTTAACATTGTATGGTGACAATATCTTGATGAGATCAATACATTCTACCATAGCATGTGGTGTACAAATATTCAAATGTCATTCTTGTAGCTAAGTATATTAAATATATAAAAAAATGTGATACAGTAAATCCAATATGAATTAATAGTATGATTATAATATCATTACTGTTAAACCAATGCAAAAATTAAGTACATGTCATCGTGGATTGTTACAATATTCATGTGCACATTTTAATTAGTTGGCACATATGTATTTTACGATACTTTTTACTACATAAGTCGATACTCATGCATTTAAACACGTGTATGTACCCTCCATACTTCGAGCAATGCACATTAACACCGTATCTAAATTGTTTAGCACCGTATTAACGTTTTTCACATTTCAAAGAAGGTACGTAGCGATTCTGAAGTGATTAAAAAAAATACCACTTATTATGAAATACGTCGTTCTCGCATGCAACCTGATATTGCGTCCAATTAGAGGGTTTTATAATAACACATAAGGGCTATAGAAACAGCGATTGTTGACAGTATGAGCGGACGTTAAATAAAATAGGTAATTTTTATTTTGTTATTTATCTGCGATAGTAACTATATCTATCTGTTTGTTACCTCTTCACGTTTTAACGGCTGAACGGATTTGGATAAAACTTAGCACTCGGGCAGAACATGTTCTAGAAGAGTACCAATGTATGTTCTTTTAGAGTAATTTTTGACATAGAAGCGGGTATATGTAGCTGCTGACAGAAACTACATAGTACAAATTATTCAAGGGAAAAAGACAACACAGTGCCAGAAACATCTGCAGTTACTAATATTATATGTACTCAAAACTGTGTCGAGTTAGTACTGTATATTGTTAATATTTATAGTACTAACTCGACTAGTACTGTATATTGTTTTAATATACAGTACTAACTCGACACAGTTTTGAGTAGGTTGGTAATAAATTTACACCACCCCCTACCGAGATACATATCAAACCGCTATCAAGATAGACTTCTTCCTCAGTTATATGCCACGCACTGTTCAGGCCATACAAGTTTCCCATTGCAATACCAATCAAAAGTTTTCATATTAAGTTGTATTGTAAGAGGAGCTCGAGGCTAAACAATTTGACGACACGGTTGGCGCAGTGGTCAAGCGATGGGCTGCTGCACTGCGTGTCGTGGGTTCGATTCCCGCACAAATATTTTTATGACCTACAGATAGTTGTTCCGGGTCTGGCTGTTTGTGTATGTGAGTTTATATATTTCTAAACGCACCCACGGTACTGGAGGAATTCCTAGTGTGTGACAACGCGTGTTTAAAAAAATATAGACGCAAGGTTTAATCTTTGAGGTTAAGCAGCGAGTAGTGAGGTCGGTACGAAGATGGCTAACCATCCATTACATATCAAGACTCCTCCGTGCCTCGAAAAGCTATAAGTTAATCTGTTGTACCCGGTTGTTATTTGTTAATCTTTGATAGTTGTTGTTGATCAGTCTGGCATCTGAAAAATCTGATACCAGTCTTGTGACCGAATATGGAAAATACATATCTTTAGTTGCATTCACTTAGTCTGGGAGCCGTCGTTAATATGGTTGGGAAAAGGCTAGGTAGCCATTCCATTTTGCGTTGAACACAACATTTAACCAACATCAATCAAACATATAAAACTCTTCCGTTACTGAGTGACTGATAAAAACGCACAACAGAAACTACCGGTCGCATAGAGTTAAAATTTAGCATGTAGATTGAAGAGTGTAGGGGAGCATTAAGAAAGGATTTTCCAAAGTTCTTACTCGAATGGGAAAAAACGGGATTTGCGGGTACGAAGTCGTGGACGAAACTCAGTTCATCTATCAATCAATCAACAGCCTGTTACAGTCCACTGCTGGATGTAGGCCTCTCCAATTGCACGCCACTTAGGTCTATTGTCGGTTTCTCGCATCCAGTTTCTGCCAGCCGTCCTGCGCAAATCGTCACTCCACCGTGCCTGAGGACGTCCTACACTACGTTTGCCGAGACGCGGTCTCCACTCTAGAACTCGTTTACCCCAACGGTTATCGGTTCTACGACTAATATGGCCAGCCCACTGCCACTTCAGTTTACTAATCCGGTGGGCTATATCGATGACCATGCTTCTCTGACGGATCACCTCATTTCTGATGCGATCCCTCAGAGACACAGCGAGCATAGCCCTTTCCATAGCCCGCTGAGCGACTTTGAGCTTGTGGACCATACGAGCCGTCAGTGTCCATGTTTCGTCTATACTGCTATTATAAAGAGGATTTTTTTTATTTTTGTATGTAACGAATAAACTCAAAAACTACTAGACCGATTTCAAAAATTCTTTTACATTTAGAAAGCTACATTCACCCTAAGTAACATAGGCTATATTGTATCCCCGTATTCCCACGGGGACGGGAACTACGCGGGTAAAACCGCGGGGCGCTGCTAGTATTATATATTTTTAGGATTCTACATACCTTGTCTATAAACAAAACTTTGATTATAAATATTATGTCGTTTAGTTTATCACAACGTTATTCATAACATTTTCATCAACATAAACCAAGATAATTATTCCCAACGTCTTGAAAATAAGTGAACTCAAACTCCCCGCTGCGCTCGCAGCCACACACGCTTGTAAAATTTAAACCGGTGCATTGTAGGTACACTTATGGCGTTGAATCTGGGAAATTTAATTTACGGCAGGAAACACGTTCCACAGAGGAAGCCTTTTAATGAATAGAAATGTAATTGTGCTCGGCAGTGCATGGGAAGCGATGCTTGCACGCCATTACCTGCGCTATTAGCTGGTAGATGTTCATTTGTAACATATTTTGCTGTGGGGTCATGTGATTGGGGAATATTTCTAGGAGAACAGTACTTCACCCATCTTTATTGTATTTAAATGGAACCTAAAATGTATAAATGTAACATTTGTAAACCTTGCAATCCCATTTAAAAAATAAAACTATTATTATTATTATTATTTAATGTTTAGTAAAGTTTTGCTATTATAGAAAATAAATTGAGGAAGAACACACAGACATACCGTGATCTTAAGTGGGTTCCATTTTATATACTAACGTGCGGAACCCCAGAACATTGCAGCGCTGTGTATTTCCGTTGTATTTGCATATTTGTTAAAGGGTGATTACTGCTTTTGCTACATGGTTGTTACATGAGCAACATTGATAAGTGATGACAATAGAAACATTTCAACTGGAAGCAATTTATAAAAACACATAAATTTGTTTTCTTTCTTTCTTTGTGATCTTTCTGATCTAACCGCCTGAACTGTCCATTAACTGCATGTATCTAACGACGAACGGTCCAAGTGGCCACATACTAGTTACATAACAAATATGAAACTTGAAAAATCAACACAAAAAACAAAAAAGAACCCAACTCAATTTTAGTAAAAATACAGCACGCCCTGCCATCTTCATCTTGGTCCATAGCAATTTCGTCAAGAATTTTATACTGTTATTTTGCCAATTTCTTACTGACATGAGTAAGCATAAGCATAATCAGCCTTTTAATGTTTCCACTGCTGGGGCACACGTCTCCTCTCTAGGAGAGGGAATGGGCCGTAATCCACCACGCGGGCCCAGTGCGGGTTGGTGAATGTCACATGTCTTCGAATTTTTGGTTATAGGACATGCCGGTTTCCTCACGATGTTTTCCTTCACCGTTTTGAGAGCAGTGGTGATGAAATTAGTTACACAAAGTAATGCGCCTGGCTGGGTTTGAATCCGCGATCTACAATTCGTTAGTCGGAGCCGTTACCACTAGGCCACCACTGCTCTCTGCTGGCATGAGTAAAATATCAATTGATAAGGAGTCAAAGAGATTGGTAAAAAAATACCAACACTTAAAAATATAGGAACCTACTAAAAACAGCGATCACAAAATACGTCAGCGATCAAAATCACATTAAACGCACGTCACGCGGTCCCAAGACATCACGTGTCGTAATATAAAAATATTGTTCGTCATAACGTAACCCTTAAATGTTGGTGCGGTGGCAATAAAAGTATAATAACACTTGGAGAGTGAAGTACCTGTGAACGAGTCTCGTCGCGATAGTTTAGTTTGGAAAGAAGAATATGGTTGAAGTTAACAAGCGATCGTTTTAATGTTTATCTTTAGCTAACTTTGGCTTCCTATCTGAGTCTGTGCTTAAAGCTATAACCTCGGGGTATTTAAGTAAAGCGTGAATAGGTTAATTGTAGGCAAGCATGCTCCACGGTCGACTACATCAACGTTTTCCAATAATGAAAACCGGTCATGTGCGTGTCGGACCAGGCATAGCGAAGGGTCCCGTAAAATCTCATATCTCACAAAGTACATAAGCTATGATGTTCAAACTAACAACTTTTTTTTGGAAGTGTCTGTGAAGTTCTATTTGCTCAATTTTTTTTTAGAATTTTCAACTTCATAGTTTAAAACATAGAAGGGGGGAGGAACTTTTTTAGAAATCTCTATTTCAATCCACACGACTATGTTTGTTGGAATTTATTTTTCATCCCTCAGTTACATGTACGGATTGTTACCCCTAAAATATTTTTTTCTATAATATTACAGCATTATAATATAGCAGTTAACAGGCCGCACCTACATACCAATTTTCATATATGTAGCTTTAACAGTATCTGAGTAAAACGGCAGTTACATACCGACGGACAGATATGACGAATCCATAAGGGTTCCGTTTTTTGCCATTTGGCTATAGAGCCCTAAAAAGTAGCCATAAGATGTAATGCATACCTATGTAAAAATAGCATAGAATTTACAAAACTTATCAAGCACACTATCTAGAAAGAAAATAATCACAAAATTTATTTAATTTAAAAAATATATAAAACGTACATTAGCTGCAGTGGTTGGGTCAATTAATTTTCAGCAACAGGCACTTGGAATCAATTTGTTGGAACAAATTCACAAACGCAACAACACAAATGCACAAACAAACAGTTTGCATCTTCAAAAACAGTTAAAAATAAAAAAAAACCTACATTTCTAATTGGCTCAATTAATTTTCAACAGGCATCAAATCAATTAATTTGGAATCAATTTGTGATGCTCCTATATATGTTCGTGAAAACAGTAGGCAGGCTTTTGTTCATCATACCGAGAAGATTCACAAACGCAACAACACAAATGCACAAACACACAGCTCACCATCTTCAAAAATAGTTAAAAATAAACATTTCCTACATTTTCATCGTAACTCGGATTCAAATCCACACACACACAACACACAACGACACAGCTACAAGACACCACTCTCGCAAGACTCGACACATGATATAAAAATATTCTTCGCTACTTCGTAACCCTTAAATGCCAGCGTGAAAAGTAATAATACTACAATAACACTAGGACGGTACGGTAAACCTGCGGCGGACGGTTATGGCGAGATTCCAACCGTAATGCAGAGATAGTTCGCAGTTTTCTAGCCGCTTACAGCGCTAGCTGTTTTGGTTTGCTATGCTGTTTTTCTTTCCACCTACGTTTTAAAATAGGCAGTGTAAAATATTTTTTTAGTTTTGGCTCGGATTGTTGTGTTTTTCGGCGAACATGCTATTGTATCTGTTAAACTGAATATGTTTTTGCAAAAGTAAATTCTGACTTACTAAAAATGTGTCTTCTCTTGACTCCTTATAATTCCACAGTTTTGTTGCTACTCACTATGTATATGTTATGTGATATGAAATCATGTCATAAGATAAGATATTTATTTTGCAAATATGGGTACAAATCACGGTGACATAAAATATAAATAGCAACAGCCATATTTTACCAGAGGGCATGCTAAAGTACAAAAAATACACCAAAGATCCAATATACCAACATAAAAATATAGATAAACAATGTAAAAGATTGATTAACTACAATTACAATTTAATTATGAGATGCTTCATTTTTTTTAATGTATATTATTCACAATTATTCTGAAGTCAACTCATTTGATATTACTTTTAAATTGAATTTAAATAAAATAACAAATTAAATGTCATATTCTTTTTTTAACTTCTAGTCATTACTCAAGAAATTACATTCTCCATTAAAATTCCGTCTCACTATAATACGCTGCGTCTGCTAAAAAGTTACGGATTTTTTTAATAAAGTTAAATTTAATTATTTCCAACTCCTCGGTAACTAATTTGTTATAAATGACTGGCGCCATGTAGCAGTCACTTTTGAGCGTTAATTTCGCACTAGAACACTGCGATTTATTGGTATTAAGAAAAAAACAAAGTTTGTAACGTGTAAGCCAATAAATCTGTCTCCAATCTACCCCAAAAAGTACCGTCTTACCCAGTCAATGGGTTGTTGAGGTCTGGTAGGCAGCTGCTGCATGTTAAATACTGGTATTCAGCTGAATCTGGTATGACTGGAAGCCGACACCAATATAGTTGGGAAAAGGCTAGGCAGATGAAGATGAAAGTTTATGACGTGTATTGCAAAGCAAAATTTTTATCCTAATGTTAGCGCCATTCACACACCATCAATTAACTTGTAGCCAAACATGAGCCTTTTCACTATGAAAATCTATGAGAAAGATGTACAAATATTACATCAAGATACACAGGCACCGTCACTTTAGGACGCCTGTCACAGTCTGACAGACAAATTAAATTTACATCGAGTTACACTGTCACCCATTTTCCTCCTAAACAAAATTCTCTACAAACCTGAAAACAAACACAATATCAAATAAAAAGAATCCAACAATTCACAATCACGGCGCCCCATTCTTCACCCACGACGGTCGACGAAGGCTTAACCCTACACATGTTTTTGTAGTTTTATTTCAAGCCTAAACGAAATGTCAAGGTGGCAACATCGCGGTCTGAAGTACCGAGAAAGGGGCACCGTATCGCTACCGACAATTCCAAAAATATATTTCCCCGTTGAAATTTTGACGCAATCTCAACCTTTGCGAGCCCGTAAATTCAAGTTAAAATGCGGATTTGAAATGTTCGTGGTTTATTTTTAAGTGGAATATCTATCTGATTGTGGATTATTTGTTATTTGTGGGTTAGTGTTGGAATCACTTACATATTATCGGAGTATCCAAATACCAGATTCTCGTTATGTACCTAAATATTAAACGGAATAGTTTAAATGGGAAAAGTTTACTGAGAAGAACAATCAAATTCACTTCGGTATTTAAAAACATTCAAAATTATCCTATAATGATTTTATTAAGCATTTGAATTTGAGTATTTATCAGTCTACTTTCTGAAATCCTGTCAATATTTATTACAAGCTGCTATCCTCGATTCTGCCACTAGGAAGTCGAATATTATCATAAACATACTCTTTACCTTTAACTTTCACAGCTTTGTCAGTGTTTCTCTACTATATTACGCCTGTATTATACATATAAACCTTCTTCGTAAATCACTCTATCTATTAATAAAAATCGCATCAAGATTCGTTGCGTAGTTTTAAAGATCTAAGCATACATAGGGACAGACAGACAGCGGGAAGCGACTTTGTTTTACACTATGTAGTGAAGTAAATATTAAAGCGTTCTTAACTCAAAATATCCAATTGATCCACACATATCAGGGCCGTGCCCGGGAAGTGTTAAGGCCGTTGTCTATCAGGAGTTCTAAAAATATCGTTGCATAAGCATATCACACACCGTATACTCCGTAATAACCGTACACCCCTTGCCGTACACTCCGTAGGATACAATCCTACGGAGTGTAAAATTTTTTGGTTTATTTTTTTTTATAATTAAATTTTTGTTATAATGTCACGATATATTACGAAAAAAAAATCGTGTTGTATAAAATAAATTCCATTCAAATTAAATAGTTCCAGCCAAAATATCCGTGTCTTATCAGAAAAAATAAACTATCTTAAGGCGTATGCAATTTACCCGTGACATTGTATAATAATATACATTTTATAAGTATGAACTTGTTCACACTCGTCTTTGTCCGAGTTCGGACAGGTGATGGAGCTTCTGTGGCATGGACGTGCGGATACATCATCCGGGCTCTCTGGGCTTTTGTTATGTAAGGCCCGCCGAAGTTTGAATCATAGATGAGACAACAACTGTCAAAGACAACTGGCATTAGTCAATTTTTTTTTTATCAAAAATTCATGATTTTGAATGAAAATTTTCCTTTTATTTTAAGATTGGCGATATAGGAAAATTGAAAAATAACTATAGTGATTTCTTGGTTTTAATACGTCTGTGATAAGGGTTATGAACATAAATGTGGATGGATGGAAAGGGAGAGGTAGGCCAAAGAAAAGATGGATGGATTGTGTGAGGAGTGTTTTGAAAGAAAAGGGAGTTAGTGATAGCGTAACGACTGACAGGACAAGACTAAGACTGGAGTCACATTTTCTGGGTTCTGAAAATCCGTAACGATTGCCAAAGATCTACAAATGATAGCCGGGACCAACGAGTTCTAGTTAAGAAATAACATATTATTTTACTACGGTAATACATAACGTTATATTAATTATATATTCACAACAATACGCGAAGCCAATACAATGACACTACACAACATTATTTTTCTATTCACAAATCCGCAACTTTACCTCATGCCACGCTGACACACTTTGAAAAATTCCATAAAAAGGAAAGTTACAATTTCCACCCATAAAAATGAAACGCATAGTATTTTATTAAAACCACGTCATTACCACCTGGCCGAACTGTCAATTTATTGCCACGTTTCTGTCAATTCATTTCCAAGTTTCTGTCAATTCTTTGGCCTGTATCTGTCATCATTACCGGTTTCATTTCCGTTACGTTACGTTATGCGGCGTCGCATTATGCATCTTTATTGATAATGACATACCGTGAAATGGAATATTTTTGGGGCACGTCGTTAGCATTCTCCGTTCGTAATAATGAAGGAATATTATGTTTTTCTGACTGTATTGTCAAAGTTTCAGGGATGGTAATGTTGGTATTACTTAATTGATGATGTTGCATTGTTGCGATGGAATTTTCCTTTTATTCATTTAGGCTTTATTTAAGCAAATCCTTTTAAGTATTGACGTAGGTTAGAGTAATGTCAAAATCACAATGTTTTTTTTTAACCAAACCAGAAAGGGACCAATCCAAATTACTACGGTGGTCTTCCAAAACCATAGTATAAAGTTTTTTTTTTCATTTTACATCGATAAGTGAAAATGAGAACATCATCAATGTATTCAGAGCAAATCTAGTCGTCAGATCTCACTCAAACTCTCACTTAAATGGGACAATATGACAAGCACCAGCTTTCAAATATAAGAAGAATCATAGAAGTCAGTACACGCAGTAAAAAAATATGAAGAGAGGAGTCTTCCTCCTTTTTTGAAGTCGGTTTAAAATGAGACTAGAAAGTAAACGGTACCTAGTTTTCTAGTATACCTACATCAAAGAAAAAACTGGAAAAAGTAAATGAATAATACTCCAAATCCAATAATATAAAAGAATAATCTAGATCAATATCAAGATACATATTTCTAAAAGAGTTGTACGTACCGTTGCGCGCCACAATTAAGCAAGGAAGATAGCTGCATTCGGTACCACTAGCGCCATCTAGTATCGAGTAGCAGAACTAGCAAAGTCGATGGAAGGTTCTGGAATTAACCGGCGCCCTATATAAGGCTGGCACATACATATACCAACCGGGTCTGCAGTGCTATTCTGTAAGAACTCACGTGCGAATTCGATTCATATCTCATTTTCGATTACACTTCGTAACTCACCTGAAGTGAAAAGTATTTGATATTCTGACTGTCAAGTTAAGTTCGCTTCACCTATGTTCTCACTTAGTGGCGCTAGTGTAGTTTACATCAAGTTACAGAATACCAAATACAGTTTTCACCGCAGAATTGAAGTGAGAACTGGAGTGAGTTCTTACAGAATAGCATTGCAGTATTGGATTAGCGATACAAGTAATAACTTCGAGAGCGATCTTCAATTCAATTCAATTCAATCTGCTTTACAATTGGTGAGTTTAAAGTTGTAATTAGTGTTGTGTTGTTAAAGTGTCATTTTTGGTTTTTCTGCGGCTATTTAATTGGCTGTTTTAATTGTAATGAACCCGAAACTCGTAACAGTTCTAAAAGCATAAAGTCCAAGTAGAAATAGATGTAACATTTCTGTTGAATTATCAACAGAAATTTTACATCTACATATTTCTGAGAATTACTTATTTATACCATGAATTTATAAGTAGTATAGAAAGAAAACAATAATAATAAATGTAAACGAGAAACATGCAACTGCTTTCAGACGGATATTACATATTCATCATTACCTACACGCTTACTACTTAGTTTGTTGCAAGTAAGAGTCACAAAATAACCCTCACGTAAAAATTGTTTTATTACTGACTAGCAGCGCCCCGCGGTTTCACCCGCGTTGTTCTCGTTCCCGTGGCAATACGGGGATAAAATATGACACTCCACAATAACGTAGCTTTCTATTGGTGAAATAACTTTGAAAATCGGTTCAGTAGATCCAGAGATTACCCCTTACAACGTCACAAACTCACAACCTCACTAACGTTACCTCTTTCTAATATTAAGTATAGATTTGAAAATAGTAGTAGTAGTTTATAGCTGTAAAAATATATGTGTGCTACAAGAAGTAAACTTATCTAAAATCTTACTAAATGCACTTAAAATACAAATTAACAAAATCTTCATAATTAGAATAAGGCATCAAACAATTCACCCGCATCGGTATCGACTGGAAGTGAACCCAAAAACACTGTCGGCATTGCCACGTTGTATGGCAATGCTTTGCTGCCTTCTTTAAATAATGCATGAGCACTCAGATCAAATCCTACTAATAACTATAATATTATTAAAACAAAACTGAGTTTATTGTTTGTTAAACTTTCACGCATAAATTGCTGTATCAATTTTGATGAGGCCCTGGATAATGTTGTATGCTACTTTTTATTTGAATATAAATTTGAATGCAAGCGAGGCACTTGCAAAAGCTGGTCGAAAATAATAGAATATAAACCATTTATTTGAAACAAACACAACAGTATGAAGCACTAAATACAGGGGGATAGGTCATCAAGAATTGGTTTTAAGTTGGCACCTTGCAGTGACACAATCATGGACGAAGGAAAATAAAACTTTATACATACGAGTAGTTGATACGTATTATTATTTTACGGCCGAAACCAATAACCGATCTATCGCATACTGGAGATAGAAAAACAAATGAAACAACAGAAAAATTATATAGGTTTTCTGTTGTTTCATTTGTTTTTCTATCTCCAGTATGTGATAGATCGGTTATTGGGTTCGGCCGTTAGGCATCAGTATCATCAATAGCCTGTTGCAGTTCACTGCTGAACATAGGCCTCTCCAATTGCACACCACTTAGATCTATTTTCGGCTTCTCGCATTCAGTTTCTGCAAGCCGTCCTGCACAAATCGTCACTCCACCGTGCCTGCGGATGTCCTAAACTACGTTTGTCGAGACACGGTCTTTACTCTAGAACTCGTTTACCCCTAACGGTTGTCGGTTCTTCGACTAATATGGCCAGCGCACTGCCACTTCAGCTTACTAATCCGGTGGGCTATATCGATGACCTTGCTTCTCTGACGGATCACCTTATTTCTGATGCGATCCCTCAGAGACACACCGAGTATAGCCCTTTCCATAGCCTGCTGAGCGACTCTATTAGTAGCGATAATTTTAGTAAGTAACAGTATATCAAAATGTACAAATAAATAGTGTAGTAATGTATAAGTAAATTAGTAAAATATATTTATAAGTTTTGTTTCATTGGCTAGTCTCCTAAATACTTTACTAGTACTAAAATAATTTTAACTAATTAGTTTGGTACATTAAAAAACAGTCAACCCGATAAATTAGTTTCCTAAAAATATATATGAGTATTTTTACACTTAACAATTCATATTTAAAATAATGCTGATGGAACCAAAATAAGATGGAACAAATGAATAATACATTATTCTAAGTCATCATAAAATTAACGTATTTTTAGAAAATTAAAATAAAGTAGCTCTCATGCTTTCCTCATAATTTATTCCCTCAACTTACTAGTATAATAAGTATCTATGTAAATAGAAAACGAATTTACTAAGTGCTCATTCTATAGAAATAATATAAAAGCAGCACTATATTTAAAAAAGTCGTTTTTGAACTCAATTGCGTGACAAGAACTTAAATAATGGCCGTCCTTTGTGATATTTTATTTGACTAATGAGGCTTAGTTCACCAGTTTCTCAGTAAAACATCTAGTTATATTATTAAAAAGATGTACTTTGAAATCTATCCTAATATTATAAAAAGGAAAGATTTGATTGTTTTGAATGGGCTCCGAGCTTCTGAACGGGTTTGAAAAATTCTTTCGCTGTTGGGAAGCTACACTATCCCCGGGTGACATAGGCTATATTTTATTCCTACGGTAACGGGAACTACGCGGACGAAACCGCAGGGCGCCGCTAGTACTCTTTGAGGAGTGGTTAGAGAGACGCCACGGCGTCCTCACCTTCCGCCTGACACAGGTGCTCACCGGACACGGCTGTTTCGGGAGGTACCTGTGTCGGATCCAGCGGGAGGACACGTCCGGGTGTCATCACTGTGTGGATCGCCCGGAGGACACGGTGGAGCACACGGTGGAGGTCTGCCCTGCCTGGGCGGAGCACCGCCGTGTCCTCATCGAGGCGATCGGCGGCGGCGACCTCTCACGTCCGGCCCTGGTTCAAGCCATGGTCGGGAGCGAGGAGGCATGGGAGGCGGCCGCCTCCTTCTGCGAAGCAGTAATGCTAGCGAAGGAGGAGGCGGAGCGCGTGCGAGAGAGGGAAGCCCCTCTATCCAGCCGCCGCAACAGGAGGAGACGCCCCGGGCGTCGGGAAACGCAGGGCGATTCCCGGCCACCGTAGGCGCGGGCCTGCGGATGGCGAGCTATGGGTGGCTCGCCGTCCGATAGCAACCAGGCCCGAGTCGACGGCGCGTCGTGTTCCACGCGCGCCTCAAAGAGCCGTCAGCAAAGAAGACGGGGCCCCATAGGGTCAGTGCCTGCTAGGGTTGCGGAATTTGTTCGAAAGAGTCACCGCGGCCCTGGAACGCAAAGGGCACAAGCAGGAACACGGGTGGGTTTTAGTCAGTAAGAGTCTGACACTCCCTTCCGCTCCGCCCAGAGCGGGAGAAGTCATTTGATAATTTCCCATCCAAAAAAAAAAAAAAAAAAAAAAAGGGCGCCGCTAGTAAAATATAAATTCATTGTGTAAAGAGAGAAGTGTGAAAATTCAAGTTTGTCAAGTTCGAACTATGTATTATGAATTAAGTACTTTATTTTTACTATTTTTTATCCAAACTGTAGCCTGTAAACCAGCAAAACTTTGGTATTACGAACGTATTTTTTGTGATATTAGCATCAGTTATTTCGCTAATTAATATACATTTATGTACATAAGTGGGACAATAATCAACTCGTATTTATTTATTTTTTTCGATAATAATTATGAAAACAGTTTTTTTACCGTTTTATCTTCACTAGAAACCCTATCATTTGATTTAATATTTACAATATTTTAAAAAGAGAAATTAAAATTTAAAAAAAAAATCTGGGTGATAACTAACCAATGACCAGGTACTGTACTTTTCCCCTAATACTGACCTCATACTTGGAAGATACTTAATATGTAAGTTAAGCGTCCGTGTTTGGATCACAGAAATTCATGTGTACCAAGTTCAGAACAAATTTACTGTGACAGACACACCATCAAGTTTTCCGGTTTTTTCTTTTGAAAGTACCTAGCGAACCCTAAAACAGTAAACCAATACAAAAAAAAAACAGCAACAAAGAACTATTGACAGCAACCCTGACGTAACACAGTTGATACCAAACAGAAAGTCACTAAACGTGTCGATGTCATTTCACGTCGGTATTTATTTAATACTTCAGACGATAACGCCTACGAGAAATGTAGAACAGCATTCCATTTCGTCAATATAAGTCAGAATGATGACCTAAATCACACTGCCGGCATTCGACTTGTCTTCGCGAGTTTCGTGACTACGATTCTTGCCTTTGAGACAAAAGACTTGGTTTCGATTATTTTCGTTCCTTGTTTTGAGTAGTCGTAGTTTCGCATGATCTTTGTTTTGATAGGAATGGCTATAGATAAGTAGGAAACCTTATACTTTCACAAATAAATGGCAGCTACATTTTTATCAAATGACGGTTATCGTAACACTGCATTTAAATTAGAACGAAGGCACAGGAATATTAACAAATAATTAAACATCAGAAATAATATTGTAACAACATTATATCTGAAGTGTACCTAATCCCACTTACGACGGAGGTGAAATATCTCGCAGTCGCAGGGGCTGGTGTTGACCTGTTGTCTCGACGATGGTGCGTGGTAAAGTGAGCTCGCAGTAGTGCCCAAAAATGAGCTGTCGTGGCGCTCCTCCTAACCTCCAATGACTAGAGACGTTCCGATTCACGCTCCGTATTTTCGGTTGCGGAAAAGTAAATGCGACAACATTTATAATATTCCCTGACGGTTTTGCTTATAAACTTGTAAGGTTTTGATAGAATGTAACTATAATATACATATTATTAAACAACGAAACTCGTTAAATATCTTAGGTTTTTCAAAAGCGAAATAGAAAAAATGATGTGAGTGCAAAAGTATCTCTATAAGAACTCAATGACGCATCAAAATATTCATCTACATCGCTTTGCATCATTTTTATTTAATAGAGAATATTGAGAGAGCTTTTTCACTTGTGTCTGTGATAAATAGTCGTCACACCGTTTGTCTCACTGTCGCGTTGAGCCTGTCTGTGTGAGCTATGAAGATACACACTTTCGAATGACGAATATTCAGTCTCTTAACATCGTAGATGACTGAGTAATATTTTTATTAATACAGCTACAAAGTGCCGATACGATGGAAAAAGAACCCTGAATATCGGTACCCTGTAAAAGTAGGTCTATAAAAGTCAGAAGACACTTCGAGTAAGAATTCATGTATACGAATCTGACCTCAATATGGTCGGAAGAAGGGTAATGATGATGAAACGCGCCGGAGATATGATACTAGCATACGTAATGCGGTTTACGAGGGGAAAGAGTGCCCGATTTTACTGCCCAGTACGTACTGACAAGCCATTTTCTTCACAATAAACCGCAAAATTCTAACTCCGTTCTTGCTTTATCGTCACAAAAATCTACACACGAAATAAAGCTTTTGTCAAACACGTATATAAACATGGGAGAAGTACGAATGGGCAGTTATTACGTATTGCTCACGCATTCGCGACCGCAGCGGAGCTTTGTCAGACGCGACCTTCTTTTTTTATCTTCCCCTTTCTGTATCGAACGGGCTTTGTTTGTCATGGCGAGCCACGCCAGCGATTTAGCAATTTTCCGGTGCCAAATAGACGTGTTATTAGTGCTACTACCCTACTTTTTTCTAATGTCATTTTATTACGACGAAGGTTTTTTCTACAAATTGAATTTTTATATGTGAAAAAAGGGTTTTATTTTTACCCAACAGTTTCATAAAGAAGGCTATGTTTTATGTTTGCAGATATTGGTATTTGTAAATTCGAATTGGTCTTGTGATTTTTATTTAGTATGACGTGTTGGAGATGTATTGCTGTGTAAGCTGGAAATATCCCTTAACTTGCACGAAATATTGTGACGATTCATAAGCATAGCATAACCAGGCCTCCTCTCTAGGAGAGGGAATGGGCCGCAATCCACCACGCAGGCCCAGTGCGGGTTGATGAACGTCACATGTCTTCGAATTTTTGGTTCTTGGACATGCCGGTTTCCTCACGACGTTTCCTTCACCGTTTTGAGAGCAGTGGTGATGAAATTAACTACACAAAGTAATGCGCCTGGCTGGGTGTAACGACTTGACGCAACCTAACCTGATAGGTATTTTGAAGTCTTACTTTGAATGGCATACAAAATACCTCAGTAACAAGACTTTGAATGCTATTCAAACTTTTAAACCTTCCTGAAACCATAATAGGATCACTCGTATCTATACCCGTTTATCTCGGTCAGTTAGCGCCGAATCTATTGGACCGGCTCAGTGGAAATTTGGTACACATTAATGAATTTCCATAACCCATAGTAAATAAGGCTTTAGATATTAAGAGTCAATTTTTTGAATTAGATAGTTCCGACTAAAGACCTTATCAAATCTAAATTTGACAGGTGTCAGGCTTGCTTAGATTTTGACAAAAGCTCAACTGAAAATTCTTAATTCGGAAATCGGTGGTAATTTTAATAACTAAACGAAAATTGTTTCTTTCCTATAGATGTTTTTTTGTTTTGCTATAAGGTTGTTTTCGAGCAAACTTGATTAATTTTATTCGGCGCTGTTCAGCCGTCGTTCTTAAGCGTAGATCTAATAAAGAAGCTCATTCCTTTAGTAATTCAAAACGACAGGTATCTACTTACAGTAGAGAGCAATGTTCTACTGACTTAAGTGTCCTACAGGCTGAATTTTGTTGATGAAAAATTAAGGTTAGACAGTTTTGTAATGAAATTATAAATTTTAGTTCATCTATTGAAAATACTTGAGGGAAAATTTCCACGTTTTTTAAGGAAGTATCGCTTTTGCATCGCTATTCGCAAACTGTGAAAAACATTTTTAATTTCCCTAAATTTTGACAAGTGTTTATAATAAGTTAAATGTCGTTGAAATGATAATGTGACTTGAATTTAAACGTTTTTGCGTTCAGTTTTGAAAAAAAAATGTCCTTAAAACATAATTATAACTAATATATTTTTCCTTTTTTTTCAGATAGTCAAAGTGTTATATAGTGAAAATGCGAGTGACTTAAGTGAAAAGTGTTCAAAATGAAGACCTGTAATTTAGTGTTGACACTCATTTGTGTCATTTCTCTCACCTGCACGCACGCCAAAACAGGTGAGTTTTAATTCATATTTGAAATAATATAATTGATTCGGAACTTCAAAAGAAAGTTAGTGTAATCAAAAGTAGCGTGATATGGGGGTTTATATGATCACTAATTTTGTATTATTATAATAATACGCCTCTTTAATTACTTAGTAATAATAATACAGTGTTTTTGTTTTCATAAGTTTATCTAAGGAACTCTCGACGAGTATAGAATTTGGTATTAGCGACATGTGTTGTTGTTGTTAATGGGAGGGATGTTTCCTGAGTAAAAAAAAATATGATTCTATTTAGTCCGTCAGTTAAATTATCGAAAAATATTGGACACGTATTTTTTGCTCTATCAAATCTATAAAAAATTAAGAAGATAAAAAGCATCAAAGATCAGGAGTGGGGCTTCTGACGTCACGTCGTGGTAAAAATCGTAGCATGTAGTGACGTCACAGGAGTTTTCAGCGCACTGTTTCGTCAAGGTGAAAAAATAAAAAAATACGTGTACAATATTTTAGGAAATCTATGTGACGGACTAATTTTAACGTATTTTTCAGTCAACTACCTTAATGCGAGAAACATATTCCTGGCAACATAATGAATTTTCCAGTATTTAGCTACTTTCAATGTTGTGGAAGACAATGTTTTGCAACTGTTCTTAAACTTTTGTTTCGCATTTAAAAAGGTGGATGTTGGGAGAAAAGTTAGCTATAGTAGTAGTACTTCCTGAAAGAACTTTTTTTTCAGCAATAAAAGTCGAGGCAATTCTCGTATTTTTTAGGAGCATTTAAGTGTCACATTGCATTCGTAAACTATTAAAAACACTTCTAATTAACATTCACAAACTGTTAAAAATGCCTCTAATTAACCTACAGTATGACATTGATCGTTCGGCGCAACGGTTCAGCGATTGGCTTTGGCGCTGCGTGACCGCACGGAACATAATATTTGTATGGTCTACAGATAGTTGTTCAGGGTTTGCCTAAGAATGTGTGTGAGTTTATATGTTTGTAAATGCACCCACGAAACAATAAAAAATACAAGTGGACGGCAACATTACATGTACATATATTAACGTATTTTCTTTCCGAAACAATAAGATTGGAACTCTCTGCCTGCATCTGTGTTTCCAAACGCATTCAACCATAATCTCTTCAAAGTTAGAGTGAACAGGCTTCTTCTGGGAAGCTCATTTCAGCGTCGACTTTGTCTCTGTCACCTGTGACCTAGACTAGAGTCAAGAGCAAATCCATTTCTCAATAAAAAATATATATATTTTAAATTTGTTTATTTGTTGTACTGTAGTCTTTTTAACCCAAAGGTTGACTGGTAGACAATGCCTTGTTGCATTGAGTCCGCCCAAATTCCACCATTGTACATAAAGTTTAAATAACTAGAAAAAAAAAACATTTGCATTGCAGTCGCAAACTGTCAAAAATCCTCTAATTTCCCAAGATTATGACATTTGATGTCATTGAGATGATAATGTACAAAAATTGGCATTATGACCCTTATTCTTAAACAGGGCCCAAGTCTGCTATTTCTATTGTCATTCCAACGCGATCCCATTGTCATTTTGCTAATAGTTCGTAATCTGCTAAATTCATAATGGTAGATCATTGATTCGTCAATGGTCCTATAATACTTTTTGATAATCGAGCTATTAAAAGAAATGACTGCACAACGACGCGACGTTCTAAAGGCAGGTTACTGATCAAAGGAACTGTCAAAATTTTAGCAGATTACCGCACACGTCGTCTGTCTTTCATTCGTCATTATGTACGAGATTGTCATTCTATGCCATTTCTTTCAATGGAGTGTCAAAGGTTACCCATTGGAAAGTCATAATGACGCTTTTATATTTGTAGATTACCAAACTTGTCATAATCAACGATTATTAAATCAATGATATACCATTCTGACATATTGTAATAGCAGACTTGGAGCCCTGTGGCCGTATTACGAAGTGCCAATGCTATCATGATTCGTGTGAGGGAAAGAGATAGTGCTATTCGTCTTGTGTAACTCCGTCTCTCTCTGACACAGAAATCATGATGGATTTAAGACGTCATAATAGGTCGCCTGGTCGTATTACATACTTGTAGTAACTTAAGGTAGACGTAATGTGAAGCTAGTAACCTCAATTTCGAACACATCGTGAAGATATGTTATGAATAAGCAGGCCTATTATATTACGGGTTTAGTAGGCTTTACGAAGATCTTTACAGTCTTCAGGCGTCAATTACTGTTGCTTAATCCAATTTAGTTAAAATTATTTTGGTCAATTGCGTAACCGACATACTGTGGCATTGCCTTTCGTTTCGGCAATTCAACAATATTTATTGAGGTACTTGTCTAGTTTTCTTTTTCACACTCAAGTAATTCAACATCATGATAAGCTTAGATAGAGATTGAGCACTATAAGAATGTAACCTTCTGAAAATGGAGATGAAGTGGGCAAGGAGTCTGTTATTATTCCATTCAATCAAGGTAATAGGGACAAGGGGAAGGGAGGGAAGCTCATTACTTTTCACGATAGCATTTTATATAATAGACCTGCTGGGATCCTTTAAAAACTATGGACTTCCTTAGCTTCCCTGGACAAAAGGGGTAGATCAAGAGTGAGGAGGCCTGTGCATAGCGTTGGATCAAAAATACTAGTTAGAAAGCAAGAAGTTTACTTTATGAAGTATTATTTTATTATTGTGACATGAATATTTACTTGTTAAAGTATTTTTTTTTTATTTATTATGTTTGACATGTATACTTACTTTGTAAAGTATTATATGTTTACTTAATTTATTTTTGTGAATATGAGGACTATATGGGTATTATTTTCATTTTTCTTTCTTTCTTTAAAGTATATATAACGACGACGTCTAGCAGTTTAAGTACTTTTGTGGCTTACCCAAATGTCCCTTCTTTGGTATTGTTCGTCG
This sequence comes from Hecatera dysodea, assembly GCA_905332915.2. Classification (NCBI taxonomy): domain Eukaryota; kingdom Metazoa; phylum Arthropoda; class Insecta; order Lepidoptera; family Noctuidae; genus Hecatera; species Hecatera dysodea. The sequence continues at coordinate 5,736,547 of HG995289.1, read as the reverse complement.
GGTCGTTGAGCTCCTTATTGTTTTCTAAGTTGAGCTACTAGACTACTGACAAAAGCTTGCACTGAATGGACAGGCCCACTTAAATCAGTGTGGTTCTTTCTTCAAAAGACCATTTCAGACACTGATCTACATGGTTCTCATATAACATATTGTGATTGTGAGGACTATGTAGATCGCCATATTAGGATTTTATTTCAGTTTGTCTGGCAATTTGAGTAATTCTTGCGGCCTACCCAAATGTCCTTACTTTGGTATTGTTCGTCAAATCTTTGAGCTCCTTGAAGTTCTAAGTTTGAGCTACACGGTATTTGAAAAATGCTTGCACTGTCTGGACAGGTCCACTCAAATCTGTGTGGCACTTTCCTCAAAAGGCTACCTCAGACATTAACCTACATGGTTCTCATACGTCTTGACCAGTACGGATTGTATGGACTTTAAAAGAGACTTTGACCTCTGAGTTTGTTTCGGTGTTTCTTCTCAGGGTAGTCGGCTAGGAAACACCGGCTTCATCTAGCTTAAAATGAACAGAAATATTTGACGTGTAAAAGTGATATGTTTAACCTACTTACAAAATAAATATCATTTATCATTTATAAGACAAGAAAGAAAGAAAAGAAAAGAAAAAAGTAAGAAAAGAAAAGAAAAGAAAGTAAGAAAAGAAAAGAAAAGAAACGAAAAGAAAAGAAAAGAAAAGAAAAGAAAAGAAAAGAAAAGAAAAGAAAAGAAAAGAAAAGAAAAGAAAAGAAAAGAAAAGAAAAGAAAAGAAAGAAAAATGTTTATTTAGGACACTCAAAAGACAAATAAAATAGTGAACAAAAAAAATAAGACTACTAGTAAAATAAATTAACCAAAGCTATCTATAACAGATTAAGGTACGAGGCCAAAAAGGTGCCTATATCACTAGCTGAAAGTTTTGCGTAATTAGCTTGCGGGAAACGTGTTATTTTCCTTACACACATTTTTCAATTCATTTGATAAAATGACAAATATGTATTTATACTTTAGTTAACACTGCCCATAGTATTTTTCCAATAAATCACAATCACAATGATCATTCTATCGGTAAACGTCTTCGATTGACTGGCTAAACAAAAGAACATCAATTCCAACTGATTGATGGCAATCAGAAAGTAAGAAATCTTCCTTGATTGCAAGCTGCCGAGCAATCAGTCATGACTGATTTTTATTGTGTTCGATATGAGAAGCGACTTTGATTGAGACTTCAACTTGCTGGGATATTGACGTTGGTGTGTGTAGTGCATTATTCGCTGCCATGGTGGGAAGTTTTTTTTTTTAGGGAAGGGAAATCAACAAACGACTTCTTCCGCTCTTAGCGAAGTGGAAGGGAGTATCGGACTCTTACCGACTAAAATCCATCCGTGTTCCTCCAAATGCCTTTTGTATTCCAGGGCAGCGGTGACTCTTTCGAACAAATTCCGCAACATGGTAGCAAGCATGGAATCGATCTTAATTTCGTGGCTGCAAACAATTGTTTTCCATATTTTTTAACGAGGAACTCTGCTTGTAATCTCTTCACCTCTTAATGACTGTACGGATTTGGATGAAACTTAGGTCACGGATAGACAATGTCCTGGTACATAGGAGACACGTATACTTTTATCACGCACTCGCGTGATGCAACCTCGGGACAACATAGTTTTCTATTGGTGAAATAATGTTTAAAATCGGTTTTTTTTATTTAGGCATGACTTTATAACAAATAAACTCACATTCGTTTTTAGTTAGGATTAAGGAAAACTTATTTTAAATATATTGATTTACAAAATATTCTAATTATAATGATAACATTGTTTCATAGAAATCGCATTTTATAGTTATTGTTTTACGAAAGATAAGAATAAAATCACAACCAGCAGCTAACGTCCCATTGCATACTTTTTTAAATAATAATGTACTCTTTAATTGTGTGATAGACATTAAAAAGCTTAATCCCAAGTTTATCTGTGGACTTACGTTAACTCTAGCGATGTTAACATAGGTATGTTAACATCGCTAGAGTTAACGTAAGTCCACAGATACAACTACATTACGATGTCACATTATAACGATTGAGAGCAGAAGGGTTTGTCAATTTCCGTTCAGACCCGTATACGTACATTAAAGTTGGAAACAGAATACTTGGAAAACACAGAAACGAACAGAAAATGCCTAGAAGAGCTACTGGTCCATAAAAAACCTATTTAAGGGCACTTTGCCCATATCACTCAAGCGGAAATTCATGGACATAATTATGTATCCCATGATGATGATGATGATGATGATGATGATGATGATGATGGTGATGTATGTGTGTGTGTTCTCCCCATTTTGACCTATAGTACACTAACTTGGTCTTTGACTCACATCCAAAGTCCAAACTCAAGGTTTGCTAACGTGCTATGGAGCGCAGTATACTTGGTGATAAATTAGCGGATCGCTTTCGAAACACGATACTGCGCTCAAAAACACAGATCTTTGACGTGGCTCAGAAGGCTGCCTATCTTTCAATGGGACTGGACTGGGCTGTAGGCTGGACATGTCTAAAGTATGTCCATTGAGCAGCGGGTCTACAAATTACAAAATTGGTGCCCTGAAATCGCGAGGCGCAGTCATGGCAGATCACGAAGGAGATGCCCTCTCACTGTACTGACTTCATTCACCGTTCCTTTTTCATACAAGCTATTTCTTTGTGGAATGCGCTACCGCAGGAAATTAGGATGGCAACCAACCGATTAACCTTTAAAGTTAAGGTTCGCGAGCACATTCGTAAGAAGTTGGCAGTAGTATCGTTACAGCGTTAATTATTTTACTCATTATTTATTTGCATCAACCGTAGCATTTTCGTGTATAAGTTTATTAATTTGAAAATATATTATAGCATTGTATTGTACGTATAGTTTATATATTATCTTTGTAGTAATTGAATATTAATCTCGTTTCTGTTTTTTTTTCGTACTGGACCTACCACAATTATTCTCTGCATCACCCAAAGGTTGACTGGTAGAAAATGCCTAAGGCAGTAAGTCTGCCTCTGTACATTTGTATACGTAGTGTTAAATAAATAAGTAAATGGCAGGACGACTTGGAAGTCTTCCTTGAGAATAGGCAGGATGTGGAACATAATAGTAAACAATGGAAGGAGTGGAGGAAGGCCTTTGCCCAGCTGTGTGACATTTCAGGTTAGCTATAATAATATATTAACAGAATACCTTGGCCGCAGTGTGAGGTGGCAAGTCAAAACCATTATGACTCGATCTTGTAGGATAATTTTTCCTTTATAGATCCGTTCCTCTCAATAACACGTCATGGTACAGACGTATGATATGACTGTCAAACTCAAAACTGATTTTTAAGCTTCAATTATCTGGGCGTTTTTCAATGTTGAAAACCAATTTACACGTACCGTTAAATATCGTGAAATTAATATTCGTATTTTTGTTTCAATTGTTTAAAATTACACGAGTTTAATTGGAAATTGTATTGTTCACTTAGAATGAATTTCACTTATGAAATTGAACGCGATCATTTCAAGCAGAAATCAGTATACGCCGTTATTCGAGTTCAACCGGTCTCTTCTGTAAAATATTCACCGTATAAATTGTGTGTAGAGCGCTGTTTTTCCATTTTTACGAAAAAGAAATACAAAGCTTTATAGGTGTAATAGAATACAATGCTCGTTTAGATTAAATATATCGTATAAGTTACAGAAAAGGGGTATGAAGAAAACATTACATAAACATTACACAACCTTTGGAAGGTTTAGTACTATTCCGTAAAAACTTTTGGTGTATTTGAGCTGTCAGTCCCTAGCACCTTGCTCGGTAATTCTCTGGAAAGGCAGCCCACTGTTCCATACTCACTTCACTGAAATTATCACAGTGAGATTTCCACAATCAGACGTCATTCTATCGAATGCTAGATATTTATACCTTTTTTTTCACGGAAGAGAACTTAAGTTTTGATTTCACCAAAATGTAGTGAAATGAGTGCGAGCTAAAACAAGTTTAATTTAGGAAGAGGATTTTTCGATACGATATTTTAGATTGATTATTTTTAGTTTTAGTTAGTTAAGAGTTAGTTGAGAATATTAAGTTTGTGGTATAAAAATAAAGTGGATGCGTGTGAGGAGTATTAGTTTTTTTTATCAGATTTAGGGAGAGTTGAGGGAAGAAAACTACCAGTGAACCCGTAAATGATGCACCGTAGCCGCGTTTGATGGACGACATTGTGACGTATTTGATGTTAGAGAAGGCACGTTTTCAGTCGTGAGTTAAAGATAAAATTTCCATAGGTGAGACTGGTCACATAATAAGGATCTCCTCGAAACTCTTAGAATATAATATAATAGAATAGGAAACATTTATTCGGCACAGACACAAACAAAGAAAGTAATAGAAATATGTAATAATCTTCTTAAAGATCACACCGTTTGTGTTGTGGTTGCTATCGCTGCATGTTACAGGCGCTTCAATACCGACCTTCAGGGAATGATTTATGAATTGAAAATTTATAGGTAAAGACTTGTTAAAAATTACTTTAGCATAATATCTTATCTGACTTTAGCATTAAAGAAGGGTTTGACAAGTCCTAAGCTTTAAATTCTCATTTCTGAGTGTGGAAGTAAGTATTAGCTTAAGGGCATAAAAAACCTTCTTTTTTAATTCTTAATTATTTATTGTACACCATAAAACAACTTATATTATATTGGACATAATAAAGTGAATGTACAAAGGCGAGCAAATAAAAATGAACTATAACATGGTACCCCAAAGTGTTACGTTACTGAGATATTTGAAGGTAAAGATCGACATATGAGTACAAAGACAATCATTAAAATTAGATTTATTACGTGTCTAAAGGTGTCAAATTGTATCCAAATAATCGTTCTCACATTGATCATTATTACTTTTTAATTAAATAGAGTAGTTTATTTTTTGTTGCGATGCCTTTTTCAAATATCATAAGCTGAAAATTGACTATTGGCTATATATGTATATATTTATCAATTGGTTTTTTTTTTTGTTTAATTTCGTTCCTGTATTCAAGACAGTTGAATCGTTTGTCCATTATCGCTGAGCTACATTTATGAACTATTCTTATAAATCTGAGTATCTCTTTTCTTCATACCACGAAGAAATCAATCCTGTAGGTATTATCATAACTCGGCTTCCGCAGCAAATCGCTGCGCGACGGAAGGAGCTCCCGTAAGATATCATGACGGTATGGAGACAGAGACTGACGCAACCCAAGGTGACTGAACTGGCGATAAGTTTCCTCCTTGAGGATTGTTTAGTGTGGCGCCACGGCTTCCTCACCTTCGCGTCGCCTCAACCGCCGCAATAGATGAAAAGACTTCGGGCGTCGGGAGTCGCATGGTGATTCCTGGACACCTTAATCGCTGGCTTGCGGACGCCGAGCGTTGGGTGGCTCACCGTTTCATAACAACCAGTCCCGGAATGACGGCGTGTTGTGCTCCACGCTCGTCTCGAAGAGATGTTTGCATAGAAGACGGGACGCGGTAGGGCTAGTGCCGGCCAGGGTTGCGGAATTTGTTCGAAATAGTCACCGCGGCCCTGGAACGCAAAAGACATTAAAAGGAACATGGATGAGTTTTTACTCAGTGAGAGTCTGACACTCCCTTACGCTCCGCCCAGAGCGGAAGAAGACAATTTTTGAAGCACGGAGGAATCTTGATATGTAAATATAGATGCGGCAAGCGTTGCTTATCCTTGAAGATCGACGTTGAAAAATGTTAATTTTTATTTTATTACAAGATCTTAGGTAGGTTGTTAAACATTGCAGGTATTTACAACATTGAACCTTAATCCAATTTATCATCCAGACTGTATCCGCAAGACGACATACAGCGTAATTAGAGGTTAATATGTAAATCAAATGCAACCAAAGAGAAACCCATTCCTTACCGGATTTGTTAACAGAATTGTTAATCCTATTCAAATATCGCATTACAAATTCACTTAAAGCAGCACTATAAGTGTTTAAATCATTTTGATTTGTGGCTCTGCGGATAGTTTAAGGTTAAAGATTAATGGGACGAAAATTAGTTCTGTCAGAGAAGCCTGATAGTTTTTTAACCCATTGCGGTGGATCTCCAAATAAGGGATCCAAATGTTTCTGTGAATGGTTGAAGAAGAATGAAGGTGACAACTTCAACAACCAAAGATCACCAACCATCCACCTGGTTGGTGGTGGTTGGTTACTGAGGTGTTTTGTTGCATCAAGTCCACGTATGTTCCACTACTGTGCATAAAGTTGTGCTATTATTTTATTTATTTATTTATATATTTCATTTTAGTATGCGTTCCGTGAGTGTATCCGTGGCATAATTTGTATCGAGGTATAAAAGTATTCTGTACAGGACCTAGTAGAATACCAGCGCTGTGTTTTTTTTTAATGTCGCAGCATATGCTGAGATAGGGACCTTTTTGGCCTCGCTCATTTACATTTAGGTACATCTGATATCTACAGTAGGGTGGGTCGCTTTTGTATGGAAAAAAATAAAATTGTCCATTACGTTTTGTAATAGTAAAAAAAACGTGACCCACATCCATTTATGAAATAATCACGAAAAATAAAATTTCTAGTTTAACCCCTTCTACCCGCGCATTGAGTTTGAAAAACTGAAATTTTCGATTTTTTTGTGAATTATTTGAAAATGTATTTCTCGTGGCTCATAGGAAAAACAACTACGTAAACTAATAAAATAAAGTGCTTTTGGACTAAATTTTATTATTAAGAAAGAAAAATGAACATATTTGTTCATTTTTCTTTCTTAATAATAAAATTTATAATAAGACGAAATAAAAATAAAATATCTTTAAATCACGTTAAAATCTTTCTTACTTTCGAACTTAGGCATAAGCTTTCGTGAAATAATTTTATTCTTAATTAAAGCTTCTCTTGCTGTTTTGTGGCAAAGCTGCCTCTGTTACTGTTTTTACAGCCCGCTCCACAGCTTGAGTATGACATGGTAGCCGCAGAAAAAGGACTTCATCATCACCACCTGACTCGACTAGGGAATGAAGAGTCTCATCCGGAACATTGGTCAATATCGGTGGTTGCGAGTAAGAAGGCTGTCAGTCTATCAAATCTATGTAAGACGAAGCGTTACAATTTATCTTAGGCACTTCAAAGACTCGAAGCTGAAGGGATTCAGATGGTTTCCTTGCCTTTAAAATGCGTCTAGCGGCAAGTTCTCTCACATGTTTTTGTTTGTCATATAACATAGACAAGAGCAAGTTCTCTGGGTGCGCAAAAAAAGCATTTCACTTTATTACAGGATCAACAACACTCTTCAATTCTTGCGGAAGATATCGAGAATAAAATACCAACTTCCAAAAGTGCCTTGTTCCATCTTTACAAAGCCAAGTTTGTTCTTCATCGCTACTTTCAGACGTTATTGAGGTATTAGGATTTGCGTGAGAAGAGCCTGGTTCACAAACGCTAGAATCGTAATAAGATTTAAGCTTAATTTTTCTATCACTCTGTTTTCTTTTCCTCTTACTTGTCAATAAATCAACAGTTCCTATAATCATTTCTCTCTCTCTGTTCTATGATCTATTAAAAAAGCTCGTTCTTCGTTAGGAATCTTTTGGTCTTTGGAACATTTGCATAACTCTAAATCTTTACACTTACAGGAACTCAAATCAAACAGTCTTTCCGAATTTCTATGATCTATAATTGGTTCAAAGATTTTAATAAATTTTTAAACTTCGCGTGGTAACTTTTGTTTAAAAGTTACCACGCGAAGTTTAAAAATTGCATGACACGATTATGAGACACAGTAGGAATAGACGCTTTTCTCCACAAATATTCAACTTAAGATGACACTATTTCAGATATCTCATTATAGATGGCTCTTTTTCTCAATTGTAATATTTCATAACTTGTTTGTAAGTGGGTAGTTGATTTTCGTTAATTTCTTCCGGAGCACCAAAAATGGGACAACTTGTGCATTTTCGGGTATTATTTAAAATCTCCATGATACACAACATCAGAAAACTAACAAAAACTACTTAAAATGGCGAAAAATTAAATAAATGCGTACGACTAAATAGGACCCGGAACTAAATAGGCGCACTGAGACAGTGACGCGTGATCGACAGTTTACGCCCTCTTTCCCCACTTCTTCCCCCGCACTAATACGCACGATTATTCTTATATTTTGCTTTGATTAATATTTGTATTACGTATATCTCTGAATATTAGAATGTAATACCATTTTACGCCATGTAGTTTATACAATACACTCTGATAAAATAAATCCAATTTTAACAATTTTTCCGAATTTTCAAACGTCATGCGCGGGTAATTAACGTTAATATTAATAAAAAATAAATATATACGTTTTTAAGTCTCTACCCAGGTCATGTTTTCCGCACTATTACAAATCGAAATTCGGAAAAAAATATTTTCGACCCACCCTAATCTACAGCTTTTATTAAAATATTTTATTTGAATTTGAATTGATTTTCACTTCATGGTTAAGTGATCAGCCTGTATGTGTTTTTCTTGTTTTGTATTTAAAAAATATTTAGCATATTGATATTTTGATACAGTGAATATGCGATGCATTGAACGCTCGATCAAACAAGCATTCAATATTTTGAACACTCAATGTATTGAGTGTACGATATATTGAACTTGGTTCGATTTACAAACGTAAATTATAGTACAAAAAAAAAAATATGTTGGCCACCCGACCGGGCGATGGCAATAGTATCTATTACTAATTTTCGTGCTCTACAATATGATAAATAAATCATTAGCGGGCGAGTTGGATTAGTTTTGTGCTGCGTCCTTTCAATCAGTTCACTTATATTTTCTACTAGCTTCTGCCAGCGACTTCGTCCGCGTGGAATAGTTACTTTACCCCCGATTTTGAAACTATCAGCCCGATCGGTTTAAAATTGACAAAGTTTCATACAAACATTCATCCCCTATTTTATCCCCTTGGCGGTAGAATTAATCAAAATCCTTTCTTAGCGGATGCCTACGTCATAACATCTACCTGCATGCCAAATTTCAGCCCGATCCGTTCAGTGGTTTGGGCTGTGCGTTGATAGATCACTATGTGTGTGTGAAATATGTACAACTTACTACAAAAAAAGAAATGAAAGTAAAGCTGAAATGCCTGTGCAAAATTATATTATAATTACCTATACCTACTTCACTTAAAAATAAATACCTATAACTACGTATAACTAATTTATAAAATAACTACTAATTAATAAAAGTATCTACGCTTTTACCTACTTAATACTAAAAAAACAGAACATAAATTAGCCAAAACTAACCTATCGGTATCTAAAAATCTATGCTCCTACTTCTACTACTACTTCACCTAAAAAGAAATAAAATTGAAACTATTAATAATTTGTAATTTGAACGAATATTTAAACATTACCAAAATAACTAATAAGTACCTATTTTATAAGGGTTCCCTCTATCTGGCAGAATCTTGTTACTCCTAATTTTACTTGGTATAACACACTTGGCATAATCTTTTTTAAACGAATATTTGTAAGGCATAAAAATTATTTAGTATAACTATTGTTTGGCCGAATGTTTATATGTCCGAATTTACAATGGCATACTATGAAGATGGCAGAATTTCATATTATTATGGGACGAATCTATTTAACCATTTCCATAAAAAAGCATTTGTATCTAATCTTAGGTATATTAAAATTTAAACATTGTCTTAACAGTAAACGCTTTTTACTACAAATTTAGTGACAGAAACGAATCGCTGCAAAACCGACTCCACGTAGTCTTGTCTGCCCTACCCCTAGAGTGTAATTTAAAACCGCGAAGGCGCGGAGGGGCGAGGCGGCTTGCGAGTTGAGGAGCAGGTGGTTGTAACACTCTCCGCCGCGGCTGAGGCTGGCCGGCGAAGCCGGGCAGCAAGCCGAAGCTGCGGTGGTGAGCGTTAAACCCATCTGCGACGATAAACTCGCGTGGGACCGCCGGAGCCCCGCAGCGCCGTAGCCGTGACAGAAACCATGCATGCGGCATGTTGCTTTCTTGCTTGCATGCTTGCTTACATGCTGCATGCTTGCTTGCATGCTAGCTTGCATGCTGCATGATTGCTTGCATGCTGCATGCTTGCTTGCACAAATTTTATTATTCAGGTAAGACATGCAAAATTATTGTAACTATGAATTTTCTGTAATATAACAGATGTGCCTTTAAATTATGGATGTCAAATGTATGCCAAAAGATGATTCTAACTGTTAACTTTCTGAAATGTAACAGTTCTGCCTTTTAATGACTACCGATATGAAATGTATGCCAAAAGACGATTCTGGCTGTGAACTTTCTGCGATATGATGGTTCTACTTTTTAACCGACTTCTAAAAAAGGAGGAGGTTCTCAATTCGGATGTTTGTATTTTTTTTATTTTTTTTTATGTTTGTTCGCGCATAACTCCGTCGCTTGTCAACCGATTTGAAAAATTCTTTTTTTGTTGGAAAGGGTATACGTCCCATGAAAATTTTATCGAAATCGACCAAGCGGTTTTTGAAAAATCTAAAAAAAATATCTACTTTATCTACATTGACGACCTCTTAGTTTACTCTGCAAAGGAGCAGTACGTTTTTTTTACACCAATGTCATTGGTTCGTTTAGGTGGGGGGAGGGGAGGTGATGTAGGTACTAGGTACCACTAAAAAGTGAAAAATAAAAAACTTTTTACAAAAAAATACAACCGACTTTTACACAAAAAAATCAAAATAGTGCAAAATAACTTTAATTTCGGAAGTCGGTGTTCAAAAAACGATAAAGCAACCACAAACACCGAGTTCCGAAATTAAAGTTATTTTGCACTTTTTTGATTTTTTTGTGTAAAAGTCGGTTGTATTTTTTTGTAAAAAGTTTTTTTTAATTATTATGGATATGAAATTTACGCCTAAAGATGATTCTGACTTACAAAATTATGACTTTTTAATGTATGATAAATGAGGGTATACCAAACAATTTTCTGCGAAGTGAAGATTATGCTATCCGTTGTTATACAAAATAATATTATGACATTAAAAGTTCTGCTATAAAGGGTAGACCCATTTTATAAAATAGCAACAAAAGTTACACAAAAATAATCACAATAACATCTTACAGCATGATTCAGTATTAAAGCGCGACGGCGCGATGGCTTATTATTGTATTCATGTATAAGTTTGGTGTTTCTATACCGATTTCTATGATTCTTTTTTTATTGAATAGGTAATAATGTTAACTTTTTTTAAATTAGGGATGAGTGAGAGTATTATAAACGTAAGAGTAAACAAATATAATCAGAAAGCTCCGAACTGCTAAGCTATCGGGAGTTACACGTGTTATTGTGAGTCAACCATAAAAGATAGTCATATGCTGTTGTGGGATATTTTTTAGATAATTTCATGTAGAACATTTCTGTCATACATTTTTTCTATGTAACTTTAACCATTAAGGCTACACACGCGACGGAAGCTTAAAAAATGGAGTAACTTCTCCCGTTTTCCCAACATTTCCCTTCACTGCTCTGCTCCTATTGATTGTAGCGTGATGAAAAGTATACTATAACCTGCCCAGGAGTATGAAGAATAATTGCACCAAGTTTCGTTAAAATCGGTCAAGTAGTTTTTGTTTCTATTAAGAACATACAGACAGACAGACAGACAGACAGACAGACAGACAGACAAAAATTTTACTGATTGCATTTTGGGCACCAGTATCGATCACTAATCACCCCCTGATAATTATCTTGAAAATATATTCCCTGTACAGAATTGACCTCTCTACAGATTTATTATAAGTATAGATATTGCGAGTAACTACTGAGTTTCATTAAAATCGGTTTACTCGTGTTTTACAAAATATCAGATTTTCCAGTTTTCTTCCACAAATAACATCATGCCCGTTTTTCCTAAAGTCAAAGTCAAAGTCAAATCTTTATTGCAGAAACACAATACAATAAATTATACATTTCTAGATTTCACGTGAATGCTGAGTTAAATGTGTTTTACCAAATTAGGCATGCAAAATTGTAATGAATTCAATATTTTGTAAGTTAGAATTGCCTATTGAGCAGAGCAGAGTTATGTTATGAGCCCCATACAAAAAGAGCGACATTATACGAGTATCGATCAAGTTATCACAAAGTTAAATGTAAGACGGGGCTACTGACTACCAATATCAATACAATCAATATACCATATTGTACCTCGAGAAATAGAAAAGACGACACGGTTGGCGCAGTGGTTGAGCGATTGGCTGCTGCGCTTCGTGTCGTGGGTTCGATTTCCATACGGAACAAATATTGGTATAGTCTACAGATAGTTGTTCCTGGTCGGGCTGTTTGTGTATGTGAGATTGTATGTTTGTAAACGCACCCACGACACAGGAGAAATTCCTAGTGTGGGGCAAAGCGTATTTAAAAAAAAAGGGACAAAGTTTAATCTTTGAGGTTAAGCAGCGTGTACTGAGGTCGGTATGTAGATGGCTGACTATCCATTACATATCAAGACTCTTCCGTGCCTCGAAAAGCTATAAGTTAATCTGTTGGCAACGCTTTTTTTTAAAAAAAAATGAAAGAAGAAATTCGTAACGATTGTTTATATGTTGTTATATCAAAACGAACACATATAAAGCACTGTGCGTGCTCTCTAATGTGGTTTACACAGCGTCATGACACGCGAGGGCGCTTACAGCCTGCATAACGCTTTGATCGGAATTGAAACAAGCCTTACATGCGCAATCTAGGTTGAGCTGTGATGGGATTGCGTTAGGTGGTGTCTGATGGAAAGTCTCCTGTTCTGTTAAGAGGATTTAGTGTGTTTTAGACGGAATATACGATAGATCTGGTCTGTTTTCGATAGAAGAGAGGTACATACAAAATGTTCAATCTTTGCATTGAATTTTAAAGTTAACGCATGAGGAAAAGTGGTCTGATTTTGGATAAATTCAACCAAGAATGAAGAGTAAATTAAATGCATTTATAATTACTTTTTTTAACACCAAGTCCAGTTCCCGTGGACTCAAAATAGCTAAAGTGTACTTTTATTAAAAGAAACCTAGTGTGTAAGTGAGTGGGGTTTATTTTTTTGCTTTCTTGAACTCAGTAGCGTAGCGTGGCGGGTGCGTCACCGACGCTCCGGGACTCACCCATGGTCAAACAAAAGTAGCATTTCAAGCTAAAAAATTAACACCCTATTAAATGACAAATTTTTAACACGCAACCCGATATTCCTATCAATCAAACATATTGTAACGCTATCATACCCCATTGTATGGACACAAATACACAGCCGATAATTTTCAGTTTGCGTGCTGATGGGCCTACAATTAATTGGCTAGGACTGTGTTTATTCGATTCACTAAGTAATTACTGCCCTGTATTATAAAGTGCTAATGTTATTGCGGCCCGTGAATGTTCGATGTGTTCGCTTGTTATTGTTAAAGCTTGTAAGGCGATTATATACGAAGTATTTCGATAACTTTAAGCTAGTGTGGGCACGCGAATTCGAAAGCGATTTTCTTCTGAATTATTAAATTTAATCTCGATCTGAACTTAGTTAAAATTGTTTGTAAGAGAAAAGGTACTAATCCGATTACGAAAAATCGATTGCTGATTAAAAATGACAATGTTATTTATTTAATTAAACTAATTATATAAATAATTCAAATAATTTCTATAATTCCAAAAGGGAAAGCTGCAGGCATCAGTTTTTTTATTGTGAAGACAAAAACATAAACCAGTATTTATGTCCGTGGTTTGTCTTGTAAATAAGTGGTGTGTGAAAAATTAAAGTTCAATCATGTATAGGCTTCCTCCAATCTGATCCCCATTGCTTGGTTCTTTGTGATTGTACATTAGAAATATCACATGGATAATCCCAAATATTGTGAACTTTCAACAATCATTATCTTTAATAGACAATCATTAGAGCTCCTTAAGACTGACTATCCCGTTTTTTTTTTTTTTGTTTACTATTTTGTTTGTTTTGTGCGAGTCCCAAATAAACATTTTTCTTTCTTTCTCCAACCAACAACTACTCTCGTCCAATAGCCATTGGTCCCTTGACAGATAAAATTATATTCCAAATTTGAAATCATTTTCACCGTACAGTCCCACAACCAAAACTGACGCACAGGTAACCAAATGACTTATTGATTCTGCCCTCCAAGCCAGGACTTATGCACGGAACCCTCGCATCATTTATGCATGAACGCGGATTTCCGTTGGCTTAGTTGTGCATATCATTTGAAACTATTGGGGAGATATGAATGGAGGAATTGAATTGTATAATTTGATTATTTATTTGTATTTCGGTAACAAAAGTTTCATCATTTTCTGAATTTTGAATGCTTCTACATGTCTGTACTTACTAATATTATAAAGAGGAAAGATTTGCATTTTTGTATGTAACGAATAAACTCAAAAACTACTAGACCGATTTCAAAGATCTAGAAAGCTACACTTACCCTGAGTAACATAGGCATTTTAACCCCGTATTCCCACGGGAACGGGAACTACGTGGGTGAAACCGCGGGGTGCTGCTAGTCTTTTATAAAAAGCCATTTTAATTATACATCACTACAAAAATACAAGTCTGTTTTAGTAACTTTTTTATCTAAAGAAAAAATTAGGCCAGGAAGGAATCATTGAACTATTTAGCCCTGCTTTTGAACTGAAAATATTTGTGTAGTAATGAATTTGTCAGACTCGATTTTTACGTACGCCCGAAAAACCCAGAACAAGTTTGTCAATTTCTTGACAACACCAAAGTCAAACGAAATACGAAATCTAAACAGAGATAACAAATCTGATGAAAGTAGAAACTACATTTAAATAAAAATCGGGTGAACGACCTCTTATATAGTAATGATATTAGGTATCACTGAAGAACGAAATTCACAATTTTGTAGGTTAATCTAACGTCAGGCAAATGAACCTTTAATTTTCTTGTTTTATTCTTATCTATACTAATATTATAAAGCTGAAGAGTTTGTTTGTTTGTTTGAACGCGCTAATCTCAGGAACTACTGGTCCGAATTGAAAAATTCTTTTTGGGTTGAATAGACCATTTATCGACGAAGGCTTTAGGCTATATATCATCACGATTAAGCCAATAGGAGCGGAGCAGCGATAAAGAATGTTTTAAAATCGGGGATTCCACGGGGACGAAGTCGCGGGCAGCAGCTAGTGGTTATATAAGTGACCAATCGTTGGTTTTTAAATAGGTTAAACATAACACGTCCAATATTTTTTAGTTATTTTAAGCTAGATGAGACCGGTGTTTCCTAACCGACTACTTGGAGAAGAAACACCGAAACAAACTCAGAGGTTAAAGTCTCTTTTAAAGTCCATACAATCCGTACTGGTCAAATCATATGAGAACCATGTAGGTTAATGTCTTTTGAGGAAAGTGCCACACAGATTTGAGTGTCCAGACAGTGCAAGCATTTGTCAGTTACCGTGTGGCTCAAACTTACAACTTTAAAGAGCTCAACGATTTGACCCACAAAAACAAAGTAAGGACATATGGGTAGGCTGCATAAATAACTCAAACTGCCAAACTAAATAAAATGAGACCCTAATATGGCGATCTATATGGTCCTCACATTCACAATATGTTATATGAGAACCATGCAGATCTGTGTCTGAAATGGTCTTGTGAGGAATGAACCACATAGATTTAAGTGGGCCTGTCTATTCAGTGCAAGCCTTTGCCAGTAGTACACTAGCTCAACTTACCAACAATAAGGAGCTCAACGACCCGACGAACAATGCCAAAGAAAGGATATTTGGGTAGGCCGCAAAAGTACTCAAACTGCCAGACATCTTTAAATATACTTTAAAGGTGAAAAAAAAGGAAAATAATAACCCATACAGTCCTAATATTCACAAAAATAAATGTATTAAAAAATATAATACTTTAAGGTGCTCCCTTACTGGGAGCATTCGCGTGTAATATAACGTTACAGAATTGAGCATTACATCAGTGAAGGAGGAGAACCGAGCATTACAATGCGCACCTTGTAATGATACAAAACGGGCATACATCAGTGAAGGAGAAGAACCGAGCATTACCATGCGCACCTTGTAATGATATAATGTGTAATATCTTGATACAACTTGTAACATCAATGCGCTCCACTTCCCCCTATAAATAATTCATGACACCAATATCGTTTCTTCTGTGTTTTTTTTTTACGTAAATAACAATGTCGAATTAATATTGCCGCACTCAGCACAACGACCGCTTCGTCTGACATCTTGCTATGAAATGCTCAAAGTCGAATCAATATGTTACATTACACGCAAATGCTCGTTAGTCAGGGAGGTATTATTGTAATGTAATGCTCAAAGTCGAATCTATATGTTACAATACACGTTAATGCTCCCGGTGAGGGAGCACCTTTACAAAGTAATTATTCATGTCAAACATAATAAATAAAAACAAAAAATATAATTTTAAAAATTAAATATTCATGTCAAAACAATAAAAGAATACTTTATAAACTAAACATTCATGTCAAAATTGTACAAACAGGAGAATATGAAATGTCAATATCTAAAAAAAAAATAGAAAGGTTTCAATGGATAAACGTAATATTAGGCCATGTACATCGTTGAAGCAGCTCAAAGCTCAGCCTTTGGTCTTCAATATAGTCTTTAACTGTGTAGAAAGCTTTCCGGTGTAGCTTACATTTTATAACCGATTTGAATGTATTAGGTCCTAACATATGAAATTGGCGTATTTTCGCACTGGCCACTTTGATCTCAAATAACTCCTCTTTGGTTAGGAATTCAAAATTCAAGTGTATACGGCTTTTTTATTTCATAAACCATAATTCTTTTGTTTTTTTTTCTCTTTTGTTTTTTTTCTTTCGTCATTCAGTTTACAAAATGGAAAACATTCACCCTGAGTAACATAGGCTATATTTTATCCCCATATTCCCACGGGAACGGGAACTACACGGGTAAAACCACGAGGAGCTGCTAGTATGATAAAAAAGTAAATTAAATAACTTGATGTGATTGATTAGTCACATCAAGTTATTTAATTTACTTTTTTGAGATGGATTTTAGTCAAAAAGAGTCACTCCCTTCCACCCCATCCAGAGCGGAAGAAGTTATTTCATGATTTCTCATCCTTAAAAAGCAGTTATTTCCATCGGCTGTTGATTATAATAATGCTGAGGTCATTGTCTGAATACTTTGATTATATAATGTCTAGATGGAGCGTCGCCCTACTGTCAAACCAAAGAAAACGAGGCAACAATTTCAAACATGTGTGCGTGCGGACGGTGTTTTACACTATGCGTCAATGTCTCTGTGTGCGTGAATAATGATACCAGCTACTAGAATTCTCCCATAGATCACATATTAAAAAAAATAAGATAAGTTTTAGTTGTATGTATGTAGTATTATTTAGTTTTAGTAGTGTCTGAAGATACTTTTTTAAATAAATAAAATACCTATACAATTTAATTAGAGTTGTGTGTGTAATGTTGTATTAAATCAGTTAAGTTAATCAAATTAGAATAATAAACTTTTTAGGCAGTTTATATAGATTGAATCTATGATTTAATTCTATTAATCAGTACCAGATATTAATCATTACCATAATGAGGACAAGAAGACGGTACAGTATTCAAACTTTATGGCGGCTCGGAACATGAGGCGAGTCGCTGCGCAGTAACAAATTCGAGTGTCAGCGGGGGTGAGGGATACGGTACTGCGCAGGGAGCAGCGCACTTCAGAGCCGTCATAAAGATTGAATTGGAGTGTACCAAGTAAATTATTTACCGAGCTAATAACAATTTTTACTTGGCATTGGCTTCAAAAGCATATAAAAAAAGACTTAATAAATTAATCATATTAAAATTAGTCTTGGCAATTTTTAAATCTGTTTATTGAACCCAATGCAAAAATAATAATTAAAATTGGCTCATAAACAAAAAAGTTATTCGCGAAAATTATATTATTATAAAAAAGTAAAAGTATAGATGAATTAAAAAAAAACTCCAACTTTTTATAAATCGAATAATAAACTACATCAACTAAATTATATAAACGTTATCATAAACCAACGAATATACCCACAAAAAAAAATGTTAAGTTGGGAGAATAGAAAAAGAAACTGGCAACACTGACAAAATATGGCGTAATTTGGTGATCATAAAAACAATAAATAAATACGTAGTTTTCTGTTTACTTAGCGATGATAGATGATGTGTTTGGTACTTTTTACCCTTAATTTATAATTCCGTCGCAGTTTAATAACACATACCGTCATTTTATCGCTGATTTTTGTTTATTACTCAGCGCGCGTAATGCGTGGTGACACCAAAGCGGCACGATCGGCACTAATCGGCGGGTAAGACCTTATAGGCCAACAGTTGGCTGATATTTTTTGACACGTTTCCGCGCATTTGATGCTCTATCTAGACATTATATAATCAAAGTCTGAATAATAATACTTTACACAATTTAATGCTTTTTTTTTAATAAACATGCTTTTGTTCGTTCCTCCAAGAAAAAAAGGCAAAGAGTTTCCGATCAGTTGTCATTTAGTTGATTTTAGATAAAAACCATTTTTCATAAGTGTTGGCCGAAACTATAATAGAAATAAGAACATCACGTACAAAAGAACTTTTACGAGGATAAAATATCATCATATAAAATAGTAACCATACTCTTAGCGAAATGAAAAGCGATTTGAAATATTTTACAACCCATAATCTTAGATACGCCTTATCCACCCACTATACCGGCACAATATTCAAGCGAAACTTTTAGGGTAAACACTAAACACCTATAATATATTAACAACTCTTATAAAACACACCTTTATATACACCTTAGTTTATGGGGGAACATAACAATAAGCGCTTGGCTTTTGTTTAGATCGTTTCAGCAATATTATTATGAAAACTTCGCTTGGAGAAAATAAACACTGGCTGTTAGTTCGTTATTTTTGTTACGCCGACATGGAGTAGTATTTCGGCAGAGGCGACAGTGCAATCTATTTATTAACCGATAAGATTTTGCGTTGTCCGTCTAATGAAGTGGACCATGTTGACAAGATGGTCTAATATTATATTCAAGCAATCTGCTTTTTAACACGACTTGTATCTGACACCGAAAAATTGCAAACGGCGCAAGATTGTAAAATATCGCGTGAAATTGTAAACTACTTTCTCTTAACAAGATACGGTTATATTGGACTATTGAATTTGAATCGGATTTATTCAACACAACATAGATGCACAGACAAAGATTTGCCTATTATAATCAAATGTATCTGCAATCTTCCAGTTACATTAGAGTAAAAATAAAGACCTAAAATTAATATGGATATTTTGATTCAACTTTGACTACTACAGTTAGTTTGTCACCTGAAACATTAAATTTTATCTCAAGATCAAAACTATTTTTATTAAAGTTACACAATGTGCAACAGCAATGTATAGGAGCATGATTAAGTAATAACAGCCATTGCGGTCGCACGATCAGGTAAAGCCATCTAAATCGGACAATAGATGCGTGACCAACGTTATTTACCAAGCTGTGCCTCGGAAAACATGTTAAACCATTAGTCTTGAGTGTCATTCGTGGATCTTAGACAGTAGTTTTGGGATTAGTCTAGGCAAATAAAATGCGTAAAAGCATTTTCTAACCTTTGCTTACGCATAATCATGCCATTTTGCTTGTAGTTGTAAACCTATCACACCACGTTTGTGTTGGTACATTAGTAAAGTTTGCTACAAGACTTTCGTCTGAACCTTTTTTTTTAAAGTTCTGGCCAGATAGATTTTTTCGGACTGGAAAAGGAAGAGATTTTTTGGTTGTCAAAGAGATTGACAAGAAAAGTGAATGGTAGATATGTAAATGATCATATTGAGAATTTTGATGATTAATAGATTCGTTCATCGCCATCCACATCTGCTACGTACCTTCTGTCCTCGAACGAAGAACTGTATCACAGCTGCAGTTTCTCCAGTGAGCTCCAATTGAGGCCACAGGAGACAGAGACAAAGTCGACGATGGAATGAGCCTACTCAGAAGATACCTCACTTTACACTAGTTCCACTCCTTTGCTGTGCACGTTTTTTAAAGACGATTGGGAACCATTTGTGCAAACTGTTGGAATAGCAATAAGGCATCGTTGATCCATTTTTCTAACCATTGATTGTTTTTATTTTTTTTATTTTAAGGGCTTGCTTTTACATAATTTATCTTAATATAACGTGCACGTCACGTCTATGTTTAGATTTTTTTAGGTTTATATTATAATCAAAATTATACGCGTATTAATGTAGAGAAAATAACTTTTTATTTCGTTTCAGTAGGTACATTAGTCTAAGCATTAGTCTCTGTTGACGTATCTACTCCTGGGCCAATACCTTGTAATATCAACGCACAACTGTACTAAACTTCGTTTGGGAGTTATAGTAACTTGTTGTTGTTACTGCTACGTGATTTCCAATCGAGGTGACCTTTTTCTCTCCATAGGGATTTTCCTTGCGAAATTAATTACTCAATGTTGTAATTACTTATCCGCCAATTTATTTGTTTACTTTAGTTGGTGATTCGTGCTTATAAATATTCTTATACTAGCTGACCCGCGCAACTTCGCTTGTGTCACATTTTTGATGACTGCTCCGCACCTTTTAGTCTTAGCGTGATGATATATAGCCTGTAGATCTAACCTAACCTCGATAAATGGCCTATGTAATACTGAAATAACTTTTCAAATCGGACGAGTTTTTTCTGAGATTAGCGCGTTCAAGCAAACAAACAAACTCTTCAGCTTTATATATTAGTATATGTAGATTTAATCTAGATCTGTAGCTATGTGTAAGTTTCCACAGTGATAGTTGTTTTTCTTAATTACCTCGATTAGTATACATTTGTTGTTAATCGGTCATTGTAATTTGAGTGACTATGAACAGGGGCATTTGCCCTGTTACGGAACAATATAGGCTAGTTCGATTAGATTAGTTCATAGTTATCTTCAACTCGTTTCCTATTGGACCTATTTTTCACAATCGCATAGGTAAATACATATTATATACGAACTCTTTGTTGAGCAAATAAATTTTATTTGGGCATGTCAGCAACTGGTCATTGTTTTAACCAAATTTGGCATGGTATATGTCATAGAATTAAGCTGTTTTTTTAATTTCTATGATCGTGGTCAATCGTCGCTGACATGGTCACAAAAAGCACTTTGCTCAGATTTCATGCACTATCCTATCTCACACGAACAGCATAACAAAAGCGATAAAATGTAGCTTACAACATACTTATCAAAGAAAAAATATAGCTTTTCATCAGTCCCTAACATAAAGCCTGTTTACACTAGCGTTTCAAAATATATCGTAAATAGAAGGATTTCCATTTACAAGGCGAACCTTTAAAAGGAATGAACTCGTATGAGGCGATAAAATGCGAGGCCAGCTGAGTTATGGGGTACCTACAGACATATTCACGCAATTAGGGTTGTCCCGGGTTCGTAGTAAAATAGATATAGCTCGAACTACCTCTTATATATGTATATTTTGCGTTTTATTATTACAAACGTTTATTCGATTTACAATGTTTGTTGATTTGTTAAAGCAAATATTGCAAGCTTAGTTATCCATCTCCAATTCCCCTTATTATACAGCATTAATTTTTTTAAATTTAGTTTCAGTATCAGTAAATTTTTATCATAACTATGACTTGATTCTGCATCTAAAGTTGGCGCCAGACGAAGTAACTCCTCAACGGTCAATAGTACAGGTACGAAACCGTTTGTCTAGTGTTGTCTCAAGCACTACTGGTCAGTGTGAAATCCCAGGACAGGTCGTGTTAACAGGTTTTTTCCATTTAGAAGTCTAAATTTGTGCCTGGTTCATTTCATTAGGCGTGCCTCCTGCAAATGGACTCGCACAGAATAGGTACAACTCTGCCTAACCTTCCGGAGATTACAAAGATGATGTTATGATAATGATATCCCGTAAAGTCCAATCTAAGACTTGTATTGTTTCAAATCACATTCGAATGTAGAACAATACATTAACCCTCACGTAACGTTTTCCTAGCATTTCTTTTATAGGTCTTTTACGAAAGATTGGATAGTGATAAGAGAGGCTCCTATTTGAAAATAAAAAGAATCTGGCAACCCTATCCAGTCTTAAGCATTATTGTCTTGAAAAAACGTCTTTATTTACCGTCATGGACTATTAGGCGAAACAGTTAGGCTAAATTGAGTTCGAGCTAGAATTTGTGTCACAATATAAGAAAAATTGTGTACATAGTAAATCTACATTCATAGACTTAGATGAATGGACTGAGCATTTCCTATCCTTGTGAAGTGAAAACTGTAAATAAGGTGAGTAATACAAAGTGATCGTATCGTATGGCCAGTAGTAGTTGTTTTTCTAGAACCACTTACATTACCTAAAAAACATTGGACGTGTATTTTTTCTTTTGAACGTAACGTAACAAAAAAGGAAGACGTTGCAATGCGTAGATTTCCCGTGAAATTCACGTCTTGGTACACATTTTATCTAAATGGAACGTCAGAAGTTCCCACTACTTAACTTTGATGCGCTCGCTACATGACACAGGCTTGTAGTATTATCTTCGTCACTACGATCTACACTACCTCAATTTTGTGACTGTATCGCTCAGTCCATTTTTCTTAGTCTATGTTAGTACATTAAGTCGCCATTTTGTTAAGGGTAAGTCGTAAATATATGTACGTAAGGGCAAGTCTATGTTCGTCATTTGTCGTGATACGAGATTGCTTTCGGTCTCTCAGGGAAATGTGGAACAAATATTGTGCAAAATATAAAATGTGGAAAATATTTTTCTCGATAACCTTTGATTAAAAAATCATTCACCGTATTGATTGCTTATTAACTAGCACTTCAGAAATGTGTTCAGAGATTCCTTTTGATATAGTTTACTGAACTGACTGATATATTGCGTTGGAAACGAAGGGTTTTGTAATCGACATAAAAAAAAAAACAAATAAAATAGAAGGTTCTCAATTCGGATGGTTGTTTTATTTTCTTTTTAGAGTTCCGTACCCAAAGGGTAAAACGGGATTACTAAGACTCCGCTGTCCGTCCGTCCATCTATCTGTCCATCGGTCACAAGGCTGTATCTCACGAACCGTGATAGTTAGTTGAAATTTTGACAGATGATGTATTTCTGTTGCCGCTAGAACAACAAATACTAACAAGCAGAATAAAAATAAATATTTAAGGGGCTCGCATAAAACAAACGAGATTTTTATGCTCTATGTTGATAACGATAGCAGGAATACGCTTCAAATGATCACAGCATATTAAAAATAAATAATTAAATCAAATATTTAAGGGGGCTCCCATAAAAAAACGTAATTTTTTTGACGTTTTTATAGATGTTTTTCTGTTGTTCAGTGATATTTTCGCCAATTGTCATCCGATGATGGTGATTATGTTTTTGTTAGGTAGAATATTTTCCGGTCCCATTTCAATTATTGAATATCTGATGAAGAAATTCGGAGATAAGTTACGGAACTCTGCGATAAACGAAAGGATTTTTTTTTAAAGTTCCCTGTATTGCTAATAGTAATTCCATGTCTGTTATTTTTAACCGACTTCTAAAAAAGGAGGAGGTTCTCAATTCGGATGTTTGTATTTTTTTTTTTTTTTTTTATGTTTGTTCGCGCATAACTCCGTCGCTTTTCAACCGATTTGAAAAATTATTTTTTTGTTCGAAAGGGTATACTTCCCAAATGGTCCCATGAAAATTTTATCGAAATCGACCAAGCGGTTTTCGAAAAATCTAAAAAAAATATCTAATTTACCTACATTGACGACCTCTTAGTTTACTCTGCAAAGGAGCAGTACGTTTTTTTTACACCAATGTGATTGTTTACACCAATGTGATTGGTTCGTTTAGGTGGGGGAGGGGAGGGGGTTTAGGTACCACTAAAAAGTGAAAAATAAAAAACTTTTTACAAAAAAAATACAACCGACTTTTCCACAAAAAATCAAAAAAGTACAAAATAACTTTGATTTCGGAAGTCGGTGTTCAAAAAATGAAAAAGGAACCACAAACACCGAGTTCCGAAATCAAAGTTATTTTGTACTTTTTTGATTTTTTGTGGAAAAGTCGGTTGTATTTTTTTTGTAAAAAGTTTTTTTTACATCAGTTCATAATATAACATCACATCATAATCAGCCTTTTAACGTTCCCATTGCTGGGACACAGACCTCCTCTCTAGGAGAGGGAATGGGCTGTAATCCACCACGCGGGCCCAGTGCGGGTTGGTGAATGTCACATGTCTTCGAATTTTTGGTTCTAGGACATGCCGGTTTCCTCGCGATGTTTTCCTTCACCGTTTTGAGAGCAGTGGTGAAGAAATGAATTACACAAAGTAATGCGCCTGGCTGGGTTTGAACCCGCGACCTACGATTCGTAAGTCGGGGCCGTTACCACTCGGCCACCACTGCTCAATATATAATAACATCACATCGGTGAGCTGTAAAGGGGTACGCAGATGTGTCCAATTCAACCATGGTTTTGGGTTGTCTATTCGGGTTAAGTTTATTGTAGAACCGATCATGATGATTATTTTTGCGTTGGGTTTAGTTGTAGCTGTCTTGAATTAGCTTTGGAACTTGAACTACAAACCAGTGACGTCCTCAGCTTAAAACCTATTAAATCTCGTAAAGTGAGATAATGTTAAGTTTATGTCAATCCCAAAGTGAAGAAGATATTATTATTAATTAAAAATAGTCACACATGATGGTCTCATTATGGTTATACCATTATTTAGCATAGATACAGTAAGTATATTATTTATATCTATAATCTTTGCAAAAAAAAACCTTTTTTCCACGGGGCTAAAAACTACAACAAATATACAAAAACCCAATTAAACTATATAAATTATGCTACAGCTCTCATTAACCCAGCTGGATCTTTGTACAGCTATCTCGGTACGCCACATAATATATCCAATATTTAGGTGTTGCTGTAATTTCACGGGGCGTTGGTTAGGAAAGGCATGAGATTTTGTTCTATCCCCTTACCCTTGGCTGCGGTTTCCAACCGACCCTTAAAATGCAAAGCCATGGGTTCCGCCTCTGAATTTTTAGTAGTACATGTAAAGGTATGGTCACATGTCGAGCTAAGTTAAGCTGTGCTTATGTAGTTTTGCTGTGCGAGCGAAAATATTTTGGTACAAATCTTAAACGAAATCAAGAAAGATATAATAGTTTGACGGCTATGAAAGGACGCAAAAAGACTGGGTTTTTCTAAGCTAAGCTGAAAATTCCTTTTAGTAAGCTTTCGCAGTAAATTAAGCTAATTTACTCTTACCTTTTAACATTTCAGTTCATCCTGTAAAGATGAGGAACCTCAATATGAAAACATACCACAACTTTGTGTCATAAGCCATAGTTATTTTTTACGTTTCTGTAGTTTTTCAACTGATATTTTTAAACGCTCTTTGGAAGTTACTGTTTTGACATTTGTTTGTTTGCATACAATATTTAAAATTGCAAATATAATTTAGCTTAGCTTGCGGTGTGACCTTCGCCTTGCTTAGTGTGCAAACGAAGTATGTTTTGGAACATTTTGACTGACGGTCTGTTGTTCTGAAGGGTACTTTGAATGACAGGTTGTTGTTTGTTGTGAATTAAACTTAACTGATTAGAGGATGGGGTTGTTTTAGCTTGTAGCAATGATTTACCAGTTCTGTGTCCTAGTTATCTAAATAAAAACATTATCTAACAAATTATTTTGACCTTTGTTCCTATATTGATCAAATAATACAATCATTTATGTAGTTAATTTGTAGTTTGGTAAAAGTAAGCTCTTTGTTTGCATGTAAAAATTGTAATTATTTTTTTTTGTATGCCTATAAATGGGCTGACCATAGCGCACATTAACCTAAAACATTTCCAACCACTGTACCTATGTATCACAAATAAAATATTTCTGATTTCTGGATATAACATTGTTTATCCGTTTCCAACCAATACTTAATTAATGATCAGACGTTCGTATAGGCATCGTAGTTACGAATTGTCAGAACCACCTCTAATTTCCCTACATTTGTCAATTTATTGACAGTGCTGTTTGTGTTTTTGCTTGTATTGTCGCTGAGATCACATTGCGGCTTGAATTTGATCGCTCTTTGAGTACAAAATTGGCTTTCAGATTAAGTGTCTTATGCCCGGCTCTTACCTATCTCTTAGTAAACGATATTGATTAAAGCTCTTAAATCTTCGCCGATATTGAAGCAAAGTTCTTCTAACAACTTAAAAAGTCTCTTCCATATTTTATAAAGTTTGCTGCTTAAGCTGTAGAAAGTTTTGTTCGACTACTAAGACGTTTCTCCTGTCTCATTCAGACTATGTTTCCAATTTCCTTAATTGTCTAGGCATTTAGCCACGTTCAGGTTCCAGGCATTCATTTAGAAAACATTAATCTTTTCTGTTAACGATGTTTCTGCCTATCACTAATAGGCTTTTAGTGTCGTGGTAATGGATCGAATGCCTTTGTTCGGAGCTGAAACACTGCGTAACGTGGTTATTGTTGGTACCTATGTACCTATGTATGTACAAATAGGTACATATATTCAGTGTTGCGGCAGTTTGTTGTCCTTTTTTGCCGACCGCGTTAACGGTTTACGAAATATGGCTGACTTATTTGCTGGGACAAAGTTTTTATTTCACGTTAGAATTGTCGTGTGTTTCATCTTATATTTAAATGTCTCATGTGTGATATCAATTTATTTACGCCTCACGTGTCAGATTTTAGAATTATAGTTAGTTTTCTTGGATATTACTGGTGACAAAGCAAGTAATAGTCAGGAGAGCTTGGATAAAGTAAAAATGTATCAATTTTTAGAATGGTTTTGACATTATTCTTTATACCCTTGTTCAATTTTTTGGAATGTTTTATCACTGATAAAAGGCCATGTTGTTGTTGCCTTTTTTGTGTAAGTTTGTGAGAAATAATTGACAACGACCGAAATGACTTCTTCCGCTCTGGGTGAAGTAGACGTGAGTGTCAGACTCTTACTGTCTACAACTCATCTTTGTTTTTACTAGTGCCCTTCACGTTTTAGGGCCACGGTGACTCTTTCCAACAGATTCCGCAACCCTGGCTTGTCGAAAGCCTTAATGATCATGAAATCCATGAAAGCTCAAGAAGATCATAATTGTTTGTGAGATCGTACTAATGAGCAGATGTATGATTCGTTAAACGTTAAAGAAATTAATTAATTCAAACTTTAAATTAACTTAAAATAGGGTAACTGACTAAGCAAATATAATTAGTCCGTCAGATAGATTTCCAAAAAATATCGGACACGATTTTTTTTTCTTTTTCAGACAAAAAAAGCAAAGACGATACAGTGCAGTGAAAACTCGTGTGACGTCACTACGTGCTATAATTTTTACCACGACGTAACATCATAAGCCCCCACTCTTGATCTTTGATGCTTTTTATCTTTGTCAATATTTATAGGTTTGTTAAAACAAAAAATACGTGTCCAATATTTTTATATAATCTAACAGACGGACTATATAGAATTATATTATTTTTTTTACCCAGGAAACATCCCTATTGTTTACTAGGAAACGATTACTTTTATTCAAAGCTGATCAAATCTAACGAACCGTCGACCTATGTGTAAAACGTCTGCAAAGAAATGGATTTAAATACGTGATCGATGGTTTGCGTGACCAGAAAATTAGTTCGTAGTACAAAAGATTAGCATAGCTGTTCAGTAGAAAGGCTGTTCATTTTGCACGCCTGATTATTTCAGAATAAATGTTAAACTTCACGCGTCACTGGGTTTGTGTTCAATCTGATTTGCGCACGGAATCTGTTAGGTACTTACCTGCTATGATTACTGGCATTTGGGAGATTTTTGATGTTGTGCAGTCATTCATGAGCATTTTAGTATGGGTTTGATGGGTCTCTAGACAAACTTACAGTCACACACATTTTACGCTTAACAATATATTATTAATTTCACATTAATAATATATTGTTAAGCGTAAAATGTGTGAGTTTGTTTATAACGCTTTCAATTCTACCTAAACATCTCCTTTTAATTTTTTTAAATGTTCACTAGCCTATGTTACCCGGGATTCTCTCTCTCTCTCTCAACGCTTCTAACGATACTACATACAGTGATGTCAGTAAAGCCGTTAAGAAGTTATAGTGGAATAAAGAAACTCACAATTTTTTTTTTTTTATTGGAAATCATCAAACGACTTCTCCCGCTCTGGGCGTAGCGGAAGTGAGTGTCAGACTTTGACTGACTAAAACCTGTGATCCTTCTTGTGCCCTTTCCGTTTCAGGGCCGCGGTGACTCTTTCGAACAAATGCCGCAACCACATACATGAACCCTGAAAACATAACACTCCTTTTTTGGGCAGTCGTGTAAAAAGCGACAAGTTTTTTTGGCATCACACCATGCGATATTTTGGTAACAATTTTGACTATTTGACATATTGTTCATGGAATATATCACTTTGTGTTAGAGTAGAGAGCGCGGGCAAACGTTGTATGGCACGCACTACGGCCCAATGGATCGATGATTTGAAGTAGGTGGCTGGCAGACATGGATGCGGACTGCTCAAGAGCGGAATGATTGGCGCTCTTTGGGGTGGCTTACGTTCAGCCTTGGACGGCAACGGGCTGTTTTTATTGATGATGATGATTTTGATACAGAGTTCTACGTATATTATATAAAAAAAAACAACCAAATGTGAGACGGACTCGCGGTTTTTATTATTTGTTGTTATGGCAGCTACAGAAAGAAACACATTTTCGGTGAAATATTCAAATGTCTAACTATGTAACCATCTGATCCCATGCTGTGTCAAGAGATACAGATAGGCAGACAATCAGACGGGACGGACAGCAGAGTCTTAGTAATAGAGTTCCGTTTTACCCACAGCCATAAAAGCACGATAACAGTAGGTACCTACCTATTTGGGATAACACATCCATATTATTTCGTTTATGAAATACCTATATACCCGTTTGTAATTAACTGACGATATAATTACTTTCTCTGGGAACAGAACTTATCAATATAGCCGGAAGAATTGCCAAATAAAAGTGGCAGTTGGTATTGCTCTAAAAGAGATAGTTAATGGAGTTGTGAGGTTCTCGAATGTCGCAGTGTTGAAGGACCTCCCACGGATTGGACCAGGGCCTCAAGTCTGCTATTACAATAGTGTCATTGATTTCATAATAGTTGATTTTTATAAGTTTGGTAATCTACTAATATAAAAGCGTCACTATGACTTTCCAATGGTCAACCACTGACACTCCATTGAAAGAAATGGCATAGAATGGTAATCTCGTACATAATGACAAATGAATGACAATGATCAGTGACCTTCCATTAGAATGTCATTGTGCAGTCATTGCTTTTAATAGTTCGATTATAAAAAAGTATTACAAGACCATTAACCGACCAATGATCGACCATTATGAATTTAGCAGATTACGAACTTTTAGCTAAATGACAGTGGGATCATGTTGGAATGACAAATTTATAAAGATAGCAGACTTGAGGCCAGGGGTACTGAATGCCACGTGATCCGCTGGACGTGAGACGCACTAGACCACTCGATGAGACGTTACTGTCGCTTTGGGTGACCTATATCCATGAGTAGACATTTTCCAGCTAAAATGATGGTGATGTTGTTCTTCTGAATCGAGATCGACGCAGTTATTTTTATAGCAAACAATGCTAATTCAATTGCGCTGACCCCAGTACGCCACATTCCACACACAAAGAACCTACCACAAAATATCTTTTGTTAGTATTCCATTCCGCTACGTTTTTGCATATCTCTTTCGGTAATAATTCACAACCTACATACCAGGAGATAAGATCTATGAATGTCAGTTTAATAATGTTATAAAATATAGCCGGAGCTGGTTCAATTCACGTAATACCAGTGAGGTATTTCCCTTTTGTAAATTCATCATTACGATAATTTAATATGCTCAGGCGGTTCGCAAAAGTAGGGCGGTACAATGGAGCTCAGTTGTTGTAAAGGATAATATTATTAAATGGTTGAATATGAAAATGAGTGAGGATATGATTTATTTTGCTGTAATTTAGCTGTTTTACTTTTTTTGGAGGTTTTGGATATATTTTGAAGGTTCTCACTGTTGTTGTTAGATTATTAGGGTATTTGACGGGATGTTTCTAATTGCAGTTATCAAAATCTGTCAGTTGTCAAAAACAAACCGTAGTAAAAAAAATGCGTTAAATGTGTGAAGAAATTTAATTAAATCATCGTTCTATTTTGAAAATAGCCAAGGTAGTGAGTAAAGTGTTAAGTGATATGTGAGCAATGCGGGCTTGTTGTTGTTTTTATTTAAATCCTATCAGTTATTAATGTTTTTTAGTCTTTAAACACAACTTAGTACATCAAAATAAATTATTTGAGGCAAAAAAAAATCTTCAAACACCTGTCACTCAACGGATAGAAATCATCCCATATGACACTCAAAAATAATTTTTTGAGTGTCATATGGAATTTAAAAAAAAGCTTACGTTTAAAAATTTGTTTGAAAGCGTTTTCTGCGCCAGTATTCCACACACGGTGTTGGTAGATAATTTAGAAGCGCTAATCACAGGCTGCCCGCTTCTCTTTGTTGAGGGTAAGGCTTGATTGATGATCCGACTTTGCCGATGTCGAGTTAATCTTCAAACAACACACTACTAGGTGTGTGTATGTTCGTATGTGGGTATGAACTCGTGAAACGGGGTGAGGATGTTTTCAGAGGAATTTTTGTAAGCTGTTTTTGTAAGATGGATTGTTTTTGCTGTGGGATTTGTGAATGTAATGAGAAGTGACAGTCGCATAATATAGTTTTTCGTTTGATTCATGTTTTGAATACAATAATGAATAGTGAGATCGCGATCATAGCGAGAACAACCGCGCTGTCTTTGCGGTTAAGCAGTGCTTAATGAATTCAACCCGGGGTCATCCATACCTACCGATTTTCAATGTCCCGGAAAGCACATTAAGTCGTTGATCCTGGCTGTATTTGTAGATCTGTGGACAGAGATACCAATCTACAAATGACAGCCAGGACCAATCCGTAATGACTGCATTATGGACAGTCAGAATCCAAACAATCTGACTCTGGCTTTATCAAGGAGTGCCTTATTACCCAGTTACTGGATTGTGGAGGTCAGTCACTCCATATAAAATACTCGTACTTAGATATCTGATTAGGCAAAAAGCCGGCCCAGTTTTTTTAAATATTATTACAAAAAATGTGCGTAGGTACGTATAAAGGCTAATTTATGCGTAAAGAATGTAATCATAAATTCACCACGCTGTAAAAATAAACGCTTATCAAATACATCACGATTCATTATTAGAACTAGAACCTACATAATTAAATACGGCTTAGGTCACAATACATTTTTAACCGTATAGTTCGGTAGTAGTACCAATTGGTACTAGACATGCAAACCTCCGCCGGCTCGGTTGTAGTACCAATTGGACCTCAGAGTTACGTCATACGACATCCTCATTAATAATTGCATTTTTGATAAAGCCACTTAAAAAATCTTAGGTATGGGCGTTAATTAAAACAATTGGATAAAATGCTCATATCTTAGCGCCATTAATTCTTTAATATTTAACCCACAAGTTTACTAATTTTCATAAATAAAATCGAAGTGCATAAATGTGATAATCGCCATCAACCATCATTCTTATTGTTTTTTTTTATTGTTAGGGTGTACCAAAACGATTATGCGAATCGATTTATTTTTTATTTCAACCTAATCGATTAATTTAAATTCGTTACTAAAATGTTAGGAAAAAATACGTTTAAGATATAAAATACAATAAGCATTAATCATAATTATTATTTATGCTTTCTTATGTAATTCAAATAGGATTTTCTACAGTAAGGAAAGAAATCTACTCAACAGATTATCGGACCCAAGGTTAATTTGCGCAGAATTGTCTATGTTATTCAAAACTAATATTATAAAGCTGAAGAGTTTGTTTGTTTGAACGCGCTAATCTCAGGAACTACTGGTTCGAATTGAAAAAATATTTTTGGGTTGAATAGACCATTTATCGAGGAAGGCTTTAGGCTATATATCATCAAGCTTAAGCCAATAGGAGCGGAGCGGCGATAAAGAATGTTTTAAAATCGGGGATTCTACGGGGACGAAGTCGCGGGCAGCAGCTAGTTCAAAATAAGAATGAAAAATATTTTATTCCTTTTAAATTACTGAGAGTTTTATGTTAGATACTTTCAGCTGGTTGCGTACGAAATACCAAGCTTATAGTTTATGTATGTTAAAGTAGGTCTAGACAAATTGACAATGGTATTTAAAAAATATTTTTTATCTAGAGCGAGTTTTTTTTATAATATTATGAAAATTGAATATTGCTTTATAAAATACTTTTCGATTTTGTCATCCTGGCCCTGAAACCCAGTATCTAATATGTCCATGCAGAGCACGGAAAAATGCATTTTGGGCGATTCTGGCGGAAATTACATATACTTACCTACAAAATATATTTTCAAATTAAGGTTCTAAAACTATCTTCTAAAAAAGGTTATTAAGGGCAAATTCTACTTGGTAAATAACCTGTCTCAATAGAATAAGTATTTTATGTGAAAATGGCACCGACTAGATTTTTCTAGTTTTTTGTTATGGGTGTTATTTTCATGGTATATAGGGATCCTAACGACGAATCTGTGATCAACATCCATGAAAAAAAATCGGGTAAAGTGCGAGCCGGAATCTTGTTTGGGTTGCGGGAATTCATAATTATTACCCACCGAATTTCATCTGAATCGTTTCAAATGCGTGAGTATGCGTGACATGAGTGGTCCTTTGCTTTATAGAGCTTTTTTAATGCACATATTTAATAAATAAATAATAATGTCCGCACAAATCGAACTTCGCAGTTAAGCTACGCTTGCCGAGATCGGCTAATGGATGGGTGACCATCTAATACAAATTGAGTTTCCACCATGGCTTAGAAAGCATGGCGTTGATGCCGGCTGTCATTCGAACATTTTTGACAGTCGGTAGGTCACAAACTGTAACCCCAACATTGCCAAGAGGTAAGTATGTTCTAATCAGTTACTAGATTGTGGAGGTCTTATAAGCAATAGCTATATTATGTAAAAAAATGGTATTCATCTACATCCGGTTAGGCTAGATGCCGAACCCAACATAGAAAAGGAAAAGGCTAGGCAGGATGACGTGAGTGTGTCTCGAAAAAATAAACCTTTTTTTTTTCAAAATTCGAATACCCTATAACAGTTCGGCATTTATGACTAATCGAATGATATCTGATTTGAAAAACCTATGCAGCAGTTTAGGCTACCGGACGTCCCAAAGAAATAGACGTAACTACAAAAATTCATATATACATACATATACAATATACTTACTTACATAGGCACATACTTCGAACAAATATTCTATAATATAGTATATTTAGATAAGGATTCTCCTTTTGCGGATAAAAACACATCACATTATACAGCATATCGAATTCAAATAACATTATATCAAAGTTCAAACCGATCCACTACCTAACCATACCATAGTCAATATAGAGATAAAAAAATATGTGAAAATAATAAATATTTCTGAATCACGAGAGCATTCTGGTTCTGCATTTAAATTTTGAATATAATAGACATTTCGGCGCGAAATTCGCACGGGTCCGATTAATTTGTTCAGTTGATTTTATTCGTTGATTTCCAAAAAAGGAACTATTTAAATTACTTAACAAAGCGCAAATATGGTTTTTATAAATGCTTATTGGATTTGATGATAAATAAAATATTTTGCGCTAATTTTTAATAATCGATTTATCAAAATTGCTCGTTTATATTTATCGAGTCGAACGAAACAAAAAAACCATCGATTATAATAATCGTTTTCCCACACCCTAGCATTAAAAAAATCAAAATGGCTGACGATTTTAAACAAAAATAAATTAGCGGTAATGAATATTACGTGTTATTGGATCTGTGTTCGTTAATTGCATTTAGATCTGGGCTTTTTCTTGTTCTTCACGATATTTAGAATCATAATATGTGTATTTGTAATAGTATTCTATTTACATGTGAGTGTGTGTTTTTTGTGTGAAATAAAAACGTAAACAAACACATTTGGCGCGAAACTTTGACTTTGGATAACAAAAAACTTCATTACCGCTACATATTTCCGTAGAAATATGGATGAATTCGTCAAATAATCAAATGATGAACAAACCACTACTCCTCAAGTGGAGTTTGGGTTTCTGGAATTCATAATTTTCATGTTTTTTAGCGTCGAACAGCACCGCCATCAAAGTTGAAAAGTAATATTTTTTTGTCAATATTTAACCGCATTTTAAATCAACTTGCGTATAGAAAATGACAAAGAAAGACCGCAAATATAATGAATATGTCTTGATTTTGTGGTTTTGCCTCTTTTCAGCAAGCGAGAAGGTTGTTTACATATATAATTTTAGCAAATCTAAGACGACTACCTTTTGGAAGGGTGTAGTAATGCCTATTTTAAACGCATTTTAAACTTGACTGACGTGATTTGAACGATCTTAAGTTGTAATTTAAGATATTTCTCAATAACTTATCGTATAAAATTGCTGCAGAAACAAATTTATCATAGTTAATTAAGATGCCGAAAGTTGAGATAATTTCTGAAAATCATGACGTAACATGCAACACCCCGTCGACTCAGCTAGTGTGTCAAATGTCAAAATCTTGTCGAGCAGAGTGGTTAAATAACAATATACTGCGTTAACGACATTTTCATCGACTGTACTTTTAAATTAACGTTTTTATTTCGTGGAAAGTTAATTGCTGGCTGGTTAAACGGTGGGTCCTAATCAAATCAGAAGAGGTTGGATTCGTGACTTTAAATATCCTCATTGCGACATTTTAGGCCTATAAAATGGTGTAGTATTTCTGATTATTCGGTGAAAATATCCTTTTTAGAAAAGTCGTTAGTTGAAAAGTTATTTTGGAGAGTATTTTCTGTGTAAGTCATTTCTTAATGGGTTTAATTAATAATGTTTACCTTTTTTATTCTAATCTATTAATTTTCTCATTATTTTCCTGCTTTACCATGTATGTACCTTAGAGTCATGCATTAATTCTTCTTCCATTTTGCTATCATTCATTATTCTTTCATATCATTCCTTACACTTTTTTGTCTCAACCAACCTGTCTAATCTTCTCCCATCAAAGTTGGCATTGATTTCCAATACTGAAATCAGCTGAATACCAGTATTTCTATTGAGCGACTGCCTATCTGTCCTATAGACACAGATTAATATTATTTTTTTATTTTATTTAAAAAAGGAACAACAACACCAAACAGCTGCAATATAAAACAAAGACATTTATAGAAAACATATCACAATACTGTAGCCCATGACGCTGTTCACAGATAAGCGATAGGAAACATAGAAAAAAAATCAGTAGGGTGACAGATACGTGATACTTAATAAAAATAGTTAACAATCATGTATAAGTGTTAATTACAATATAGGTACCTAAAACAAATAATAGATCAAAGTTGAATAAACAAAGAGAAAGAAAAAAATACATAGAAAGAAAATGAAAATTAAGTTGGTAATACGGCACCACATTTGCAAGACTGGCGTCATTGGCAAAGATTTACAAATGACAGTCGGGAACAACGGTTTATCGTGTTTTCCGAGGTACGGAGGGTCTTGGTACCTATTTAATGGATGGACATTCAGTTAAGGACTGTACTCGGCAATTTTTTCTATTCATACACAATCTCAATTTAAACATTGATAAATAAATAAAGATAACCAATTTACTACGACATCATATTTTTACATACTCTAAGCCTCCCCCCCCCCAAAAAAAACGGTAACAATGAAAAAATTAAGTCTTCTTACGCCTCCCAAATATTTTACATCAGCGGTCTTATCAGCTTATTACCAGACGTGGCAAAATCACGTAGACTGTGTCCCTCATAACACTGACAGCGCCGACATTGTATTAAGGAGAAAAAGTATTAGGTACTCTCCTATTTTTTATTCCGGCCGTAAGAGGGATGGGGCTGGAATACTAATCTTATCCATGTACCATGATCGCCGTTACGTATTGTCAGAAGCCAAAAAATGTGACACCAGTCTTGCCAAGAAATACCGTGTTACCCAGTTAATGGGTTGTGGAGGTCTGGTAGGCAGCCACTCCACGTAAAATACTGATAACCAGCTGAATCTTTTCTTTCAGTTTGACTGGGAGCCTAGGCAGATGATGATCTCTGTATCATGATACCCTATAGCCATACTGATTGCGTAATGTAGGTACAAGGGATAGTGTTATTCGTGCAGTTTAGGAGCTCGTGGCTAAATAATTATAGCTATATACACGGGTAGATCTTTGCGGCTAAGCAACGCATGCCGTGAAGTGTCGTTTCGGGTCAGAAGTCCTAAGTTCTGATACCAATCTGGCCAAGGGATATCGTGGTGTCCTGTAGTTGAGCTCAAATAGTCGCTGCATGTAAAAAGTCTGGTGCTCAGCTGCATCCAGTAAGACTGGAAGATGACTAAGATAATAAGATGAGAAAAGGCTAGGCAGGCAGATAGCTCCGTCTCTCTTACACCAGAACCATGATGGCATTGGCATGTTATAGTAGGGGAAGCTCGTCTGTAGCGCTACGATGACGTTATGTATGGAAGGAACATTTTCTGGGTTTATTAGGAGTTCGCCGTTTCGAAATAGTAGTTATAAATTTATATTTTTTACCGACTTCCAAAAAAACGAATGAGGTTCTCAAGTCGACTGTATTTTTTTTTGTGTATTTTGCCTCATAATTTTTTACTGGGTGTACCGATTTTGATGATTCTTTTTATATCAGAAAGATGGTGCTTGTTATGTGGTTTCATTTAAATTTGAGTTTTCCCTAATAATGCGTGGCTTCGACTACATTATGTTCTTATTCTCACTTGGCGATGTTAAATGAAAAAAAGAACAGCTATACCTATGCGATGGTTTGGAAGGGCTTCTTAGTATTTCGAGGTGGTCCCTTTCTAGTTTTTTAATTACCTAGGCCGTTGGTACGCAGGTGAAACAAACTTATGTATGTATTTACTATGGCTTATGTTTAACTTACCACCAGATATATATAACATATAACAGACAAAAATAGTAAATAATCACCAAAATTAAACCCGCATTTTAATGTAAAATTATAGATAACCAAAGTTTTAACATCTCGCTATCATATTAAGCAAAATTACTCCAAATAAATCATTGATAACCCAAAAGCAGTAAATGTTCACCAAAATCAAAACAGCACTTTAATGTAAAGTCGACTTTTAGTAACCTAACCTCAAAACACTCAAAAGTGGCTTAAAAAGCGTGTCGGAGCCCCGCTTCTCGGCTCGGCTTCGGGGCTCAAGGGTTTAAAAAAAATAACCACGAAGGAGGTGGACTCCACCTCCTTCTAACCTAACCTGTCCGAGTCGGGGTGCCCCATGTCCCAAGCTCACTTCGTTCGCTCTTGCATCCTAAGTTCTCCTTGTAACACTAGTACTGCGCACTAATTTGGTGATCATTTACTACATTTGGTGTTCGAATACAATTTGAAGTGCAGTCGTGACTAAAATAGCTAGTACTATTGTAATTTTAGACTTCAATTTTCTGGTGTCAAGTATATATTTTTGGTAAAAGAACTAAGCGTATCAAAGCATTTTATGGTGATCATAATATTTAACCCCATTTACTATTATATAAAGCCTAAACCCAATCTTAAAACCTTTCACAAGCATTTTCTTACATCAAACTAAGTAGGTTTTATAATTTTCCATCAATAAAACATAAACATTTAATCATGTATGTATATGTTTGTATTCTATGTATGTATGTATTTATTTATGATTGTATATTTTTTTCGCTCTTTTGTCTTTCCTCACCTGCCATGTTCTCTGCACCACACTATAAAAGTCCTCCTTTGTACAGTGTTTTTAGTATTGAATAACATTTTAGTAAATTAATAAATAGGAACACAAAAACAGTCATACCTTCATAACATCTAAAGATCCTATATTTTTTTACATTATATTATCTACATAATATTACTAGGCTTAACAGAAGCCTGTTTCCCTGTGTTCAATCTATGTCGGAATCAAGCGTTAATTTGTTTTTTTGGCTGAAGAAAAGTTCAATAGGAAACCCAAATGTATATTTGATTAGTGTCGTTGACCTGACGAAATGAAAAACGCCAGAGAAAACATCTTTTCATCTTATTTTGAAGATTTGTGTGTAGGCGAACGTAATATGATTGAGTTCAATTTTACTTGTATTTTATTGAATACAATTATAATTATTTTGACTCTGTCTCAATGGCCTAGTCCACAGCAACGGACGTGAAGATACAAGCTATCAATAAGGTATTTGATTGGATTTGTTGCTCATTTATCAAAATATTACTTGTGATAATTAACGATGAACGAGAACAGCACGAAATGCATGTGACGACAATAGGGCTTGAATAATAAAAAGTCCGTCAGATAGATTTCCAAAAAATAATTATCACGTTTTTTTTTCTTTTTTTCACGTAGAAGATACAGTGCGTTAAAGACTCGTGTGACGTCGCTACGTAGTACGATTTTTACCACGATGTGACATCACAGGTGGGGGCCTGTGACGTCACACCTCCTGATCTTTGATGCTTTTTAACTTCGGATTTTTTTATTGATTTGATAAGGCAAAAGATCCCTGTCCAATAGCATAACATAAGCATAATCAGCCTTTTAACGTTCCTACTGCTGGGACACAGGCCTCGTCTCTAAGAGAGGGAATGGGCCGTAATCCACCACGCGGCCGCGTGGTGCGCGGGCCCAGTCCGGGTTGGTGAACCGTGAATGTCACGTCTACGATTTTTTGCTTCTAGGACATGCCGGTTGCCTCACGATGTTTTCCTTCTCCGTTTTGAGAGAAGTGGTGATGAAATTAATTACACAAAGTAATGCGCCTGGCAGGGTTTGAACCCGCGACCTACATTTCGTAAGTCGGGACCGTTACCACTTGGCCACCACTGCTACTACTGCGTGACCAATATTTGTTGATAATCTAACTGACGGATCAAATAGAATCTTTTAGTTTTTATTTAGGAATCATCCCTATTGCAAGTTACGCCGTTATAACCGTTAAGTACATTTTTGCGAGCTCTACTCGACAAAATGTATGAAACAACTGATTTATCCTTCATAAAGGATCTTCACGACGGAAAATTGTACCAGTTAATTTTCGTCCCTGTCTATTTAATGAAACAGGTGTTCATACGATTTCGTTCCCAGGTCTTTGATATAATATGCATTGGTATTATTTATAATTATGTATGTAATTTCAGTAAATTTTAGCATTTCATTTGATAATTTGTCTCCATAAATAGGCATATAATGATACAAGCCTTTGAATGGTTACACTCCAATCGAATGATCAGTTACCATGAGAACGAAAAAAATAATAATTAATTCCAATACAAAACAAGATATCTGGAGATTTCATAAATTACAGAGAAAAATACAAGGGTTAGCATTTGAATAAGTGTTTTTGTTTTATTAATTGATTTGAACAAAAATATACGAACAGGAACATCACAAAAGCTTTAAATAAGATATTTTGGGAAGAATACGTGAACATAAAAGGCCTTTCGTTGAAAGAAGACAAAACTTGTTACAATGCGGGCCAAAATTACTGAGTCACACGATAATAAAATTTTATTTACCTATTCCCAGCCTGTCAACGCGAACTGTTACGGCATTCATACGTCGACCTTACTTTAACACACGCTGTCAACGACGACCCATCAGTTATCATAACAGTCTACTCACAATACATTCTCCCCACTATAAATAATACCAATTCAAAGTCACTCGTAAACCCGCCGCACATAATTCTCACGTACAATACAACGAATAACCACACTAAGCTTCGTATATTCTCGTAAAACTTCGTACTTACTCGTATTCATCAATCAAATGGGGTTATTATATTGTAAGGGTAAGTATACATAGACGCGCGAGTTCGAAACAGGTTGATCACGCAACTCACGCTCGCGGCATTGTATTAAATCTTT
Organism: Hecatera dysodea; assembly: GCA_905332915.2. Taxonomy (NCBI): domain Eukaryota; kingdom Metazoa; phylum Arthropoda; class Insecta; order Lepidoptera; family Noctuidae; genus Hecatera; species Hecatera dysodea. The sequence continues at coordinate 5,696,378 of HG995289.1, read as the reverse complement.
ATTACCAATGACGAATGGGTTTTTCGTTGATTATTATTTCCTCTCCCGATACGTTTGGCGCGTTTACGGATGAAGATTTTCGTTTAGTGATTATTTTATGATTGTAATGGGGAAAATAATTGATGGGAATATTTTTTTATACGAGAAAATATGAGTATGAGAACTATATTATCCACTTTTTTTTCACCTTCCGTGAAAACGAATAAAGCTACAAAATAGTTTTAACTAGCTATCTCTAATACAATAATAAAAATAAATGTACTCCTCGGAAACCATCTAAGAATGGTATGTTAGAACATAAATTATAAATGGTGTTATTCGGCCTTACTAGCTCTGTTTCTCTCACACAGTGGAATAATCTCGGTTTTACAAAATTTTAGAAAATAATCTGTGATTAAGACTTAAACAAAGCTATTAGAGATGCCATGAATAGTGATTTTGCCGAATACTGTATAGTATATACCGAATATTTTTTAGGCTCTTCTCTCGACCAAAGCACCGTATATTCGGTGGCCGAACTTTCGGCGATACTTATTAGTATTACATTTCGCGGGTCAGAGGTTCCGATCAGTGTAATTGAAGTGTGTGCGATAACCGTGCTGTGGACGCATTTCTCTCATGCTAGTAGGTTGTGTCCCAACATATACTATTTGTTAATTATGTCATTAAAAGGTGTTATTAATAGTGTGTATAGCTTTTAAAATAAAAATCGTTAATCATAGCTGACATGCTGGTAAAATAAATACATAATAATTTTAATATCAATTATCATTATATTATTATTTTCTTATAATTTTTTCTTATCTTTTTATTAAATGTGTGTACATAAATTGTTAGTAAATATGTTATTTTTTTGTTGAAATTATTTTTGTGAGTAATATTATACGTATCTATTAATATTTTTTACGATTTTATATTGAATATTCAGCCGAATACCAAGGAGTAAAAAATTCAGTGAAAAGGCCGAATACCGAATAGTTAACCGAATAATACTCAAAAATAAATAAAGTACGATTGTATGACAAGATTCATCAAAAATCACTACCGGACCTTTACTTAGATTCTATACTTTTTTTTTATTTGTAACTATACAGTATGTTAACTAACAGAGGGCGTTCCCGTTAACCCGCAATAGTATAGCATCCATATATGATAAAAAAATATTACCATTCGAAAACAATTTTTTTTTATTTTTTTAATATTAAAATATTCACTAAAAATGTTAAATTGATACGTTAAAGAAACACTCTGTACACGCGTACTTGCCGGTTTGGGTTAATTGCTACTACGAGGAGGTACTATTCCGCGCTACTATTTTGATTTTAAACAGGATTTTTCGAATTTATTGTCAATTTTTTTTTTAATTCGGATTATTTTATGCTTATTTTTCTATTCTGATATTTTTATTTGAATCTATTAATGATATAGATTAACGAACTTACGGGAACGCCCTCTGTTATTTATTGTATAAATAAATTGTATACCTAAGACTACCTATAGTAGGTACTGTCTTCCCTTTTCTCTTTAATAATTAATCCATCCAAAGGTTGTCTTGAACATATCGCTTGTAGCGATACGGCCACCCATTGTGTCACCCTAAGTAATGTTTTCTTCATTTATATTTTCTGTAACTTACATGGTGCACAATATAAAGTGTATTCTATTCGTGTACATTCTTTTATCTGTGCTTATAAACACAATTTATATTGCTTCCCTTATATAAAAAAATATAAAACATACCGAGCTTTATCTAAAAATAGATAAGAATAGGAACAATAACATAATCGCTATAACATTAACAGGAAACCCTATTCAAAGAAAATAACATAAAGGAAAAACTTAAAAAGCACAGTTATATTCAAAAAGTATATTCAGTGCGTTTCTCTTGGATTGCGAAGGTTTTTGTAACGGAATGGGAGAAAAAAAACTAAATTCTCCTCACGTACTTACTTATTCAGATAGGGTTGGCGAAAGTTCGGGATCGTAGAATCAAACCAATTATTGCTGATGCTTCTTTTTTATTTTTAGTATTAAAGGTAAACACAATATCTATGTATAAACACAGAATCCGATAGTTGTGGTGCGACAATTTGACGGCGCGTAGTAAAATTATTCTTTTTGTGGATCAAATAAAATATTTAAACATAAAAGAAAGTGTTTAATTTTAACTTTCCTTAGTACATGTTAAATTTATTGCTTAGAAAATTATTAATCTATAAAATTAAAAAATAAATTAAAACTACTCATTTTCAGCAGCTGACCTAAGTAGGTAATATCAAAAAAGTTATTATGACTATAATATATTATTGATTATTTTTATTAAAATATGGACGGCAGCCCTGAATCACTTTCCGCATGTCAAGACCAAGACATTGATAGCGTTTATTATTCTGCTTTTCGTTGATGGCAAAAAATATTTTTGAGCCCTTTTAACACTAGACATTCAAACAGTAACTACAACATAGTAACTAGAGATACACTATGTTATTCTTTTCAAAGATATTTTCATATCGTTTAAGGTATATTTTTATCTAAAGTATTTCCCCACACATGAATAACGGTCTTGATTTATTTACAGGCTAACGATTTCTTGAGCTTTTCATTACTTCAAGTACTAAGATACGATATATTTCTTCTGAAAATGCTCTAAATTTAGATCCCTTAGGATCCCAAAAATATAAATAATGTTTTGTGAAATAAATCTCACTAACCACAACAATATGTTAGACGAACAATTTAATATAAGGACCATTTCTTATTTAGATATCTTTTTGGATAATTTGGAGCCTGTACCCACAATACTATTCATTATCTACCTAGCATTTTCCCAATTAAATTGCGGCCAGCTTCCAGTCAAACGGAGTTAAGATGAATACCAGTATTGAACGTGGAATGTATGCCTACCTGCCCTCCAAAAGCTAGAAACTGGGTAACATGATACTTCTTGGCAAGGTGTCAGATTTCCAGACTTTTGACAAACCGTAACTAATACAGCTAAAGATATCCAAATGTCATTCGGTGATCAACGTACTTTCTCAGGAACGGTAGAGTCTCGGTATATTAACATAGTCGCCCACCCACAGACCGCTTTTTTTTTCTGAAAAATCATCAACTGACTTCTCCCGCCCTGGACGCAGCGAAAGGGAGTGTCAGACTCTTACTGACTAAAACGCACCCATGTTCCTCCTAATGCTCTCCGCTTTCCGCGGTGAAAGCATTACTTAATTACACGACTGCCCAAAAAAAGGAGTGTTATGTTTTCAGGGTTCATGTATGTATGTTTGTGAGTTTCTTGATTCCACCATAATTCTTAATGGCTTAACCGATATAGATGTATGTGGGGATCCCTTCTTTTCGCATAATGTTTTTTGTCCTAACATACTTCGGCATAACGATTTTGGAACAATTTGTTTTGGCGTAATAATACTTTGGCATAATTTTTTTAGGCATACATTTTATGTTGGCATAATCATGTTAAAGACTAATTTGTTTTGGCATAAATTTGATTCGCATAACGTTAGTAGACCTAATGACTATTAGCATAACGTTAGTAGGCCTAAAGACTTTTAGCATAACGTTAGTAGGCCTAATGGCTATTAGCATAATATTCTGAGCAAACCAATTAGCTATAGTACCTGTAACAATCAAATAATATTGTTGGTTAAAAAATTAATATGCTGTGCAACAAAAGTTAGTCACAGAACCGAATTGCTGCAAAACCGACTTCACGTAGTCTTGTTTGTCCTACCCCTAGAGTGTTATTTAAAATCGCGTAGGCGCGTAGGGGTGAGGCGGCCCGCGGGCTGAGGAGCAGGTGGCTGCGAGCGAGCGAGGTGAGCGAAAGCCGTCTGCGACGATTAGCACGCGTGGGGCCGCCGGAGGGCCGCAGCGCCGGAGCCGTCACAGAAACCCTGCCTGCTGCATGCTGCTTGCTTGCTTGCTTGCATGCTTGCTTGCATGCTGCTTGCTTGCTTGCTTGCATGCTTGCTTGCATGCTGCATGCTTGCTTGCATGCTGCATGCTTGCTTGCATGCTGCATGCTTGCTTGCATGCTGCATGCTTGCTTGCACGCTGCATGCTTGCTTGCATGCTGCATGCTTGCTTGCATGCTGCATGCTTGCTTGCATGCTGCATGCTTGCTTGCATGCTGTATACTTGCAATGCTTGCTTCCTACAGCGAAAAAATACTCACAAAATTGTTCAATACGTTATAATATATTAATATTTTATTTAGGATATTATGCTTAAAAAAGTTATGCTTTAGAACTTTATGCTTAAAAAAGTTATGCTTTAGATCTTTATGCTTAATAAGTTTATGCTTTAAAATATTATGCCTAATCATTATTATGGTTACAGACATAATGCTTAAAAAAATTATGCATGAGCTGTTATGCGTAATTATATTATGCGAAAAAATAATTATGCCAAACAACATTATGCTAAGTTATATTAGGTCTTAAAATTTTATGCTAATGGATAGGGAACCATGTATGTGGTATCGTTAGAAGCGTTAAGTCATCCCGGGTTACATAGGTTAAATTAAAAAATAAAAAAAAATAAAAAGCGGAGCCATGGTTCATAAATAAACAAAAACTAAATTTTTGGTTTTCATGAAAATAAGAACTACATATATTTTCATCGTCTAAAGCTTGCAAAAAAGGTAAGAAATAAAAATCCAATTAATTTAAAAAAAAAAACACACCTGCCATATCGAAAAAATTAAAAACAAGATAGATAATAATATTTTCGGTCGGGGAACGGTTCTTTTGAATAGTTCTTTACAATAGGTCGCACGACTGCAATGAAAAGATTATCTAGGTAACTTGTTTTTATTTATTTTTTATCGATTCGTGCGGCTATCATTAGGTACTTAGCCACAAGCTTCTCCCATCGATTACTATTGTCGTGTTTTATAATCATGCGAACGTATACACAAAGGGTGCTTCATAAGTTCGTAAAATGTCAGCTGTACCTAAAGGTCACAAGAGCGTCTTGGTATGCATCATTATTGTTTTGTATATAATACGTTCTTGACTATTTATTTTATGTTTCGTGGGGTACCAAATTTGCCCCAAACAACCCCCCCCAACCTTGGGCTTAGAGCTTTAACCTGGTAGTCGTAAATTTCTTGAAGTTCTCTATCCGATTGTAAACTGGATACTTCGATCGGTTATTTATTACCCACATGAAAAATGATGCGTATATCCGCAGCGCGAATATCCAAACTACAACTTAAAGGAAGTAGGAACAAAATATAAAGAAATCAATTTTTTTATAACTATTACTATAATCAGCTTTTTAATGTTCCCACTGCTGGGACACAGGCTGGTCTCCTCTCTAGGAGATAGAATGGGCTGCAATCCACCACGCGGACCCAGTGCGGGTTGGTGAATGTCACATGTCTCGAATTTTTGATTCCAGGCGAGGTGATGAAATTAATTACACAAAGTAATGTGCCTGACTGGGTTTAAACTCCGGGTTTGAACTATTAATATAATTATATACACTTAACTAAAAAAAACACTTAGGTAAATTAAAATCAAAAAATTAATTAACCTCTCAAATCAGTTTTCTTATAAAGATAAAGAATCATATTCTGAACAAGGCAATTTAACTTTCTTCTTCTGAAAACAGAACGACAAAATTAATTTGTCCGGAAGTGTGCAAAAATAGATCGAGCAATTACAAAATAATAAAGATGTTCCATTTATATCAATATTACTAAATGGTTCAAATACAATTTTTTGGTAGTTATGAAGAAGGTTGAATGGTCTTTAAGTTCTACTTGGGGTGATTTATAATAATACTAGCAGCGCCCCGCGGTTTCACCCGCGTAGTTCCCGTTTCCATGAGAATATAGGGACAAAATAAAGCCTATGTCACCCGGGGTTAGTGTTACTTCTCAACAGTGAAATAATTTATATATTATACATATTTATGTTATAAATAAATAACGAAATAAATTCTACGACTCAGTATAAATACCCCGGTTCTAAGACCCTTTTTTTTTCGGCTGGTATAACTCATTACAGTTTGAAGACTGAATTCATAACCGCTTGGTAGCAAATTATTCTCCTTAATACGTAAGCTTCGTCCTAATATGTAGAAATATCACTGGAAGCAAACGCCTTAAGATTGTAAAATATTGTAAACAATTTTTTCTTAATAAAACACGGCCATATTGGAAACTTGTATTGAATTTGTATGAAATGTATTCTATACAAAATGATGTTTTCATAATATATCGAGAAATAAATTATCCTACTATATAATTATATTATTATTATTATATACAGTTATAAACGCGAAAGTTTGTAAGTATGGATGGATGGATGTTTGTTACCCTTTCACTCAAAATCTACTGAATGGATCTTGATGAAATCTGATATATAGTTAGACTATAGTCTGGAATAACACATAGGACACTTTTTCTCCCGGAAGTATGATCTCTTGGGATATTTACCGACATTCGCGCGGGCGAAGCTGCGCGCGGCAAATAGTAATCCAATAAAGATTTATTATAATCTAAAGGAGTCCGTAATTTTCCGTTAGCATGTAAAAAAGCGATCATCTGGCTGATATGCAATCGTTGCAGTAGTTTTTCCTGCAAAACCCGAAAGCGCCCTCTGTTGGCACGGTGATCAAATGGTTTAGCCGTATAAATTAACATGACGATCAAATCAAATCAAATCAAATCACTTTTATTTGTTAACACAGGTAAATGGGTAATACAGATGTTATAATTGACAAAGAGAGCGCTATGTTATGCCAGGAGGCGTACAAATATGGTGAGCATCCAGCTCAAGATTACAAATTAATTTTTTAAAATATTTGTTTATTTGAGAATCCTTTATAATTATAGTATTTAATTTATTATTATTAACATTAAAAACATCATATAGCACTTTAATTATATCAGACCTAAATAAGAGATTATTTTTTATAATTTATTGGTTATAAATGTCAAAAATCATTAAAATATCAATATCAAAAGTAAATATCAGTTTAAAATAATTCATCATTTAAGTTAAATGTCAATAAAATATAACTATCTAATCCAAAATATTTAAAATGTCAAAAAATCTAAGTATCTACTTAATATCAAATAATCAAAATGTCAAAATTATAAAAAAATTAAATGTGCAATATCAACAGTAAACAATTCCAAATAATTCATCATTTAAATTTAAAACATAAATAACACGGACACATAAAATTCACACGCATTATAATAATATATAACACTATTTTATCGAGCCATCATTCAAAAATTCATCTAATGTGTAGTAACATTTGTCACAAAGCAACTTATTAAGTGCCTTTTTGAATTTTATTAATGGCATATTTTTAATGGCATTCGGTATTTTGTTATAAATTTTTGGAGCATTGCCGAAGAAGCTTTTACGCATTAAGGTCGTTTTACACTTAACATCACTAAGTTTATTAAAATATTGAGTACGCAATGGATTCCTTCTGACTTCAGATAAGCTCACAAATAAATGCGGGTTTTTTTTCACAAATAATGCAGTTTCCATTATGTACATTGCTGGCAGTGTCAATATTCTTAGTTTTTTGAAATGTGGAATGCAGCTTTCTGTTGTTTTTAAACCACACATAGATCTCACACAGCGTTTCTGCATCCTAAATACGATCGCGTATTCATACGTAATTGTATAAGTTTTGAAAGTAACTGTCAAAAACTTTTTACAAAAAAATACAACCGACTTCTACAAAAAAAATCAAAAAAGTGCAAAATAACTTTAATTTCGGAACTCGGTGTTTGTGGTTGCTTTTTCGTTTTTTGAACACCGACTTCCGAAATTAAAGTTATTTTGCACTTTTTTGATTTTTTGTGTAGAAGTCGGTTGTATTTTTTTGTAAAAAGTTTTTTATTTTTCACTTTTTAGTGGTACCTACACCCCCTCCCCTCCCCCCACCTAAACGAACCAATCACATTGGTGTAAAAAAAGCACTGCTCCTTTGCAGAGTACATTAAGAGGTCGTCAGTGTAGGCAATGTAGATATTTTTTTTAGATTTTTCGAAAACCGCTTGGTTGATTTCGATAAAATTTTCATGGGACCATTTGGGAAGTATACCCTTTCCAACAAAAAAGAATTTTTCAAATCGGTTCACAAGCGACGGAGTTATGCGCGAACAAACAATAAAAAAAAAATAAAAAAAAACATACAACCATCCGAATTGAGAACCTCCTCCTTTTTTAGAAGTCGGTTAAAAATATAATAAACCTACTTTAGGTAAACCGCTCTGTCTATACCTTTGAAAAGTACAGGCGTAATGTTACGTGAATTGTGAGTAATTTTTGTTTCTTACGAAATAATATCATTGATCCTTTTGTAATCGGCCTTGATATGAAACGTGGTTTCAATCTGCGTTGGTTGGTTCCCGAATGCCATTTAGGCATTCGGGAACCAACCAACAAACGAATGTTGAACAAATTGATTTGGAAAACTAAATTATATTTCTTTTAGTAATAGAATAATATAACGTTTGATTTATCTTTGAATAGGCATAATCTTGATGAGCATTGACGGGCTGTCTGACACGAATCGTCGTTGTTAGTTAAATTAATTCTCTTAATACTTCACAGCGTTATACATACACAGGTGCTTTTTTTAAATTGTGTATGGATAGTCGAATCTGAAACTACAAGGAATATAATATAATACTGAAAGGAGTCGCGAGCCTGATTTTGATGAAAACTTAAACTGCATCACTTGATTTTTTCATCTGCGAAAATCAACCGAATCGATTCCTGGCTTAGAAATAGCAAGAAAGTGGCCAGGTTGATTTTGAAAAAAAAAAAAAACACACACCCTGTATTATTCATTATTCATTTCCATTTGAAAGTGTCGCCAGTAAGGATCAGATTCTGGGAAATAATTAAACATGGCAAACTAAAGGAAAGAATATTAAAAAAATAACTTTTTAAAAGTTCAAAAAGAAATATCAACTGATAATCACATTTTTTTTTTAAATCTATTATGCAATTTTAGTCTTTCATAACATCTGGTTCGAGAATCTAGAACATCATTATATTTAACAAAAATTCCAATAACGGTTTTGGTAGGTTGATTTCGACACAAAATTAAAGGTCACTTGTTAAATTGATTTTTAACAAATCCTTCTTTCAATCCTTAGTTTGCCACGTGTTATTACATCCCAAAATTTAATAATTAGTAGTCACACTTTAAGATGGTTTGTATAACTTTCAGGTTTCCTTTTATTCAAAATTTTCCCGTTCGATTGCTGGCTAGTGATAATTATACAACAACTAAAATCCAATGATGCAGTTTTAGTTTTCATCAAAATCATGTTTGGGACTCCTTTCAATATTTTTCACTAATCTTTAAAGATCTGGATTTGGCTATCTACGCACACTTTAAAAATTCACCCTGTATACTATGTGTTAAGTACAAGTAACGATTTAACCGTATAGTTCGGTAGTAGTACCAATTGGTACTAGACATGCAAACCTCCGCCGGCTCGGTTGTAGTACCAATTGGACCTCAGAGTTACGTCATACGACATCCTAATTTATAATTGCATTTTTGATTAAGCCACTTAAAAATCTTATGTATAGGCGTTAATTAAAACAATTAGATAAAATGCTCATACCTTAGCGCCATTAATTCTTTAATATTTAACCCTCAAGTTTACTAATTTTCATAAATAAAATCGAAGTGCATAAATGTGAAAATCGCCATCAACCATCATTCTTATTGTTTTTTTTAATTGTTAGTGTGTACCAAAACGATTATGCGAATCGATTAATTTTTTATTTCAACCTAATCGATTAATTTAAATTCGTTACTAAATTATTAGGAAAAATAAATGATAAATAAATGATAAATGATATTTATTTTGTAAGTAGGTTGTAAATAACACTTTTACACGTCAATATTTTTGGTCGTTATAAACTAGATGAGGCCGGTGTTTCCTAGCTGACTACCCTGAGAAGAAACACCGAAACAAACTCAGAGGTCAAGGTCTCTTTTAAAGTCCATACAATTGTACTGGTCAAATCATATGAGAACCATGTAGGTTGGTGTCTGAAGTGGTCTTTTGAGGAAAGTACCACACAGATTTGAGTTGACCTGTCCAGACAGTGCAAGCATTTGTCAGTTACCGAGTAGCTCAAACTTAGAACTTTAAGGAGCTCGTCGATTTGACGATCAATACTAAAGTAAGGACATTTGGGTAGGCCACATAAAGAACTCAAACCGCCAGACTAACAAGAAATGAACCCCTAACATAGCGATCTACATGGTCCTCACATTCACAATACGTTATATGAGGACCATGTCAGTGTCTGAAGTGGTCTTTTGAGGAAAGAACCACGCAGATTTGAGTGGACCTGTCCATTCATTGCAAGCCTTGGTCAGTAGTCGAGTAGCTCAACTTAGAACCAATAAGGAGCTCAACGACTCGACGAACAATGCCAATGAAAGGACATTTGGGTAGGCCACAAAAAAACTCAAACAGCCAGACAACGCTAAAAAAAAAAAGGAAAAAAAAATAGTTGAAGAGGAAAAAGCAATAATAACCCATATAGTCCTCATATTCACAATAGTAAATAAATTAAAAAATATAATACTTTACAAAGTAAGCATTCATGTCAAAATAAGAAATTGTAATAAAATAAAAAGAATACTTTAAAAAGTAAACATACATGTCAAAAGTAAACTAAACGAAAATTAAAACATGTCAAAGTGTAAAAATATAAAAGAAAAACACAGAAACAAAACAACAACATAAAACATTGGGCCATGTACACAACTGAAGCAGCTCAATCCCAAGCCTTCTTGTCCTCCAGATAGTCTTTAACTGTGTAAAAAGCTTTCTGGCATAGCTTACGTTTTATAAATACTTTGAATTTATTTATGCTTAGTTCTTGAATGCGGCCAGGAAGTTTATTATAAAAATGTATACATTGGCATCGAAAGGAACCACCTATTTTCTTGAGCCTGGTTTTAGGAACAACAAAATTGTGTTTGTTCCTAGTATTTATGCTATGGATATCACTGTATTTTTTAAACAGATTAATATTTTTATGTGCGTACAAGAGATTCTCATAGATATACTGAGAGGGCACAGTCATTATATTAATCTCTTTAAATTTTTCTCTGAGTGAGTGTCTGGGATTTAATTTATAAATCGCACGAATAGCCCTTTTTTGTAAAACAAATATTGTCTGCATATCGGCGGCATTTCCCCACAACAGAATTCCATATGACATCACGCTATGAAAGTAACTAAAGTACACTAAACGGGCCGTTTCTAAATCAGTTAAGCCAAGAATTTTCCTAACGGCAAATGCTGCAGAACTGAGTTTTTTTGACAGTTTATCTATATGGGGGCCCCACTGAAGCTTCGCATCCAAAGTGATGCCTAAGAACACTGTGGTATCTTCGGGTTTCAACTCTTCACCCTTTATTGTTAGAACAGTATTCACTTGTCTTACATGAGGTAAAGTAAACTTTATGCATTTCGTCTTCTTCTCGTTAAGTAGAAGATTATTAACATTAAACCAGTTAACTACAGTCGCAAGGGCACTATTTATATTGTCAGTAACCATCTGCTGACGTTTTAGTTTGAACAAAAGCGACGTGTCGTCTGCAAACAACACTATATCATATTTATCTTTTATGAGGTACGGCAAGTCATTAATATATATCAGAAACAGGAAGGGACCTAAAATTGAGCCTTGGGGGACCCCCATCCTGACTACCGATCCAGGAGACCTTTTACCATTGACATCAACTCTCTGAATCCTACCACTCAAGTATGAAGTAAGAAGATCCAGAGAGGCGTCCCGGATTCCGTAATAGTGCAATTTCCTGATTAACGTCTCATGGAGAACGCAATCGAACGCCTTGGACAAATCGCAAAAAATGCCCAAAGCATCGCATTTGTCCTCCCATGCATTGTAAATGTGTCCTAGAAGTTCAACACCGGCATCGGTTGTTGAACGACCCCTCGTAAAACCAAACTGTTTGTTATGTAAAAATTTATGTTTATTAAAATAATTTTGCATTTGATTTAAAATAAGTTTCTCAAAAATTTTACTAAAAGTAGGTAGCACTGATATTGGTCTATAATTGGAAGGGTCTGATGTACTCCCCGATTTAAATAACGGAATTATTTTACTATATTTCATTAGATCAGGAAACTCACCACGGTCTATACAATTATTAAAAATAACAGCTAAAGTAGAGGCTACAATGTGTATAATGGACTTAGCAAGGTCGACAGAATTACCCCATAGATCGGCAGTCTTTTTAACATTCAATGAGTTAAACGTTTTTACGATATCATTAGAAGTGACATGTTGGAATTTGAATTCGGCATCACAAACTGGAACGTTTTCTTTAAGTAATGCTTCTGCAGCCCTAGGTGATGAATCTAGAAACTTAGTTGTCGATACGGGAATCTCTGCAAAGAAATCTTCAAAAGCCGCGGCGACTTGCGAATCTAATTTAATTATATTGTCATTAATAGCAAGGCTATAATCACTACTTCGATTGCAAGACCTTCCCGTTTCGCTATTAATAATATCCCAAGTCATTTTTATCACATTACTACTATTTTTAATTTTTGCACTCAAGTACCTAGACTTGGCTATATAACAAACCTTTTTAAATAGTTTAGTATAATTCTTAACATATAAATTAAACTCTACAGTATTAATATAAGTTCTTTCTTCGTACAGCTCATAAAGCCGTTCTCTACTTTTATAAATACCAAATTTTATAAATAAATACCAATACGTTTAAGACATAAAATACAATAAGCTTTAATCATAATTATTATTTATGCTTTCTTATGTAATTCAAATAGGATTCTCTACAAACAAGAAAGAAATCTACTCAACAGATTATCGGACCCAAGGTTAATTTTCGCAGAATTGTCTATGTTATTCAAAATAAGAATGAAAAATATTTTATTCCTTTTAAATTACTGAGAGTTTTATTTTAGATACTTTCAGCTGGTTGCGTACGAAATCCAAGCTTATAGTTTATGTATTGTATGTTAAGTAGGTCTAGACAAATTTACAAAAATATTTTTATCTAAAGTGAGTAATGGTATCAGATTATTTTATAATGTTATGAAAATTGAATCTTGCTTTTTAAAATACTTTTAGATTTTTTCATCCTGCTCCTGAAACCCAATATCTAATACACAATATCAATAAAATTACACATACTTACCTACAAAATATATTTTCAAATTAAGGTTCTAAAACTATCTTCTAAAAAAGGTTATTAAGGCCAAATTCTACTTGGTAAATAACCTATCTCAATAAATTTGAATAAGTATTTTATGTGAAAATGGCATCGACTAGATTTTTCTAGTTTTTTGTTATGGGTGTTATTTTCATGGTTTATAGGGTTCCTAATCACGAATCTGTGATCAAATCCCATGAAAAAACAAAATCGGGTAAAGTGCGAGCCACTCAAAGAGTTCATAATTATTACCCACCGAATTTCATCTGAATCATTTCAAATGCGTGAGTATGCGTGACATGAGTGGTCCTTTGCTTTATAGAGCTTTTTTATTGCACATATTTTTTTTTCATACTTTCAACAAACATTCTATAATATAGAATAATTTATAAAAAAAAACTTATCACATTATCTAACATATCGAATTCAAATAACATTATATCAAAGTTCAAACCAATCCACTACCTAACCATACCATAGTCAATATAGAGATAAAAAAAATATGTGAAAATAATAAATATTTCTGAATCACGTCACGAGCGCATTCTGGTTCTGCATTTAAATTTTGAATAAAATTTTGGCGCGAAATCCGCACGGGTCCGATTAATTTGTTCAGTTGATTTTATTCGTTGATTTCCAAAAAAAGAACTATTTAAATTACTTTACAAAGCGCAAATATGGTTTTTATAAATGCTTATTGGATTTTATGATAAATAAAATATTTTGCGATATTTTTTAATAATCGATTTATGATAATTGCTCATATATATTTATCGAGTCGAACGAAATAAAAAAACCATCGATTATAATAATCGTTTTCCCACACCCTAGCATTAAAAAAATCAAAATGGCTGACGATTTTAAACAAAAATAAATTAGCGGTAATGAATATTACGTGTTATTGGATCTGTGTTCGTTTATTGCATTTAGATCTGGGCTTTTTCTTGTTCTTCACGATATTTAGAATCATAATATGTGTATTTGTAATAGTATTTACATGTGAGTGTGTGATTTTTGTGTGAAATAAAAACGTAAACAAACACAGTTGGCGCGAAACTTTGACTTTGGATACCAAAAAACTTATTACCGCTACATATTTCCTTAGAAATATGGATGAATTCGTCAAATAATCAAATGATGAACAAACCACTACTCCTCAAGTGGAGTTTGGGTTTCTGGAATTCATAATTTTCATGTTTTTTAGCAGCGAACACCACTGCCATCAAAGTTGAAAAGTAATATTTTTTTGTCATAATTGAACCGTATTTTAAATTAACTTGTGTATAGAAAATGACAAAGAAAGATCGCAAATATAATGAATATGTCTTGATTTTGCGGTTTTGCCTCTTTTTAGCAAGCGAGAAGGTTGTTTACATATATAATTTTAGCAAATCTAAGACGACTATCTTTTGGAAGGGTGTAGTAATGCGTATTTTAGACGCATTTTTAAGTTGACTGACGTGATTTGAACGATCTTAAGTTGAAATTTAAGATATTTCTCAATAACTTATCGTATAAAATTGCTGCAGAAACAAATTTATCACAGTTAATTAAGATGCTGAAAGTTGAGATAATTTCTGAAATTCATGTCGTAACATGCAACACCCCGTCGACTCAGCTAGTGTGTCAAATGTCAAAATCTTGTCGAGCAGAGTGGTTAATTATAAGATTGTTTAAAGGAATTTCAACACCTAAACAAACCTGGCAAGGTTTTTGTATCTAAATTCTTATAGCACATCAAAGAACCGTATAGCGCAACTAATAATATACAGTAAATGTGCTTAAAAAAGAATTAAAACACAATACCACATCATCTATTTAAAAGTACACGAAGCTCTCGAACTCATTCCAAACAAAACATCTGCTTTCACAAGCTTAAACCAATGATAAATCACCACTACATTTCAACATTAAAATAAAAATGAAAACTTGAAACAGAATACATTAAAACGTAACAAATTAACGACATCCACTGCCTCTGGGGCTGTCTAATAAATGAAGACAATTTAATCCGCTAGAAATACAAATCGCTTGTCTAATTTATTTTGCGAGTTGAATTCAGCGAGATTTGCCAACTCGTCTCTCTGGGGGATGGCACATGGATGTAAAGAAAAATATTGAGCTCTGTGCGTGGGTCGGTTTTTTTGGTCGAGCGTGTAAGTAGATTTTCTTACATTACTCCTGTGCCCCAAGTCTGCTATTCTTATAAATTTGTCATTCCAACGCGATCCCATTGTCATTTTGTTACGAGTTCGTAGTCTGCTAAATTCATAATGGTCGATCATTGGTCTGTCAATGGTCTCGAATTAATTTGTGATAACAGAGCTATTAAAAGGAATAACTGCACAATGACGTTCCAATATATAATAGGATAAATAGGGAAATCCTTATATATACAAAAAATACTATGACTGCAAACAATCTTTAAGCAATTGGATAAAACTTTTAAACTATGATGAAACAGAAGCACTACTAACACTTGTATCATGTTGCTGGTTTTCTGTCCACTGCTGCATGCTAGGTAGTGTAACAGTTTAAGCGCTGTAGGTATTATGGTAGTGTGGTGGCACGTCCTCACGTCCTCAACTTTATTCACATCTTGGAAAACTTATTATACACACACTCAAACCTGCTCACACACTACCAAACATACACATACAGTCATATACTCACACACTCACAAACATACACACACATATACTCACACACTCACACAAATAATTGTACAATAATATTTGGTATGGAAGAGCGGAATCTCCCAATACAGGCATTACTTGCTTAAAGGGAGGCTCCAATCACTAATTAAGTTCTTGCAAATATGTTGTAGAAATAAATGATTTTTGATTTTATTATTTTTTTATTAATGGTACCTACCATTAGAACGTCATTGTGCAGTTATTCCTTTTGATCCACTGATCAAAGGAACTGTAAAAGTTTTAGCAGATTACGTCTGTCATTTATTTGTCATTGTGTACGAGATTACCATTCTATGCCATTTCTTTCAATGGAGTGTCAGTGGTTGTCCATTGGAAAGTCATAGTGACGCTTTTATATTAGTAGATTACCAAACTTGTCAAAATCAACCATTATGAAATCAATGATAGACCATTCTGACACTATTGTAACAGCAGACTTCCTCAAGTCTGCTGGTTTACTGCAGGAGAGATAGAAACATACTGACACACGTTCAGCCAAATAGACGTACGGACAACGTAGAGATCAGAATCAGGGCTCCGCTTAAACAATTTTATTTTATCCTTTGAGGTGCGGTACGCTAAAAACTTACTTAAATACATTAAGCGATAGTTTAAATCAATTGGAGCTCTAGTTTTTGCTGTGTAGTTTGGAGTGGATCGCTAAATAATAATAATTAAGTAAAGACCAAAGAAACTGAAAAAGAGACTGTGTAAAAACCAATATGACTAGAAAGGTGGTGTCTACTGAGATGAAGATTAATAGAATAGAATACAATTAAACTAGAACACCATGACCTCATCCCACCGGCCCCTTCTGCTATAGGACATCTAGACGCACTGTAAGTGACCACCTACCACCTACCTTGTTGCTATTCCATAAATTCGTCTATAGAATACTCATAATTATGTAGTATAAGTTAAAGAATAGAGAGAGAAGATAGAATGATAGATGGGAATCAAATTACAAAAATATAAAAGAAGAAAATACGTTACATCGGCCACTATAAATTGGTTTGAGTGCAAAAGCACGTTGATGATAATGCTTAGCTAGCTCAATCTTGTTCTCAAATCTAGACTTCGCGAAAGCTTAGATCCCATAATAAGTTGCTCTTTTTGACCTTATTAAATTTGTATTAAGTAAACAGTGTGGTTCAGTAAATTCATTTATTTGTAACTACAACACCTAAATAAAAAGAAGAGACCTAATATAAAGAATAGAAATCTTAAATTCCACGTTTAAATTATATTACTCAGTCTTTAATTCAGACCGGTTACCTATGGTTGACAACAGATAAGTGTGGAAAAAGGGTCTTTCCTTAACATCTCTTAGTAGGTACCTGGACAAAAAATTGTGAATCGTTTTTCATTACTAGTATGACGATTACTAGTATGAGTATGGACCATGATAGATATCCATTCAGGAGAGCTTTATGTCATTTCTATTTTCGCAATTAAGTATGTCAATAAGTGTAAGCGGGTCGATGACCGTTATTCCACATTTGTCTGGTGTCCACCATAGTGCAGGTCACGTAAACGCGTTAGGTGTAATGCGCAGGATCATTCAATGTGGTAATGCAACACTTGGTGGAGGCCTTTATCCATCAGTGAACGTCCTCTTGTACAAACAATGTGTTTTACATATGCTTATTATGTCTTAACACCGCCCATAAGAAAAGCCATTGACCTAAATAAGTCTTTTTATATCTCTGGTTTCTGATCTACGGATCTGATTTCACCTGAAAGTACGTATCTCTTACCAACACTGTAAAAGACAAAGTAAATATAATATTTTAACTAAGCTGATAACACGCACACAAACTTCACTTAATTCTTTAACCAATAAACTGTTTCCCAAGAAAAATCGGTTTGATAACTAAATACCGGAGAGCAAATTGTCACTGACACAAAGTTCATGCCCACTTTGACTCAGATAACTTTATCAAGATGCACTGAAAATGATCAAAGACGGAAAGTTGGACGAAAGTTAGTAAATCGATTATTTTAATCTACCGTCTTACTTCGAACTTGTTCTTAAAAAATGACGCTCAGAAAAATCTAGGTTTGGTTTTGGAATGTTTTTTTTAGAAGTTTGAAATGGGTTTACCAATTTTGTTTCGGGAGGTACCTGTTTCGGATTCAGTGGGAGGAAACGTCCGGGTGTCAACACTGTGTGGATCGCCTGGAGGATACGGTGGAGCATACGGTGGAGGTCTGCCCTGCTTGAGTGGAGCAACGTATCCTCGTCAAAGCCCTGGTTCAATCCATGGTCCGGAGCAGTCATTTGATAATTACACATCCAAAAAAAAAAAAAAGGCATATCAATTTTATTGGTGTGTTATATAGAAGCTCGTGGTTAGTAACAGCCGGACGAGTCGACCTAAAGGTTACGAAGTCTGGTACGCTAGCTAATGCCGATCTGGGGATCAGTCTCCTCTGTGCCTCGGAAAGCACGTTAAGCTGTTCCAGCTGCCCTTTCTAGATCTTTATCAGTCGATACGGATTGTCAGAAGCCTTTTTTTTTCTGGATGGGAAGTCATCAAATGACTTCTCCCGCTCTGGGTGGAGTGGAAGGGAGTGTCAGACTCCTACTTACTAAAATCGGATCCTTCTATTGCCCTTTGCATTCCCGGGCCGCGGTGACTTTTTCGAACAAATTCGAATCTTACTGCCTAAACGTGATCTTTTTAGTGCCCTTCGTTCCCGAGCAGCGGTGACTCTTTCGAACAAATTCCGCAACAATTGTCAGAAGTCTGAAAATCTGACTCCAGTCTTGCCAAGGGTTAATCTTAACCAGTTTCTGAGTTGCGGGGGTCAGAAAAGCAGCTGGCCCACGTAAAATACTGGTACTTAACTGCATCCAGTACGACAAGTAGCCAACACTGATATGACGTCGAATCTACTCGTGTCGCGGAACATGTTGCACAAAAAAAAAGAAGTAAGTTATATATATATAAAAAATATCTACAGTATGTGGGTGGCTTAGGTTTTCCGTTGGTGCTGGCGCCAGCGCGGCGCGCGGCGACCGCTGACTGCTGGCTGCTCATGTCCCCTCGACACCCGCTTTCCGTCGAATGTGGGAGGCCTGTTGATTGAACAATACTATCAATTAAAATAATATTCTATGACTTGCTTGTTTTTTACATTTACATTGCACACTTTATGATTTCACTCACCCTTTATGCCTGGCCTACTCGCAATTCAGTACTTGCGTACAGTATCGAGATCACCATCAAGCCTCTCGCAGTGACAAGGAATGTGCGGCTCGACGTAAACATTATACATTGCAACCCGCAACTACAAAAAGAAAAAAAAAATAGGTTATCCAGGCAGCTTCTCTTATTATTCCATTAGGTATCCATATGATACGACACTCACCTTCTGTTAGTATCCTTTTAGACACTGCGTTTTCACTTCTGTGAAACGTTTGAAATGCACTGGCACGATATAATCGCACTTTAAAAACAACACTTAAATATTTTATGCTGAGTCATAAGACATCTATCACTCGCCGCTGCTAATAACAAAGTGATTATGTAATATGCTAAGCACCGTCTCATAGCGCAGGGAATCGTGCAAAACCGGTTTCTGTTTACATTCCGGGACGTATCACTGTGCAGTTCTCTAATTTTAATTTTATAGGTTACAGGTATACTTATAATGAAGTAGGTACTACATGTTTTTTTGTTTTTTTTTTGTCTATGTTTCTTGTTCCAACTGTTTAGTGTATTTATTTATTATTTATTCATAACAACTTATAATTTACCACATACTCCTATATATCTACATAACACAGAACACTTATATATTTACCTTAATATCTGCTACCTCACGGAGCTGATTTACATCCGTGCACTTCAGAAAGGTTCAGTTGAAAACCAGCGTCAGGCAATAAGTTGTCTGGCATTATGCTGAACTGAACCTATTTGGCGCAGCCGCAGGACACGCATTTCTTTTCTTGTTTTAGAATTAAGTTTTTATGGTGTGTATTTTGTGTGTCTCGATTGTGCCAAATAAACTCGTTTTCTTTCTTTCTTTCTTTTTCCAACATAGTTATGAAAAGTCTAACCAGATCTTATTATGTATGGATTTTTAAGGACTATAGTAACTGAGCGATTGGATATTCCGTGTATTTCACAAGACCCTGAGTAAGCATGGTATGTTATGAAATGGTCACCAATCCATGGTCCAACCTCGTTAAGCGTAACTTAACCATGTAGCATGTACATATACATAACAACTACCCAACAGACGTAAATAACTACAGCTATTGTTCCCATTTCCATCAATACCCGTAAACCTGAAACATGACTTGGACAACCAAGAGTTTATAATGAACTTCGGAACTGCCGGCTATTGGCCGCGATGACTGGCACTTACAACTTTGTTACATTACTCGAGGTGTACATTTCTCAGCTGTGCGGGTGGGAAACACTTTACGGTGGCTTTGAAACGTGCTTATATAAGCTGGAAATATGGGACTAGATTGATTTTAGTTGTTCGCTGTGGGTGAGTAAATGAGGTGGTCCCTTACCTATGATATTATTCTGTACTATATTTTGACGACTAAATATTATTATGATTTTATTTAGAACTGTAAAATTTTTCGTCTTCTTCTTTGAGTGCCACCTTCTATCGAAGGTTGGCGGCCATCATGGCAATTTGGACCCTCGACACAGCAGCTCTAAATAGGGAACATGGGTTTTTGTTGTACCATTGGTGCAGATTTTTAAGCCAAGATGTTCTTTCTCCTTCCTGGACTTCTTTGAATTTTGCCTACTATCTGCCAATTAGTTTAGAATTTTTTACAAAACTTACCAAAAATATCCGATCTTGGACTACACATTGGACTGCAAAGTTATATACTTATTACAAGCTGACCAGACTGGCTGTGGCAGTGACAGCTTGGTACAATTTGTATGGTATAAAGTAAAATAGCAGCTGAACTGTTAAAAGTCCAAAATATTTATTATGGATTTTGAATGTAGCGATCACTTTGCCAAAAGGTCCTCCACTTGGAAAACGTAAATTATGAGGTCGACATGATACTAACATCGAAAACATAAACGATTGGACAGATGTCTGGACCTCACGATTATTGAGTTGTGAGGTCCCAACCCAATAAAAACTATTATTAGAAGATTCTTATTTTCTAATAACCTTCTTTTTCAAATGTGAAAATAAAAGAAAAAATCAGCTCTAATACAGGGGTGACTTAGAAACAAAATAAAAGTTAAAATCAAATCAAGTTTAGATGGTATAAAGTTCACAGGCCCCTAATTCATGATAAAATGTCACTTAACTTTCTGACAATCATCTTGACGTATTCTGTAACCATTAACAACACTATTTAGCCAATTAAAAAAAAAACAATTCACATCCAGTAAAACAAACTCCGTGTTCCATGTTTGAATACGAAACGTGTTCATCAGTTGACTTGGGCGTCATTAATCAGATGTTTTTGCTTCGTCTAACCCGATGCGGGCCTGCAGATAAATTCCAACGAATTACTACAACACGATTTTCTTTTGGTAATCTCCGAAGACGAGAAAAAACTTGAGTACTTTTTTTTGCTGGCAATATATTTTTTGGCCTAATTGAAGTTACAAAGCGTGTCTGATTATTTTTTGAGAAAAATAGGCAATTGAGACCTTTAATCTAAATAGTTTTTCTTTATAAAGTTAATTCAAAATAGAATAGGTAAATCTTAGATGAATTTTCTTACGCAAAGCATTGTGTGTATCGCAGACGATTTAAATTGTTGTCTAAAATATTTTTCAAACGAAACATTTATTAGGGTCAAAAAATTAAACAAACCATTCTTCTAAATCAATTTGTTTACTAAGCAAAAATCAAAATATCAACGACTAAAATACCCAAGCTCTAGAACATTCCCTGGTGTATAGTGTTCCGTTTAAACTAGAGCCTCATGAATATGAATATATCTACAGTTCTTAGAATCCAAATTCACAAGTGTTCTGCTAGATAACACACATGTTGGTACCTCCCGATACTGTTTCTTGGAACATTAGTCTAAGATCTTGTAAGTTAAGTAGGAGCAAAGTGTATGTTGGATGAAACTGTTTGAATATAGGATCACTTAGTGCTTTCTGGGAATCTGAGAAAATGTTTCAATGTTCTTAGCTAAATATAGACTGAAATAAGCGTGGGTGTATTAATCTTTTGGTCCTTTGATCGTTCAGCTAAGTGGTGGCTTTTGACTTTAAGATTAAAATAAACTCTAACTTAGATACGTTTTATATTTTAGTGATACGTACTGTGTTATCGAGTTAATGGCTGTGGAGGTCTGGTTGGCAGCCGCTCTACGTTAAATACTAGTACTCTTCTGAATCTGATTTGACTGGAAGCTAACCCCAATATAGTTGAGAAAAGGGTAGGGTATGATGACTTATAGAATACTAAATACGTGGCCGGGTTCTTATAACTCATCAAAATGTAGGGGACAGCTGATTTTTTTTCGCGATTTCAGGTTTGGTGCCATCATAGTAAAAGTTTTTCATAATGTTGAGTACAATGATTTCTTAAGAAGTTTTAGTATCTTACAAATAACCCTGTATATATATTTTTATATTGCAGCATATGCTGAGTTAGGAACCTTTTTGGCTTCGCACTTATAAGCTGATACTGACAGCTTTTGTTAATTTATTCTTACTATTATTTTAATTTCTTTTTTTTTTAACCCTCTTAAAGGTCATCTCATTCTTTCTCCAATATCACTAGGTATTATCAGATTATTAATACAGCATTTTTCTTTGTTCCAGGTTACTTTTGGCACATCACGGATTTCCACTATGACCCCCTCTACACATCACAAGGCGACACTAGAAGACGTAGGTATAAAATGTTAAATATTAGTTTCAGAGCCAGTACCTTTGAACATCAGTTTTACATAAAGACAGTCTTATATAACGCCCGCCTGTCATTACTTCCTAATTTAAAAAGGCGCAACCAACACACAAGCAACGTAACTGCTTGTTAAGTTAGAAGAATTTGAATCCACGATTTATATTGTTATTATAGTATAAGCATCGTAAGAAAACATTGTCCACTTTTAGATAAGGCAACAAGGTTGTGTTTGCTACATCTGGGCCCCAAGTTTGCTATTACAATAGTGTCAAAATGGTCTATCATTGAATATATAATGGTTGATTTTGACAAGTTTGGTAATCTACTAATATAAAAGCGTCATTATGACTTTCCAATGGTCAACTGACACTCCATTGAAAGAAATGGCATAGAATGGTAATCTCGTACATAATGACAAATGAATGACAGACGTATGCGGTAATCTGCTAAAACTTTGACAGTTCTTTTGATCAGTGACCTACCTTTAGAACGTCATTGTGTAGTCATTTCTTTTAATAGCTTGGTTATCAAAAAGTATTAAGAGACCATTGACCGACCAATGATCGACCATTATGAATTTAGCAGATTACGAACTTTTAGCAAAATGACAATGGGATCGTGTTGGAATGACAAATTTATAATAATAGCAGACTTGGAGCCCTGCACTTCGTACGTTATTTTTATAGGCCAACTCATTTGACTGATCATGATTAAGGTTTTCATAGGCCAACTGTTGTACTAGTACTAGAAACCAAGTAACGCTTGAATGGGATTTACTCCTATTAGATAATTACTCTAAGAGCGTGTACGCCGTATGACATTTCATACTTTTCAAGTCACTATTTTGCGAAATGACTGAACCGATTTTAATGAAACTTCACACATATGTATAAGCAGGATACATAGGTCTTTTTTAAATGTCTTATTAAAAAAAAAAGATAACTATAAATTTATGTTTGTATGGAAAATTTAGCATGAGTCTAATTTAACTGTAAGACTAGGTATTTAACGAAAATGTTTTCAACTAACTTTTTAGACCTACTATGTATCCTGCTAATTTGTGTAAAGTAGCATTAAAATCGGTTTAGTTATTCCGGAAAATAAGGACTTGAAAGTTTGTATGAAATGCCGTACGCGTATAAACCAACGCATGCACGCCATAGACAAATTGTATAATTTTATGCTTTGTTTGTAATGGGTGGTTCAGACAGTGGGACTGGTTTAGTTATTTGTAAGTTTTTATTTATTTTTAATTTTCTCTCGCGTCAAAAACGAGCATGAATAAACACTTTTTCTTTCTTTTTTTCTTTCTTGTATACGCCGTACGGCATTTCATACAAACTTAAGGTAGGGACATAAAAATCTACATCAATTTTGCTTCTAAACTCCTCTGACTGTTTAAATCTAGTCAGAACTATATTTCATACAGTTTATATTATGCTTGATACGTTCCCTTTCACTCACAGTTTCTCGCAATGAGTCTAATGTATCAGTACAATAGGTAGGTACCTACCATGGACACAATTTGCCGAATAAAATTGTTTTCGATTTGGGTGTCCAATTTTGGTTTGCTTGTATCGGTATGGCAACAGCAATTTGTATGCAAAACAGCGGTTTAATTAGCGTTTTCAATCGCTGTTTGGGTAAATAGAAGAATTTTGTACGTTTTTGACTAATTGAATTTTTTGTTCGACCATGAATGAATAGTGGTAAAATTGAAGTACCTATCGTTGCTGTTGAAATAATTTGTAATAAAATATTGCACAGACCACAGTTTTGGTACGAGTTATTTTTATCAATTCATTCTTTCGTTGTTTTTAACCTCGGAAACCTGCTCGCTTAAAAGTCACTCTATAGTTAAGAATTATTGTAATTCATTTCCTAATTCTATAGTTCAAGTTCAATTACAGAATACCGAAAAGTTAGTTAGTTAAAGGGGTTCATACATTTTTGTATGTTGACCTGGCATAGTCACCAGCTGCCTTTTCTTTTTTCAAAATCGCGTCTTTCCACCGATCCTGTATATAATTATGGAAAGAAGACCCCGAAACTTATGTTAGTTCTCAGCTGAGAACTAACATAAGTTTCGGGGTCTTCTTAGATTTGACCATTTATTGGAAGAAACCTAAACCATACTTGAAAATAGTAATGTTAACGGTTGAGACAAGCTGAGAACTATTATCTGAATTTAATTATATTAATGATAGTTATTGTATTAAGCATATATATTAATGTCAATAGAAATAGATTATTTTATGGGCTATGTCAGCTTCCATACAAAAATGTTCAAACCCCTTTTGCGTACTGACCTCATAGTACGAAAAACGAAATCGAACATCCATAAATTTGAAGACACTGTAGAAGACATACATTCAAACCCTATCACAGAGGCCTGTGTCCTATCACTACAGCGTCGTAGCTTGATCTAATAGTCAGCAGTTATATTCAGAAAGTACCTATCTAACCACCTTTCCACACTAGATTGTCGTCGAGCAGACGAGCGAGGCAGCTCAGGCCACCATCGAGCGCTGGGCCGCTTCGGAGACTACTCCTGCGACAGCTCTCTGGAGCTGATCGAATCAGCCGCGCGGTATATGCGCACGAGGCATTCAGAAAACGTCGAGTTCGTGCTTTGGACTGGGTGAGTTTAATATGACAACATTATGGAAAGGTTCATATCTGACGGAACATGCGTCGCGTATTATCGGTCGCGTAACGCCAGAACAGACAAATGTATAGAAGAACACTTGACCTTTCACACTCGACGCACTAACGTATCATCGGTTGAATGTGAACGGTCAAGTGTTTTTCTATACATTTGTCTGTTCTGGCGTTACGCGACCGATAATACGCGACGCATGTTCCGTCAGATATGAACCTTCTCTATATCATGTCAAGAGACGGCTTCAGAGCTTCTTAGCGACCGTCCTGTCCCTGAACGTGCCATAACCGTGCTTGGTGACCGTATTACGGAAGTGAAACTATTCACTTCCATAATACGGTCAACAGGACCTCATTACTATCGAAAGATTTTTGACATCTTAATAACACCAAGGAAATTGCTCTTACTTTGATAAAGCATTAACGTTCAATAGGTGCTATTAATTATCTACAAAGACGTAGAATACATACACAATATATTACATCACACGTTGGATTAACCCAAGTGCATCTGAACCTGTACTTTGTGGGAGTTGATACATGCCACCGAGGATGCAAATAATATAGTCTCCTACTGGGCCCAAATAATGTAAGGAGTTAACCATCGATTCTAAAAGAAGAAGAACGGGAAGAATAGTACGCATTGACTTATCATTTCGGCAGTTTAAGTTCTATGTCTCATGAACCTATGAATGCGAGAATTACTAGAGACATTGCAGTGAATCGGCCAAATTCGCAAACCAAAAGGATGAATCTAGAGACCTAAGTCACGAGTATATTACACTTCGGCCCACTTCTTCCTATAATTTAAAATCTACATATTTAACCTACAAACTACTAATTTTGCGAGTCTTGTTAGATTTAGTGAGAATCAGACAGCGAGATCTCTAATTCCTGAAACAAACCTGAATAAAATTTTGTCCAACACGGATGTTGAACTCGGGACTCCATTTTAAATAATATCAGTGCTATACTAAGACAAACATGCAGTTCCAGAAGGCCATCATAAACCTGTGGTTTTAAAACTTTTATGTTTATGACAAAACCCTCCCTTAGACAGTCAGCTGACATAGACACATTAAAAATGGTTTATTTTGCACTGTGTCAGTCGATTGTTGGATATTGCATTACTGCATGGGGTGGTGCTTTCAAAACGAATTTCCTTAGGGTAGAGCGAGCTCAAAGAGCCGTACTTAAGGTGATGTCTAAGAAACCTTACTTATATCCAACCAAACAACTTTACGATGAATGTAAGGTATTAACAGTTAGACAGCTATTCATATTACAAGCTGTCCTTAGAACTCACAGAGTCATGCCTAGATCCGACCCAATGAAACGCACTAACGTCCCATCAGGTGTTACACATAAAACTAAATTTGCCGGACGCCAATATTACGTTATTGGTACCACATATATAAGAAACTACACAAAACACTAAACATACTTGATTTAAATAGACATACGTTAAAACGCAAAATCACTCTATGGCTACTACAACAGGACTACCACACAACGGAGGATCTTCTTGCTTACATCTCGTAAAAATACAATAAAAAAAATCCACGCACAAAAATCTTCACACATATGCACGCACAGACACACACATCTACACGCACACACACCCACACACACTCACATCAACACGCACATACACAACACACTAAGTAACCTATCTAAACTTATTTCATATTATAACTTATGCTGCTAGCTTATGTAACACCGACACTGTTTCACTTGTTACAGAATTTCAATTATTTAGTGTCCCATTTGGTTGAACCCCATCTCTTAAGATACAGGCTAGACCTAGTTTAAGGGATGGAGTCAATAAAATTGTGCTTAAGTTGATAATTGTAAATTTATAATCTTTAATGTATACAGTGCAATGTGTCCTTGTTTTATGAAATAAATATTATTATTATTATTATTATTATAAAACAAGTTTAGTACCCTGTGAAAATTGCACAAACATCTAGATGGGTATTATGGCAGAACCAGAAATAATCTCAATTCAGTTATTTATTTTAAATTAAATTTTAAAACATTCGTTTCAAATACATAAGTAAAACATTCGTTTCAAATAAAGCTTAAATTTACACGTGTAATTCCACGTTTCAAAGTGTTGATATCTATAGAGAAGATCGTGAAAAAAACTCCATTGACACTATCTTAAATGAATTATTAAACCAAGATAATTTGTATATATGGCACACACAATGATGGAACAAATGTTATATAACTTAATTTCAAAACAATAACGATAAATAGCCCACAGCTGCACCAAATAGGTCCAGGTCAATGAAATCCCGACAAGTAGAAGTTGCTTGTCACTGATTTTCAATCGAAACCAGTCCTCTTACTTTCCTTTAATCAGTGCATATTTTGTGAAATTATATTTTGTCTTAAGTTTCATCTCTAACCTGATATTTTTTCTAGCGACATCATAGCCGCTCGCTACACAGGGAACGAGGATGACAAGATCCAGGCCATCAGAAACATGACAGACCTGCTCAGCAGAACATTTAGTTCACACTTCGTGTTCCCAGTGTTGGGTCACTTGGACCCCGCGCCGTCCGAGAGCCTCACCAACTTGTGGATGCACTGGCTTCCCTTGGAAGCATTGCAGACTTTTAAATATGGTATGTATTTTTTGGCTAATCATAGTCATCATATTCATAATTCTTTCTTGTCCTTATTCCAACTGATTTGGGGCCGGGACAATATATTTTTTCTTCCAAATTTCTCTATTAGTTGCATAGCTTTAGTCAACTTTTAACCTTTTAAGACATAACATTTTTAATCAGTCCATCTTTTTACTCTTTGGTTTGTCATATTTACTCTTTATCGATTTCAAAGTTATATTATGATTGGAATCTTTTTTATTCGGTCAGTGGATGCCTGACAATTTTAACATACCGAAACACCTCCGTAACTCGAAAAGCACGTTAAGCCGTTGGTCCAGGCTGTCATTTGTGTTTGGCAGTCGTTACGGATTGTCAGAAGCCAGAATCTGCCTCCAGCCTTGCCAAGTATTACCGTGTTACCCAGTGAATGGGTTGAGGTCTGATAGGCAGCCACTCCACGTAAAATATTAGTATTTAGCTGAATCCGGCTTGACTGAAAGCTGACTAAAATGTATTTGGGAAAAGGCTAGGCAGATGATTATAACTGGAGTCTTTCACCACTAATATTTATTTTGCATAAAATATGGATGCCGTTTCTCTACACTCTCGATTGTGGATATTTAAGAAACCTTTTCAAACGAATCTGAATTAAACTGGCTTTGTATTTTTTTCTTTTGACATATTCTTTTTCTTCCTTATGTCTTGTTTGTACAAAATTATCTAGGCAATAACATTTGATGTAGCCACTTATTCCAAATGCCATGTACGTAAATAATAGTATCGCTGCATCTAATAACAACATACTAAAAACTTGTGCTATACTGAGGTAAAATCCTATTAAAACCTGAGCTCCCAGGAAACTAGATTTTAATAAAGCCAACC
This sequence comes from Hecatera dysodea, assembly GCA_905332915.2. Classification (NCBI taxonomy): domain Eukaryota; kingdom Metazoa; phylum Arthropoda; class Insecta; order Lepidoptera; family Noctuidae; genus Hecatera; species Hecatera dysodea. The sequence continues at coordinate 5,667,409 of HG995289.1, read as the reverse complement.
AGATACAATCCAGTTATAATCCTTCAAAATAATACTCTCTGCAATCAGCCAGGCAGCTCTGTAAGAACATAATGCCTTATTCTAGATGCAAGGGGCTTTGCGAACACAGCACACTTTGAAAAATGGTAATAAAAATATTTTAGTTGAGGAGATGGCGTAGATACACATTTTTTAGGACATGATTATTACTGGTCTTATTTTTCAGTTCCTCGTCTATTCAAACACCCAAAAAGATGGACTTTACCTAGTGAAAAAAAAAAACAATTACGGACTAACTAAACCGAGGTTGAAATAGCGCTTTTAAATGTTATACAAAACTAAATTACCCTCAATTAATCTAGAAGCTTATTATAATCCTTCAAAAATATAAGTTTTATTATTAGTCTTGCAGGTTCATAAGAACATAATGCCTTATCATAGATGCAATGCAAGGACTTGAAACAATGCAGACTTAGAAATATGCTGAAATACGAGTATTATTTTTTATCCCTCGCCATTTTGGTCGGAACTGAACATTACATAAAGTTTTAACTCTACTGGTGTCAATATAGCGCTTTAGTAATATATATATATATTTATTTATTTATTCAGATAACCATTGATCCATTTAATTGTTAGTATATACTTAAGAACTATGTTTTAGTAATGATTAACCTTGGTATACAAGAGTAATAAATGTTGACGGTAAACAATATTTATTTAGTTAAAGTTTAATTCCGTGGCGATTATAATTGTCCTTACAATAAGGCGGACACCTCAAAAACAGAATGTCTTATTCTAGATGCAACGGCTTCGCAAGCACTGCAGGCTTTTAAATATGGTGATTGTCTTGATGTCTTTAGACTGCAACGCCTAAACTTTTCTGCCATCAGTTTTAAGTTACTGCCTGTCTGCTTGATAAAAGTTTAAAGTTCCGGAAGTCGACGGGTAATATGAAACAGGGAGTTTGCTAGACGAAACGGCGTATTTGGCGTTTTTATTGTACGCTCTTTGTGCTTTATTCTTGTCTGTTTGAATTTGGTCTTGATCTGAGTTCGATAGTGTTTGAGATGTATAGGTAATGATGAATTTGGATGAGAAGGCAAACATTGTTGATACCATATGAAGGGTCCAATGCAATAATGGTGCAAGTCCATTTTTGTAAAAACGCTAAGTAGGCACGTCATACAGCCACTGGATATTTGTAGTTGTTAATCTCGTTAACAAACTCAGCAATATATAACTTACATCCGAGATTTTCGAAATTGGACGCTAATATTAGATAAAAGGACAGTACTCAATCAAGACCTGATTTTTAAGAATTACTTAAAATAGTACCATTTTCTTCCTAGTACAGTAGTAAAAATGTGCTGTAAGAAAAAATGTATTATATATTCATATCGTTAGAGACAAGTCGTGTTTAACGATATGAACATATAATACATTCCTTTTACCAAATAATAAATTTAAAAACGCAATTATCTCAAAACGAGGTAACAAGGACATTAATTATCACTATTGCAGTGGACCCTTTATATGTTTTACTTTGCAGCTTTTGTACTATGAGAAACCAAGTTCTTCTATTAATCAATTTAATGTTTTTTGTTTGCCTTTATCTTTAGCTCAGAGCCAATTAGACTCATCTAATCTCTCAACCCAAACCCATTAAAACTTCTGCTGTGTTAAGCTGTGTGTGGAATATTTGACACGATCTGTACCAAGAGGAACCGTTTCCGTAGTCTCACTGCTAGATTTACTACTTTAAGGGTACTAAACAATCTAAGCTAAGCTAAATAAATAAGCATCAATATCATCATCATATCGCCCGTTTCTTGACATTAACTTTCCCTAAACATTCCCAAGACCCTGACCTTTAGCAGTACCCCAGCTGCGTAACTCATAAAATCATATATTGTTTCGTGATAAAGAAAGGAACTCCAGATCCATTGCTTCATATGTTTATAAAATCTTCTGTCCGATGACATAAAACTCGCAATGAATACGGTTGCAATGTCAAAATGAAAGCATGTCGACCGATTGCGTTCATTTTTTATTTATTAGCTAGTTTCTGCCCGCGACTTTGTCCCCGTGGAATAGTTACTAGTGTGGTTTCTACGTTGATGGGAGAAGTGGTGGGAGGCGCCCAACGTGACGGCACAGTGGTGGCATACGCGTGAGCTGCGCGCGATACTGGACAGTACTTGGCAGTGCAACATTACTTTATTTTTCTAATGTAAAAGTAGCTTAAATGACTGGACCGATTTTGACGGGACTTTCATTGGCTGATGTAATAAGGAGTCTTATTACATCAGCCAATGAAAGTCCCGTCAAAATCGGTCCAGTCATTTCAGAGATTAGCCGGAACAAACAGACAGGACAAAAATATATTACAAATGGACGCTCCAATTTTAATTATATGTATAGATGTATAGATTAGGCAGCTGATCATCGGTCCATCTTGTGGAAACCCTATTTATAACCAATATATTTTTTCATTTAATAGGTGGGTACTACACGATAGAACAGAAACAGAGCAAGCTTCGGATAGTGGCGCTGAACACAAATCTGTTCAGTATCCGGGACTCAAACAGCGTGCAGGCGAGGAAGCAGTGGGAGTGGCTCGATGCTGTGCTGGATAAGGCCACTACTAATAAGGAGATGGTAAGTTCATCCACCCATACAGCCATATGCTTACAAACCCATATGAAAATAGAACACGCATCTGTAATAGAGGGAAAGAGGTCAGCACAGGACGGCCACTTTTAGTTTGTTGCTGCTATATCGAGGTTCAAGTTAGGACTTGATAAGTTTTAATAAATGAGGTATTGATTTTATTTGTTTAGCTTCGTCAAGTCGTTTAGGCCACTGGTCGTGGAAAAACATCCTTCAAACAGATTGGGCCAAAAAATATGTTTATCATCAGATAGAAGAATGACGATGGTATTTTATTTTTCTATAATTCTGCCTCAATTATATGAGACTAGCTTTTGCCCGCAACTTCCTACGCGCGTATCTTGGTTTTTCCTTTCCTCTAGGAATTTCCCCCCTCTATTGGGGGGAAATTCTCCCCTACACTACCCAAGGACATGCCAAATTTCAGCTTTCTACGACCAGTAGTTCGGGTTTTGCATTGTCTGTCAGTCACTCAGCAACAGAAGAGTTTTATACGTTTATTGATAAAATCATAAACGCCCCAGCTGGTTAAATTTTCTACCAAACCCCAGTCGTTTTCGAAACACATCATGAAAACCTTTTGACAAACAGAATAACCTTTACTTCAAAGTTTAGGTACCTGCCTCAAAATAGACCAAAACCACAAATCTGACATTTCCTCCAAACAATTCTAGTTTGGAACACATTGCTATTGTATAACACATCGATTGACACTGAACAAATAAAATATTTGCTAAGTATGTAGATTTTGCACAGCGAGTCTTGTTTATTCATTGTTTCGCAAATAGCCATGATTTTTCAGTTATATTTTATTTTCGTTTTCAAATATCAATTGATGTGGTAAATAATGTTTTTGTGAATGTTTTATTTTTGTTTAGTTCAACGGGAATATTTGTAACTTTGATATTTTTTGCTGTGCTGTTATTACAAAGCAGAACACAAACAATGAAAAACACTTTGAGTTATGCCTACTTTTTATTATTTTGAGAATCAGACAATGAAAGCGAGATCATTATTTTATCCATATCTATGGTTGACTAACATCCAAAATCCATCAAGGTTTGTGATCGTGTTCGCAGTATAGTTAGTTGTTGTTAAATTAATTGATCGCCAATAGCAAAACACGATAGGTACGGACACTGTGCTCTAAACACAGATTATTGACGCGGCTCAGAAGGCTGCCCAGCTTAAATGGGACTAAGCTGGACATTTTCACTGCATGTGCATCGAATGGTGGGCCCACAAAACACAAAATTGGTGCCCTGTAATTGCGAAACAGGGCAACCACGAAGGAGATGACGGAGCGACTTAAATGTATTTGTTAGCATTTGGCAAAAACTGGCACAGAACCGGGAACCGTGGAAAGAATAGAAGCACGCCTTGCCCAGCAGTGGGACAGTTTGGGCTAGTTGGTATAACAATATGGTTGATGAAATAAACCACAACCCCCTACAACCTTAAAGGAAACACGTTAGATACATAGCACCTAAGGTAAATAATGTAATTGATTGAAAATTAAGACTCCTTATTATTATTCCTATAGTGTGTGCCTACGTGTGCCAAATGTAAATGATCTCTTTCTTTCTTTACCTAAAGAAAGTAGCTTTACTTATAGAAGAAGTTTTATATTTGTTCCAAATTGTATCCAATTCTATAGCTAAGCCTTGACTTTCTAATACAACTACATAGCGTGTTAGACCATCCATAACATAGATTTACAATGCCACACTTATCCAACCCTTGATACAAAAAGTCTGATTTGACGCATACAAATTACAAACAGTACTTTGTAAGCTTCCTTCATAAATATGCGCACTTCAGCCGGCTCCGTTTCAAAACACGGCTTTAACAAGGAGTGGTGGAACTACATAGTGGTCCGGTACCGGAACTGTAGGAAGTCCGGCACGGCCGGCCCGGTCCGGTACGGCCGCCGCCCTGTAATAAATTACAGATTAGAAAATCGTTAATCTAATCGCTTCGCCTTAAATTGCTGTTGCGGGTTTTTAAAGACTTTGTTGAATCGAATTGGGCGTTGGATTATGTGCCATTTGTTCGAAGTGCAAGAGTTGAATATCTATTGTTTATTTTGTGCTAAATGTGGCTAAAATGGAATATAGAAGGAACTGCTTGTGCGGAAGGTTAAATCTGTGGTATTTAAAGGGTTGGGTCTAATAGAATTGAGGTTTTTTTTTTCAGTTTAGTGAAATTATCTGTCAGAGTCTTTGTTGCCTGATAGATATAATAATAGATGAATCGTGCTCCAACGTATGTGGTCGACGTTTCAGCCTCACTTTCATTTGAATGAGATAGTGATCAAAACAAACGCGAGATTATCAATAATACAAAGAAAAGCCATGCATACCTAAAAAGCTATCAAAAGGCACATGCACTCCACAAAATATATCCCAATAATAAAGCCTACAACACTACATTCACAAAACAACTGATATGAATTCCTCGTCCACAATTATGAATCATGTTGGTCGGTTGTAATTCACAGGCGTAAATAGCAACCGTGCACCATTGTGTGGTGGGTTCCAGTGAATCAACTGCGAACATAATTTTCTATGATTTGGCTGTCGATTCATAAAGTAGGTAGGATTTGGTTCGTGCATGTTATGTTCCGTTGGGGTGTGTTGCAGCTGGATTTTGCATTGGCAATTAGGGAGGTATGTTGTTCGATCTTTGCTTTGCTTTGCCAGACAAACATGTGGCTGACCTATAGGTTTTCTATCTGTCAAATCTTTTTGGGTTAGTTCTTGGAAAACGTGCTCATTCGTCGACCAAATCATCGCTTACCATCATGTGAAAAAGTAGTAATACGCGAGCCAATTGATTATATTAAAAAATAACTTTAACTTGTCTGACTTTGGAAAAGAGATGCCATAAAAAAATCAAGTTTAGTTTTTCCAACATTTTCCTCAATTATAATCGAACTGTTACGAAAATCAGCCGTTCTCAACTGTTGCGCTTACCAACTCTTTCCGTTCGTATTTACATAGAAAATGGTGTGGTTCTATTCAGTTAACATCTCATAGCAAAAACTTAGATCAAGTGCTGTCTAATGAACTATCAATCACTAGCATTAGAAGGAAAAGAAGTTTTCAGGATGATATGCTTACAGAATGGGGCCCCAAATCTGCTATTTTTATAAATTCGTCATTTCAACACGATCTCATTGTCATTTTGCTAAAAGTTCGTAATCTGATAAATTCAGAATGGTCGATCATTGGCCGGTCAATGGTCTCATAATACTTTTTGATAACCGAGCTATTAAAAGAAAGGACTGCACAATGACGTTCTAATGGTAGGTCACTGATCAAAGGAATTTTCATAATTTTAGCAGATTGCCACATATGTCTGTCATTCATTTCGTTCAAATTCGAGTGTCCTACCAAACTTGAAAAATCAACCATTATGAAATCATAGATAGACCATTCTGACACTATTTTAATAGCAGACTTGTGCCCCTAGCTGGCTGTAGAATGTTCTACTCTAGTTGATGAGTCACACAAACGCATTCTTTTGCGGGTTCTAATGGCGGCGCGTCACAGAAATCTATGTAATTTATAAGAACCATATTACTGGCAGTTTATTTCTTCACCAACTCATGCACGATTGTCTCCTTCGATATACTTACGAGTAGTTTAAAAAGATACACGGTTCGTTTTAAAATGTCAGTCTATCAGCCAATAAGCCAAGATGATGTTGTGCTCCATGATCGAACAATGAGGTGAGAAAATGGTCAAAGGAAAACATATCAATAATGATTAAAAAAGATGTCAATTGTCAAAAGTCCAAAACACATGAGGTCGACATGCGCTACCAAAATGTCATGTGATCAAATAACATTTTATTTACAATATTTGAAAAATAATTGATAGAATTAATCTTTCTCTATATTCTCAAATATAAATTCAAGGCTGCTATTTTAATGGTTTTCCTAAGGTGTACGCTTTGTGAGGTTTTCCCACTTTCGTCCTTTCCCACGTTCGATGTTCTCGTAATGACCACCATAAGAGTTAAGTTTAACGAGAAGCTATAAATACCTTACTACATTGTTTTGCCTGTTTAGCATCTCTGTATGTTTCAGCTTAAATACCTACATGTATGACAGTTTCATGTGCTTACTAAATTACACCAAGTATACACTCAATTATCAGCATTATTATAATAATTAAAATCATCAAATGATTTCTTCCGCTCTGGGTGGAGCGGAAGGGGATGTCACTCTTACTGATTAAAACCCACCCGTGTTCCTCCTAATGCCCTTTACGTTCCAGGGCAGCGATGATTCTTTCGAACAAATGAATTAATAAGAAAAACGAAACCCTAGCAAGCCCTGACCCTATAGGGCCCCGACCTACTACATACCTACAATCCTACATCTCATACAGTGTCCTAGAAAATAAAACCAAAAAATGTGGCAAAAAACACAAAAGAAGTAAAGAAACACTCGTATTAGTTTGATTCATAAATACACTTCTGCAGCTAAATCATTAATCTTTGTCGCGTGCGTGATTATAGTCAGAAATATCCCCTTTTTGTATAAATCACATTTCTTCGCTAATATATTCTGACTACGAAAGGTAACGGAACAATTTTGATGGTGAGAAATGTTTGAGGTTAATCGAAAACGTGAAGTGTGATTTCGACTAATACGATAAGTGACGAATTTCTTATTTGAAGAAAATAATGGTTACGAAAACAGCGACGGAAAACTACGTCATATTCTACACTAATATTATAAAGAGGAAATATTTGATTGTTTTCTTGTTTGTTTGCATTGAATAGGCTCCGAAACTACTTGACTGATTTGAAAAATTCTGTCACTGTTAAAAAGCTACACTATCTCCGGAGAACATAGGCTATATTATATCCCCGTATTCCCACGGGAATGGGAACTACGCGGCTAAAACCGCGGGGAGATACTAGTACGAAATAGAAGCTCTCACGAACAATCGCGACCTACGCAATAGGTGTCGCACGTGTTTTCCTAAAACCGTGTCGAGTTCTTCTGTCTTCAAAAAGATAGCAAGCCAAATACAAAGATACTCAATGAGTTAAAATACAAAAGCTATAATCAATAAGAAAAACAATTGCTTTTTTATCACTGTTAATAACACTTCAATCAAGTAGGTACTTTAATTTTACACCACAAAAATCCGTTCATCCTTTTTAACAATATTATCAATAAAACGTCAAAAACACTCATTAAGCAGCGCAACCTTATCACCATCCATCGTAACGACATCATAAAGCAGAAAAAGGATTTACCAAACACATTTCAGACTCAAAGATACGGGTGTTCTGACTTCTGAATCTGATATGTCAGAAGTCAGACCGTGTCGGAAAATTCAATTTATTCCGCCCATACTGTCAATACATCCTGAGCTGGGGATTTAAAGTCAATTTCATATATGAAAATGTATAGTCCTTTTGTTCGGTATGCTTGAACACTCTACCCTTTTTGGTGGGAGACCCTCAAAAGGAATAGTCGATAGTTGGGTTTAAGGGCTGAGTAAACGGCAGCCGAATAGCGTAGTTAAAGTTGAATGGAACGATTCTGCGATTTGAATGGATTACCATTATGGTTGGGAAATAATTTTAAAGTCTGAGAAAATTTTGTCGCTGATAACGGGCTCACTATGAACTGAGAAAAAGGAAATTTTTCATTATGACATATAACTTTAGTTTGACTGACTATAAAAGGAGATATGTACAATATATTACTGAGAATCATTATGGAAAATTTTATAAAATAGAAGTGCTTCTTATGGGTCTTAATTTATCTACACTAATATTATAAAGAGGAAAGATTTGATTGTTTTTCTGTTTGTTTGCATTGGATAGGCTCCGAAACCACTCGACCAATTTGAAAAATTCTTTCACTGTTGGGAATCTACACTATCCCCGGGTGACATAGGCTATATTTTAGCCCCATATTCCCACGGGAACGGGAACTACGCGGGTGAAACCGCGAGACGCTGCTAGTTATATATAAATATTGGTTTTATTCAAGGAAATATAAGAAAACTCTCTTAAAATTTTGAAAAAAGTTCTATGCGTTTTGTTACGTACATATATATACATCACAGAAAACCTATAAAAATGTATTAGGTATAGTTTAAAAGTGACATGTTAATAACATATAACTCGTTCGGTACCCTTTGCGTGACCATAACAAAATATCAGGTGTTCATAATCTAGTCTATTTATGAAAACTACTCGAACCTGTCAACTTCACTCCAGTTCGAAGTATCCTTTTCAAAGCGGTACCCTATCTCATTTTCCTTGACAGTTTTTTTGTTTGTTCTAAAAGTACGTGGAATTATTGTTGTTACAAAAAGTTATATGACAATATCAAGATAAAAAAAAACTAAAAAAATAGCTGGAAAAACCAAATAATATACCAAAATCGCTGAAAGAAATTAGGTCACAGCCAAATTGTTCCATAAAAGTAATCGCTGAAACGCTGTGCCATTTATCACGAATTAATTTAGGAAACAAAATGGACAACATCAAACATTTAATTATAACAGCTCAGTCTTAATCGGTTGCTTTATTACTAGCTCTAAACGATCCTTGGACAGTTACAGAATTAATGGCTGAAGAGTCACTTCCATACCAAGTGTGTTTTATATCCACTAACGTTTTAATAACCACTAACATTTTATCATTCATTGCCTCGCCGTCAGAAATAAGTCTCCGGAGCGAAATTACTATCTTAAAATAAAATATAGGTACTTTCCATTTAATCAACGGTTTCCCAACCAAATATTTTGCAACTAAAATATCTTGCAAAGTACACAAAATCTTTATAAAAATTCTCCGCCCTCAGTTTTGCAATTCCGTCTCTCGGAAGGTGCACAAGATTTTCAAAGTATCAGTAAAAGATAAAATTTTATGCTTGCATTATAAATTCGGTTCTAATAGAAAAATTTATGTCACACAACTTTATGCAATCGAAGCTTCGTGCACTGGCAACACTCAATGTCTCAATAAAACTTACAAAGATTCCATTTCGATTTTATGGAAATGTGGCACACTTTTGTTGTACCTACAGGAAATCTGTGTTCTTTGTATGGAAGTGAGCACGGTTTAAATAAGAATATTCAAAGCAAACGATACATGGTTGCATTGTATTATGTGTACATCAAGTTGATGTCCACAACTGCGCTTCAAAGTCTGTATTATGCGTAGTACGGGTGGGAAAATATGTTATACTAGCAGCGCCCCACGGTTTAACCCGCGTAGTTCCCGTTCCCGTGGGAACATGGGAATAATAAATAGCCTATGTTACTCAGGGTGAATGTAGCTTTCCAATGGTGAAAGAATTTTTGAAATCGGTCCAGTAGTTTTTGAGTTTATTCGTTACTTAAAAAAATACAAATCTTTCCTCTTTATAATATTATGTATAGATGATTCGCACCAGCTTCTTGTGAAAAGCCAGTAACGCCTTGGTCTTCCATTAACGATCTCACGTAGATAGAAATGTTACCGAAGTAATTTGCAACGTCTGGGCACTTTAGTTGCACCCAAGCTGTTGTCTCGTCTTCCCCGACGCCAAATTACAAAGTAGGCTGACTGTGACTGCTATGAAAATATTAGAGGCGGTCTATTTCCAGAGAGCGAATAATATGCGCCCATTCAATCTTCCATAACGAACACATCTCGATATTGAAGACTCTACAACCCGCTGCAAATGTTTTTACACTATAATAATTTGCATTAAAAGGCTGTTTATTTAACGCTAAGCGTAAACAAATAAAATTAGGTGCTTCACAATAAAAAGCGTGTAAGATCTAAGAATGGTTTTATCGCTAAAAGCAATCTTAAACAAACAACTTTTGAATGAATTTTATCATGTTTAAATATTTTTTTTTTATTCAACAGGTTTACATTGTTGGCCACGCAGCCCCAGGGTCGGACTCCCGACATCCCTACGACATGTCTGCGGATGCCAACGCCAAGTACCTACGCACAGTCAGGCGGCACGCCAAGATTATAGCGGGACAGTTCTTTGGTCACCTACATGCTGACACGTTCCGGGTTATTTACGATAATGGTAAGTAAAGATTTGTTGTTTTTAACCAACTCCTCAAGTCGACTGTTTTATTTTTTCTGTGTACCTCATAACTTTTATACTTTTTGTATTTTTTTGTTTAGAAATCGGTTGTATTTTTTTGTGAAAAGCTTTTTTATTTAAGTTAAGAAGAGACCAGCGATTTTTTTTTTGGATGGGAAGTCATCTAATGACTTTTCCCTCTCTGGATGGAGCGGAAGGGAATGTCAGACTCTTACCGACTAAAACCCACCCGTGATCCTTGACTCTTTCGAACAAATTATGCAACTCTAGCAGGCACTGACCCTATTTACGTTGCTGACAGCTCTTTGAGGCGCGCGTGAAACACGACGCGCCGTCGACCCAGCCTGGTTGCTATCGGACGGCGAGCCACCGACAGCTCGCCATCTGCAGACCCGCACCTACGGTGGCCTGAAATCGCCTTGTGTTTCCCGACCGACGCTCGGTGCTTCTTTTTCTGTTGCGGTGGCTGGAGCGTGAGGGTTCCCTCTCCCGCACGCGGTTCGCCTCCTCCTACGCCAGCATTATTATCCCGCCGCCGATCCACTCGACGAGGACATGGCGTTGTTCCGCCCAAGCAGGGCAGACCTCTCCTTATGCTTCACCGTGTCTTCCAGGCGATCCACAGAGTGTTGACACCCTGACGTGTCCTCCCGCTGTATCCGAAACAGATACCTCCCGAAACAGCCATGTCCAGTGAGCTCCTGCGTCAGGCGGAAGGTGAGGACGCCGTGGCGTCTGTCCAACCACTCCTCAAAGAGGTTACTTATCGCAATAAAAAAAATGCAATGAAGAGCTCGTGGCTAAAGAATAACAGCCGCACGGGTTGATCTTCAAGGTTAAGCAACGCTTGCCAAAGTTGGTCTGTGGAGGGGTGACCATCTTAACATACCAAGGTTCCTCCGTGCTTCGGAAAGCACGTTAAGCCGTTGGTCCCGGCTGTCGTTTGTAGATCTTTGACAGTCGTTACGGATTGTCAGAAGCACGAAAATCTGACTCCAGTCTTGCCCAGGCATTGAAGTAATGGGTTGTGGAGGTCTGGTAAGCAGCCGCTCCACGTAAAATACTGGTATTCAGCTGAATCCGGTTTGACTGGAATCCGACCCCAATATACTTGGGACAAGGCTCGGCAAATGATGGTGAGGATAACAATGCACAGCGAAATTGTTTTAATGTTTAGTTACCTACAACATGTGACCCATACATACGAACTAACAAGGCAAGTTAAATAGATGCATGTAATAAAAACGGCTAGTGGCTACTGTGATAGTCATTGTTATCTCAAACCATGTTATACGTGATTTAAATAAATGCTTCCCAGTTTTCGAAATCCCCGTAAATAATCGATCAAAATCTACAATAGTTTCTTGAAAATTCAAACATAGCGCGTTGATGTTGAACATTGATATGTAGAGGCGAATACAATAGTATCGCTGTATCGTAACATTTACCAAGCACGATTTATTTGAAGCCAAGTTTCATTCTGATAAATAAAAGTCTAGTCTTGCTAAAATTGGAAATTAAAAGAAAACAGACTGTGTCAACCACGTATGCTCGGGGAAGTGGTTCCAATGTCTGAGTGTCCTGGTAATCCAATTTTCTTAGTTGACTCTTACCATTTACTTTATAAAATGGAGGAATTTTCTTGCTTGCGTTATTTTAAGTGTGTTATTACATTTTTGTCGGAATGAGTTTGGCGAGCTGGTGCTTTTGACAAGTCAGCAATATCAGCATTAACGAATGTCGAAAAGTCTAAAATAAATGTAATAATATCTCTCGTGAAATATTTTATACATTTTAAAACTCACAAAGGTTGTCTCCTTATAAAAGTTAGTTTTAATTTATTTTACTTTTTGTTTGTCTTGTGCGAGTCCCGAATGTACGTTTTTCTTTCTTTCTTTCCTTACTGACTATCAACGCATCGCCAAAACTACTAAGTGAAGAAAGCTGATATTTGGAATATAGGTTTACTTTGTAAACTAAGCATCCGCTAATAATTATTTTTTGGAATTTTCAACATTAAGGGGGAATGGAGAATTGGGCATGAAAGTCTTTGAAGTTAGTCACATAATTTCGACTTTTTCGGCGTCCTCAATAACCGACATCTACGCGAACGAAGTCGCGAGCATCGACTAGCCGGTGATACAATGTTACTTTGTCAAAAGCCCAGACATATTTGAAGCGCGTAACGTAGCGACACGTGCATTCACGTTTGTATCCGCATGACGCGTAAACGAAGCACGTGCGTGATTTGTGTGCGTGTTTCGCGTGTAGAATGTATGTATATACAATGTATTGAAACTCCTAGTGTCTCCTTTATATGATTCCTCATAGTCGTTCTTAAAACGTGTTTTCTGGACAGATTTTTAACCGCATTTACATACGAGTATGTTGTATTGATGCATGAATAAATTCGTGGAAATAAGCCAGAATGTTATGGCAAAAAAGCGGCTTCAGTATTACTCTTATTATATTCCGCTATCTTTAAAAACAGTGCCAAAAAGGAATTATCGGCTACCAAGCACATAATAATATGTAGTAATTACATTATCGCATTACGCATAAAATCCGTGTTATTTATATTCAGAAGAGGAACATATTTATTTATAACTTCATTTGCCTTCAGAACCATAGTCCTCGGCATTCATTAAATAGTGTCCGCGAGTGTACGCTGATTATATTTGCATGCCATACACTTGCGAACAAAAGGCAGCCAATAATGTCGCTGTATTTATTGTTCCGTGATCAATTATTTTGTATTTATTTACTGTAATTTGTTTGAAGGATGTTTTTTATGTTCGAGAGTGATGATGGTATTTATTAGTCATATTATTATATGTAGGTTGAGATATTATATGTATTCATACGTGTAGGTATAGATCTACAAATAATACATTTTACATTCGGTCGGTAGTTGAGCAAATACACTTTTCTTTTCCTAGCCTAGTTTGTGTCGCACTGCTGGACAAATACTTCTTTTTTTACATTTTTTCTCTGAGGACGTCGTTCGTCGTGTTAGACAAATACAACCGAAAAGATGGGTGTAGATAACTACACCCATCACGTAATTGTGTGACATGGCCAGCTGTTATCATAAAATCAAATACATTTCTACTTTTTTTTACTGTCAGATGGATATGCCAAGAGCGTATCAATCTAACAATAAAAAAAACTTAAAAAACTCTAGTCTAGGTCGCAGGTGACAAAGTCGATGATGAAATAATGAGCTTACCCAGAAGAAGCCTGTTAACTTTCTTTTTTTTCCATCTAATATTTGTATGCATGTACGTAAATAGGATTTCAACCCAACTATTTCATATGACCATTGCGATTGTGCACAGTTTTAAAGATTTTGTATCACATGATATAAGTAGCCACGCCTTGTTTATAATATCAGTAACAAATAGCTACACAATCAGCCTTTTTGATGTTCCCACTGCTGGGACACAGGCCTCCTCTCTAGGAGAGGGAATGGGCCGTAATCCACCACGCGGGCCCAGTGCGGGTTGGTGAATGTCACATGTCTTCGAATTTTTGATTCTAGGACATGCCGGCAATGTTGAAAAAAAAAATGTTGAAGGAAAACATCGTGAGGAACACGATGTTTTCCTTCAACATTTTGAGAGCAGTGGTGATGAAATTAATTACGCACAGTAATGCGCCTGGCTGGGTTTGAACCCGCGATCTACAATTCTTAAGTCGGGGCCGTTACCACTCGGTCACCCACCACTGCTCTTAAGCTCTAGACAAATAGCGATTAATTCCCTAATAAGCTCCCCGACAAACAAACCACCGCACTCTGCTGAAAAGACAAAGTTACAAACTACCTAGCAGTGCCTATCTGAAAGGGAACCGATAGAAAATGTTTGATCCGTACCTGTAATTACTGTTAAAACCTCCACAGACAATTCAATTCAAAGGACCCTTTCCACAAGAGAATATAGCAATACAAACTATGTATATAGAAATGGCCAGCAGTAATTAAATAATGTCAGTAGCGAACGCTCAATGCTTTTCAGTAAAAAGCAGCCATGACGTTTTATTTGCCCGAAGCTGGCGTTCGAATAATTACCGTAAAACCGGTTTATCGGCTAGAGAGGATACAGTATAGAGATATACAGAAGGTCAGTTCGAGTTCGAAGAGAAATTCATATACTGAATGAAACTAAAAACACACCTACACATAGACACGTTTTTAGTACAGTACGTGCTCATCAGGAAAAAAATCCGGACTCGATTTCGCACACGAAGGTATCCGTACCTTTTTTTTCAGCTATAGCAACAATAGAAATACACACTTAGTGAAAATTTCGACCGTCTACTTATTACTTATTCTGGCAGATAGTCGGACGGCGGCAGGGACTTGGTAATAGGATTCAACTGGTTACCAACTCGAAGAGTAACACAAATTAATCCTATTATCTTGGAACCTTAAATAAACTATGTTGAAAATCTCAACCGTCTACTATTACGATTCTCGAGATACAGCTCTCTGGTAGACAGACGGACAGATACGAACAGTGGGGGTTTAGTAATAGGATCCAATTGGTTATCTTTTGATTATGGAACTGAACCCGTGAAAGTAATAATTTACTACGGCACCTATTTGCTTTGATAATTATCGTCTATCTAGGGCCTGACGATGAATTCCGAAACGCATAGGTACTCGTACTTTTTTGGGCACGTACTCGTTGAAACGGTTTTCGATCATTGTTTGGAGCCGACTTTCTGTACCTTTCATTTGGTGTGGGATGACATTTTTGGGAACCAATAAATTGTGAAATGGTGTCTGCTAGTTGTCACAAAAATTTCGGACCCAAATTAGTGAATGTAGAGTGGAGTAAAAATGTTTTATTGTTATTCAGTTTCCATTAATGCTAGACCAATTTTATACATTATGTCGGTGACTAGCGTGTTATAATCACTATCTGAATAAAGCCGACGTATTGCATTATAATGTTCCAGTTGCTATAGAATTTTTAATCAGACATTTG
The DNA here is from genome assembly GCA_905332915.2 of Hecatera dysodea. Classification (NCBI taxonomy): domain Eukaryota; kingdom Metazoa; phylum Arthropoda; class Insecta; order Lepidoptera; family Noctuidae; genus Hecatera; species Hecatera dysodea. The sequence goes on along the minus strand of HG995289.1, from coordinate 5,651,677 downwards.
TGTCGGTAGTGTTGTATCTATTCTTCAGGGTAGTTGATAATTTGCCAGGGTTGCGGAATTAGTTTGAACGAACCACTGCAAACGTAAAAGGATTAGGAGGAACAGGGATGAGTTTTAGTCAGTAAGAGTCTGACACTGCCTTCCGCTTCGCTCAGAGCGGGAGAAGTCATTTGACGATTTTCCGTCCATTAAAAAAGCTGGTAATTTAGTGCATACTTGGAAACGTTGGACGCTGTACAAGACCTAATTTGCAACCATTTGTTAGGGTCGAAATTGGTTTGTTTTCAAATTAGCTAAATTAATTAAATAAGTGCTTGATAATTTAATTTCACAGTTTTATCTGAGACGGACATCATGAATGAATAGTGGTATTATTTATTTACAGTTCATCAAATACGTGTTTTTTCTTTTTGTTTAGATCGACCAGTGTCCTGGACGTTCATGGCTCCATCAGTGAGTCCTCACCGTGATCCATCTGATTCCTCCAACCCTGGCCTCAGGCTTTACAAGTTTGATACCAATACAGGGAAGGTAAGTAACTTCTATCATAACTTTCATCCATTGTTTCATAAAAAAAAACTTTCATAATTTCTTCTGCCGACGTCTATTATATTGTTTGGAATAACTTCCAGATGATGTGAATACGAGATATAATAAGAGATCAATGTCCAACAGTGGGCGATATTTGACAGGCCTGTTGGTCTAGTGGTTAGCGGCCCTGACTGCTAAGCCGGAGGTCGTGGGTTCGATTCCCACCCAGGACAAACTTTGTGTGATGAGCATGATTGTTTGTTCTGTGTCTGGGTGTGATTTATCTATAATATGTATGTATTTATAAATTATATAAGTATGTATATCAGTTGTCTGGTTACCATAACACAAGCTCTGCTTAGCTTGGGATCAGATAGCCGTGTGTGAGTTGTCCCAAGATATTATTATTAGATATTATTATTATTATTATTATTATTTGACTAAAATAATAATTATTATTTTGAATACACATAAAAAATTCCACTGGATGTGATATGTAGGTACAGGACCGGTCGATGTGGCGACACTTGGAAAAGTTCTGTGTTCAGCATTGGACGTATTTCAGCTATAATGATGATGTTACAAATTTATATATTATTCCATTACAGTCTGATAAAAAAACTTCAAAAACATTTGCTAACGAGATTTTTTTTTAAATGTTCCTATTTGCCCCAGGTGTTAGACTACACCCAGTACTTCTTTGATCTGGCTGCCGCCAACCGGAACCTGGCAGAATGGACGGCGGAGTACAATCTGACGCAGTACTACGGGCTACATGAGGTCTCCGCTATCTCCCTGCACAATCTGGCCGATAAGCTTCAGATAGGCACTCCGCATGAGACCAATATATTCCACAAGTAAGTGAAGTGATTATATGGTTAATTTTGTTCTCCACGCCACAGGGAATCCTAGTGTGGAGAACAGTGATTTATTTTATTTAATTATGTATTTTTCTGAAAAAATAAACATTATTGTTATATAACACGTACAGATTTATGGAGATCATGAAAATATTTATATAATACTTAAAATAGTGAAATTTTGATATTTAAAAAATCAGCAACTGCATGATATATTAAAAAAAAATCTCTTTATATCTCAATGTTTATTTCGTTTTTAAAACGGTTCTTTAAGGTCCATGAATATGCACTTGCAACATTGTAGTTAATGCCGTGAGGAGTAAATTTTACTCCTCACTAAAAGTCAAAATAAAAAAAAATCTCTTCAATTGAGAACTGTAAACAGTTTTCTTTCGAAAAGGCCTGCTTCAGAAAATTGAGAAGCGGTTACCGTAGACTTTACTGGGCGGGGGGAGGGGAGAGAATACATAATGAGATAAAAAGAACTTTCTTAACATTTTTTTTTCTCCGCCAGGTACTTACGCGCATACCGCGTCCGCCATGAAAGCTCAGAGTCTTGTGACGGTGCCTGCGCTCACCAGCATTTCTGCGCCATCACGTGTCTGGAGCATGTCGCGTATCGCCAGTGTGTGGAAGCAGCTGCAAGCGCTTTAGCGGCTGCAGGCGATTCAGCTCCGCTTACATTACCGATCTTCGATACTTTGCTGATTTTAATCGCGTGTTTATTTGCTATGGGGTAAATTGCGCTTTTTAAAGTGTTTTTATTAATATTATGAATATTATGCTTTACTGGTAATGGTATTAGGACATATATTCTGTTCAAATTTTGCAAAGCATTTCTCGGCATTTTATGTATTTATTATGTTTTTATTCAAATGAATAATTTTAATTTTGTATATTAGGACGTCGCAGGTCTGCTTTTATAAGATATTTTCATTGATTTTTTTATTTGCAATTCCAAGGGATTACTCATGAAAAAAAAAGTTTTCAGTAAACTCTCCTCGAAAAGATAAATCTAGAAAGAGGGTTAAAATTACTCGTATTTCCGCTGGACCACGTGCTTTGAACACATGACAGCGATCGCAGCGTGTTAGCTCCGAGCGCTTCCGTTTCATTCAATTGGTTCTGACGTCAGAATATTGGTTTGCTATTATTGTCGTTGAACTTCTATACGTTTTACCCCATTTAAGCACATTACGCAAACGATGGAGTGTGAAATTTGACATGGTTAAAGATTATAATGGAAAATAAAATTGCATCAGTAATTTTTTTAGGTTCGACTTTTGAGCAAAGACATTGTCATTTGTTTATGAAAACAGTACTTAAGTCAAATTTCCAATAGATTTTTCTGTACATCTATTAACTCAACAATGTAAATAATGCCGGATTTTAACATGATTTTGAAGAATGATTATAAAATTAGTTTATGTTAATGAGCATTATGAACACTATATCTATTTACTCGCATAATTATAATTTTACGAAGATTTCTAGGGAACAGTTGATCAATATTCATTACCATTTGACGTGTAAATATTAATGTGCTTCAAAAGTATAGCATAGGTATTAGTGAGTAAGTAGGTTTATAATGAGCAAATTGTAATGAGGTATTTAGTAGCTCAGACGGCATTTGTGATAACGCTTGAAGATACGTGAAGTGACAGGATAAAAGTTAAATAAAAGTTTTATTATTATTAAAATAATAATTGTAAAAATAATGCTTTAGACATTCTAGTCTTATAGAATAATGATAAACAAAAATATAAAGAACGATGTAACAATCGGGACTGTAAATTAATTATCACAATTTAATTTTTATATATTAAATTAGTATTTACTAAGCGACGTCTTTTATAACATATGTACTATGTCATTTAAGTATGCTTGCTTTGAATGTAAAATCGGTGTGTGTCATTTTTGTTATTTTGTACCATTTTCCCCCCATTTTTCGATCCTCTTTTGAAAAACAAGAAGAAAATTGGGGAGCGTAATGAAGAAACCGTATTTTTATTGTAAATAAATTACGTGAGTAGAATTTTTTATAAAAGTCATCAAAAACGCTACAATCGACCTGTCAAAAGATATAAATTAGTAACGAGATCTTAGAAGTGTAATTGAAAGTTTGGAATATTGGACTAATTTAATTAATGATTCCTTGAAAGTTTGTCGTTGGTGGATAATTGGACTTCTCTTTGTCAAAGAAAACACGATTCAGAGTTTATTTGTTGTTTCCATATTTATATAGTTGTGTTTCAGACGTTAATTATACAAAAGAAATGAAGTCACGATTTTACTGTGGAAGAAAATGTAATTTGATTAAATTTTTAAACTAAAAGTTCCAAACGTGTAATGTGACACAGTATCAGCCGGTTCTTTTTACAAATTCCTTAATGGATTTTCATGTAAAAGAATATAATTTGAAGTTTGTTTGAGCGATATTCTTTTTCATCATAATTATCCTCTCTGATATTCGAGCAGTTATATAGTTGTTGCTTAGTTTTTAATGAAAAAAAAATAGTCGAGAAGCAGTGTGTTTAATCCAAAATTTAACACTTTATTTAATTACCTTCTCACAGCAGAAACCATCTCGCATTATAATATTATAGTTAACGTTAAATAATTTCTAAAATAATACTAGTCATACTGTATCGTTAAAAGCGCTGTAAATAATTACCTAAAAGTATAATTTAATTTTGAAATTGTAAATGAGGAACAACTAGTACTTAAGAAAATAATTAATTGCTTATTTCAATTTAATTTACTGGGGAGACCAATTTAATCGGTGTATGAAATTTGAAATTATAACGTAAACAATACAGTTGACGGCAAAACTGTTTGATCATGTTTGAAATCAGGAACTGAGTGATTTAAATGATCAATGAATCAATGACATGTTAATGTAAAATTGGAGAAAAAAAATCTTTTCTCCATTTCAAATTTGGCACTCAACTGGAATTTGTAGTAAAATTGTTTAGCGAAATAAAAATGTTTCCTTTTGAAATCATTATTAATGTTCCCATATTTGTATTGACTGGATGTTTAAATTAATTTTTAATAAAGAATTGTAATCAACGTGTTGGTTTTAATCAACCTCCTCTACGATAACTTTAGTTTGAACACAATAAGAAAAACAAACTTTGCAGCCAAGTCGCATTCCTAATAAAGGCCAGAATTCTTAGAAAACTCATTACAGAGGACTGACGCGTCTTGATAAGACAACCAAATGACATGGCAGCTTAGTGTTGCCACTGGAAAGGCAGCCCAGTGTAGCCAGTCCCCCACATATTTTTCTCAGTTCAGCTAATACTGGCTTAAAAAAGTTTGCAAGACCAGCAGTATCGGAGATACGTTGCTACCTGAAAGACAAAGCTACACATTTTTCATGTAAACATGTTGCTGACGAACTTGTGCCTAAATAATAACAGCCGTATGGGTCAACCTTCAAGGTTAAGCAACGCTTGCCAAGGTTGGTCTGTCGTACCGAGATTCGAAAACACGCTAAGCTGTTGGTCCCCGCTGTCATTTATAGATCTTTGCCAGACGTTACTGATTATCAGAAGGCAGAAAATCTGATAACAGTTTTGCCAAGAATACAAACTCCTTCAAAATACCCACAACCTTAATTTTATACGCGTTTTAAACCCGTACATAGCAACATTGTTGGGCAGCAAAAATCAGTACGGTATTAGTACTTCCTTTGACAAGCATCTAGCAAATTTTCTCAATGCCTTTCTTTGGACCGTGGAAAGGCGTGGAAAGTACATAATATACTCTTCCAAGTGATTTTATAGTAGCATGAAACATAACATTATGTTCCTAGTTTTGTTTTTTCCAACAATATTACGGGGTCCGCTTGCAATCAAAATGGATTCAGCCCAATACCAGTATTTTACATGGACCGATTACCTATGTGATCTCCACCACCCAGTAACTTGGTTTCATGGCACTTCTTGACAATACTGGTGCCAGATTTTCTGGTTTCTGAAAATCCGTAACGACTGGCAAAGATCTATAAATTACAGCAGGACCTGCTGAAATCTGTTAAAGATGTACAAATGATAGCCGGTACCAACGGGTTAAGAGCGTATACGCCAAACAGCATTTCATACAAATTTTCAAGTCGTTATTTTCCAAAATTACTGAACCGATTTTAATGAAACTTCACACAATATAAGCATAAATAGTGTTACAGTTAAATTTTTCCATACCAGTTATCTTTTTTTAAATAAGACATTTCGAAAATGTTTTTGCTTACTTAAAGATAGGTCCGTGCAGCTGTTATTATTTAGTCGCGACTTGTTTTCGAAGCTATGGATTGGATTGTTAAGCATCTACTGTAGGTAGCTACAGTATCAAAGTTCATAGAACTCTGTTGGGGTGATGTGAAGTACGTGACGTCAGTGAATCTGAGCGGATTAACTCTATCCTCGGAAGTACGGCGGCACTATATACTGCCATTCACGTCGTCTTTTTAGATACGCCGAGGATTTGAAGAGTATTTTAAGCAATCAATCAAATGTGAAGCTTTGATGTTAGATCGACAATAGAATTATCTACTAAAGGAAAATCCATATGATTTTCTCGTGAAGATTTCTGAATAATCATTTTTTTTATAAATCTTAAGATGTTTATTGTAAAAAATAAGCAGTTTTTTAAAGATCATAATTTCATCGTGATTTTGAGTTCAGTATACGCTCATTTTGATATCTCTTCTCCATCATAAAATTAAGTTAAAAACGTACTTTTTGAGCACCCAAGGCACGGTACAAAATTAACCTAGGTCCGTGCGCTATGATTTATATCTCAGATTGTAGAGTAGTCATAGAGTATACTACCATTATATCTCCATCCGGACGTTTTATATCGCATATTATATAATAGAGTTATATTATGTGATATAAAACGTTTGCGCCGGAGCTGAGTTAATCTGCTCAACGGTGATACAAACAAAAACGGCCAAGTTCGAGTCAGATTTGCTTATTTCGTTCTGTAACATAAAACGAAAACAAAAATATACGCTATTCTAGACTAACGGCGAGGGCCCAATAGGTATTGCAAGTATTGAACATGCGGTATTGCGAACCTTTATGAGCGCGTTAGACTCACACTTCACGGGGCCCAGATACTGGGAAAATTATTTAACCGTCATAATTAAACAGTTGAAATTTTCACGGACAAACATACCGATGAACAGCGGAAGCTTAGATATACAGAACACTAAAAGTCATGTTAAGTACTTGACTGCTGATTTTACTTGAACATAATTATGTTTTTCAGTTTATTTTCTTCTCATAAGTTTTCACGCTCAAACACGATCAATTTTGCAGAAAACTTGATCAAGTCAACGATACACCGCATAATATTAAAGGGTATCATGCTTAGCATAAACAAGTGGTGAGTATGTATATCTTGACATGCAAATTTATGCTGAGTACAAAAGTCGATACGCGGTCTCTTGATAAAATGGGAACATCTTGCAACCTATGTATATTAAGTTTTGCGACAGGCGACAGAATGTTTGCAGAAAAGCAAGGTTTTTGTTTAGGAAAATATATATTACTAGCAGCGCCACGCGGTTTTACCCGCGTAGTTCCTGTTCCAATGGGAATATGGGGATAAAATATAGCCTATGTAACTCGTGGATAATGTAGCTTCGAATGGTGAAAGAATTTTTAAAATCGGTCCAGTAGTTTTTAAGCCTATTCATTACAACCAAACAAAGTTTTCCTCTTTATAATATTAGTATAGAAAACAGAATGGCTTTTGCTTCGGTAAAAATAAAACAAAAGAGTGGTGGCGGGGTTGAATATCCAGATTGAGGCGGATTGCTATTCGTGGCGATACGATGTTTTTTTTTTTTTTGTTCTGAGTATTTCTTGAGGTGATGGAAATAATGCATCACAAGTTTTTAAAACGAAAAGAATCCGCAAGGCTTGCGACGCTGATTGCGTGTTTCCTCACTCTATTATTTCATTATATTTGTTCTTCACTGAAACGCATAATTTTCTTAAATTAAATCAATTGCAGACACTTTTTAAGTAGTGTCAATTTCAAGAGTCACTGAAATTAACGGCTTTCCTAATCGAAGACAAGACAGTAATTTTATTCTGAGTGTACAGATTACAGAAAAAAAATCTTGGTGATTGAAATACCTAAATGAACCATGATATAAAACTGAAAAAAAAAATACACAGAAATAATCTCCCATTTATTCCCAAGGACGTTTCAAACGTGACTTACTGTATTTTCTCCACAACACACAGCTTGCTATGTTTTAATCTATGTATTCTCAAGTCCTGTACAATGCTGTAAGCACTTTTAAGTCGACATCTCTTGTAGCAGCTGTCGACTTCTTAATTAACTGCCAGAGGTTCTTCTTATTATTTACTTGCTATTATAAAGCTGGGTGTTTGTGTAATGTTGTATTTAAGAGCATAACATCACAAATAGCTTTTATTCCCCGGATGATTTATGCAAAGGTCTATCAAGAAGTAATAAAATCAAGTGCCCCATAAATTTATGTTTGCCACACTGGAAAAAATGCACTGAAAAGCTGTTTTTTTTTCGGAATTTCTTGATTGGGTCCGCAGTAAAAACTTTTCATAATTATGAGTACAATGAACCTCCAGATTTTATTATTATGATAAAAATTTGCCAGTTATCATTAATTATAATAAAAAACACACGAATTCGGGCTCCGATATGCTTTAGCAAAATTCAGAAAAAAAAATCAATAATATAATAGCGTTTTTCCGACCCGTACATCAATTCAAAGATCAAGAGTACTGCTTGCCGACACCAAACCAACGAGGCGGTCTTGTATTAATTTTTTTGAAAACAGGTTTGCGTATTTTTTTCGAAAGTGTCACCACGGCCCTCGAACGCAAAGGGCATTAGGAGGAACACGGATGGGTTTTAGTCAGTAAGAGTCCGACACTCCTTCCGCTTCGCCCAGGAGTGGAAGAAGTCATATTGTACCTAAAAAAATATTAAGTTTGTGTAAGAGAGCAGTGGTAGCCGAGTGGTAATGGCCCCGACTTACGAGTTGAAGGTCACGGGTTCAAACAGTAGGCGCATTACTTTGTTTATTTAATTCCATCAGCACTGCTCTCGAAACAGTGAAGAAAAACATCGTGAGGAAACCGGCATGTCCCAGTACCAAAAATTCGTAGAGATGTGACATTCACCAACCCGCACTGGGCCCGCGTGGTGGATTACGGCCTATTCCCTCTCCTAGAGAGGAGGCCTGTGTCCCAGTTGTGGGAACGTTAAAAGGCTGCGTATACTAAGCTATGTGTAAAAGAGTTGCGTTATTACTTTTCTTTACATTATAGTAGTGTAGGTATTTTTAATAGATTTTTTCACTTAATCATTGTAAAATACACAACCAGAAGTCTACTATGTAAACATTTCCTACAAAAAGTAGCGAATGGCAACTAATAATTATTATTCACTACATTCAAGTTCAAATTATCCATTTCCAGATTGCTGCAAAAATATCTGTTCAATTAAACTTCACTAATTACATTTCACTAATTAGCCGGTAACTCGAAATTGTGATTGATTTATACATATTAAGCTTCATACGAAATTCTATCAGTTCTCAATCGAGACCCGGTTTATTATTAGTTTAATGTCCCGTTTTCAGTCAATATAATTAATTCTGTTGAAATATTCATGAAAAACCACTTTCACGTTATGAATCGGCAATAAAAATAAAACGACATGGTGGGCGCAGTGGTTGAGCGATTGACTCCTGCACTGCGTGTCGTGGGTTCGATTGCCGCACGGAACAAATATTTGTATGGCCTACAAATACGCACGGAACAAATAGTTGTTCCGGGTCTGGCTGTTTGTGTATGTGAGATTGTATGTTTGTAAACGCACCCACGACACAGGAGAAATTCCTAGTGTGAGGCAAAGATTAACAGTACCTTTTTTAATGGGTGGGAAATCTTCAAATAATTTCTTCCGCTCTAGGTGAAGCGGAAGGGAGTGTCAGACTCTGCCTGGGGACGGTGAGCGTGGGTGGCTCGCCGTCCGATACCAGGTTGAGTCGACGACGCGCTGTGTTCCACGCGCGTCACAAGGAGCCGTCAGCACCGAGGACGGGGCCCCATAGGGTCGGTGCCTGCTAGGGTTGCGGAATTTGTTCGAAAGAGTTACCGCGGCCCTGGAACGCATAGGGCACAAGAAGGATCACGGGTGGGTTTTAGTCAGTAAAAGTCTGACACTCCCTACCGCTCCACCCAGGGCGGGAGGGGTCATTTGATGATTTCCCATCCAGGAAAAAAAAAAAAAAAAAGGTAGTGTCAGACTCTTATTGACTAAAATCCCTTTGCATTCAAGGAACACGGTGACTCTTTCGACCGAGTTCCGCAACCCTGGCATGCACTGGACCTAGCGGGCCACCTTTCTACACCTACATTTCAAATTAAAGCTTTTATTAAACAAAGTCATATCGCAAAATTAAATTATCTTCTTTTAATATTTCCTCCCAAATAGGAAGGATTAAGAATATCCAGAAATTATCCTGCAGAGAAATAACACGTGGTAGGATTACGTTCAATAATTGTTTACCTAGTCATATGTCTACTACAAAAATTGGTTTCAGATTAAAAGCAATGGACAGGCTTAAGACTTAAGAGGCATGGGAAGCGGTCATTTCCGAAGCAGTAATGGTAGAACGCATGCCTGAGAGGGAAAGAAGAACAGAAGAAGACGCCCCGGGCGTCGGGACGTAAGGGGCCGGGGTGGTGATTCCCGGCCAACATAGTCGCGGGCCCCCGGATAGCGAGCTATGGGCGGCTCCCCGTCTGATAGCAACCGGCTATAGTCGACGGCGCCATGGGGCCATTGGGTCAGTGCCTGCCATTGGTTGCGGAGTTTGTTCGAAAGAGTCACCGCGGCCCTGGAACGAATATAGCACTAGAAGGACCACGGGTGGGTTTTAGTCAGTAAGAGTCTGACACTCCCTTCCGCTCCACTCAGAGCGGCAGAAGTCATTTGATGATTTCCCATTCAGAAAAAAAAAGTGGCTTAAGACTTATTCGAAAACGTGATGGGCTGAGTTGAATTACCCTTAGCTATTCAATAATGTTTATTACTGACTAAACGAAAGGAAAAGCAAAGAAGAAATTCCATCTATTCTTCTATTGTTTATTGTTCTGTCAGTTTTGTTACTTTTACTTACAAATTTATTCTTTGTTTCCCTTAAAACCAGTGTTTCCAAAACCAACTTTGTATACTACTAGCACTTCGCCCGCGACTTAATCTGCGCGTATTTACTTATTTATTATATACTTTATTGTACACCTTGTAATAATAACAGGAAAAACATTTATAAAAACAAGTGTACAATGAATTAGTAGGTTATTCAGAAACTTCAACGCCCTTTTAAGAAGGCAAATGTGAACGATCGATGAGAATCAAAGGTCAGAAGGATTGTCGCGTGAACAACTGTGTTCATGAACTCGCAATAATTATTTTCAGTACCTATGTTGTTTATTTATAATTGTTTAATGTCTTCGCTTGCCCCACTCTTAAATGGTGCGAGGTCAGGAAGCAACAACAGCCTTTAGGGGTTCAAATAAAAATGGCGATTTTGTTTATTGTAAGTGGACTGTTAGTAACTTAAAATAATTAATAGTGTTTACACACAGTGTTTCATACAAAAGTCGTCATAATTATTGGAAATGTGTGAACGACTAACAAAAAAAACTTAGACCGCGTACTCAAATTAACTAGGTCTTAAACGGATATTTAAAAACATTTTCGAATAAAGTTCATAGGTTACGAGAGAACAATTTTAAGTTTTATAGAAACAGAAAAATATTTTTATTTTGAAAAACTTCATAACTTTTATCGAACTCGATAGCTTTCATAAGCTTGCCAACTTTCATTAAAATCAGTTCATTCATTTTCAAGAATAAGGAGTTGAAAGTTATATGAAACACCTTAAGAAGTAAAACTCTGCTAAGTTCGAACTTTCTGTCATTGTAAACAGGATTTACGCTTTTGCCTCTTTTCAGATGGCACGTGTAAACTTTTTCTCAATCAAAATCATTCATGGTGAATTAATTACTTCTTATTTTATTATTTGTGTACACAAAGAAAATAAGTAAAAGATAACATTAAAATTTTATTACAAAGGAACGGCTTTATTCATGCGAAATTTCTTCCAGCTGACCTATGAAAGCAGAAATAAAAAAAGATATGTAGACAAAAGTGTATAAGAACAAGAGAAGAAGAGAATGTGAAAGCTTCTGTTTTTTTTTTTTGGATGGGAAACCATCAAATGACGTCTCCCGCTCTGGGTGAAGCGGAAGGGAGTATCGGACTCTTACTGACTAAAACCCACCCGTGATCCTTCTAGTACCTTTTGCGTTCCAGGGCCGCGGTGATTCTTTCGAACAAATTCCGCAACAGAATGTGAAGCCTTAAACTAAAGTAACGAAATATAGTAATATATTATATACTGAATACTGCTGTATGTTGGTGTTAAAAAAATTCAGATTCTCAGCCTAAATTGTAAATCACTTTTGATATTTTATTTTGTAAAAAGCGATACAAAGTCAGCGTCCTCCTTGTTTAGGACTGCTCAAAAAGATATAAGGCATAGGGTAATGTTTATTTTTTGTATTTTGTTTCTACATTTACATGCCGAAAGGTAAATAAAATATGTTTAATCGTAATATTATACCATGCTAACATAATTATACAACAGTCACACTTAGTTTATTGAATTTTGGAGCGATTATACCATACTCAAACGAGTTAACTACAGTAGATATTGGCATTTATGTTCATAGCAAACAAAAAACAATTGACAGTCGGTCCGTGTAGTATCCACAAGCCCGAAGCTACCCTATCAGTAAACCAGAAAGTTGCACTAAATAAATATACGTTAAAGATCTAATTTCAGTTAGCACAAACAAAGTTCGAGCGGTCACTGCAAACAGTTCGGTTTAAGTTAACCGTTTAATATCGACGGCCGTTAGTTGTCGACTGGTTACAGTAATCAATGTTGAACGGGAACTTTGTTGTAAATACCTGCTTTGTAGGTACGAGTATATATTTCAATGTTGCGCTGTTATTTTCGTGATAAAATAAATGTTTTTTTTTTGGCAAATCGAATGTTTCATTGATAAAGTTTTACGCGCCGCTGGCGCGCTTGCGATTCGTTTCGTGTCCGTACTAATGACTGGATGCGACACATATGCAGTTGATTTAGAAGTTGCAGAATTAAGCCTATGCAAACGATCGAATAAAGTATACATAGGTATTTAAAAAGCTGTTTTGATCTTAGTTCGTCAGTGATTCAGTAACCAATTAGATCCAGGCAGACAAAATTAAAAAAGAAAACCTTACACGCGCCGCGTGTATAAATAATTTTCATTTACCTTTAGCTTCGCCAAAATCCTACATCGTAAATCTCCAACGGATTTTATCTAGAACTCCAAATTCAATCCTTTCATTCCTTCGTAACTTTTAATATTCATGTATTCAGTAGGTAGCCTATCAGGGGAATATCCCCGATACTGACCTAACTCTGGTTAGTTTGTTCGTTTTTGTTCGATGACTCTGAAACTCTGATGTGGGTTGTCTGCAAAATAAAATCTTAGACCAGCTAATATAAGCTAGTATTTTTTTTTTATTATAAAATTACATTTTAAAGGCTGAATAAAATTTACTGTACAGTAGGCTGCACGTTAGTGGTAACTTTTTGACTTTGAGCTAACCTCGAGTGGCAGTTATGGAGTTTTACACCCGACTTGTAAAGTCAGATATACGGACTACGATAAAATATTTTTAAAGTCATTTTTCTGCCCAGTTCCTACAGGAGAAAAAAGATGGGACGAACCCAGGAATAACACTCAGAACCTCATGCTCAGCAGTAAAGTTTGTGAACATTACTCATCTCAATGATGATTTGGTTTAACAATTAGTTAAAAACACATTTCTCGAATTTCTTGTTTTCTTAATATTAAGACCTTAAAAAATCTTGTGTGTAAAGTTCCCATAAGATCCAGTTCACATATGTACATTCATACCACTTCCATTCAAATACAATTTACTTTAAAAGGGACGTGGGGGTGTGGTATTATTCTGTTTCTGTTTATTTTCCTTGTAAGGTATAATTTATGAGAAAGACAGTGACACTAATTCGTAGGCTCGAATATTGCTATGTAATTAGATATTGTGATGAATTTTAGTTTATGTAACTGAGTGTAGGAAAAGTTACAGAGTAGAAAAAAAATTCTAACTAGCAGCGCCCCGCGGTTTCACCCGCGTAGGTTCCGTTCCCGTGGGAATATGGGGATAAATATAGCCTATATTCGCCGGAGATCATAAATATTTTTATATTTCTATGCCGGAGATAGTGTAGTTTCCCAACAGTGAAAGAGTTTTTCAAATCGGTCAAGTAGTTTCGGAGCCTATTCAATGCAAACAAAAAAACAATCAAATTTTTCCTCTTTATAATATTAGTGTAGATAGGAGCGTCTAATCAAACCTTCGGGATACGTTGTGACTCCATGTCACTAACTTTACAGGTCACCTCCAAGGTCAATGACCTTGAGATCAAAGTTAAGACGTTATCGCTTGACGTCTTCAGCGTTGCGGCCCTTTCAATTTATAAATTGTATTCGTTGACTGCTCCCAAATATCCTGAGAGGACACCTTTTTTGCACACGTGTTCACAGAGTTCCATATTCCAATCGATCTGCTTTTCACAAACATGTTTGAGTCGGCTTCTTGTCTAACCGTAACCGGACCAAACTGAGTACATAGTATTTACATAAAATACTGCCTTTTCGCAAACCAGTGACGGTGTAATAATTCCTAGGCAAGATTTTCACGCAGTTCCATAAATCTATACTAATATATAAAGCTGAACTGTTTGTTTGTCTGCGTGCTTGCTTGCTTGCTTGAACGCGCTAATTTCAGGAACTACGGGTCCGATTTGAAATCATCACAGTTTAATAAAGCCCAGTTATCGAGGAAGATTAAAAGCTAATCATCAAGATAAGACCAATAGGAGCGGAGCACCAGTGAATAATGTTGCAAAAATGGGGTTATTTTTTCTCTCTCCCTCTTTTATGTGACGCAGACGAATTAAGGCAGGTCAGCTAATGTAAAACAAGACATAAAAAGAGAAGGAACCGAAAACCCCCGTTCTCCCAAACGACTTGAATTTCAAAATCGATAAAATAATTAAGCTACCGTCTTGTTATTATTCACAACTTCACAAGTGCTAATCGAAACCGAAACTTCGAGCAATTCACTGTATTAAGTACTAGTTTACTAAGCTATATATGCATGTATGAGTTAGGATGCTTTTCCACTGGAGGTGAGAGAATATATCCAGTTATAAGACTGACTTATAAAAAGGAGAAGGTTATTTATACGGATGTCTATATATAGGTATATTATTTATTCATTTATTTATTTATTTAATAGGTACTTTACGCACACAAATGTACAGAGGCGGGCTTAATAATGCCTTAGGCATTTTTTACCAGTCAACCTTTGGGTGATGCAGAGAATAATTGTGGTAGGTGCAATACATAAAAAAAAGAAACGCGATTAATATTAAATTAATAAAAAGATAACATATAAACAATAATATAATATACATATACTCAAACTAATAAACATATACACGTAAATACTTTAACAGCTCATGCTAACAAATAATGAGCAAAACAAAAAAAAGCTGTGACATTCGGGCATTACTCCCCTTATAAATTTCGTTAAGATTGTATGAAGAACTTTAGAGATAGGCTATCAAATTGATATGATTGAACTGGTTGGAAATTTGAAGGGAAGAACTATAAACCTTCTTTAAAAACAAATTCAACCAATTTCCAAAAAACAAACCACTATTTATGTACAAAATAACTTTTAATATGGAAGTCGCTGACAAAAAAAAAAAACGAAGAAACCACGCCAGATACACCTACTTCCAAAATTTTGTAGTTTGTAGTGGTTTTTCTTTGGAAGCCACTTTGTATTTGTAAAAAACGGTTTTAAACTAACTTCTTGACGTAGGTATTTTGTGCCTGTGTATTGTGTGTGGAATTTAATCATACATTTTCACAGCGCATGTTCACGCATCAAACGCGTGAACATATTGACTGACGTCACCGGCGGCTGAGGCGGCGGGCGCGGGGCACACGACCAGCGCGCGGCGGACGGCGAGCGGCGCAGCACTTCTCCATCCGACGGCTTCCGAGGCACTTGATCCTTCAATCGACACCTCGCTGTACCACCACTTAGTCTCACCGTTATTTAATATAATTTTAAAAAATAGAATACAGTCCACTTATTTATTCATCTGTGAGACTAAGTGGTGGTACAGCGAGGTGTCGATTGAAGGATCAAGTGCCTCGGAAGCCGTCGGATGGAGAAGTGCTGCGCCGCTCGCCGTCCGCCGCGCGCTGGTCGTGTGCCCCGCGCCCGCCGCCTCAGCCGCCGGTGACGTCAGTCAATATGTTCACGCGTTTGATGCGTGAACATCCTCCCGCCCGTTGACGTCTTCGAAGGGAAGAGGGCAAATATTATTGAATCCTCTAGTGATGACTCCTCTTTTTGTCTTCACGTCTGCCACGCGTGTGATGTTGTCGACGCCTGCATATGTTCGTACGACACGACCCAGTGCCCAAACAAGTGGTGGAAGTGACTTGTCTCGGATGAGCACAAGTGTTCCTTCTTTGAGCTTCCTGTCTGAAGCAACTGACCATTTAGTCTTCTGTTGAAGTAAGGAAACATATTCATTAGCAAACCGCTGCCAGAAGTGTTGGCGGATATATTCAATCCTTTTGAAGCGGTCTAAGCAGCTGATGTTTTTGTCAGGAACCTGTGAAGATGGTACAGACGTGAGTGTTCGTCCAATTAAAAAATGGGAAGGAGTGAGGACAGACAAATCGGAAGGGTCACAGGACAAGGGAGTTAGAGGACGGGAATTTAGAACGGCCTCTATTTGACACAAACAGGTTGCTAGTTCCTCGTAAGTGAAGTTGGTGAGACTTAACAACTTTTTTAAATGGTTTTTGGTGGACTTCACGGCAGCTTCAGCCATACCATTAAAGTGTGGGGAATAAGGAGGAGCAAAAACAAATCTAATGCCTTGCTGTGCCATTTCAGATGCAACACCAGAGTTAGTCATAATTCTTTGCAATTCATTATTAGCCCCAACAAAGTTCGTGCCGTTATCGGATACTATACTATGAGGTTTACCCCGACGAGACGTGAAACGATTCAGTGCGGCAATGAAACCCTCTTTTGTAAGGTCGGTGACGAGCTCCAAATGGACTGCCTTCGTTGCATGGCAAACGAAGATGCATAAGTATGACTTTGTTAGCTTACAACCACGACCTTTCCGGTCAGCTATCAGTACTGGGCCAGCAAAGTCAGCGCTACAGTTAAAGAATGGATATTTAATATTTGTTCTAGACAATGGAAGTTGACCCATAATTGGTTGTATATTTTGGCGCTTGTATCTAAAGCATTTAATACATTGTTTGACGACAGTTTTAGCAAGATTCCTGCCGCCTAAAGGCCAATAGTTGAGTCGTATATTTGCCAACAACAATTGCGGACCCGCGTGGAGCAATTGCTTATGTTGCATATGAAACAGAATCTTTGTTAGATGATGTTTACTACAAAGTAAGGCTGGATATTTCGTGTTATACTCGTAAGGCGAATTATCAAGTCTGCCGCCTACTCGTATAATTCCCTTTGAATCTAAAAATGGTGTTAATGAAATTAAACGATTTTTACGAGGCAAAGATTTCCCCGTCTTCAAAATATTGCATTCTTTTGGAAACATCTCTGATTGTGCACTAAGTAGTAAACATGATAAAGCGTTATCTAATTCATCACTAGAAAGCGAACCATGCAATCTGCAATTAGTATGCTTTAAATTATAAATAAATCTTTTGATGTAGGCAACGATTCTTATTAGACGATTGAAATTAGAATGATTGGGAATTAATGACTGAATTATTGAATTATTAGATGGTTGATTAGAATGAGTATTATTTTGATCAGTGAAATTGCACACTACTTCAGGTAGATCGTGTTTCACGCTATTACAGGGCATATTAGGCCAGCTACTTTCGCAGCCTTGCAAAAAACTAGGGCCCGACCACCATAACGAGCATTCACCGATAGAATCGGCCCTCGCCCCGCGAGAAACAAGGTCCGCCGGATTGTCCTTCGATGGTACGTACCTCCACCTGACACCGGCAGTAATTTCCTGAATTTCAGCGACTCGATGACGTACAAAGGGTTTTAGTTGATTTGGTAATGTGTTGAGCCACCCCAATACGATCATCGAGTCGCTCCAAAATAGACGCTTAACTATAGGCATGGTCAGGGATTCTAATACGGTAGCACACAGTCTTGCACCCAATAGCGCAGCACAAAGTTCAAGGCGCGGAATTGTTACAGTTTTTATTGGTGCTACGCGATTTTTGGACACTAAAAGTTGTACATATACTGAACCATCACTACATACTGACCGAACATATATGCATGCACCGTATGCTTTTTCTGAGGCATCACAAAAAATATGCAATTCATGCTCCTCTGCTAGATTGCAGCAGACCCATCTTGGAACATTTAAACGGTTCAGACTGGGAAGTGTGCGAACAAAAGTAGACTCATCCGAGACAAGTCACTTCCACCACTTGTTTGGGCACTGGGTCGTGTCGTACGAACATATGCAGGCGTCGACAACATCACACGCGTGGCAGACGTGAAGACAAAAAGAGGAGTCATCACTAGAGGATTCAATAATATTTGCCCTCTTCCCTTCGAAGACGTCAACGGGCGGGAGGATGTTCACGCATCAAACGCGTGAACATATTGACTGACGTCACCGGCGGCTGAGGCGGCGGGCGCGGGGCACACGACCAGCGCGCGGCGGACGGCGAGCGGCGCAGCACTTCTCCATCCGACGGCTTCCGAGGCACTTGATCCTTCAATCGACACCTCGCTGTACCACCACTTAGTCTCACCGTTATTTAATATAATTTTAAAAAATAGAATACAGTCCACTTATTTATTCATCTCCCTGAGATCCTGAACAGCGCATGTACGAGTATATTATCATATAATAAATAATTGATCTCCAAATAATATAATTAAGTTAATAAATACTAAGAATAAGTATAAAAATTGTTATAAAATATCTATTAATTTTATTATTACTTCTACTTTTTGCTGTGCCCTACAGGGTCCATAATTTTACTTAGCTTTAAGCACATTGTAAGATCTTCAGACATTGTGGAATGCAAATAAAGATATGAATATGAGTATGTATCTATACAATCTCGCATCACTAGCTAAGTTACACGCTTTTAGTGGAAAAGCGTCCTTAGACTTCGCAGTTATGACTAACGAGTAGACTTCAGCCTAAAGTTTCATCTATGTTTAACTTTGAAAATTGTTCTAGATAACATTATTAATAACTAGCAGCGCCTCGCGGTTTCACCCGCTTTTTTCCCATTCCCGTGGCAATACGGGACTAATAACGTACTATCGCGGTCATTTACGCCTGACCACTTTCGCACAAAAATCGCTTAAACCCTGCGGGTGCGCCGAGCCACGCCCCCTTAAAGTTTTGGCCTATTAGGATAGCAATAACGCAATTAGTCGCTATCTGCACTGCGCAGCGTAGTGACGTATCAAGTGTGTAGGTACTCGCTTTGTGAATTTTACGGACGAAGTATTTTTATTTTATTAACCTGTGCTGGAACATTTTGTGCATAATGTCTTTCAGAAACCTCATACGAAAGGAACGAAATCAAATTATAATTTTTCATGGACAAGGTTTTAATATTAGTCAAATCGCTGAAGTAAATTAGTCAATTATTTTAGTCTAGAAAAAACCAAATTTACCATAACAATTATGGTAAATTTGGTTCTTTACCAAATTTATATAAAAAAAAACCTAAAGAGTATGGCAGGATAAACATGGGTGGAACAATATTTTTAACACTGTTCTACGCGGTTCCCTATCCATTAGCATAAAATTTTAAGACCTAATATAACTTAGCATAATGTTGTTTGGCATAATTATTTTTTCGCATAATATAATTACGCATAACAGCTCATGCATAATTTTTTTAAGCATTATGTCTGTAACCATAATAATGATTAGGCATAATATTTTAAAGCATAAACTTATTAAGCATAAAGTTCTAAAGCATAACTTTTTTAAGCATAAAGTTCTAAAGCATAACTTTTTTAACAATTTTGTGAGTATTTTTTCGCTGTAGGAAGCAAGCATTGCAAGCATACAGCATGCAAGCAAGCATGCAGCATGCAAGCAAGCATGCAGCATGCAAGCAAGCATGCAAGCATGCAGCATGCAAGCAAGCATGCAAGCAAGCAAGCAAGCAAGCAGCATGCAGCAGGCAGGGTTTCTGTGACGGCTCCGGCGCTGCGGCCCTCCGGCGGCCCCACGCGTGCTAATCGTCGCAGACGGCTTTCGCTCACCACCGCAGCTTCGGCTTGTTGGCCGGCTTCGCCGGCCAGCCTCAGCCGCGACGGCTCGCTCGCAGCCACCTGCTCCTCAGCCCGCGGGCCGCCTCGTCCCTACGCGCCTACGCGATTTTAAATAACACTCTAGGGGTAGGACAAACAAGACTACGTGAAGTCGGTTTTGCAGCAATTCGGTTCTGTGACTAACTTTTGTTGCACAGCATATTAATTTTTTAACCAACAATATTATTTGATTGTTACAGGTACTAATTGGTTTGCTCAGAATTATGTATGGGGCCTACTAACGTTATGCTAAAAGTCTTTAGGCCTACTAACGTTATGCTAATAGTCATTAGGCCTACTAACGTTATGCGAATCAAATTTATGCCAAAACAAATTAGTCTTTAACATGATTATGCCAACATAAAATGTATGCCTAAAAAAATTATGCCAAAGTATTATTATGGCAAAACAAATTGTGCCAAAATCGTTATGCCGAAGTATATTAGGACAAAAAACATCATGCGAAAAGAAGGGATCCCGTTCTACGCTACCAAAATTTTTGTGAAAAATATATGTTATAGAGCACAGAAAGGGTAATTCACAAAAAAAAAAGTGCTAGTGTCTCTTAAAATACGTTAAATTTTTGTTTGAAATGCTTTAATTTGCGATATTTCGTTACATAAATCACTGTGAAGACTTATTTATCTTGCATAATACTTCTTTAGCGTATGTGACGTTTGCAAAAAGATAAAAAAATACGTTGTATGAGATCTTTTGTTTTTTCAAAATTCTATTAATTATTTTATTTGATAAACTAATACAAACAGAGGTCTGATAACTTACGAGAATGTTTCTCTTAAAAAGGTGATTTCATGGTAAAAAAAATCTACATAACTTTTCCGAGGGGCATCTGACCCATGTTTATCCTGCCATACTAAAATAAAAGAAATATAAACATAAATAAAATTTTACTAACGATACAAAGTGCAAACTTTACAATGCAAATTTTATCTTGTGCAAGTAATTAAATAATACTCTTTAGCTTGTTTTAAAACAGTAAAGTATTATATAATAGAAATACATACATAGATTTGTAAAGCGATTGTAATGATTATGCCCGTGGTATGAACTTGTGACGCGTGAACTCGAATACTTTCTCGCTCTGACACGCACTATCTGTTTCAATTTCGATGTAGGTTTTATACAGGGTTATTTGAAAAACACCAGCAACCTCTTAAGAGCTCATTGTACTCATCATTATGAACAACTTTTACTATGCGACCAACCCTGAAATCGCGAATAAAAAAAAAACAGCTGTTCCCTACATTTTGTTGAGTTACCGAACATAAATGTGAGGAACAGATTTCAGTGTTGGTCCCATAGTAAAAGTTGTTCATAATGATGAGTAAAATGAACTCTTACGAGGTTGTTGGTGTTTTTCAAAATAACCCTGTATAAACATTTTTTTTTATTTATTTATCATTTATACAAAAGAATACAGTATTATCTAAGTTAAAAAGCAACCAAAAAGCACTAACGTTTAAACTTGTGCTATCATGAATCTATCTCAATATCGAAAACTATACAGAATGAGTATTTTATAGGTCTTTAAATAGGTAAAGGTATTCTTAAATAATACTTAAGTAATATTGATTAAGTTTACATTTGATATTTTGATTTGTAATATCTTCAATGCTTTCCACTGTGTATCGGTATAAAAAGTATTTTATTTATTCTTCTCTTCAGAATCTTAAACAAGCAACAGCAACATCTTTTATGAGATTATTTATTATTTGTAGAGAAACACAGTCAGACTCTGGATAAGACGCCATGAAGAAGAGGGTGTCTTGGAGAATAGACCGCGGGCAACATGTCCATATCTCATTACAGTAGCAAACCATCAATGTGTGGTGGGTGCGAATTGTGTGGGTGTTGATAGGTGTCCAAATTTGTAGTCCAAAAAACCTTATTTTTGGTCCACCTATCAACAAGAGAATTCGCACCCACCCGACAGATTCTTTTTCGTATTTTTTTTTTATTCGTTCACGCCGATGTGACTGTTTGCTGAGGAATACGACGTGTCATTGCGCACAGTTCGTACTTAACGTGTGTTTTGGATCATTATCCTGTTGAAATATAAATCACGGACCAATTAAATGGGCTCCAGAAGGCACTGCATTATCCTCCAATGCAATCTTGAAATTTATGAAGGACGATTATTATGCTCCTGATCTCTTGCGAATATTCCTTAGTTTTACCCATTTTCTTCAAAAAATTAAACTCAGAAGGGAAAAAAAATATTGGTAGACTTTAAGTACTGAGCTAAGCAGAGTGTGTGTTCTGGTCAAAATCAGATAACTACCGTAAAAATATTTGTAGTAATTATTCTTACTTGAGTTTATTTCTCAATAGCGAAATCCAAACAAAATTGCGACTTCAAAGATAAACCTCGAAGAAATTCCAACAATAACACTATCATGGTTTTATGACCAGGAGTCGGAAAATAACAATAGTTGTTTACGACTGTAGATAAGTGTTTTACGATGTTATACAAACAATTAAACCCAATAAATTATTTCTTTAAAATGTATTGCATGTAACTTACAAAAAAAAAATGCAGGTGTCAAATACTTTTGAGCGGTTCAATTTTTGTTATTGGTTTCAAATAAACAATACTACACTAAAAATTAAAAAAGTTATATTAGAAAAGAATGTCATAGGTATACAAAACATTTTTTGGTTTTTAACTTGATATGTCTTTTTGACCTAGTCACCCTTTGTTTGGGTATAAGTACTAATTATATTATAACCTTGTTCTAACGGTAAACTTAATTTTAGAATGCTTTTTGTTTTTTGTATTTTGCGTAATTGTTTATTTTCAGAGTTTTTATTTATAATGCCATTTCAAATGTTTTGTTAAATAACTATACCACCGACATTATTATATCGTAATTTAGGTAAGAATGTCATCAATAGAATAGCTGCTGTTTCAAAAGAAAAACTGTTACTTAGAATAATAAGTTACACACACAAGGAAAGGACATTTTTATTTGAGTTGATTTTATTGCCAACTTCTTGAATTGTGTGTTTTACCTCTTTAATGTATCCAAATTCGATACCTAATATTTTATGAATATCTCTGTTTATTTTATTTATTCCCCTTGCCCTTTCCATTTTAGATAAAGTGATTAGAGATATTGCCCGATTATTTTTAGGATATCATAACATGTCTATAATAAAGTAAAATTTCAGCAAATATAATTTCTTATTTTTGAATTTGTTGGAATTTTTAATTTACAATTACCAACCAAGGCTTATGCAACTAAAAATTTAATTGCTTAAGCTAATTTCAGGTAAGATTTTTTTCTAACAATACCAGTTTGCTATAACAATACACCACGTGCGGTGTGGGTCGCCCGCGCCTGTCTTTCTTTCATTCGTCTATTCAAGATCAAGAGGGCGGGGCTAGTAAGCGCTTTTATTTTTAAGTGCTAGCAAAAATGAGCTTAAAGGTGGTCAGGCAAAAGTGTCCGCGATAGTACGTACTCGTCATTATGAACATTTTTTACTATTGGACTAAACCTGAAATCGCGAAAAAAGAAATCAGCTGTTCCCTACATTTATGTTCGTATAACTGATCAAAATATTGGGAACAGCTAATTTTTTTTTCGCGATTTTTTTTCGCGATTTTCTCTTAAGAGGATGTTGGTGTTTTACAAATAACCCTGTATATTAAACTCTGAACTACTGAACTTTGAATTCTTAATACAGAAATCGATTTTACAAATTATAACTTAGTGGTTTTAATTTAGAAACCGGCTATATCATTTGCATAATAAAGAAAAAAAAACATGCATAACTGTATACAATGTTATCAACAGCCCATGTGCTCCAACTCTTACTTCAAACATCGCTTCAAAAAATATAACAATTCGAACACCATCGTGCACACATGTATAAACCCTCCACAGGTTACGGGATAACGAATTTTATTTAAATTCAACACGGCGAAATACAAAACGAATGGGTGTGGACGCAATTAGCGAGTGCGCAGGGTTAACGTTACGGGTTTTTCTGATTCCTCTCGTAATTCACGTTTAGCTGTATTTGATGACACGCTAAAGTCACGTACCTACTGGGTTTTTTTCGGTGTCACTCTTTTTCGATTACGCAAAAATGTAGGCTTAAAAATTTGAGTGTAACTTTTTTGGCTCGTAGTGTAGGTTTGGGAATTTTATCGTTTTTGTTATTCATAGTTTTGTAAGCAGATTGAGGTAGATTTGATAGATTTTTAGGAATTCTGACTGCAATTTTAATATCCTTAACCGACTCAGTCACGCTGCGATAAAAGCCAACAATCTCCTTTGTGACAGAATACGATAGCACTGAAATCATTCATCGTCATTTCAAAGCCAATTTTTAACTCAAAACAAATCCTGGCTAATCTTTATCATAATAATATTTCCGACCCTTTTCAGAGATTAAAAACAAAGATACGGCCAAATCATCTTCACTTATAAAATCTCATTAAAAATTTTGGAAATGACAACGAAACTGAGAACGGCTCTTTCCCACTTAAAAATAGAATAAATTCTCGCCTAGAGAGAAAGTATAGCAAGCAGGGCAATCAATCTTAATTCGTTGGGACAGACGACTCAAAAGAATATATATTTTTTTACGTTTTTCGTTGACTCGTAGGGACGTTTCATTATTTTCATCTGCCTTCGTTGTAAAAAGACAGTATTATTGTTAGAAAAATCGATTGCAAATCTGTAATGTTGAGCCTTTTGTCGTGTTTCAGGGTCCTTTATTGTTGTCAAATCTTATTGAGCTCTTGATTCGTCAGCGATTTGGAATTCAGTATAATTCTTGTCTATTATTCTTTTACTGTCAACGTATTCTTTCAATTTCGTCGTTCTTTTTTTTTTATCTGCTCTATCATAGTCAGATACTATTATTATTTTTGAGTTGCATTATTTCTGCCAATTTAAATTGCTTTAGTGTCCTTATTTTCAAGTAAGGACGCTTTACGTAAGTCTTTTATGTATTGTGTTATTTTTGTTTCATTTGCCAATGAAGTAAACAAATTTAACCAAAACCCACGAATAAAATTATATCTTAATGCAAATTCCAGACTTCTAATCCAATAAGATCACTACTGTAAGTTCATCCACTTAACCTTTGGGTAGCCAAAACTAATTTGAACCGCTTTTAACAAGTCAACGTCCCGGCGCCATCTTTCAAGACTCATGCCTCTTGGTCACAGCCGTATACGCTAAAGCGATAGCGTTTTGGGAGAAAACGACTGACAAGACACAAATTAAAGAAATAATTAAGAGCGTGGGATACATTTTGCGACAGTATTTTGCCAGCGACTCAACCATGACGTGAGTGGAAACAGGTGACGATTGATTTGGCGCGCGAAACTATCAATAAGATGTATGTAATTTAACCTGCTAGAAGTGGTGACGATATCAGTGCTGGTGTGAGCGGCGACCGCGTAGTCTGACAAGTCAATGTTGCCACTATGTTATTATAAAGGATTGGATAACGTTACATTTTGACAGCGTTTGTCAATCTAATTTCTTTTTTGACAACCGTATTCCGCCAACAATTTATGAGTCACACGCACGTTTCGCCTGACGTAAGTCACATCTCCCAAAAGACTTAAACAGGACGTTGTAAAGTGCGTTTCATGAAAGAATTTCCTTCGCCGTAATGTTGGCATTACGGAAAATCAGTGTTGCTATAATTTTAGCAATAAAACTACTTAATATTAGGGAGATTAACTAATATTCCGATACTTTTACCAATTACCTTATAATTTTGTTTTTTCTTTTGAAAACTGTAAAACTATTTTTTAATAAAATATACAACTTACTGCACAGGAATTCAGAACATTTCATAGCTTTATTGGAGTAGGCACTCACAGAATGAAACCACAGATTGTCCTTTTATCGAGTGCTGGAGCAGTCGAGTCTTAATACGTTTGTTGACTAGCTAATGTTTACACCACGGCATAAACATACCCTTTACAACACTGACGCGGGGAATCGAGAAATTTTTATTGGCAGCACTGATAGCCATCTCCATTCTTTGACGTTAAGACAGACAGGGCAGCCAGAAATGGGACGAAGGGAATTCTTTCGTGAAACGCACTATACGCTCTATAAAATGTCACATTACACCAAATTAAAGAAACAATGAATAGAATTACGATCTCATGCATTTAAGGCGTTTCGACGTAACATTTTTTTTCGATGATAGAAAGCCAGTTTATCTAAGAAGTCTTTAGTATGAAATCGCGCGGTCGTGTCACTTGACGTTCCTAAGTCACAAGAGGTATTAAGGTGAGATGCTGACGTGTTGCACCCAAATCATTTATCCAGCAGCTGAGTGATGACCATAATCCGGCATTATTATAACCCAATTGTATCACTGAGCCTCACTCGTAGTCACGTTCGGAGTGCGCTCAACACCAATATTTGGCCATTAAAACAGCGCAAACAATACTGTTCCAATGTTTCTTGTTTGAATTATCCAATGTACTTCGCTCTGATAGTGCGACTCAGTGGATTAGCGTTGATAATGCTGGCTGATGTTGGCTTAAATGTTTAACAAAATTAATGGTTTTACCTGTTTTCTGTAGTATGAAGCTAACCTATAACTATGTAACCAGTCATATTTCGTATACCTATTGTAAAGGTATTAATTGTGTATTCCTTATAATAAACAGCAGTGGCGTGCATTGGTTCGAGTTGGGTAGGCCAGAAAATAATGTCAAAAAAAAATTAACACCACATTATTCAGGGTTGTGGTGTTTTTTTTCTATTTAAAAAAAAACCTCATTTCATTAAAAATCAAACCTGAATAATGTGGTTATTTTTTAAATTTATTTGGACATTTTCTCTGGCCTACCCTAACTCGAACCACTGCACGCGCCTGATAAACAGTATTGATCCAATTCTCGGTGTTTAATTGTCTCTTCGAAATCCCGCCTTACATTTCATCTAGGGTTATTTTATTTCTAAATCTGAAAGAAAAGAAAGAAATAAAAACCGTTTATTTACCACAAACAACGACAGTTATTGTTCTTAGTTTAGAACAATAACTGTCGTTGTTTAACCTTAAACTTTAGGGGTGTGACAAGGTGAATATAAGATTTTGTTTAATGTGTGCGCAATACAATGTTTATTTTGTAGATATTGCTAAATTTTGAGTATTTTTTTTAAATAGTAGCTCCCTGCGGTTTAACTCGAGGATAAAATATAGCCTGTAACACTTGTTGATAATATAGCTTTCTTAGCAGAAGTTTCGGAGCTTATCCGGTACGAACAAACAAATAAAATAATCTTTTCTCTTTATAGTATTTGTATAGACGAGTTTTGCATTGATGCGTTGTGATGCAATTGTTGTAAAGTAGCTGTATTTAAACGTTTTGACATTTCGTTAACAACATTGCAACACACCAATTTAAAAAAACTTTTATTTCTTTTACTATTCCTTATAATCATCACTTTGTTTTGATCAAAATTTTCCTAGATCCCAATAAAACGGTTCTAGTGGCACTGCAGTTGAGGATTTACAATGATTATGAAAACTTTTTTCAAAGTAGGGTAAAAGCTCTTGTCGTTAACTCCGCAAGGACACTTTTGTACTTTGACTTCCCAGGATTGCGGAAAAGTGGATAAGAATAGATTGTTTTTTTTTTTTAGTATAGTCTTCTTTGTCTTTGCCTTTATTATTATATTACTCATGCTAATTGCTCCTTGATTTACTTATGACCTTAATAGTCTGTACTGACTTTGTTTCCATAAAAATCTTCGTAAGTAAAAACTCTTTTCGATTACTATTTTATTATTATGTAATATATATTATTTCAGTACGGTCTGATTTTGTCCTATATCAATGGTTAGTAATCATTATTATTAATTTAATTTATTTATGTCAGAAACTTGTAAAAACGTTTGCAAAAGCTGCAACTTAAATTTCAGCTGAAGATACTTCATTTATATATGCTTTGCTACCAATTTGCTATCTATAATAATGTGTAAAGTTGAAGAGTTTGTTTGTTTGCTTGAACGCTGTAATTTCAGGGACCACTCTGAAAAATTATTTTAGTGTTAGATAGCTCTATCGAGGGAGGCTATGGACTACGTATCATCACGCTAAGACCGATAGGAGCGGAACAGTCATGAAAAATAAAACCTTTTACAGAAAAATACAACCAACTTCTAAAAAAAAGACCAAAAAGTACAAAATAACTTTAATTTCGGAACTCGGTGTTTTGGATGTTTTTGTTTTTTGAAGACACCGACTTCCGTCATCATCAACAGCCTGTTGCAGTCCACTGCTGGACATAGGCCTCTCCAATTGCACGCCACTTAGATCTATTTTCGGCTTCTCGCATCCAGTTTCTGCCAGCCGTCCTGCGCAAATCGTCACTCCACCGTGCCTGAGGACGTCCTACACTACGTTTGCCGAGACGCGGTCTCCACTCTAGAACTCGTTTACCCCAACGGTTGTCGGTTCTACGACTAATATGGCCAGCCCACTGCCACTTCAGCTTACTAATCCGGTGGGCTATATCAATTACCTTGCTTCTCTGACGGATCACCTCATTTCTGATGCAATCCCTCAGAGACACACCGAGCATAGCCCTTTCCATAGCCCGCTGAGCGACTTTGAGCTTATGGACCATACGAGCCGTCAGTGTCCACGTTTCGGCTCCGTATGCCATGACGGGTAGGACGCACTGATTGAAGACTTTCGTCTTTAGGCACTGTGGGATCGACGATGTAAAGACTCGACGTAGCTTCCCAAATGCTGCCCAACCCAACTGAATTCTTCTGTTCACCTCGCCCTCAAAGTTGTTTCTACCTAACTGCAATGACTGCCCGAGGTACACATATTTTTGAACAACCTCGAGAACGGCACCGTGAATCGCAATCGGTTCCGGTAGAACATGTTCGTTGAACATGACCTTGGTTTTATCCAAGTTCATCCGTAGGCCGATGCGTACAGAAGAGTCAGCCAGGTCATTCAGCATCTGTTGTAGGTCCTGCAGCGTTTCTGCCATAATGACGATATCGTCTGCAAATCGCAAGTGAGAGATGTACTCGCCATTGATGTTAATGCCACGTTCTTTCCAGTTCAGCGTCTTGAACATATCCTCCATTGCATTAGTGAACAATTTCGGGGAAATAACATCCCCTTGTCTCACTCCTCGATGCAACGGTATGGGACTTGTTTGCTGATTCTGTACTTGAACGGACATGGTGGCGGCCTCGTAGAGACATCTCATCACTTGGATGTATCGCCAGTCTACTTGGCAGCGCTGCAGGGACTCCAGAACAGACCAGATTTCAACCGAGTCAAAGGCCTTTTCATAGTCCACAAATGCTAGACACAGGGGCTGATTATACTCTTCGGTCTTTTGTATAATCTGCCGCACTGTGTGGATGTGGTCTATGGTGCCGTATCCGCTCCGAAATCCAGCCTGCTCCGGTGGTTGGAATTCGTTGAGTCTTCGCGCAAGACGGTTCGTGATCACTCTTGAGAACAGCTTATAGACGTGGCTTAGAAGGGATATGGGTCGATAGTTCTTCAACAGGGTCTTGTCTCCTTTTTTGAAGAACAAGATGACCACACTTCTACTCCACGCCTCTGGAGTTCTCCCTTCAAAAAGGACAGCGTTGAACAGCTTCTGGAGCTCCCTCAGTACGGGGTTACCCCCAGCTTTCAGCAGCTCTGTGGTAACGCCGTCTTCTCCAGGGAATTTTCCATTTTTAAGCTGCCCAAGAGCGATCTCGATTTCGCCAGTACTGACTTCTGACAGGTCTTCGGTGAAATGGCGTGTCAATGTGGCTCTAGGACCCTCATTTTCGGGTTCAGGACGAGATGCATGCGATGCGTATAACCGGCTATAGAAGTCCTCCACTTCCGAAAGGACTGCTGGCTTCGAAGAAACGACTTCTCCACTTGCTGTGGTCAACTTCGTCAGGTGGCTTCTTCCAAGAGATTGTACGAACACCTTTGACCCCCGGTTCTGCTCGATTGCTCTTTCAACCGAAAGAGCATTGAAGCGCCGGAGGTCGCGTCGTACGTGCTTGTTGATCTCTCGGTTTAGAAACCGCTTTGCCGACGAAGTGACGGGTGGGTTTTCACGTCTTTCCTTCATTAGCCCTAAAGTCCCTTCTGAAAGCTTAGATTTCTTGCCCTTACGCTGCATATCACAGAATCTTGTACCTTCTTCCCTGAGGATCCGAGTCACATTTTCGAGGTTCTGGTTTACGTCTGTTGTGGTTTCCACGGCAGCGAATCGGTTTTCCAGGTTTGCCTGGAACGTTTCAGATCCAGCCATGGTCTGGAGCAGAGTTGGTCGGAGTCTGGACTTCATCAGAAGGACACGTTCGGCCTTGAAGTTAATATTCAGAGAGCCTCGGACAAGTCGGTGATCGCTACCGGTATTGAACCTGTTGATCACGGAGACGTCTCTGAATATATGCCTCTTGTCCGTCATGATGAAGTCGATCTCATTTTTGGTCATAGTGTCGGGGCTTTGCCACGTCCACTTCCTTTGGGGCTGTTTCTTGAAGAAGGAGTTCATCAAGAACAACCCCTCCCGTTCGAGGAAGTTAACGAGCATTTGCCCCCTATGATTTCTGCTTCCAAATCCATGGTGTCCTACTACCGATTCGCAGCAATTCTGTACTCCCACTTTGGCGTTAAAGTCCCCCATGACAACGGTGTACTGTGTCTTTGTAGTGAAGTGGAGGGCTCTCGATATGTCATCGAACATATCTTCCACTTCGTCGTCCGAGTGTGTCGAGGTCGGTGCGTACACTTGCACTACCTTGAGGCTATACCTCTCGGTGAGCTTCACAATAAGGTACGCTACCCTGTTCGACACACTTGACACTTCCACAACGTTGTCAGATAGGGACTTGTTTACCAGAAACCCAACGCCGCCTTGGGATTGTTGGTCTCCCTCTCGGAAGTACATTAGGTGACCCGATTCCAGGGTTATGGTGTCCTCCCCCTTTCTTCGGACTTCACTCAACCCTAGTATGTGCCACCTAATTTTCCCAAGTTCCACCTCGAGTTGCGCCAGATGCGAGTCAAGCCGTAGCGTGCGTCCGTTGTACGTCGCCAGGGTCAATCTGTTGTTGTGGTGGCCTCCCGTAGCCCGGAGATTCTTGGCACCCCCCCGCCCCGCCGTTACCATGGTCGCCACCATGACCAGGAATAGCGGGACCACCGGGAACTGGGGGCCGTGGCTTTTTGTTGTACTGCATTTGGAGGAGTTGCCCATAATCGCCACGCTGGGCAGGCGGGTTGGCGATCGCAGGGCGTAGCTTCTCGCACCGGTGACGCTGCTGCCCATGACCGGCCTGTTACATTTAGCTACGCCTATTTGATGGATATACCGCCATCGGTCGGTCGCCAGAG
This sequence comes from Hecatera dysodea, assembly GCA_905332915.2. Classification (NCBI taxonomy): domain Eukaryota; kingdom Metazoa; phylum Arthropoda; class Insecta; order Lepidoptera; family Noctuidae; genus Hecatera; species Hecatera dysodea. Next base: position 5,620,340 of record HG995289.1, on the reverse strand, counting down.
CCTCGTTCGTCATTCAGCAGGATGCACCACGTGCAGGTGAGGTTGGCTTGGGGCGAAGGATGGTAGTTCGCCTCTTACATCCCCTTCCGACCGACTTCCGAAATTAAAGTTATTTTGTACTTTCTGGTTTTTTTGTAGTTGTTTAGAAGTCGGTTGTATTTTTTTGTAAAAGGTTTTTTATTTTTCACTTTTTAGTGGTTCACTCCCAGATAAACATACCCATCACACGTGAAATGAATTGGTGTAAACAATAAACAAACATTCGATTTCAGCTATCCCAACAGATTTGCTATCATTTATTGAAATTAAAAAAAATGCTAATAAAATATAAAATACTCGACGAAACTGAACTAAATTCTAATGGGTCAAAACGGCAACTATTCTTCATCGAATAAAAAAAAAACACGTAAGTCGTATCAGATATCTCGGCGTAATCGCTGTACATACATAAAAAAATCATACTTGCCAAATTGAGAACCTCCTCATTTTGAAGTCGGTTAAAAATGTGATACAAAACGATGTTGCGCGGGTCAGCTAGTAGTAAATATAATGTAAACCCTAATTCCATTCCATTTAGGATAGTTTAAGATAATCGATTCAAAATGTTATTAGCCTACAGTAATTTAGGAACAGTCTCAACTTACTCTAATTGCAGATTAAAACTTTCCAGAACTATACAATCCAAGTATGCCAAAAGGACAAAGCAGGCAACGCTTAAGCTCGACTTCTTAAAGAAGTGCCTCCTGTATATTGAGACAAAACTTTTGGCCACTTGTGCTCGGCCTCTTTCTCAGTTATTCACTGTTTGCATTTGACAAGCAGAATTGTATGAACTTTTTTTGTATTTTGTATTTTTTTCAATCTTTTCCTAGAGCTAGTAATCTTCTACATACATATGTATGTACAAGCAAAATACCACTCACTGATTAATCACGAAATCTCAGTAAACTATAACACCTACAGACTTAAAATTTGTCAGGTAGGTTTCTTATAGGGTGTAGATAAGCTAAGAATGGATTTTCCGAAACTCCGACCCTAAAGGGGTAAAACAGGGGTGGAAATTCTTTGTACTAAATCTGCGCAGACGAAGTTGTGGGCAAGTGCTAGTTTTTGGTTATATGATTGTATGTACGTATTTTCTGTTAAAGTTACTGTTTTTATTTTTTAAAGATTTGTGAAGGTGTTTAAAAGTGCTTGTTTAATTCAGTTATAGATTACCTACTCTTAGATAAACGGGGTATTGTGAGGCCGATTTTGGTATGTATACTTACTGCAACACAAAAGTCAGTTTCAGCAGTTTTTTCTACGGCATCATGCCTGAGCCCTGACTTAGATAATTTGCCAAATTAAAATACAGTAACTAACAGTTAAATCTGTGGAGCAGATTTTCGTCATCATTATTTAAACCCGTCCGCATCGAGCGGATTCTGGTGAAACCACTCGAAGTGATACGCATTGACGTCATTGGTCCTAATTGTCGTGAGCTATTCAACGAACTACTACTGAAAACGAAGCTCTTGTACAGTAGTAATGGTCAACAATTACTATGTACCTGATTGAAAACCTAGATTATAATTTAAGCCTTCTTTGTTTGTTCAATACAATGTGGTTTAAACCTTAAAGCTGAAACTTTTACCGTACCTGTATCAACATATAGAAAAAATATATATATTTTATTTTACCACCAATAAATGCTTTTATAAAATTCCATTGCTTTCAGGAGATTTTGGATTAAGTCGTAAACAAAGAATGTGAATGCGTTTTTAAAATTGCGCTAGAGGTTTTATCAATAAAAATAGTTTTATATTCCGCCAAACTAAAATTATACTGAGCACTGCAGAGGCCGTGTTTGTCGAATGATAGATGATCGCTAGGCTGAAATAGGATCTTAATAATCAATGACAGAGAGCAAACGGCCGTGAAATGTAGAAATAGTGGAGGGAGACTTTTTGGCAAGTTCTGCGACAATATGTGCAGTTCAATTTTTTTTTAAGCTATTGCATAGCTTCTATCGCGGGCCTTGAGCGTGGCGAATCCAGAAATTCCGTAACGGAAATAACCTAACACCGCTACGTGATTCGATTAGGCCCCGCCTTTTTAAAATGGTCGCTTCGTTACTGAGCTATTATGTCGCCGTCACCGAGCCGACACGAACGTCTGCGTTAGTACAGTAACCCAGGTGAACGAATCGAGACCATATCACAATGACGCAGAGTACTAAATATATAATTGCATAAGTTGATAAAAAATGATATGCAATAGCTTTACCGCGGCAGTCCCCGAGTGCCACATGTATTTTTTTAATTCTAAATTTAAAATTGAGACTGTTTTCATAAAATCCGGTTGAATACTGCATAGGTACCATAAAAAATTACATCTGGCCAGTAACGAATGCGAATACGAAGTCAGGTGACATATCAAAACAAACGAAAAATTTACCTGTTACAGGTAAATTATGTCCAAACTAACGATCCCAATCCTTACGTATTCCAACGTTTAGTTCGTCAAGTTCTTTTCGATTAGGAAACTTCCTGGAGAAAGGGTGAGTTTGGTGTGCACAGAATTAGCACAACACGGAACGAACTGTCCAAAGTTCGGTGTTGGTGTCGGTCTATCCAATTACGGACGAATCACTTTACTTTCCTGGGTGAAGTATGTGTCTATTTAGAAGTCGGTCCACGTTTGTGAATATTGAGGTGTTGATTTTTGCGACAAAAAGGCCTTTTATAGTGTTAATGATTAAAAGAAATAAAAGGGGTTTTTGTCCCCTTTCTGAGTACTAACAGAAAAATATTTATGACATAGGTAGGTTAGAAGTCCAGTAGTTTTGTACGTGCATCTTATTTTTAACCGACTTCCAATAAAAGATAATTCAAAAGTGCCTGTTAATGGTTTCATTGAAATAAATGCTTTGAGTTTGAGTTTATCTGTGGATAACCTAGACATAACACTATTCGTCACTACGTATTATAAAACAAAGTCATTTCCTGCTATCTGTCAGTCCCTTTGTATGCTAAGATTAGAGAAGCACTATACTACACAGTCAGTTCTGTTAAATAATATTTATTTTTTCATCATCATCAACAGCCTGTTGCAGTCCACTGCTGGACATAGGCCTCTCCAATTGCACGCCACTTAGGTCTATTTTCGGCTTCTCGCATCCAGTTTCTGCCAGCCATCCTGCGCAAATCTATTTTTTGCTATCCCTTAACGTTATTTTAGATGCTAAAGTCGATATGGCTTATTGTTTTGTCTTATTTACTTACTTAGTTTGAGTTCTTCTAGTCTGAAAATGATAACAATGTATCTAGTTTTAATTTCCGCGAATATTAGTGGGTTGGTTGTTCCTGCATGTGCTTAAAATCCTTGCATTTGCCTAGTTATCTTGCATGTGCATAATATAGCGGGCGGGAGAGAGGTGCATACCTGCAACCCACTAATATTCGCGGAAATTAAAACTAGATACATTGTTATCATTTTCAAATTTAAAATGGATTTCCGCAAAGTAACGCCTGACTCAATCAATTTTCTTCTAGTCTATTTTGATAACCGACCATAACACTCCCACTGCGCCCGCGCGTTCCATCATTTGTCTATGACATCGACAAATGATACTGGAGCACTGGGCCATTGAGTTGGTCGATGTTAATTTATTATTTTGTTGTATGTGTGTATTTTACTTTAGATTTGTTTTTTATATTATTTTGAACATAGGTGATATTTTTTATTATATTTGTATTTATATTTTCCTTTTTAGAAAGTATGTATTCCGTGAGTATATCCCTATCAGAACACCGGCGCTGTGGTATTTATCTATTTATTAAATATCGTAGCATATGCTGAAATATTAAGCTTTAAATCATATATTTTTGTTATTGTTTGTTTTGTGCGAGTACTAAATAAACATCTTTCTTTCTTTCCTTCTTATATCTTTAAAACTAACAATGGATTATTTATGTTGTATATAATGTAGTATATTTATTAGCAGCATTGCAGCCATGCGAAGCCGGGTCTGGGCCGGCGGGTCACTCGTTTTGTAGAAGTCAGGTAAAGTTATAGTTTTCAAAACTATTTTCTCAGACATCGTTGATGAAAACTACCAAGGAAATCTTACTTTAGTTTCACAAAGTAACAAAAGTTACTAGCGAACATTGATTCTCTTCCTCGCAGTTAAAACTAAGAACTGAAAGTGAAGAATTTGTCTGAACTTTGTCCTATTTAGCAAATTGAGACATGAAAAACAGAATGGGTACTGCAAGATAATATTATTTTCAAGAAAATTTAACAAAGGAACTACTTACGCATGATTAAGTTGAAATACCTTTTTTGTCTTCATAGAGGTAGCTTAACTATTATGATTTTTAATAAAACTTTGCTTTGAGAGAATTTTCTGAGTAAGTAACACTGAGAAATGTGGAAGGTTATGGAGTGACTTTTACCCAACAATGGGTTATTATAGGCTATTATTATTAGTAACTCGTATTGACCCACTTCTGGGCAAAGAAAGGCCTTTAAAAATCGTGAAATTTGAAAGAAGTAGAGGGATCTACTCCTTTCAAATTTCACGATTTTGCACCTCTTTCTTTCAATTCTAAAGGAATACATCCAGGTCGTCCCGCCATCTCCTTAGTGCTGTGCTGCGGTCCCGTAATGCTGTTTCAGGTCCTCAATGCTATGTTTTACGGGCCGCTTTTACTGGTTAGCAACAAAAAATACTGAGAATACTGAGATGCAGTACCAAGCTTAATCACGCAAAAGCAGATTAATCACCTACCACAACCATTAAATTCCAAATAGCTCACCAAATTTTAATTCCAGAATACATAATACCTTTTACAAGATAAGTAGTACCTGTCTTAAGACGCCGAGGGTCGCATTTATTCAGTAATTCGCCTAGCAACTTCGCAAATGCAGGGATTAAATTGCCCGGGCCGCTTCGCAGGAAAAATGTATGGGGACCGGAGCAGACAGGGACCATTTTCAGGGGACTTAGACCAAGGGAAGCTCAATTAGTGGCCGAGGATAATTCCCGACCTCTCGTTTGCGTACTTATTTCGTGATGGGATGATTACTGAAGAAAAAATGCGGAAAGCGGTAAACATGTTGATGAATACGGGATGGATAAGGCTTACTCAAGGATTTTTGTCAAATTATGGGGAGAAGATAAAGTGTAAATAGGGCGCAGTGAATACAACGAAGTTTTGGTGATAGCGAAGCAATATTAAGGGTTTCCTTCTTCGTGTTAACTATTATTTCGATAGTTTAAAGTTTGGGAACTTTAAACTATCTGGTTAAGTCACATAATTCCCAAGCATAATAAATACAGACCAATCTCGGGACATCACGATCATATGGTATAAAGTTGGTTACTGGCACGGCTTAACACATGCGACAAGACTTATGAATGCAAACGGTTATGGGACCCTTACTGCCAAAGCCAATCTAGGCTATCACAGCTTTGTAATCAAAGCAATGCCAAACAAAGTACTAGGAAGACATAAAACCGAGGCAGTGATACGTAGAGGTGATCTTGGAGCTGATGTTTGGGTAACCGGCGTTCCATTGGGCACCGTGCCAGGTCGCCCGGGCTCGATGCGTCACACCGAACTTCGCTGCAGAACGTTTGTATAGTGATTAGCAAGTTTTCTGAGGATTTATACGATTGCAGTTGGTGTGAGAAACTGGAATTTGTTGGAATACTGTATTCTTGTTAGTTCTTCCATTAATTAGAAGTAGCACAAACGAATTCGCCCAAAAAAAAATCGACGAAATGTGTCTCTTAGCTGAGAATGGGCCAATTCCCTTAAGTGTCGTAAATGGTCGCAAAGTGTTTTTCGTAATAGAAAAACACCCGGTTCCTATTTCTGAAATCGTAGTGATATTGCGTATTGGTAATCAAAGCTGATCCGATTTTGGTTCTTAAAGACAATTTCTCTCTGAAAATGTTTATTTAGAAACCAGATAAAAATTCATAAACAATAATATAAACCTCAAAGTTCACTCAATTTCAACTTCAAAATTTTAAACAACAAAACTTTCTGAAAACAGCACTTAAATGAATGTTTAATCCAAAATATACATCGCATAATCACTTGAGCCCCTAATAAAATACTTAGGACGGTAATATTTAAGACAGTTACGGTGTAAATGTGGCTTATAAATTAATCTTTAAGAGAAATGGTGTAATTCTAAGCAAGATATGAACTGAGATTTCTTGGGACTCCATTAAGGTCCAGGTACACGTATTTAAGTCATAACTAAGAGGTTCTTGATTTTGGATGTCTCTGAAAGTTTCTTATGATGTTGAAAATGACTCGGAATATATAGTTGAAGAGCTCGTGGCTTAATTATAACAGCCACACGGGTCGATACGAGATTAAACAACGCTTGCCGAGGTTGGTCTGTGGATGGATGACTATCTTAATATAACGAGACTTCTCCGTGCCTCGGAAAGCACGCTAAGCCATCTTTGTTGTGTTTGCCAGAAAATCTGACCCCAGTCTTGCCAAGAAGTACCGTGTTCCCCAGTTGATGGGTCGTGGAGGTCTGGTAGCAGCCGCTTCATGTAAAATACTAGTATTCAGCTGAATCCAGCTTAACTGGGAGTCGACCCAATATAGTTGGGAAAAAGGCTAGGCAGATGATGATGGAAAGATTTGTGTCAGATTTTCAACCTGTAACGACTGTCAATGACGTAAAATTGACAAATTTGAAAATGAAAATAATATAACTAGTTTTAATTTCCGCGAATATTAATGGGTTGCAGATATGCACCTCCCTCCCGCCCGCTATATTAGCACATGCAGGAAGGCAAAGCAAACCCCCCCCCCTGCATGTGCATAAAATCCTTGCATTTGCCTTGTAATCTTGCGTGTGCATAATATAGCGGGCGGGAGGGAGGTGCAAACCTGCAACCCACTAATATTCGCGGAAATTAAAACTAGATATATTATTTTCATTTTCAAATTTTAAATGGATTTCCGCAAAGTAACGCCTGACTCAATCAATTTTGTAAAATTGACAGTCAAGAGCAATGGATAACGTGCTCGCTTTGTAAGATAAGCATTGTTAATTTTATATGAAAGATAGGCGGCTAATAAAAGGTTACCATGCACAAGTGAGTGATGATGATGATGCTGCAAGCTGACTGACGCCTCAAATAGACATCAATAAGATCAGTGATCTTATTGATGATGTTCTTCAGAAAGTGTGATCAGCGTGCTTGAATAGAGATGTCAGCATGAAAAAAACGAGACCCCCTAGTGTCAGTACCTGCCAGGGTTATGGGATTTGTTTGAAAGAGTCACCACGGCCCTAGAATGCAAAGGACATATGGAGGAACACGGATGGGTTTTAGTCTAACACTACTTACCTCTTCATCTAAAACGGAAGAAGTCGTTTGATGATGTCCCATCCAAAACAAGCGTCCTTGAATGAACGAAAATGAAAGAGAAGGAGTGTACAACATGTAATATCGTAAAAGCAATGTGTTATTGTACCCATAATTAGCAATTTTTACCAGCTGCAATAGCAGCTGTTCAGTAAATTTTGTCGAGTTATAGACGTACACTAAAATGTTCGCGTTTTCACTATTGGTCTCATAGTAAAAGGTATTGCGTTTATTCTGTTACACATTGCGTTCTTCAGTTTATAAATTTAATATTTAAAAAAAAATTGGTACTCTAAAAAACTTAACCGTCTCATTTTTAGTTTGCGTAGTTGTAAGAAGTAAAAGATAATTGTTGAAACTTTGCCGTGATAAAAGTAACAATATTGTATTCAGTCTTCCCTTTTCTCAGAAAGGTAATTATTCTTAATTACTGATTCAGTTTTAATGCTCCAGCAACCTGTCTTACGGACAATTAATTAATGCGTTTCTTGGTACAGAAAAATAAATATGATTAGTCTTTGTACAAAGAATTTTGTTCAGTGATCTGTTCTTTTGATGAATATAAAATTAAATAGCATTCGAATTTTTGTTTTCTGGTAATTATTATTTGTTGTTAAACATTTTTTGTGTACAGATTAATGCAGACTATTATATTACTTACAGTGATCGGAATAGGTAGAGCTAATTTGGGCCAATGACATCAAATGTATATGTTAATATGGACACGACACCGGGATCCCGGGATTTTAAATTTATCGAAAAAATGTATAAAAAAACGGGATTATTAATTATATTCTTTATTCATGTAGCTAAGTAATTGAATTTCGAAAATTAAGTTATATAGTACATACTTTTGGTCTTAAAATAAAAATTTAATCATAAAATTTATTTCGATTCTACTTTTCCTAACCAATCTTTGTGCAAAATTAACCTTTTTTACGTACCACCGTAATCTGTTCCACATAAGCCTAGGAATTATAGTAATATAATTATTTTCCTACGATCAAAAATCTAGTTTTATCCAAGTTCAGATATTACCTGTGACATATGCAAAAAATCCCAAGATCTCAGGCATATCAATACTATAAAAACTTGACACTAAAAGCTGTAGCTAATATAGTATAAAGATTACCTAATAAAGTAAAGAAAATACATATTATGTATTTTCTTTACTTTATTAGGTAATCTTTATAAAAGAAAGTGAAAGAAAGAAAGGAAAAACAATATATTTAGGAATCGCACAAAACAAACACAAAAAAGTAAAAATAATTATAAGCTTCACATTCATTTTAACTGTGCGAGGTCAAAAAGGTCCCTAGCTATGCTGCGATATTTAAAAACAAATAAATACCACAGTGCTGGTGTCCTGATTGGGCCTCTGATACCACGGATACACTCACGACACACATACCTACTTAAAATAAATATATATATACAAATAAAATAATGGTGAATAAAAAAAAGGTGCATTAGCAATGCTGATTTTTTTGATATTTTTCTATAATTCACTATACTCTTCTATAATACTTTTACTTTTCTATAATACTTTTCTATAATACACCAGCATCATAAATACCTTACACTAACGAAATATTCAAAAGCCAGTCAGTCAGTCGGTTCAGTCATCAAATTAAAAAAAAAATACATTCGAATTGAGAACCGCTTGTTCTTTATTTTAAATCGGTACTTAATTTAATGAAAAAAAAAAAACATGAGTAAACTCTGTGTCACCTCCACAAACTAAAATTTTACGAAAAAATCACTATTAAATGAATATCTGTTACACATTATAAAGCTGTAAAGAAATATGACCCTTCTCTGTGTTAAAGTCGAGTATAGAATTCTATACTCGACTTTAACACAGAGAAGGGTCATATTTTCTCATACACATTTACCCATTCCGTTGTCAGTTGAACCGATTTGAATGGCAAGACGAACAATAGCCGTCTCGCGTATTGTCCGAACTGCTTATACCTAGCAATACATATGTATATGTAGCCCACGCCGTCATAATAGACCTTAAATTATATCTGTATGTTGGTACGTCTAGATAATTCTGTAAGCTAGTCAGACGGATGGATAGTAGAATCAATAACAGATTGATTTACTAAAATACAGGCAACCTTCGCCACACTATGCATGCCTCCCGTCAACCATATTTTGTTTGAGTGAAAAATAATATGGCTTCTATCATTCCTCTATTCCAATAACTATCCTGTACTATCCTACTTATCCTTCCTAACCCACTGCCATACTTATCATATTATACATATAAAAGTTTTGTAGCATGGATGACTATTTACAGCTCCTTCACGCAAAATCTTTGCAGTGAAATAACTAAGTATTATAGCACTAAAATAAAACTAAAAATATAAAAATAGCTTAGGTTTCATTTTAGTACTTTAGTATACGTACTTGTACGAGTACTTAGTTATTTCATTTTCCGTTTATGTATTAAAGGTAACAAAACTCAAAACGGTGTAGGAAAGTTGTGAACCAAAAATTCGAAGACCACAAGACCGCGTGGTGGATTACGGCCCATTCCCTCTCCTAGAGAGGAGGCCTTTTTCCCAGCAGTGAGAACATTAAAAGGCTGATTATGCTATTAAAGGTAAAAAAAATAATTCAACGCAGTAAAAGCCATGGGTCGCAGATAGAACACGATCAGACTCAAAACTTTCTTCACGACATGTTTTTAATTCTTCTCCATCAAATATCCATACCAAGCCAACCGAATTCCACTAATATTTTTGGTCACCACGTCAACCTTTAGACTTTCTCTTACTTCCCGAAACAGCTTCATTCTTTAAAAAAAAAAAAAATCGTGCAGTATCCGATTAAACAAAAACAAAGTAACAGAATTTAAATAAAAGCCGTTGTCCAAAGAATTCTCTAATAAAATAAACTCTGGTATCAGCTATCCGTGTTTTCAAATAGCGTACCTTCGGGACAGACATGGAAAAATATTCTGAAGTTCCAAAGGAAAATACGTTGCCGAGCGGAAAAACAAGTTGAGTTCCAAAGCTTTAAGCGGTAAATATTTTCATTGGCGCAATATCCATTGGTGGAACACAGAGGAATGTAATGCTTAGTCAGGCTTATAACTACATAGATATAATTGGCAAATACGTAGTTGTAGTTTTTTTCTATGTATACAGGTGTAGTTACTGATCTTTTATAGTTAATTTAACACACACTGATTCATTGTTGGTAATTGTATAAAACAAGGATTAAAAAAATTGTAAATATGTGAGTACTATGTCCCTGACTAGCAAATTTATTAATTTTACCTCTTCTTTTCGTTCGTTGTTTCTTTGTTGTACCTGTTAATAGTATAGTACTTAGTTTTATTCGGGTGCATCCTCCTCACATATAACCAATTGGCTAATGTATACAAAATATTGTAAAACTTATACATATTTGAAAAGAGTAACTATGGAGTTTCTTGTCCGTTCTTCTCCATAAGAATCTACTTTTTGCGAATGGACAACTAGAGTCACTATAATATTTTTATTTTCAAATGTTTTGACGTTCAAAAGTGCCGTTAGTTGTCTAGTTGAAATAAATGAATTGACTTTGACTTTGACTTTTTGCTTCTTTGAAGTCAAGCCAATAAGCTTGTAATCAGAAGAGAGATAGGGTGTCTAGCAAAGATGATGTATATTTTTTTTGTACTGAGAACAAAACTAATGCTCTTTTAAAATTATGTGTGTATTTGTTTTGTTTCTTAGTATTCTTTCTTTATTAAGTAAATAGCTGGGTGATTTTTGGAATATAAAGTACATACATACGTAAATAGTCTTAATGATTAAGGTATGTTAAGTGTCATCTTCTATGTTTCCTACGAATAATACAGAAAATAGTACTACTGTGGTGTCTTTTCAAAAATACGTAACTATCAAGGGTTTATTTCATAATCACTGCATCATAATATTCTAGGCACGGACTCACGGAGGCACGGGAAATAGATACGGTATGATGTTATTATGCTCACAAGTGAATGCAGTCATAAACCCTTAAACCTTTCTAAAACTTCCCGAAGGTAGGTTGGATCTATTACGTATATTAGCTACAAAGAGTAGAATCTTGTTGCATTATGTTCAGCGAAAAGTTATAGTAAGGTACATTTTTCCAACCTTTCTTGGGCCATGCTTTTTATATTTTCTTAGTATCATCCAACAGTTTCAGTCAAGAAGTTCGTGATATGACAACCCCTACCTATTTGGTGCCGCGTGAAACGCAATGTTGTTGTTTTAAAATAAAGTTCCCCTTTATTAAACGACTTCCAAAAAAGAGAGGTCTCAAGTAGTGCGTATCTTTTTTTTTGTTTTGTTTGTTTACCTCAAAACTTTTTACTGGTCGTACCGATTTTGATGATTATTTTTATATTCGAAAGCTGGTGTTTGTCATGTGGTCCCATATGAATTGAGTTAGATCTAAACACGGGATCTAACGACCTTTGATAATGCGTGGCTTCGACTGTATTGATGATGTTCTCATTCTTACGTGTCGATGTAAAATGAAAAATAAAACTGTATACGATGGTTTGGAAGAGCATCTTAGTATTCCGAGGTGGTCCCTTTCTAGTTAGGTGAAGATCTGATCAAGAATAAAGATAGGAAACCTAACTCTTCAATAAACGATAGCACATCTACCGGGATTGCCGAAATCGCATGTCTGATTATTGTTTACACCAGTTTATAACACTGTGATGAACTTTTAGCTGTAAGGTGTCACCACTGAAAAGTGAAAAATAAAAATAACTTTTTTGCACAAAAAAAAAAAAACAGACTTCTCAACGTGTGTGTATCTGTATGTGCCAAATAAATTTATTTCCTTTCTTTCACCAGGCGCTGTCAGTTCTGCGTCTGATCCTTCCCAGGTCGAGCCGGATTGCCATCCTATTGTACGAGTACTATGAGAAGAAACAAAGCATATTTACGCACACACTTTTGCACTATAATCTCTCCTACGTACTTTGCAATATGTATTAAGATTGGTCATGGTGATCCCCGTGATCCAGTGAAATCCGGCAGGGAGGATTCTTTTGGTAGATAAGACATACAATTATTCATCATCTGCCTAGCCTTTTCCCAACTACATTGGGGTCGGCTCCCAGTCAAGCCGGATTCAGCTGAATACCAGTATTTTACGTGAAGCGGCTGCCTACCAGACCTCCGCAACCCATTAACTGGGGAACACAGTACTTCTTGGCAAGACTGGTGTCAGATTTTCTGGCTTCTGACAATCCGTAACGACTGCCAAAGATCTCCAAATGACAGCCGGGACCAACGGATTAACGTTCTTTCCGAGGCACGGAGAAGTCTCGTTATGTTAAGATGGTCACCCATCCACAGACCAACTTCGGCAAGCGTTGCTTAAGCTAGAAGATTGACCCGTGCGGCTGTTATAATTTAGCCACGAGCGCTTAAGACATACAATTATTATTTTTTTCTTTTTGCGTCGCCGAAGAACTGAAGCAGTGTATAAAAATATAATATACATAAATAGGTCGGGCTTTACTGAAATCAGTATAAGAGTGAACATAGTAGTACTGCTTATGTCAAAATATAAGTTTAAATCGCCTGATCATATTATTTACTTGAATACCGAAGCTAGACAAGACCGTGCTATTCATAATTCAACAGGGGCATTATAATAATATTGTAACTGTATTTCGTGATCTTCCGAGAAGGTTTCAAAATGTATCCAGTAAAAAATATATTTTAATTTCAAGGTTTGAATAAGGTTTCGTCATGCGATCGTCCACAAATTCAATTTCAACATTTTGATGAATATCATAAATGTAATTTTATGGAGAAAGTGGTTTTTCTGACAGAACTAGATTATTTTTCTGTCATAGAACTTTCAATAGTCCATTGGTCATTTTATTAGGTTTTCTCATATCATTTCAAGGTTTTTTTTTTTTCATTTGATTTTATTTTTATATGTATGATTTGTAAAAGTATTAGAATTATGTGTGCCTCAATTAATATACATACATATTAATGTTATTTAACTGGTAGGTAATATGTCTATTAAGTTTTCTATGAATATATTAATTAGTTAAAGTGATACCTCATACAAAGTAAAAAAAATAAACGGATTCGGTCCAATAGTTAATAACTAAGACGAACTGACTGAAGAAAGGAAAATCTCGATGAAAAACTCGGGTGAGTTGATCATATCAGGGAGATATGATCAACTCACCCGAGTTGATCATATCAGGGAGATTTTCCTTTCTTTTTTTTTTAGCAAGCATATAGCCGACTCTTCATGTGACTAGCCTGTTCTTTAGACAATGAATCAGCATTGCCATTTAACGTGGCAATGCGGCCAGTATCTTGGGCACTTTTCCCGTTGACGAATTTTACGACGCCCTATGTGTTCTTCCCCCCTATTTAATCCGATTGTACATTTATGTATATTTTTTATATTATAAGGATGTTGGTTTTTTAATCTGGACGTACTGAAACTGAAAAACATTAATCAAGAAAAGACTCATCGAACAACAAAAAAAAAACTCCTTTCAACGTTACATCCCAGGCACGATCCTACGCAAACAGAGCAATATGAAATCAAAAAAAGCCAATTTTAACGTTTGATACCTCCATAGAACCTAAGGGTTTTATTGATAAACCGTCGTCATGGCATTATGAAAGCCAATTTATAGGGAATATTTCAGTGCAAATGGCGGCTGCTTGACATGGGTGTGACATGGGATCGCAAGTGGCAATTATAGAGGTACGTCAGGACGCGTCACACCTGGAGGTATGTTACTGACGATGTTCTGAATATAATTTGTCTGTTTAGTTTTGTTGGATTTGTCTCAAGAAGGAAGGTTGGTTGGTGGCTTTGATTTTACACGGTGATGTGTTTTTTTCTTATCTTTGTGATGTGATTCCAATTCGATTGTATCCTCGATCACTCAAGTTATTGATACCATCATCTGCCTAGCCTTTTCCTAACTATATTAGGGTCGGCTTCCAGTCATATCGGACTCAGCTGAATACCAGTATTTAACGTGGAGCGACTGCCTATCAGACCTCCACAACCCAATAACTGGGGAACACGGTACTTTTTGGCAAGACTGGTGTCAGATTTTCTGGCTTTTGAAAATCCGTAACGACTGCCAAAGATCTACAAATGACAGCCGGGACCAACAGCTTAACGTGGTTTCCGAGGCACAGAGGAAAGTCGGTATGTTAAAATGGTCACCCATCCAACCTTGGCAAGCCTTGTTAAGCCGTTGGTCCCGGCTGTCATTTGGAGATCTTTGGCAGTCGTTACGGATTGTCAGAAACCAGAAAATCTGACACCAGTCTTGTCAAGAAGTACCGTGTTTCCCAGTTAATGGGTTGTAGAGGTCTGGTAGGCAGCCGCTTCACGTAAAATACTGGTATTCAGCTGAATCCGGCTTGACTGGGAGCCGACCCCAATGTAGTTGGGAAAAGCTAGGCAGATGATGATGCTTTCCCTTTTGTGTTACGTCAAAATTAACGATTACGATCTATATTTTTCATCTTCAAGACATGTAAACCGCTAGAGTCTCGATGTAAATATGGCAACCATTCTATGACCTACATATATAAGTCCCACGCCGATTTCGGCTACGGTGAGTTATTTCTGTTGACTGTGGCAGGGAGCATGTGAACTCATGTGGCTTATATAGCCTATTTTAGCCGTGAAAGTACATGCACAGTGTGGGTTCGTTAAAATACCATTGCTGTAAAAGTATTTTATGTTTGATGGCGGCTTATTCTTGGTGAGCTTAGTGTCGAAATGATTCTTCCGCTGGCCTTTTAAGGTATAGACCTTTACAGGTATAGACATTTTGCCTCACGAAACGCCTCCAAACATTTATGCTTTGCTTATTCCTACCAGCGAGAAGAGTTTATAGTGCATCGCTTTTTCTGAACGGCTTTATACATATATGTATTTGTTGTTTCCACCTTGTTTCCGCTTGCCGTCCTTCGGTCCAGAAAAGGAGATGCGCTTAGCCACCCTCTTGTCAGGCATTCTTACATCGAGGACGCACCAGCGCAACTGGCAACTTATTAGATAGGTCTCAATATCACAAACATCAGCCCTACGCAGAACATCCACGTTCCTAACACGATTAGACCACATGATTTTAAAAATATAAATAATGTACTTAAGGTGAAAACGGTCTAATGCACTGATATATCTATACTTCTATACTAATATTATAAAGAGGAAAGATTTGTATTTTTTTATGTAACAAAAAAAAAACTGTAAAACTACTTGACTGATTTAAAAAATTCTTTCAACATTAGAAAGCTACATTCACCCAGAGTAACATAGGCTATATTGTATCCCCGTATTCCCAAAGAAACGGGAACTACGCGGGTGAAACCGCGGGGCACTGCTAGTCATCTATACACACAGATTATGGTCATGTTTAAGCTGACTTTAGTCTGTAATTAAAGGTCATGCGGTATACCTTTTCCCGGAGTCTGTCAAACATCGCTGGAGCGGCACCAATTCTCTCTTTGCTGGTTAGGGTACTGCCCAAATAAATTGTATTTACCACCTGCTTGAGGACAGCACCGTAAAATCGTACCTGAAGTGGGTCATGGTTAACTGTATCCAAAGGTCAGTCTTTGAGATGCTAATTTTAAGACTGAACGAACGGCATGACTTAATACGTATCCCCATCAACTCCTACACGTATTTTGGGGACTTACCATGAACCACAGATCATAAGCATACATAATTCCCCCCTTCGCTCGTGATCGTGACCGAAAGTGGACGTGTGTCGAAATTAAAAGTAAAATATAAATTCACATCCCCTAAGTATATGGGATTGTCACCTATAAGTGAAAGTGATAAGTGGCCAATTTCGCGTCTTAAAAAGTTGTTACCAGCTGGCAACCAAACTTACGGCGTGCATTACCGCGCGCCCCGCCTTCGCCTCCGCGAGAACAGAACGCTCTCCATAATTGCCATCCCGCTTACACGACGACTACGCGCACTGTGGGGCCTGTGACTCACATCCTATTGCTACGTACTACATTCTCCGCTTCAAGTGAGCTACGTGCACACGCAGCCGCACCGGCCGCTCGTTACAAGGTATTACGAGTTAAGTTTAATATTAACAATATGAGGCGTACGCCACCTCAATCGCCAGCGACGTCTATAGCAAGCCAGACAGCGAGTGACTCCGAAACTCTTCATGTGAGAAATCCAACTATCTCACAAACCGGATCTGCTCCAAACTTAAAAGCTATTGATTCAAATGTCACGTCGCGTAAAAAAGGTAACAAGCGGGATGAGGATATGATCGCTTTTATGCAAGAAATTAGGGACCTTTTACAATCGTCTACCGCTCAATCCGATAACAAATTTAAGTCTCTGCAAAAATCAATGTCCGAAATAATAACACAAAACTCGGAAATGAAAAAATCCCTGGACTTCGTCACGAAACAATACGATGACATGGTAGTAAAAATAGATACCATCGAAAGAGAGCGAAAGATCGATCATGCATATATAAATCAGCTCGAAGATAAAGTTGAGAATCTGGAGCGTATATTATGCCTAACAAAAATAGAGATGAGAAATATTCCAAAGAGGGATGGGGAAAATAAAGCGGATCTGCTTGGGATAATATCAGAAACAGCTAAAGTTCTAGAAATCCCTCTCGAAAATCAGGAAATTAGAGACGTTATCCGCACAAATAAGAAAGGTGGAGTACCATCCATAATAGTCGACTTTGTCTCAGTAACAACAAGGGACAATGTTTTACAGAAAGTGCGTAACTTCAATCGGAAAAATGCCCAGGCTAAGTTAAATACATTCCATATAAATATATCAGGCGAAAGAAAACCAATTTATATTTCAGAGTGCCTGACTTTAAAAACACAACGCTTATTCTATCTTGCGAGAAAATTTGCGAATGAGAACGGAATCAAATTTTGCTGGACTTCATTTGGAAAGGTCTACCTTCGACAAAAGGAAGGGGATCAACAAGTTCACATAAAGAACGAAGCTGATCTAAAATCCAAATTATTACTATGACTGGCCAGGGAATATACAAGTTCCAGTAACTCCAAGTTGTCTGTTTTGTTATTGTTTTGCCTGCAGCTGCTCTCATATTGTAAAACACTTATACATAAACTAATCACACACACACAATCAAAACCATTCTACACTAGTGACAATTTTGAACAAAAACCACATATCGCAAACAAAATTCCTCACATACATATTTGCTCTATAGTGAACATTCTTACCTCATTTTTTGCAAGTCTTACTTTCATCATATTTATAATTAACATACGCACGTTAACATGCTACAAAAATATATAGTTTTTTTCAATGGCTAATAAGGATAACAACATCTCCTCACAGATAGATAGTTTTGAAATGGCATCTTCTCATTACTGCGATACCGACGCTTGTAACGAAATCATAAAAACCTCTAAAACATCACTAAAAATAATAACTCAAAACATCCGTAGTATTTACAAAAACTTAGATGGTTTCCAGGCTCAGTTGGCTAGGCTATCATGTGAGATTGACATCATAGTCCTGACAGAATGTTGGCTCAATGAAGATAAACCGATACCAGCTATGGATAATTATGTGACGTATTCCAGCAAAAAATGTTTAAATCAAAACGACGGCATTACAATATATGTTAAAAACAATCTTCAATGTACAGTAGAAGAACCCGATCCAATAGGTGCAAATTTTCTGCTTTTAAAAATTGCTTCCGACACTTGTATTCTGGCCTCCTATAGATCCCCATCTACATATTGTATAGATAGCTTCCTTAACTCTCTGGAAAATATCTTAAGCAGTTTGAAAGCGAAAAATATAATTCTGCTAGGAGATATCAACATTGACATTAAGCTTAATAGTACTGATAGAAATAGATCCTCCTACCTAAATCTTACAGCAGAAATGGGCCTTTTACCGGGACATACTCATCCTACAAGGCTACATAACTGCCTCGATCACGTAATGATTAGTACCACTACCTGTGCAACAGTCATGGTTATAGATTCCACCGTCAGCGATCACGCCTCTGTAATGCTTTGCCTAAGTAACTTCTCTCCTGAAAACAATAACTATAAGAAAAGATGTACTACAAAAGTAAACTATGAGGGCGTTCTCGAACAATTAAAAACTACCGATTTTACTTTTATCACACATGATTGCGATGCAAATATGGCCGCTACACGGTTTGTCCAATGTCTGATGTCCACAGTATCTCAGCACTCAAAAGTATCATATGTCCCTAACCGTGAAGTTGTAGTTAAACCCTGGATCACACCGGGCCTCTTGCGTTGTATTCGACACAGGGATAGCCTCCACCGTCAATTCCTGGCAGACCCAAATAACGGAATTGTTGAGGTCTCATACAAAAGGTATCGTAATCATTGTAACCTTTTACTAAGGAAATTAAAAATAAATCACCAAAGTTCGGCTTTAAAAACTTCCAGGAACAGTAGGGAAACATGGAATATAATAAAATCTATAACCAATAAATCCAGTAATCAAACATCAAGTGATAAACTTCTAGCCGCCTCTGTTGATACACAAGTGCCACATGCAATAGAACAAATAAACCATTATTTTTCGAATATTGGAAAGCAATTGGCAGATAAAATCAAAACCCAAAATTCTCCACTAACCCCATACAAAATAGAAACACCCCCTGCGCGGGAATCAATGGTCCTTCTAGCCCCGGATGAGGCCGAAGTAGAGACAGTTATTAATAACTTAAAAACTGATTGTGCCACAGGATGGGACTTCATTCCGGCTAGACTTCTGAAATTAGGTAAAGAAACACTAGTTCCACCTCTTACAAAACTCATTGAGGTCTGTTTTGAGCAAGGAGTTTTTCCCCAAATCTTCAAGAAAGCATTGATTACACCTGTTCACAAGGGGGGCAATCAAGACGATATTAAAAATTACAGACCTATCTCAGTTTTGCCAGTACTATCCAAAATACTAGAGAAATTGTTAAATCGTAGACTCATGAAGTATCTAGAGCACAACAAAATAATATCGGACGCGCAATTTGGTTTTAGGTCTGGAAAAAGCACCACAGACGCAGTTAACCAACTTGCAGATTACGTCACTGGAAAAGTTGATAAAAAGCAAAAATGTCTGGGTGTTTTTCTGGACCTGGCCAAGGCGTTCGACACTGTGAGTATTCCTACCCTTGTGAGCAAGCTAGAGCATGCTGGAATCCGGGGAAAAGCTCTAAGCATTTTCACAGACTTTCTTAATGACCGGACACAAAAGGTTAAGATCGGTAAAGTAATTAGCAACGAAGCAAGAATAGACTACGGTGTGCCCCAGGGTAGCTGCCTATCCCCAAGCCTCTTCTTGCTCTATGTAAACGACCTATGCCAGCAGTCTCTTACTAACGGGAAAATATTCAGTTACGCAGATGACACCGTTCTAGTATTTTACGGAGAGACTTGGGATGTGGCGCGTCAAGCTGCTGAGATAGGGCTACATAAAATAATGCACTGGCTAAAACTAAATTTACTAACGCTTAATATCTCTAAAACCGCTTTTCTACAATTTACTTTCGCCAAAACCAAACCCGAGGTAATAAGCCTTAAGGCACACTCCTGTCATGACCCCAATAACAGTGTTCAATGTTCATGTGTTTCAATTAAACAACAAAAAACTATAAAGTACTTGGGTGTAATTCTGGATGAGGGACTTAGTTGGCGCCCCCATATTGAACTAACTGCCTCCCGGGTTAGAAAACTTATATGGGCGTTTAAAAGTCTTCGACAGGTATGTGACTTAGAGTTACTTCGGGCAGTGTATCTAGCGCTAGTGCAGTCAATCGTGAGCTATTGTATCACGGCATGGGGGGGGGGCCTGTAAAACCTATATGATTCACCTTGAAAGAGCCCAAAGATCTGTGTTAAAAGTTATGACCTTCAAACCCTACCGGTACCCTACAAAAAGTCTGTATGAAAGCTGTCAGGTACTGACAGTTAGGCAATTATATCTGCAAAACCTCACATTGAAACAACATGAAATTACACCAGTAAATCATGCAAACAAACAAAAGAGAACCATCGGCACTGTATGTCGCGCAGTTAAAAGTAATACCGCATCCGCTAGACGACAACATCTATTCTTAACTGTTTATATATATAACAAGTTAAATAAAATTCTCAATATCAACCCACTAACTAAAAAGAAAGCTAAGATGAAAATAAACACTTGGCTCAAAACTCTGGATTACTTACAGACGGAAAACATAATAAAAGATCAACATACATAATATCTGATACGATTCAAAATACAATGCATAAGCACACTGAGGAATACAACATCAAACACACACCTTCACACCATCACCATCACACCACCACACACACCATTACACCGTCACACCACCACACACACAACACCACACACACATATAAACAACACTTATCACACAAGAGCAAGTTTGCACTAATTGTATACATTTTAATTTTAATTTTGTTGCATACATAATTGTTAATGTTTCACAAACGAGTGAAGACACTGACTCCTGTAACACAGGTACCACCTAGCTCAGGAGTCAGGGCTTCAATGGAATATGTATCAACTTCTTTATGTCAATAAAAACATTATTATTATTATTAATTTCAGAGATAATATCGTATGATACTTCGATGTGACCTCTTAATCAGATAAGGTTTAAAAGTTTTCCATCAGTTCGGAAGCGGATATAGATGCCCTTCGGAATGCCCTTTATGACCCATCAACGAAACGTCCACGATATGCGCAATTTATCCCGAACGTTCGATCCATACTAGAAGCTCTTTTTTTATGGATGGTAAATCATCAAATGACATCTCCCGCTCTGGGCGGAGCGAAAGGGAGTGTCAGACTCTTACTGACTAAAACCCACCCGTGATCCTTCTAGTGCTCTTTGCGTTCCAGGGCCGCGGTGACTCTTTCGAGCAAATTCCGCAACTCTAGCAGGCACATACTAGAAGCCCTTCAAACTCAAACATCCTAAGATAGATACATGATATACATATGTACATATATTTATTTTGTAATCACACCGTCCATAGTTCGAGGTAATTCGATCGTGTTCCTACCCATATCAGTCTCGCCACAAAATTCCGGTTAATAGCAGATGAGCGTCGCTCCAGAACTTTGTATCTTATACCTACACGTGTCGTTTTATCGAGAGGTTATCGAGAGCACATTCATTGGTCCATACGTTGATGCACACCTATTATATACATAGGTGACATTTATGTGTATGTGAAACGTCTGTTGTGGACTATCGTCTACATATCTTGGGTCGGCAGACTAAAAAACGTAAGTGTAAATAAATGTCACACTTTTCAGGAAAATCTAAAAACTATATAAAAAAGTAACATTAATTATAAAATCAAATTTATTGGAAAATGTTTGTGTTTTTAATTAATACTAACATGCACTTAAATACATTTATTTTTGTATATATATATTTTTATTGAATTATTATGTTACTAAGAACACCATGTGCATAATTATAGTAGATACTTGTGACTTATGTGTATAAGAACAGTGTTTTCCATTATCTATACTAATATTATAAAGAGGAAAAATTTGCATGTAACGAATAAACTCAAAAAAAACTGAACCGATTTCAAAAATTATTTCACCATTAGAAAGCTACATTTACCTTGAATAACATAGGCTATATTTTATCTCCATATTCCCACGGGAACGGGGACTACGCGGGTAAAACCGCGGGGCGCTGCTAGTAAACTATATTTTAGTAGCCAAACAAAAGCTACTTACATATACCTATAAACGTAAAATACTTACTATGAATCCTTTATAATCTAGCCTATATTTATAATTTATATTCAACTATTTATTCTTCTTCTTCACTATCTAAAATATCAGAGTATTACGTACATATATTGTTTACAGTAGACAATTCTAAATAAAATCTATGGAAAAGTCTGAGAGATTTAAAAATACTCGATTGATAAAATGACATTGACACATGTCGCATTTTGGTTAGCATAATAGCGTATCAGCCTTTTAATGTTCCCCCTACTGGGACACAGGACTCCTCTCTAGGAGAGGGAATGGGCCGTAATCCACCACGCGGGCCTAGTGCGAGTTGGTGAATGTCACATGTCTTCGAATTTTTGGTTCTAGGACATGCCGGTTTCCTCACGATGTTTTCCTTCACCATTTTGAGAGCAGTGGTGATGAAATTAATTACACATAGTAATGCGTCTGGCTGGGTTTGAACCCGCGACCTACAATTGTACTGCTCGCATTTTGGTTGTTCCGTGTTTAAATCTAATTTTGGCTGGTAGTTTGGTACTTGTGTACTTTGGTACTTTAGACATAACACTTTCATTCTTATATGTTTTTTTATGTACGTTTTGCTCTAGTATTTAGTGTTTAGTCTTAAGATTAAAGTAACCAGAATTTTGTTTGTTGTGTTTCCTTTTTACGTTGTAAACCAAATTTTATCTTGGTATGTATGTATTTGCATTATCTTTACAAAACATGGCGTCTTACAAAAATATTAAAAGTTCCAGAAGGACATATAATAGATAGGTACAGCCGATTTTTATTCGGTGTCGAGCAAAAAAGTAATATCACTCGAATACTCTCGTAGCTTTTCATTATCAAATGTTACTTCCACTTGAGTTCACAGCTCGAGCCGATATAGAAATAACAATACGTGTCGCTTCTAAGACGGTTTTTTATTTATTGTAACATGCCAAGTGTGAGTTGTCTATGAAATTTCTTCTTGGGTTCCGCTTGTGAAGATGGGCCCCATAGATCAGTGTTCAGTGCCTGCTAGGGTTGCGGATTTTTCTTGAAAAGTGAGTAACCGCGACCTTGGAACGTAAAGGGCACTAGAAGAAACACGGGACGGTTTTAGTCAGTAAGAGTCTGACACTCCCTTCCGGTCCGCCCAAATCGGGAGAAGTCAGTTGATGATTTCCCACCTAGAAATAAAAAGGTTTCTGTATCTCCGATTGAAAAAAAAAAAAACGAAACTATTATACGATCATCCGTGTATCTGTCTGTCCGTATGCCACAATCAATTAGCTCCAAAACTACGGGACCGATTTAGTTGAACTATCTGTGTACCAACACGTATTATGAGTTTTCAAATTATTGTCTGGCAAAACATGCCAGTTCTTTATTATTATATTGGCTGATATAACACAGGGGAGACATAAAAAAAGAACAAAAAGGAATCTCAAACAAACCCTGCACAATTGTATTACGACGTTATAGGTACTTACTTCATAAAGGCGAATAAACGGAGTTCCGTTTATTCGCCTTTATGAACTTTATGAACAGGGTGAATCAGTTGATTCACCCTGTTTCTCGAAGAACTAGTATAAATTGTATAACAGTAGAATAGTTTCCTCAGCTACACGTATTAGGACTTGTAACAGACTCATTATTTTTTTTCAGGAGTTAAACATAAACAGTTTAATTAATGTTCTGGCTTTTTTTTTCATAAATAGGCACAGTATACGCATAATATTGGGATGTTTTTTTTAATTACAAAAAGATGTACTATGTAGTATTCCAAAGTGTTCAATCTAATATTTTCTTATATGGTACCATTTAGCTCGATAGATGTCGTTGGGATTGAATAGATGGCGGTATGGTTTCGTTACACGGTTGATTATACATGGTTATTTGTAAAACACCAACAACCTCTTAAGGAGTCATTGTACTCATAATTATGAACAACTTTTACTAAGGGTCCTAACCTGAAATCGCGAAAAAAAAATCAGCTATTCCTTACATTTATGTTCGTATAACTAATCAAAATGTAAGGAACAGCTGATATTTATTTTCGCGGTTACAGGTTTGTACAATCGTCTTGCTCTGAGGTACTGCGTTTTATTCGATATCGTACATATCACTGGCTTCAAGGCACCTTGTACCGATAATGTACATGGTATATTCGAGCCGAAGGGCGTTTTTGGAAGAGCCAAAGCGAGATAAAATAAATAGTCACGTAACTCAGCCTGTTAATGGATGTAAAAAAGCCTGAAGAAATAAAAACATAAAATAAAATTATTTTATTTTATTCCGTTGTCAGGTATGGAACCCTAACATACAGGTCGAGGGTAAGTCTTCGCTTCACAAAATTACAATTTCACACATTTCACTGACCCTGTTGATATATGAGCTGTATCATTTAAAATATTGGGATAGACTCCCTAGTTGTCGGCCGTCGTACTTTCTACATAATGAATGATAATTAGCTTTGTTGATCGGATCGGGTTTCGCAAGTAATTGGCATTTGCCTGTAATAAAAGTCACAAAAGTGTAGGTTTTGTAATAAAATAGGTCTCGTTAAAATAATGGTAGTAATCTATGATTATGGCAGTGCCTACTTAATGGTTACAGAGGACTACCATAATAGCTATTGTTATTTTTTTTGTACAAGAAAGTTTTTCTTTGGAACAAAAAAACTCGCCTTATCGTCAGTACAGGCTTTCATTAAAAAAAAAGTCAATTGAGCAGCTGATAATCAGTATTTTTACCCTATTATGTATTCGCTTTTGGTGGCACAAAGATTTGACAAAATATTTGATTACATTTGATATACAATAGAGAGATGTACTTACTTACTCGACATGATTTTTAGTGATCATGTTTTACTTTTGGTATTTCATTTTTGATTTCTTTTCCTATTTTCATTTTGCTTTCATGCAAAAACGCTTGAAAATTTTATAAAATATCATCAGCGTGCCTTTGGCCCATGTAACTAAAACATGGGCCAAAAAGCTGCAAAGAGCAGACAAACCTGGGTCTATGTATCACGCTTTGTTCTTACATTATTCCTTATCACCGATATTAATCGATAAAGTTTTTTATGTAAATGACCTTTACGAAAGGTTAATTACTCAATTCCCCATACCTACGTTAACGGTTTTGGTAATACATTCAAGCAAAATAATGAAATGATTTGATTTGAATTTGTTTCAAAAAAGTAAAATGATTTGTTTATGGTTTACATCGAACAAAGAGTTTGTCTTAATATCTGCATGGCCAATAGAATTTTCAGTTCCGGGTCACTGAAAATGTTACAGAAGGCTTACGGTGAACCAGGAGGACACGGTGGAGCATACGGTGGAGCTCTGCCCTGCTTGGGCGGCGACCTCTCGCGTCCGGCCCTGGTTCATTCCATGGTCCGGAGCGAGGAGGCATGGGAAGCGGTCACCTCCTTCTGCGAAGCAGTAATGCTAGCGAAGGAGGAAGCGGACCGCGTGCGGGAGAAGGAAACCTTACGCTCCAGACACGCAACAGAAGAAGACGTCCTGGGTGTTGGGAAACGCAGGGCGATTCCCGGCCACTGAGAAGTCATTTGATGATATAAGATCCAGAAAAAAAAAAGTAAGGCTTACAGTGAATTTACCTTATAAAAACACATATTATTTATGAGTGGTACTAAGCGTCAGAAATTCAATTGTTTGTTTGTTATTAAATATTGATATAGCTGTTTTCCATTTTGTCGCGTAGTTTGAGTTTCATCTGTTATTTAGATTAAATAAGGTGCTGTTTTTAGTTACATCGAACGAGTTTGTCTTGAATTTTGCATCACCATTTGAATTTCGTGTTCGGAATAACTGAAAATGTGTGTGAATCGATTTTATAAAAATAATCCAAAAGCGGTCGAGATGTAGGTAATGGAAGATTTGTCACGCTCTGTTGGGCCAACAACATCCAAGTCCTGACTTTTTTCCAAAAACTCAATCATATAAGAGTCACTGAGGACATGCTAGAACAAGTCAATTTTGAGCCAACTTTCATGATACGCTTTGTTACTGGTGACGAGACGTGGGTTTACAATTTTGACATGCAAACTGGTAAACAATCTTCGGATTGGCGCCTGCCAACTGAACCAAAACCGAAAAAGTGAAGACAAAGTCGTTCAAGTGTTAACTGTTTTCTTTGACTATCGCGGTATTGTGCGCTCGTAATTGTTGCCGAAAGGTCAAGCTGTAAATAAAGAATATTATTACAGCGTGATGCGTCATTTAAGAGAGCAAATTAGACGAAAAAGCCAGATTTGTGTAATTTTGTTTTTGGCCATTTTCAATTTTTTTGTATTTATATGATATATTTTATTTTTCTATTTGTTAAACTGGCTATCGATACACCTTTAATCTAATTAATTTCTACCAATTAGGCATGATTGGGTTTCAGAATATCATAACAAAAGATCATATTATTTTAATCTACAACGAATGGAAAAATGGCAGCTAAAGAAGTCGTTTGTTTAATACGTAAACACTCTTTTGTCTGAGGTTTATTCATTTTTAATTTTACGTTCTTTTTAAACGACTTCAAAAAAGGAGGAGGTTCTCACGTTGTGTGTATCTTTTTTTGTTTGTTTACCTCATAACTTTTGACTGGGTGGACCGATTT
Source organism: Hecatera dysodea (assembly GCA_905332915.2). NCBI lineage: Eukaryota > Metazoa > Arthropoda > Insecta > Lepidoptera > Noctuidae > Hecatera > Hecatera dysodea. Next base: position 5,593,525 of record HG995289.1, on the reverse strand, counting down.
TGATGATTCTTTTTATATTCGAAAGCTGGTACTTGTCATGTAGTCTCATTTAGGTTCAATTTGAGTGACAACGAACGACCAGTGTTTTAATTATCCCTAATAATGCGTGGTTTATTGGCTTTGCCTCCATTAATGATGTTCTCATTTTCACTTATCGATGAAAATGAGAAGAAAATAAACTGTATACGAAGGTTTGGAAGAGCATCGTAGTTTTTCAAGTTCGTCCTAGTATTGTTTGGTGAAGATTTGTTAAAGAAGGAAAAGGGATTGCTGAAATTGCATGTCTGTGGGGTATGTTTAGCTGTGCGATTTCACCACAAAAAAGTGAAAAAAAAAATGTAATGAGCATTATCTTTAAAAGTTATTAAAACAATTATTTTAGTTATTTTAGCTAACAATGCAAGCTCCGTACAGCACGTTACTTTATGTACCCCGAGTTAGTTTTGATGTTCCTTCTGAGGGTAGTCGGCTAGGAAACACCGGCTTCATCTAGCTTAAAATGACAAGAAATACTGGACGTGTAAAAGTGTTATGTTTAACCTACTTACAAAATAAATATCATTTATCATTTATCAGTGATATTTAAAACCTACTTACAAAATAAATATTATTTATCATTTGATAGCTAACAACATAGCACCAACGCCAAGCCAGGTGCCCTAGGGCTCTGTAAAGTTTCACTAACATACATACATAACCGCTCCCCAGCCCCGTGAGCTTCAGGACCCCACCACAAGTTGCGACTTACCGATCCACGTGTGCCACAAAGTTTCAAGCCGGATATTGTTCAGGAGATTGCAGAATTCTGCTGAAAAGCCCACAAGGGATTGTCGAAGATATTTTGTTATTTTAAACGCCTCTCAAATATATTGACATTTTATAGTGGCAATATAAAGTTAGGGTTCGACTTACATATGTTCGATCTTCATGAAATTGTGCGGAGACGAAGGAATATTGGGATTTGGATGTCCACTTTATACGTGGTAGTTTTTGTTTTTGTAATTTTTAGTGGGTGGTGGGAGATTGTTTTTGCTGTGGAATTTTCGATGTAAAAAACTTTTTACAAAAAAATACAACCGACTTTTACACAAAATTTGTATTTTTTTGTAAAAAGTTTTTTATTTTTCACTTTTTAGTGGTATCTACACCCCCTCCCCTCCCCCACCTAAACAAACCAATCACATTGGTTAAAAAAAAACGTACTGCTCCTTTGCAGAGTAAACTAAGAGGTCGTCAATGTAGACAATGTACATATTTTTTTTAGATTGTTGTTGATTTTTCGAAAACCGCTTGGTTGATTTCGATAAAATTAATTAAAAACGGAGTTATGCGCGAACAAACATTAAAAAAAAATACAAACATCCGAATTGAGAACCACCTCCTTTTTTAGAAGTCGGTTAAAATATAGTTCTTTTTTCCTGAAAAATTACCTTCGGTCATATATGTAATTAACAAATTCATGTCCAATTTGCTGGTAATCCAATTATAATATAGTGATTAACATGGCTCTTTTAACTATCTTTAAAATATAAAATTCATTAAATTTACCAGTTAAAATAAAAATTTGTGGGTCAGAAATGGCTAAACATGTTTTTGCAATTTTATTATCTATACTTATAATAAATCTGTAGAGAGGTCAATTCTGTACAAGGAATATATTTTCAAAATAACTATCAGGGGGTGATTAGTGATCGATACTGGTGCCAAAAATGCAATCAGTAAAATTTTTGTCTGTCTGTCTGTCTTTCTGTCTGTCTGTCTGTATGTTCTTTATAGAAACAAAAACTACTCGACCGATTTTAACGAAACTTGGTGCAATTATTCTTCATACTCCTGGGCAGGTTATAGTATACTTTTCATCACGCTACAATCAATAGGAGCAGAGCAGTGAAGGAAAATGTTGGGAAAACGGGAGAAGTTACTTCATTTTTTAAGCTTCCGTCGCGTGTGTAGCCTTATTGGTTAAAGTTACATAGAAATCATGTATTACGGAAATGTTCTACATAAAATTATCTAAAAAATATTCCGAAACAGCATATGTCTATCTTTTGTCAATTTTCAACCGATCGGGCTCAGAGTTTCAAAATCGGGGGTAAAGTAACTATTCTACGCGGACGAAGTCGCTGGCAGAAGCTAGTATTTCGAATAAAATCATATTATCTAATTGCGACTTTTGTCATGCCAATAAAAAGATGGAAGTACAAACAAAACACACTTTAATTATCATCTTTATTTTATTAGTAATACTTGAAAACATAGACATTGTTGATTTCAAAGACATAACGTCATTATAATTTCCAACAGTTCAATAAAATATTCATACGACAATAAAGAAACACACAAAAGTTTGTACAGTAATTTTGGTTTTCCTACAAATTATAATAAGTAGTAACCTACGTGTATCTCTTTCAAAGTAATCAAGAACTAAGTTATTTCTGTCACTTATAAACTAAATTTATTTTAAGTAATACAAAGAAACTTTATATTTACGTTCACTTTTGGAATCGTCTTTGGTTAACTAACTTTAGGTACTACATCAAAGCAATGTTTAAATAAATTAAATCATTAGATGTTTAGGATTCCTCACATTTTTAGCGGAATGAAAATCGGTAGATATATCACAAAATATTCACTCCTAGCCAATAGAACATTATAATTTAAAGCTCACTATTCTATTAGGCAAAAACTTAAAAAAAATCTAAATAATACAGGACGGCAAAATACATATATATATACCTAACACAACTCAGCAACTCTGCAGATAGTGCTAAGAGAAATAATATAGTCACTAAAATACATTTTTAAGAAGCTTCTAAAACTAAGAGCATAGAATAGAATATAAGGCTTTTATAATAGTTTGCCGCTTCACTGAGCGCCAGTGATATTACGTGGTACGACCCTGCATCGAAACCAGCATTCTATTTATACGTACCAACTACCGCTGTACGCAAAACTGTACAATGACCCTTACAACTGCTCCTTTGGCTTCCGCCTCATTGTACAGTCGCTTACAGTAGTGCCGAATACGGTTCCTATTTTAAGGACGGTCACAGACCAAAACAGTGCATCATTTATGAATCTAACTGACTTTTACACATCTTATCTGTGCAAGAACTAGTGACTGCCACTAGCAATATAGAATTTCGTCCATCGCTAGGTATCGACTTTAATATGTCGCTCCCATGACATTCATGGTACCAACGATAAATGCAATGGCAAAAGTAGCTTATACTTATACAAGCGAAAATAAAAAGCAAGCATATAAACCGCAGAGTTGCTCCAAGAACCATGATCCAAAGTCTCAAATAATTTGTGAGTCGACGGCGACATATCCCAACGCCCTAATTCTGCTGAAACCGCCGTCTGGTGCCATCGTTACTCTAATGTGTGTGATGACACCCGAATCACAGTCGAACCAGTGCTCATTATGGGCTGATAGCTGTAATTGAAAATGGAGGCTTTAATAAATTGGATTTTGTTACTCAGCAGCGGTTCCCGATTTATTTACCCTTGCTAATGAAGAGTAATGTTTGGGAAATGGTACCGCTGAGCTTGAACATTTCGAATCGGAAAGTAATTTTAGGTTTAAAAATAAGAAAAATATTGAAAACAAATCCAAAAAAAAAAGTGTCTGAAGTTTACACGAGGCATAAAAAACATGTTTTTTTTCTGTTTCATTAGCGTGAGATAGTAACTAAATAAAAATGTCAGTTGGAAGGCCTTTGTAGTTATCCACCCATAAATTTAAAACAAAAAAATATACCTTTATAATGGGAAGATAAAAAAAATGCAAAGACAAAAATATAAACATAATCAAAACCAAAAACTTCCTTACCTTGCTAGGATTCAGAACATTACTCCAGTTGGCATCTGTCTCTGGGTACCAATCCTGGCCCAAGTACGCCCCCTCAATCTTCACGGAGTCAGGATAATTGCCTTTAAAGTGGTTGGTGTCCACACAAATTTGCTTAATGTTTCCTGGGAAGCCCAATTTGAAGACGGCCCATTCTTGACCTTTGCGAAATAATATTAGTGTTAGACACTGGTTTTGAACTGGCTATGATATAAGTTCTCTGTTCTAGCTACTGTAAATATTGGTCTACGAAAGCCGAAATTAAATCAATTTATTGTTTGTAGTTACATATTTTCATAAAGAAATTCTCAGCACGGAATCTGGATTCATATCGGATCATGACAACAGGCTTGTTTCTATCGCATGGAATAATCAAATAGCCATCGATATTTGGATGCACTACAAGTACAATTCTGCCTTACTTTACGGGAATACAGGCAAAATTATTATTTAATGTTGTTTTCAGGAATTTAGATATTGACACAACCCATACAATATAGAACTGTTTTCTGAAATTCTATTAATTTAGGACCAAGTCTACAAATCTTTAAGCAATATTTGCATTCGCATCTCAAACGAAATCTGTCAAAGTAACTGACTTGCGAAAGTAGAATTGGCACTCTGGTTTGGATTCATTCGGTATTGACATTTACCTGTAATTTTCATTGTTCCATCGTCATTGGCTTCAATAACATTAGGTCTGTCTAATCGCCTGGCTGTTTCCCATCCGTCCGACATACATTTACCCCTTGAAGGCTTAATTACGTTCTTGGGATGACCGTAATGGGCGTTTGAAAAACCTATGAACAACAATAATGAGATGGTTAATTTATGAGGACACACACATGTGAAATTAGTGGGTCAACAAAATTATGGACTCAAAAAGCATTCGAATTGTAGACGTTGGTGATAGTCAATTTTAACTTTTGTCAAAACGAAAGACAATAATTAGAGGTGTTTTTGAATAATACAGACATAATTTAGACTTTAAAATTTGATGTCAAGTATTTGTCAATCTCTCTACTTTAGCCTGAAAACCTTCAAATTATGCACTAAGAGTTCAAGATTTTTTTTTTAAACAAATCATTTTTTTTACAAAGAATTGTTCTAAATTCTACTACACCATTCACAGAAAATTCTTCATTGCAAAGTTATTCAACTGTTCTATGTCTATCTTCTCAACGAACCGCACATAACCAAATTCATTAGGTACATATCTAGTATTCAGTACTATCAAGTTCCAACGCCTCACATTCACGTCTTTCAATATTATTATCCTCACCTTGGCAAGCCGCACCATTCAGTAAAGACACTAGGTCTATAATTTGATTTCTCGGGGGCGGCTCTGGTCTTGCCTCACCGAATACCCTTAGGCGTGCAATGCCCCCGTCCGGGAATATGTTCACACGTATATGGGTCCAAGCATCGTCACTTAGTACCTGAAATAAAAATATTCTTGAGTACAGTTCCATGTTTAATTTCTACCAGTTTATTTCTGGATTTTTAAATCTCACTCGAGTGTGTAATAAATTAGTGCTAGAGGTGGGAACGTCGCCAATTTGTTTCAAACTTTATATTTGAAATTGTTAGGCAGTTTCTGGGCTTTTGATTTTTATTATAGTGGAGTCACACCTTGTTTAAATGGGTTATTCACCAACTCGACACAAGATACTGGACACACGTGTGTCCAGTTGGTGAAAATCAGAATTAGTACACTTATTATTTCGTCATCTGGACACGCCAAAATTTTTACGCGTGTCCACATAGTGAAACTTAAATAAAATCACTTTTATGTTTTCGCCAACTGGACACACCCAGTTTTTTTGCAAAAAAGGGTACAGTCAGGTTAATTAGGTACTAGAGCGGAGTCGAAAAGAGAGAGATACTTATGACATAACAATACTAAAATGGGTGGGTAATTTTACAAACAACAATCATTTTTTAATACATACTATATTCTGTTGATGACTATGTAGGTCAATCTTTTTTTTTTTCTTTATTGACTCAATCTAGTCTTTATAATGTTTTATAGTGAATTGATTTATGATTTCCATGTTGGATAGTTATATTTTTTTTTCTACCTTTGTCATGTATTAATGACTTTGAATACTATTGTATAAATTCAAGTTCTTAAAACGCAATAGACAGATGTGTTGCTGGGGAGTTTGTTGCGCCACTTCTTCTTCCCAGCTAAAACACTAGGAAGTGGTGACGGGTGGGCGTTTTGGGGGACTGTCTTTATGTAAAATTTGATAAGCCCCATTTTGACTCATATATTCAATCTATGTATAAACAAAGGTATTTTTCCAAATTGTTTCAAGCATTCACTTATTCACCCTATTCACAAAAGTGGGCCTAGAAGCAATGTCGAGAACTATCGTCCAATTTCAGTCCTGCCTGCCATGTCCAAGATACTTGAAAAGCTTATTAACAAACGCCTAATGAATTTTCTACAACAAGAACGTATAATATCGAATTCTCAATATGGTTTCCAACCTAATAAATCTGCAGAAGATGCAGCGATACAACTAACAAATTTTGTAGCAAGTAACTTGGACCAGGGTCGGAAATGTATCGGAGTTTTCTTAGATTTGGCCAGGGCCTTCGATACTATTTCAATTGACATAATCTTGACAAAACTCGAAGCGACCGGCATACGCGGCCTCCCTCTACAACTTATGAAAGATTTTCTTACAAATAGGTACCAATCTGTGAAGATAGGTAACTACGTCAGCTGCTCCCTCCCCATTACCTGCGGAGTTCCACAGGGAAGTGTGCTTGGCCCAGGTCTCTTCCTGATATATATCAATGAGCTCTGCCAATATGAACCATCAAAAGGAAAAATATTCTCATACGCAGATGACACTGCACTCATATTTCAGGGAGACTCCTGGGCTGAGGCACGATACCTTGCCGAAGAAGGACTTCATCAGACATCACTGTGGTTAAATAAAAACCTCCTTACATTAAATATTAATAAAACAAAATACATAACTTTTTCCATAAATAAAACCACACAACCTAATAACTTCTCTTTAAAAGCACACAACTGTAATAACATATTAACATGCTCCTGCGCACCACTAGTGAGGACTACCAATATTAGATATCTCGGCACACAAATAGACGATACCCTTTCATGGCATGCGCAACTAGATATTCTGTCTGCACGTACGCGTAAAATGATATGGCTTTTTAAAAAACTCAGAAACGTACTCAAATTGAAAATGTTAAAAACGATTTACTTTGCCTTGGTACAATCAATCCTGAGTTATGGTATTACGGTATGGGGTGGGACTTGCAAGACAAAAATCATAAAAGTAGAACGTGCTCAAAGGTCATTACTCAAAGTAATGCTCAAAAAACCCTTTCGTTATCCCACAATGACCCTATATAGGGACTGCAATGTCTTGACAGTGAGGCAGCTATTCATTCTTCACACTACACTTCGCAAGCACAAAGAACTGACCTATGATGCCAAATTAACTTATCCTGCACGAAGAAATAACAGAATATGCAAGATAACAAATCACAACACTGCTTTCTTCAGGAGACACTCATGTTTCCTTGCTCCTTATTTGTACAATAAACTTAACTCTCTTTTATGTATATTCCCAAAAACCTCGCTTGACTGTAAAAATACTATCCAAAAATATCTCCTAAGTTTAAATTATAATGACACGGAATCCCTACTTATAATTTCTAAATAAAGACTTGCTTCTATCAGATGTTACTCAAGAGCAGTCAAAGCATACTCATGCATAACCAAGCATACATAATGCATACTCTCATAAACAGATGCGAGCAGCCAAACTCTCACACATCACATACACAACACACACACGCACAGACACACCCACAGACACACCATAACACATGCACTACACGCACACGCACTCACGCATAGACACATAGACACATAATACACATTGATTACATTGCACCCACTAATGAATTGTTACGAACTCACTCGCCGCGGGAGGAAGACCTGGAGTCCTGAAATACAGGATTACCCTAGTTTAGGCTCCAGTCCACTCCATTTATTATACTGTCTGTACTGTGTTACATCAATGTGGAAAATAAATGATTTTATTATTTTTTTTTTTTATTTTTTTTTTAAAAATTTGACGTTCAAAAAGTGCTGTCTATCAGCCTAGTTTGAATAAATGACTTTTGACTTTTGTAACAACAATATTTGACACTTGGAAATAGAATATTTTAGTAATAATTAAGGTATCACAATCATTTTACTAAGACTAAGATAATAATTATAGAGATCAATAAAATCAACAGTAAAACATAGAATATTATTATAAGACAATATAAATATATTTTTGAGAATGTAGTAGTGTAGTGTAGTAGTGAATAATTTTAAAATTACATACTTAATTACTCGTTCTCAGCAGTAGGACGTTTAGTGACTGATGATGATTGTGACACAAAACATTAATGTGCTTGACTGTACTTTATCCTGAATTCGGGTAAAATACTAACATGTGCCCAGTTGACGAAAACATAAAAGTAATTTAATTTAAGTTTCACTATGTGGACACGAATAAAAATCTTGGCGTGTCCAGATGACGAAATAATGAGTGATACTAATTTTGAGTTTCACCAACTGGACACACGTGTGTCCAGTATCTTGTGTCGAGTTGGTGAATAACCCGTTTAAATTGGATATTATATTCGTTTACAAAGTTTTAGGAAATATTCATAATTTTGTTCGTATTATATGTTAGTATTCGTGACTCCGCCCGCGTGAATGTCAAAAATTATGTATCCCGGAATATAAACAATTCTTCGTAGTTTTCAAAATATAATCTACCTTTTTGCCTTATTTCAATAAGATCCATTCGCCCGGTCTGACGTGATTTAGTAACAAATATCCAAACTTTTATATTTATATTATTACAAATTATGTAGTTCTATTTTTTTCATTAGAGATTAGAGAATTTTTATTTTATATTTTGTACTTTAGAAATTGCATTAAGTTTACTCCTTATGCTACATACATAGAGTCTTTTTCATTCCTTTTTCTCAGTTTGCCATTGCGTGATGAGTTTCCAACGTCCAATCGGATTTATTTTAAAAGTTCTTGCACTACAGACACAAGTTCCATCCGTCTTATTTTCAGAAACCCAATTTAGACGAATAGCGATTTCGGAAAAGTTGCAATGTGAAAGCAATGCAATATGTATTGAGGATTTATATAAATTGGTATTTGGTCTAAAGGAGTCAATCATATTTGCCGTGACGCTTATGACATCTAGACATATCCCACGTGCCGCTCAATTCAGAAACCGGCTCTTTGATTTGAAGTCCTAAAGATAGAAACAAATCGTCTTTAGAAAATTACCTTCTGGAAATTGAGCCTGGTTTCCTCATAGCCCGGCCGTAGGGCTGTAACAGGCACTAACTCATCCCATTTGTCAGACTTAAGTCGTTCGATATGTCTCAAGTCGAATTTGTTGCATGCCGTACCCATTTTGGAGATTCTCGTCGGAATTGATTCTTCTTCTGTAACAATAAAAATAGTATTGTTGAACTTGGTTGTCTGGGATTTATATTGCGACAATAGACTATTAAATAATTTTCTTTTTTAGTAACTGTTATATATCGATGAGTTCGTAGCTAAAGAATAACAGCCGCACAGGTCGATCTTCAAGGTTAAGCAACGCTTGCCAAGGTTGGTATCTGGATGGGTGACCATCTTAACATACCGAGTTTCCTCCGTGCCTTGGAAAGCACGCTAAGCCGTTGGTCCCGGCTGTTATTTGTAAATCTTTGGTAGTCGTTACGTACTGTCAGAAACCAGAAAATCTGACACCAGCCTTGCCAAGAAGTACCGTGTTCCCCAGTTAATTGGTTGTGGAGGTCTGGTAGGCAGCCGCTCCACTTTAAATTACTGGTATGCAGCTGAATCCGGTATAACTGGAATCCGACCCCAATATAGTTGGGAAAAGGCTAGGCAGATGATGATTAACTGTAACATATCCTCTTCAGTGCTACAGAACGTTAGGCCACGTGTATACTTGCAATCAGCTCGCATATAAGTTGCATTACACTGCAGTCTACCTAGTTTAGTATAATGTGATCAATTAAAGTTACACGCGATTTGCTTGCAGGTAGAAACACACCCTTAAATTATCGCTTATTCAAATGATGTGTTGAGATTCTATAAGCACCACTTGGAACATAATATTAAAAAATATAAAAGATTTCCCATGATAATAACCACCTCTGTTTTAGCTATCTATAGTATAATAAAAACGACACTTTACAGCATAGTCCTTGGCAAGACTACTCATACTGCCTCGCGGGTGTCATAATCTACACCTAAACATTATGGTAGGTACGCAAATGAGCAGTAAACTGCAAAAAGTTCGGATCTCTAAGGACAGTAGAGGCCACTGTGTTCTAGTAAAAAATATAATGATAGTATGGTGAAAATAAGGATGAAAATGGTATTAAACTGCATCTCCTTAGACTTGGAGCTGACATCGATGTAGTTGGAAAAGACTAAGGCAGACTGATATGCAATGTTTTTTTTTACTTGCGGCTTCAAGTATATTGAAGGAAATGTCTTGTTCATGTAAAGGAATAGGGATGTTTCCTGAGTAAAAAATATATGATTATGTTTAGTCCGTCAGTTAGATTATAGGAAAATATTGGACACGTATTTTTTCCTTTATGAAATCTATAAAAACTGACGAAGATATAAAGCATCAAAGATCAGGAGTGGGGGCCTGTGAAGTCACGGCTCGGTAAAAATTGTAGCGAGTAGTAACGTCACACGAGTTTTCAATGCACTGTATTGTCTTAATTTTTTGTTTACGTGAAAAAAGAAAAAGTATGTGTCCAATATTTTTTTAGAAATCTATACGACGTACTAATTAGATTTTTTTAAGTTGACTACCCTATTGTTTTGCTTTGAATTGTTTCTTTTATTGCTGCATATATTGTTATATGAACATTCGTGTTTTTCAAAATAATGTAGATGTCGTTATTTTCTAAAATTGTCACGTCTTTTGAGATAAATTATTTCATAAAGCATACAATCTCAAGAAGCCGTTCGTCACTTGTTAAGTTTTTCTCATCGATACTTTTTCGATCTCAATTTCACGCTTTGACAAACATCTAATACGAGTACGAAATAATTCTCAAAGACACAAAGCTTTTGGAAACACCTCATACACTAGAAACAGTACCCCGGTCTATGATTGATTAGGTCCCGGGGATAAAGAGTCTCAGTTTCCAAGACCTTTCTTTGGCAAAAATAACGAGTGTCCGGTAAATAGCATTGGCAATTTGCCAGGACACGCCTCATTGGCCTAGAACTAAGTGCTTTGCTAGTACTACTTATATAGGTACAGTTGACAAAAGAGATGAGTATACAGGCCAACTTGTTGGTACTTTTAATTCGTGTATTACATAGACTACTATTTATATAATAGGTGTAGTAGTAGTGTGTTGTGTGGAGTAGTGAAGTCAAGTCAATAACAGTACTCTTATTAGCCAAAAAAAAAATATCGATTGTCAACCACTCAATTATAAGAGGAGAAATGACATTGAAGAGGAAACCAAAAGTAGAGAGACTTGGCTATGTCCATAAACTTAATTAAAACAGAGATTGATAACCATCCACTTCCTCTCACAGAGAACGGCTGAGACTTTAGACTTATCATGTAAAAAAATGCAGTTAATGTAAGCAGTTTAGTGAAAGTACGTACAAGTATAAGTTAAAAGTAGGATTACCCCAAATATTTGGTTGTCTGTACATGAATATATACTTTGTGGCAAATGAAACGTGTGGAGGTTTTTGTAAAAAGAGGATTTACGGATAGCAATCAGTTTTTGGAGAAACCTCGCATTGTTGGGCAACTATCGTCTTCAAAGTAATTTCGTCATGAGTTTTTACAGAATTATTTTTGCTATTTATTTCCAATCTATTGGTACGGTAGATATCAGAGTTTCTTTGGAACTGCGGATGTGTAAAATGTTTGCGTTATTATAGATAATATTATTATTATATTTTTAAACATTTTTTATAAAGTAGGTTAAGGTCAATAATACAAATTACCATTTACATTTTATCCGCGTGGTTACTTTTGTATGTTTTTCCATTGATAACTATTTATCATCAAATAGAATATAAGTAATCAATTTTATGTACTCTTTATCCTAGTTTTTAAATCCTTATGAGGTAACACTCGAAAAAACAACCCATTGGAACAGAAATGAATTTGCCAAAAATATACACAGGCTGACGATATTAAAAGAAAATACTCGAAGGCCGCAACAAAACCAGCTCATACTGACCTATCTTTCAATGAAAACTTAGTTCTATGCTAGGCCAGCTCTAAAGCAAAGTGTTGCCACCAACGTGGCGTAAAGTTGGCTCGAATTTAAAAAAAAAAACTAAAATAATTAGAAACAAACCTTCAGGCGTCAAGCACGCAGCTTGTATCGAATATTTCGGGGCATAGTTTCCCGTGAAAAATGCTGTGTCAATCAACAAACCTGAAACAAAACAATAAAATTCAGTAGGAATTTCAGGGCCCATTCAGTCGACTAAAACTAATCATGATTATATATATGTGAGGGGGAGACGATTGTATACAAGACCAGTAGCACTACCCCTTTTTCACAATTCAATCATGATGGTATTTTAGTATGATTTTGCAGAAAAGTCAGGTCGACAAAACAACGTTTTAACAGCGATAACAATTATCACATATTCAAAATACAGACAGACACGTGACATTCTGAAAGCTCATAGATACACATAGGTATTATAGGAAGTTACTTTGTCTAAACCTTCTTGAACTTCATTGATACTTCAATCATAATAAGCTTTTTGTCTCTGTTGCACACTATCTATCTGTCTCACACTTTTTGTGTCGACAAGTCAAATAAGGTCGTTATCAAACAATTTTTTATATGGGTCAGTGTTTGTTACATAATAATGTTATCTTAAAACAACAAACATTACCTAAAATTTATAATTATAATTGGGGTTTTACCGCTATTTACAAACTCGTTATCGTTTGAGAATTGGAAATCAATTTTGTCACGCCCGCCTTTTCAGGATTCTTTAATCAACTTATACAATTAATCCGAGTTCCAAATTCCGAATAAGTTGCTAATTATTTTTGTCAGCCGAACTTTTTATTATTTTTAACACGCTCTTTTTAAGAATCAAACAGTTCCATGAGATAACGGACAATGCTTAGACTAGTGTAATAAAGAAAGAAACATTATAGTTAGTTTGTGATTAATAAACGTTATTTTCTTAAAACGTGTCTCAGCCAAGCATAGAATTATGCTTGGCAGTGTCGCACAACTGTTGAACTAGTAGTTCAAGTAGACAGTAGAATAATAAAGATACATTAAATGGTTCTTTTTATACAAAAATTGTATCAAAACATTTTATCATAAATTCTTTTTTTAAATATTTTTTCTCACTTCATCATTACTTTTTTCTCTCGTCATATTTTTTTCATGCTCTATATTATTTTCCTAAACCCAAGTACCTACTTTATAACTTTTATTTTAAATCGTTCTAGAACACAACGTTCCCACAGATGTACAAAAATATCAAATCTACAAACCTCGAACAACACACTTAGTGGCCAGCTTCAAGATACACCAGTCATGACCAGCTATCCTCTTCCTGCGTGTCTCCCACCCATCCATCCACTTGCCGAACTCTGTGTACTTGTCCTCTATGAATATCGGCTCGGAATCTGCTATCATGTTCTCGCATGTTGCGAAGAAGTCGTCTGTTGCGAAGACTACTTGTCCACCACACTGTTGGGACGACACATTTAGTTAGTGACTTTTTCTTTTTTACAAAACAATCTTAGAAGGACTTATGGAACTCCTAAGCAAAGCTGTAGAACATTGAAAATCACACATTTTTTTACTCAGTTTTTGTCTTTGTTTTATAAACATCAATAGCATCAATGCAATGTTAATTGAGGCACATAACCCATTATAAAATCAAATCAGATTACAAAAATGACAACTGGATAAAAGCGGATCGAACTAGTCTTGAAATTATCGCACGTGTAATTAATTTTATACGATAGAAAATTTTGAGCATAGTACATAAGCCAAGTGAAATGTGGAGTCTTCATTTAGTTAATGTAATTTTAAGGCATCCTATAATCATACCATTTTTTGTGTTTGTAATTTGAAGGCAAGGACTAAATTGAAATAATGGACCCAATTATAGAAAGGAGGACTTTTGCAATAGTTATATAGTTGAAGTTCATGTAAATGTAGGTATTTTCTTTATTCACGTGTTGGATTTGTTATTTACCCTCGAAGAGTATAATGTGTATGTTTATCATTGAAAGGGAAAATAAATGGTTGACCAGCTTTTAGACCTTGTTAAAGATGATGTATCTAGAAAAGTGGTGAGTAATGATGTGGGTACAACTAATGGAGAAGTAAAGAAGAAATAGAATTTTTGCGACGATGAAATAAATTGGAAAAACAGTCAAATAATTGATTGACTCATTAACAAAACTGAAAACAATAAAGATGAAGATCAACTCACCCCGATACTCCCAAACTCACTTAGCTCAGCGAATGCCGGAATAACTGTCTCAATCATCTTGACTGATACCACAGAAGCTAACGAGTTACTTTACTCAAGCTCAAACACACACTGATAACAAACTGACTTGAAACCCGATATATATAGTCTTTTGTATATAAATAAACAGTACCTACCTTTATTTATTTATTTACTCACTTACTCAACTACATTTCTATATATAGCTATTTTTTCTCCGTTTCACGTAGGCTTCAATTTAAAGTACTAAAAAAAGTGAATGAGTTTTAGATTGGTTTGTGCTGAAAATAGAATGTTGTACAAATTGGTTGAACGTTCATGGTGATACAACAATTTTAGAGTTTTCTAGTAAGAATAACGGGATTTGGACAAAATGGGAGAGGATGTTGCAAAGACAGGAAAGGCTAAAAATAACTCTCATAAGCATCCTAAGAACATAGACGGTGAAGCTGATAACTGTAACAGACCTTATTGTAATCGTGGGGAAATGTTTTAAGATTGCCAGTCCCATATTGTTCATCATCAATTGAATGTTTGTTCATTGCTAGACATGTGTTTCTTATAGCATGTGCATTTATCATTGCTTGCACGAGCAATGTTGATGATAGGTTTTGCTAGGTAACGAGAAACTTTGGTAGCCAAAGCATGTTTTCCAAAAACAAGTGTCTACTTAGCATCTATGGGTGACCTAAGTTGAAAATCCATAAGCAATGAAGAGCACGACATAAAATGTGATTTTATCAATAGTTTGATATTAAAACAACCATATTAAGACATTGACATTACCATTGTGCCCATGATTTTGAATAGTCTAAATCATAATGGTATCTTGATGATATTGTTAGTAACCGGTTTAATAAAGAAATTGTTACCGTCATCATTTAATGATAACCCAACCGAATTGAAAAAACAATAACGATGTTCAATTAACAAATTACCAGAACTATAAAATCGATAATCACGAGCACCATGCCAGTAATCGAACATCGGGCACAATAGGAATGGTTACTGATTTAAAAAAAAATGATTGTGTTTAGTCTGTCTGTTACATTATCAAAAAAATGTCTAATAAGACATGTATTTTTTGCTATAGCAAATTAATAAAAATTAACGAAGATAAAACCAAGATTAGGAGTGGGGATTTGTGACGTCACGTTTAGGTAAAAGGCATAATCAAATGTGACGTCACGTGTTCAACGCACTGCATCGTCTTCATACTATGTCGTTGAAATATAAAAAAAAAATACTGTATCTAATATTTTTTTGGAAATCCATCTAAAACTTTTATAGGGCGATGGCAGAAAGTTACAAATGAATTTGCCTATATTTTTGTCAATTTATGATTAAAACTTTCATGAAGTTTATATCGATTAATAGTCATAAAATATTTCTGTGTAATTTAACATTGAACCTTGACAAAAAAGTACAATAAATCATAATAAAAATAATGGATTCAGTTCATTCCAGAATACATTATTATTGTACACAATTCTTACCATCAATTTGAAACTTTTTTATCTCTTTAGCTCATCAAGTTCTTATTCGGCTTTTTATTTGGTTCGCTGTAAAACTTCACTGTTATTTTGAGTACTTTTTTGTTTCTTTTTTTAGTTCTGGGCTATATTTATTCTGGAGCAAAACTTTTGTTCTACCTAGTTTTACTGATTTCATTAGCGAATTTAACGAAGTTTTCTGAATTTTTTCTGTTTCGCAAAAAAAACAGGTTATTAGGGGGTTATTTATGGAAATTTTGATATTGTTTTTATCCTGATATTGTTCTGATAAAATAGTAATACAATTTATTTACTTGTTGCTAATGTCTGACTAAATATTTTTTATACACATAACAATTTATAAAATTACAATAAACTTTTTGCACTTGAAAACAGCTGGAAAATATTACTTTTTTCGTTCAGCAAAAAAACCTTAATTCAATAAAACCAGAAAACAGTCTTTTGTTACGCTGACCACAATGGGGTTGACAAAAACATTACAATAAGCAACGACAATAGATTAACAGATGCAGTTTGAACAAACGTTAAAAAGTAAATAACTGTGAAAAGATTGTGATAAAACTCTATTTTTTACCACAATCTATCCTATGAATAGATTTATGAGCAAAAATAGATCTTATTCCATACTAATTAACATCTCAAATGTGAAAATTGGCATGTTTAGATGTTCAGAAATAACTTAAGGGATTTGGAAGAAAATACACATCATGGCCTTTTTTTTTTTTTTTTTTTTTTCTGGATGGGAAATCATCAAATGACCCCTCCCGCCCTGGGTGGAGCGGTAGGGAGTGTCAGACTTTTACTGACTAAAACCCACCCGTGATCCTTCTTGTGCCCTATGCGTTCCAGGGCCGCGGTAACTCTTTCGAACAAATTCCGCAACCCTAGCAGGCACCGACCCTATGGGGCCCCGTCCTCGGTGCTGACGGCTCCTTGAGGCGCGCGTGGAACACAACGCGTCGTCGACTCAACCTGGTATCGGACGGCGAGCCACCCACGCTCACCGTCCCCAGGCATCAGCCACTGCGCGATAGCACAGCGGCACACATCATGGCCTGGATTACAATATCTTGATAGTACGTTTCAGTGGGAAACGTTGCGGTTTTTAAGTGATAGTACGTTGGCTAAATTGGGATCCCTTCTTTTCGCATAATGTTTTTTGTCCTAATATACTTCGGCATAACGATTTTGGCACAATTTGTTTTGGCATAATAATACTTTGGCATAATTTTTTTAGGCATACATTTTATGTAGGCATAATCATGTTAAAGACTAATTTGTTTTGGCATAAATTTGATTCGCATAACGTTAGTAGGCCTAAAGACTTTTAGCATAACGTTAGTAGGCCTAATGGCTATTAGCATAATATTCTGAGCAAACCAATTAGCTATAGTACCTGTAACAATCAAATTATATTGTTGGTTAAAAAATTAATATACTGTGCAACAAAAGTTAGTCACAGAACCGAATTGCTGCAAAACCGACTTCACGTAGTCTTGTTTGTCCTACCCCTAGAGTGTTATTTAAAATCGCGTAGGCGCGTAGGGACGAGGCGGCCCGCGGGCTGAGGAGCAGGCGGCTGCGAGCGATCCGCCGCGGCTGAGGCTGGCCGGCGAAGCCGGCCAACAAGCCGAAGCTGCGGTGGTGAGCGAAAGCCGTCTGCGACGATTAGCACGCGTGGGGCCGCCGGAGGGCCGCAGCGCCGGAGCCGTCACAGAAACCCTGCCTGCTGCATGCTGCTTGCTTGCTTGCTTGCATGCTTGCTTGCATGTTGCATGCTTGTTTGCTTGCTTGCATGCTTGCTTGCATGCTGCATGCTTGCTTGCATGCTGTATGCTTGCAATGCTTGCTTCCTACAGCGAAAAAATACTCACAAAATTGTTCAATACGTTATAATATATTAATATTTTATTTAGGATATTATGCTTAAAAAAGTTATGCTTTAGAACTTTATGCTTAAAAAAGTTATGCTTTAGAACTTTATGCTTAATAAGGTTATGCTTTAAAATATTATGCCTAATCATTATTATGGTTACAGACATAATGCTTAAAAAAATTATGCATGAGCTGTTATGCGTAATTATATTATGCGAAAAAATAATTATGCCAAACAACATTATGCTAAGTTATATTAGGTCTTAAAATTTTATGCTAATGGATAGGGAACCGGCTAAATTTAACTAGCAAATAATGCATTTTCAGATTCCTCGAAATTATGAAACATTTCCATTTTTATTTCACGATTGCCCAAAAAAGGAGTGGTATATATTCAGGGGTCATGTATGTATGTATGTTTGTGAGTTTTTTTATTCCACCATAACTTCTTAACGGCTTAACTGATATCATGTATGTGGTATCGTTAGAAACGTTAAGCTATAAGCGGGTAACACAGGCTAGTGAAAATAAAAAATAAATAAAAAGGGGTATCTATGTTTCATAAATAAAAAAAACCAAATTATTTGGTTACATGAAAATTAGAATACATAGATAATAATCTTTTCATTGCAGTCGGGGGACCTATAAAGAACCATTCAAAGGAACCGTCCCCCCACTGTAATGAAAAAATTATTATCCATCTTGTTTTTAATTTTTTAGTTCACTTTTTGACATGGCAGGCGTGCTTTTTTTAAGACATAGAATATATAAGGAACACCCGCGTATATTGTCGTGAGGAGTTCTAGAAAAACTTTTTAAAATTGGAACATTAATTTCTGATTCAACCAGTAAGAATTTTTATACCAAAGGTTTGGGGTTTTCTAAGGTTCTTTTCGGGGAATCAAGATGTAATGTTATGTTTTGCTGTCTTATTGTTCTATATCAGAATTCAGAGTACGTACCAATTTATTATTGCCTTGATTTTTGTCTTGATGTAGAGATCTTCTTCGGACTTGCTTCTTTTGAATACTAGAAACCTACCTCTGACTTACAAATGAAATCAGATGTTGGAAAATTAACCACGGGTTCCGTAACTAACAAAATGGTTCCTAGTTGTTGTAGTGCTGCTCGTTCGTCATTCTATCTGTCATGAAAAGTCACAGGTAGACAGAAATTTTTCATTGCTTTACCTACAAAGAATAAATATATCAAAAAAACGAACGGGTTTTATGGGAGGGAATCGTTTGTGTGCGATTTTGAGTCGCTTCTGGCTGTTTTTTTTTACGTAATTAAGTCTATTTTTATAAAAAAAAACTCTACACCATAGTAACGGTCTTCATTTTATTTTACAGTTTTAGGAAATTTACAGCTAAACATTTTCTCGAGATTATGAGTAACAAAATAAGGTCTTAAAATATCAGCATGAAATATTATCATCAAGATATAGGTCTCTAATTATAAAATTGCATCGTTAAAATGTATCATAAAACAGTTGATTAAGAAGCTTAGCTTCTTTGTCAGTTTTATATTTTTAATTTTAAACCTTAGCATGTTTTATAAACGCCATATTGACGTTCATTACTTTCATAACGGTTATGTTAGATGAAGCCTATAATAATTATCTTGGAAAGATATTTTTAAATTATTACGCGCGCGAAAATAATGAAATAAATGTAATGACAGGACTGGTTTATTTCATTTTCATTTGCCTAGCGTTTTCCCAACTTTATACATTGGGGTCGGCTTCCAGTCAAACCGGGTTATAGCTGAATACCAGTATTTTACGAGAAGCGGCTGCCTACCAGACCTCCACAACCCATTAACTGGGTAACACGGTACTTTTTGACAAGACTGGAGTCAGATTTTCTGACTTCTGAAAAACAGGACCGTTTTATATAAACTCATAATAATAAGTATCACAGTGATTAGGCTCTACTAAACCTGTAATTTTTAAGAAACGCATATTTTCATTACTTTGTAATCAGAACTAATCTATACTAATATTATAAAGCTGAAGAGTTTGTTTGTTTGTTTGGACGCGCTAATCTCAGGAACTACTGGTTCGAATTGAAAAATTCTTTTTGGGTTGAATAGACCATTTATCGAGGAAGGCTTTAGGCTATATATCATCACGCTTAAGCCAATAGGAGCGGAGCAGCGATAACGAATGTTTTAAAATCGGGGATTCCACGGGGACGAAGTCGCGGGCAGCAGCTAGCATAAGATAAACTAACTAATCACAATTATGACAGAACCAAACGCATAATATTAACAAGGGTACTCACACTTGCCTTTTCAGCCTTATAATATTTTCATCTATGCTATACTAATCTTACTATAGATCATAGTCGGGAATAACACATAGGATACTTTTTATCCCGGGATTATGTTCCCTTGGGACAATTTCCGACATTCATGCGGGCGAAGCCGCGGGCAGCAGCTAGTAATTATTATAAAGAGGTAAAGTTTGTGTGTCAGTCTCCTGCTCTGCTTAGAACGTTAGAATTCATTTGATGATTTTCCATCCATAAAAAAAGAGCTTAGGTATATTCATTGATATTTAATCAAATAATTTAGAGGCCAATCTTCAAAAATATCTTACAAAAAGTTACTTACTCATTCATACGCAGTAGAGTCACCTTTCATTATTGCTTTGATCATTCAAATCACTCATCTGCAGACTGACTACGATATTTAGGTGATAGGTCACCAGCAATTGGTTTGAAACCGGTTTTAGCCACGCGTGGTAAGTCACTAGGTCGCGTTTCAGTGATAAGGCGGCCATACGGCAGACATTTATACAATAATGTTTTATTTCAATGATTAAAATAATTATAAATATTGAAATTGTATGTTATTATTTTGGTTTTGATAGAGTCTGTTTTTATGTCAACTTGAATTGATTGTCTAGCATTGAATATAGTGTAGACCGTGCCTTTTTTGACGCCACAAATTGTGCCGTCTAGACCAAAGGGTCGTCGATATTCGGGACTGTCGCGTATACGCTTTAGCTTTTAAATGCCTCGTATACGAGGCATTTAAAAGCTAAGGCATAAGCAAACGCTTAGAAGCAGAAGCAGCCTTTTAATGTTCCCACTGCTGGGACACAGGCCTCCTCTCTAGCAGAGGGAATGGGCTATAATCTACAACGCGAGCCCAGTGCGGGTTGGTTGGATGTCACATGTTTTCGAATTTTAAGTTCTAGGACATGCCAGATTCCTCACGATATTTTCCTTCACCGTTTTGAGAGCAGTGGTGATGAAATTAATTACACAAAGTAGTCGTAAGTCGGGACCGTTACCACTGGGTCACCATTGCTCTCCACTGGGCCACCACTGCTCTCTTAGAACGCTTAGAAGGCCCTATCTTTAAACTATTTTTGGAAAGTGAAAGGGGAGGCCTCTATCTAGCCGAACGATGCAATAAATATTAGCAAAAATATATCAACCCCAAGAACCCCAAACATTCTTGATGTTTGTTATAACCGATAAAAGGTCATTTCGTGTACAAAACTTAAATTTTCTGAAATCTAGCTTTGAGAGATGATTTTATCTGGTTTACGTAACTAAAATTATCTTCAATTTGCTCCACATTTTTTGTACGATTCTTGTATCGGTGGCGCATGTGGAAATAACGTGTGGAGTTGAAAGATCAATATATGCATGAGGCAGATAGTTGAAAGCTGATATAGGCTGCTGCAATCAATTCAAAGCGTCGCAATAGTCAATTGTTTACAAAAGACACAGCTACAAAAGATAAATGAAACTTACAATGCAAAAACTAAACACACAAATACATAAACCCAGGCCTTTTTGGGCCTACTTGGGCGAAGACCTCTCGCTTGCGGCCTTGGTTCAATTCATGGTCCGGAGTGAGGGTGCATGGGAAGCAGTCAGCTCCTTCTGCAAAGCAATAATACTAGCGAAGTAGGAGGCGAGCCATGATAGGCAGAGGCAAACCTCACGCCCTAGCTGATGCAACCGAAGTAGATGCCCCGGGTGTCCGGAGTCGCAAGGTGAATCCCAGCAAGTAGCCGCGGGCCTGTGCAGGACGGTGAGCGTTGGTTGGCTCGCCGTTCGATAGCAACTAGATCCGGGTCGATAGCGCGTCGTGTTTCCCTCTCCCGCACACGGTCCGCCTTCTCCTTCGCTTGCATTATTGCTTCGCAGAAGGAGGGGACCGCTTCTCATACCTCCTCACTCCGGACCATGGATTGAACCAGGGCCGTCCGCGAGAGGTCGCCGCAGTCTATCGCCTCGACGACGACACGGCGTTGCTCCGCCTAAGTAGGGCAGACCTCCACCGTATGCTCCACCGTGTCCTCCGGGCTATCCACACAGTGTTGATACCCGGTCGTGTCTTACTGCTGAATCTGAAACAGGTACCTCCCGAAATAGAAGTGTCCGGTGAGCATCTGCGTCAGGCGGAAAGTGAAGATGCCGAGGCGTCTCTCCAACCACTCCTCAAAGAGGGAACTTATCGCCACAATGGTGGCGTACCCAGCACTGGATTGCAACAGTCGCTGTATCCACACCTCCGTGAGATCGGGCCTTGCTTTTGTACTTGACTTTCTCAAGGTCACCAATTCAACAAAATAACCAATAATGTCAATATTAATGCATCTTTTTGGGGCGTTAACATTCTCATAGAAGAAAATAAATTGCTGGAAAACTCTCAAAGAAAAGTCATAGCTGGCTTCAATATTCGCCTCAACAATAAAACAACTCCAATGCCAAGACACGTCAATGTTAGCATAAATATCAATTTCAAATAACGCCTAGTAACTTGAGAGAGTGTTCGCTAATGTCCCCTGTGGTCTTCTGAAAGGCAACGTCTATGTTCTCACGGTATTACCTTCATACAGTAAATTTTCAAAGTATTTCTCTAGTGTCACATAGAGTTGTTCAGTTTCAGTTTTGAATACTGTATTGGAATATATTATGAAAAAAACGAAAATTGATTTTTATGCAATTGGTCATTTATAATAGGTCTTTGTCTGTAGTCAGGGGTAGACAGAAGTCAAAAGATCTTACACCAGTCTTCTGCAGTCAACAGTCTAGTCAAGGGGTAATGTGTGACCCAGTTACTGGGTTGTGAAGGTCAGATAAGCATATCGATCTATGTAAATTTGGTTCTCAGCTACAACCGATTAGACGTTTTATAGAAGCCGACGCCAATTTGCATACGACATATTACATCATACAGCGACATTTCAAGAATCTCTTTTGGTAATATTATTTGTCTTCGTGTTTCGTGAAGAGCAGTGGTGGCTGAATGGTAACGGTCCCGACTTGTGAGACGCGGGTTCAAACCGAGCCAGGCGCATCACTTTGAGTAATTAATTTCATCACCACTGCTCTCATAACGATGAAGGAAAACACCGTGAGGAAACCGGTCTATCCTAGAACCAATAAAATATGACATTCACCAACCCGCACTGGGCCCGCGTGGTAGATAAAGGTTCATTCCCTCTCCTAGAGAGGAGGCCTGTGTCCTAGCAGTGGGAACATTAAAAGGCTGATTATTATGATTTGTCTTCGTATAAAGAAAAGTTCTCTATTTTTTTTTTTCAATAAAATGGTAGTTTAAATCGCATTATCATTGTGATTCCTACAAGTTTATTACCTGAAATTGACAGAATTCTGTAGGATGTCTGAATTTTCTGAAAGAAAATTTTCCGTGTGACTGAAACTGTGTCGATATAATTATTGATGACAGACCTGCTTCCAATACGGCTTTGAAACTGATAACAGATAACTATATTGAGTAATATTTCTCGGTCTTTTCCACTGAACCGGGAAGGAACACGCACAAAACATGTTGCAAGGGAAAAAGTAAAACAACTCAACTAATTATTGATATCTAGTCAGTATAGCACGTGTCACAGGCAATGCACTCAACTCTTGACATACAACTTTTATCGTCCAAGTTTCAAACACATACATTGCTTCTTCTGTATAGGGAACATCAATGAAACTGGGATCACACGCAGCAATGTATGGTACGTATTGACTTACCATCGCATATGCTTTAAAACTTCCTTCCCTACATATAGGAATACAAATGTATTCACAATGTTATCCAAACAAAACGTTATCGCTAGTAGAAATATTCAGTATTATCCGGTTTCTCGAGACACTACGGACAAAGATCGGTCCGCGCAAACGATTGGTGTTCTTCTGATAAGTTATGAGAGCCCGATTGCTAGGTTTGTGAACTCAATTGCGATTCACGAGTAGGTTTAGGTTATCTGTGAAATAACCTGGTTTGGACCAGACACTTAGGAAAATATCATTATACTGTGGGAGTTTTTGTTTAATTTTCACCTGTCAAAATGTTTAAATGGACCAATTAATTTATATTGATAAAGCCAGTAAATATCAATATCATATTATTATACTGTACGCATTATTTACGTAGTTACATTACCCGTCGTGTAACAAACCACTGCGTATTAATTTTCTTCCGATATGTACCATTTTACAACTATTTATAATACTTAAGGCTAGTTGAAGGCCACAGGAATCCTTTAAATGCAAAACGCACAGGACAAGCCAATGTAGCCCTGGCTGGGGGCCTTAAATTCATTTGAGGCCACCACAGGATTGCCCTGTTAAGCAGTAATCAGCCTTAGTGTGCTGAAAGAGTGGTCCAAACAAAAAAAAAAGGACTACCTAGTAACAGCAATAAAACTAAAGGAATATCTATTTACAGCAGCGGACGGTTTTCAATTATGTATGTGCACTGAAGGTACTATATTATACGGTATAGTGACCCCAACAATTAGAGACAGCGAAAATTAACCGTTTGATATTCAATGAAAACTGTCATCATTTAAATTGTTTTTTTTTTGTTGTGAATTTCACTGTTTTGTAAAACCTGTATTTAACAACACACACAATCCTGTTCAGTAGTCAGATTTAGTGTTAAAATGTACCTACTTGTGAATAAATCTAGCAGCGCCCCGCAGTTACACCAACGTAATTCCCGTTCCCGTGGAAATTTTATCGGGGATAGCCTATGTTACTCGCTGATAACGTACTTTTCCAAGGGCGAAAAAGAATGCTGAAATCGGTACCAGTAGTTTTGGAGTTTATTCAGTACATACAAAAACATCTATCCTCTTTATAATGTTAAGTATAGATAAAAAAAAAAAAACGAAATAGGAACCACAGACACCGAGCTCCGAAATTAAAGTTATTTTGTACTTTTTAGTTTTTTTGAGTAGAAGTCGTTTATTTTTTTGTAAAAAGTTTTTTTTATTTTTCACTTTTTAGTGGTACATTGTATGTCAAATAAGTGTGATAAATAGACTATACAATACTTGCGATCACTAGGCATAAAGGTGTTTATAGGATCCTCATTAGTCTCCTTTATATGATCCTTATTAGTCTCCTGCCTCTAATCTCTGTCTGTCTGTCTGCTTATCACAGGACTGCATCTTTTAAAACCCTACATACCCGTGTTAATTATTGCGTAAAAACTGCATCAAAATTGGAATAGCAGTTTTGAAGATAAATGGCAACATTGGTTTGCCCAAATATCCCTGACTGCAGTGCCCCCTGTTGAGTTGTCACCGTAACACCTATTTAAGAACATGCACCAATCAAATCCGAACCCATCATTGAAAACCGCATGAAAATCGGACTAGTAGTACTGGTGGTAAATGGGAACATTGGTTTGCACAAACAAACAAACAAACAAACATCCTCTCACCCCAAACGCATACACATACACTGCCTCAGTTCCGACGTGGGTAAAAATCAATCTGCCTGGCTTATTCTCAACTAACCAACACTTTACACTGAGCGACAGATTATCTGACCTTCAAAACCCAGAAACTGGCTAACATTTACACCCTTAGCATGAATGCTGTCAGAGATCTTCAGAATGATGACCAGGACCAACGGCTTAGCGGCTTATGTAGGTTCATTAGAAAACCAGCGTCAGACAGCATCAGTCTGTCTGACATATCGCTGAAATGGACCTATTTAGTGCAGCCGTGGGACACGCACTTAGCTCTTGTCATAACTATCTTTTTCTTTTGTTTTAACCATGTACCGTGCGTGTTTCATGTATGTGCTGAATAAATATTATTATTTCTTTCTTTCTTTATTAATGTGGTCATCCATCTACGGGCCGATCTCCGCATACGTTGCTGAACCTGAAGATCGGCTAACTCGCGCCTGTGAGCTATTAGTGAGCACTACCAATATTTTACCCGATCTACAAAAGCAATATATCTTCTTAAGCGAATGGAAATAAACACGGAATAAAGATGATTCAGTAAATTTGGTATTGATAATGGCTAGCAGATATCTCATTAGCTGATAATTGTTTATTTTCTGCCTAATTATACGCATTACTTTATATGTTTACTCGTAAAATGATTTGGAATTAAATAGCGGTCAAGGTTGAATCGAAAAACCACGTGGTTTTTTAAAGCGAGATACATTTTTAGGTTATAACTAGCTTCTGCCAGCGACTTCGTCCGCGTGGAATAGTTACTTTACCCCCGATTTTGAAACTCTCAGCCCGATCGGTTTAAAATTGACAAAAGATAGACATGCTGTTTCGGGATATTTTTTAGATAATTTTATGTAGAACATTTCCGTAATTCATGATTTCTATGTAACTTTAACCATTTAGGCTACACACGCGACGGAAGCTTAAAAAATGGAGTAACTTCTTCCGTTTTCCCAACATTTTCCTTCACTGCTCTGCTCCTATTGATTGTAGCGTGATGAAAAGTATACTATAACCTGCCCAGGAGTATGAAGAATAATTGCACCAAGTTTCGTTAAAATCGGTCGAGTAGTTTTTGTTTCTATAAAGAACATACAGACAGACAGACAGACAGACAGACAGAAAGACAGACAGACAGACAAAAATTTTACTGATTGCATTTTTGGCACCAGTATCGATCACTAATCACCCCCTGATAGTTATTTTGAAAATATATTCCTTGTACAGAATTGACCTCTCTACAGATTTATTATAAGTATATAGATTTAGCTACAAGATATTTCTTATTTAGAAAAGAAGAGGAAAGATTTTTGTATGTTTGTAAAGAATAAACTCAAAAACTGTTGGACCTATTTCGTAAATTGTTTCAGCATTAGATATTAAAATAAATAAATGTCCACCCGTGTGAAGCCAGGACGGCCCGCTAGTATTTCATACACATTGTACACAATGGTAGGCTTCCAGTGTCACCAGAGCAAATGAGTATCAGTCTTTTAAATGTAGCTACTGTGTCTGGAATATTCATAACCTGATAACTGGGCAACACGATACTCATTGCCGAGATTGATGTCAGATTTTTTTGGCTTCTGACCCGTTTTGAATATCAAGCGTTGCTGAGCCTTGAAGATTGGACCGAGCGACTGTTATTATTTAGCAACGGGGTCACGGATGAGAATCATCTGTTATATAATAAATATTGTTTTTTTTTTTTGTCTTCTTTCCGTTTGTACTGTTCTGAGTCCATACTAGTCGTGACGAATCCTGGTCTCACTCCAAATAGTAGATACATTCGACTTCAAGGTTAAGCAACGCTTGCCACGGTCAGTCTGTGGATTGATGACCATCTTAACATACCGAGATTCCTCCGTGTGTCGGAAAGCACTTTAAGCCGTTGGTCCCGGCTGTCATTTGTAGATCTTTGGCAGTCGTTACAGATTGTCAAAAGCCAGAAAATCCGACACCAGGTTTGCCAAGTGCCGTGTTACCGAGTTGATGGGTTGTGGTGGTCTGGTAGGCAGCCGCTTTACGTAAAATACTGGGTACTCAGCTAACTCCGGTTTGACTGGAAGCCGACCCCAATATAGTGGTGAAAAGGCTAGGCATAGATACAATTATTGTTAAACTGACCGCCACAACCTATATCTGAAAAAAACGTAAGTATTATTTACTTTTTCATACATTAAAGAACTGCAAAGAAAAAGAAAACCCAGAATTTTAAAGCAGCAGCGTCTGCGAAGCGCTGCATACAATAGGCGACGACGGCGCGTCCCTAGTCGATGCTTGTCGAGCGCACCACTTTCATTACTCGCTACCCGTACATTGATGTATTGCACGCCGTCTTATAGCCAGTAACTGCTTCGTTTGCTGCGAAATTGACGGCGGGAGCTATGGAAAGGAAGGAAAAAGAAAGATACTTAAAGTAAATTATGGAATTTTCAAATTAATTTAAGCTTTCATTTAATTATCTTTTTTATCATACCCGTTCATCTTATATGGATGTTTGTGTACATTACTTTGAATCCGGCCACAGGGATCCCTTCTTTTCGCATAATGTTTTTTGTCCTAATATACTTCGGCATAACGATTTTGGCACAATTTGTTTTGGCATAATAATACTTTGGCATATTTTTTTTAGG
Source organism: Hecatera dysodea (assembly GCA_905332915.2). Taxonomy (NCBI): domain Eukaryota; kingdom Metazoa; phylum Arthropoda; class Insecta; order Lepidoptera; family Noctuidae; genus Hecatera; species Hecatera dysodea. Next base: position 5,565,319 of record HG995289.1, on the reverse strand, counting down.
CATACATTTTATGTTGGCATAATCATGTTAAAGACTAATTTGTTTTGGCATAAATTTGATTCGCATAACGTTAGTAGGCCTAAAGACTTTTAGCATAACGTTAGTAGGCCTAATGGCTATTAGCATAATATTCTGAGCAAACCAATTAGCTATAGTACCTGTAACAATCAAATAATATTGTTGGTTAAAAAATTAATATGCTGTGCAACAAAAGTTAGTCACAGAACCGAATTGCTGCAAAACCGACTTCACGTAGTCTTGTTTGTCCTACCCCTAGAGTGTTATTTAAAATCGCGTAGGCGCGTAGGGACGAGGCGGCCCGCGGGCTGAGGAGCAGGCGGCTGCGAGCGAGGCGCCGCGGCTGAGGCTGGCCGGCGAAGCCGGCCAACAAGCCGAAGCTGCGGTGGTGAGCGAAAGCCGTCTGCGACGATTAGCACGCGTGGGGCCGCCGGAGGGCCGCAGCGCCGGAGCCGTCACAGAAACCCTGCCTGCTGCATGCTGCTTGCTTGCTTGCTTGCATGCTTGCTTGCATGTTGCATGCTTGCTTGCATGCTGCATGCTTGTTTGCATGCTGCATGCTGCATGCTGCATGCTTGCTTGCATGCTGCATGCTTGCTTGCATGCTGCATGCTTGCTTGCATGCTGTATGCTTGCAATGCTTGCTTCCTACAGCGAAAAAATACTCACAAAATTGTTCAATACGTTATAATATATTAATATTTTATTTAGGATATTATGCTTAAAAAAGTTATGCTTTAGAACTTTATGCTTAAAAAAGTTATGCTTTAGAACTTTATGCTTAATAAGGTTATGCTTTAAAATATTATGCCTAATCATTATTATGGTTACAGACATAATGCTTAAAAAAATTATGCATGAGCTGTTATGCGTAATTATATTATGCGAATAAATAATTATGCCAAACAACATTATGCTAAGTTATATTAGGTCTTAAAATTTTATGCTAATGGATAGGGAACCCCGGCCACAATGATGAATGGCTTTGGATGAAACTTGAAACACGAGATGACCAGGCCTGTATTATCATATTATCTATTTTAGTATCATATAATACATTATATGATAATACAGGCCTGGTCATCAATAAAATATAATACTCTTTATTATGTACATCATATAAGTTACAGAAAATATAGATGAAGAAAACATTACATAACGTTACACAATGGGCGGCCTTTTCGCTAGAAGCGATATTTTCAATTTGGATACATATGCAGATTAGAATTAAGATTAGGCATTATTTTTTGCTTTCGATTTTTTAATTTGCAGTAAAGTAATAAAAATAATCTGCTTTTTAGAATTTAACAATACCTATGTTCTTAATTGAATAATAAACTCATTAATAAAAAGCACCCAGAGCTTTTAGATAACAGAAATGTAGATTGAATTCAAATTACATTCAACGTTAAAAACACACTTTTATTCTTACTCAAATTGACGGTTAATTTATCAAAAATCCCTAAGTGCAATATAACTAAGACATTTTCATTCGCTCCTTTTTGATTGCCATTTGTTATTGCTTGAACATTCTAGGAAAGTTAATTACTAACCACTTAATTGAATGACTTTCAAACTGAAACGCAGTTCTTTTTCGAGCATTTAGTACCGTGAATCGTTCGTTCGAGTTATTTACTTTGTCAGTGCTAATTGCTCCATTAAAACTATTTTTAGTCACACTAAATTTAATTTGATTTGATTTAGATTGGGTTTGGAAAATGATTGGAACGAGCGTGTTGGATTGCTTGATAAAATAAAGTTAGTAGGTACTTGTTATTTAATTAAACGATTTATTTCTAGATTTAATCACAAGTATATCTTAAGGATTTGGAACCATTATCATTATATTATTGGTGTTATGTCAAAATCGTTTGACATAACACCAAAGTTTGTCAGAAATGTTATAATTACTTAAATACATTAGTCAGCGGCTTTGCTCGCGTGATGCTCAAATATTATAATCCTGAAGCAACACACTCCCGGGATTTAGTAGGTACTTAAGTCAGGGTCCACTTTTGCTGCTACGTCGTGAAGTTGTAACAAAGATTCATAGTTATTTACGCATTTAAATACTAAGTATAGAGTTATTATCCATATGGAAATACATATCTATACTAATATTATAAAGCTGAAGAGTTTGTTTGTTTGAACGCGCTAATCTCAGGAACGACTGGTTCGAATTGAAAAAATATTTTTGGGTTAAATAGGCCATTTATCGAGGAAGGCTTTAGGCTATATATCATCACGCTTTAGCCAATAGGAGCGGAGCAGCGAGCAAGAATGTTTTAAAATCGGGGATTCCACGGGGACGAAGTCGCGGGCAGCAGCTAGTTGTATATAAGACCTTAAAAATGTAAATAGGAAAGGACGAACAATTTTAATGAAAAACAACATTTTAATAATCGTCATCATAAAATTCTACTTTAGCATCTGATACTTTACGATACGCATTAACATGAAGACATAAAATGTCTAATTCAATAAATAGTCCAATTCTCAGGGCGCATCTTTCGCAAGAACTTGATGGCTGCATTTTATTGCTACAGAGCAGTTAAACCATTTTCACGGCTGGTCTCATCATTTCCAACAGAAACGAAATTCCCTGTGTGGACTTTCAGAGACAGAGGCACACTTGTGCAGCATCGCTGTAACACATACAGAGGTGTTCACACACATTGATGTGATCGGTGTAATATGTACGGTAGATAGCAAAGAAGTATTTTTCAGTGTGGTGTATTTCCATGCACGTGTGTGTGATTATCGCCAAGCTTCGTTACAAAGTAGACCACTACTACTAACTATTACTACAGTTTGTTACGGGCACTTGACACCGGACTATCGTATTCTGTAACCAACGAGTTGTCCCATACCAGTCATACACACATGATGTCCTAGTACATCCCTTTACGATATACTTAACGTTAACATGAATAGTTTCAGTAAACGTATATAATTCGTAGTTAATGTTTGGGTGTGGAATTGTTTCACAACTTTGCGTTAGATAGTATGCCGCAATTTCGTAACTTTTGTATCGTTTGTCCTTTTCACGCGTATTGACTTTTCAGTGTGAGAAAGAGAGGGGAGAGTATCAAATATTATCTATGTACTTCAAACACAATTTGCAAGTTAAAGGGAAGATAAATTGCAGTAATACTGTAGTAATGTAGGCCGTATTTAAGATACGATCCATGAGGATCTACTGAACGTGTCTAAAATTGCTTTTTGTTTAATATTTCGGGTATAATTTTATTTACGTTCATCAGGAATTACTGTGTTAATATTATTGGTTTGCGAAATTAATTAAATATTTTGAAGGGTTGAAGAGTCACGCATTATGTGAAACTAAGTAAAATATTATTAAATATTCGGATAAAATATTATTAAATATATGAAAATTTGTAAACCATGCCTTTTGCAACATACTGTTGGACATAAATAAGAATATTTTGGTTTGAAACCTGTAACTTTCACATCATCATCAGCCTAGCCTTTTTCCATAAATATTGGGTTCGGCTTTCAGACAAACCAGATTTAGGTACCTGGTTACCAGTATTTAACGTGAAGCAACTTTTGAATCTCCAAAACTCAGTAATTGGGCTACACAGCACTTCTAGGTATATATTATGTATGTCAACTTTTAAAGTCAAAAATGTCATGTTTAATATCAATTCTGAATTCAAACGACCTCCATTATGCCAAGCGTTCTTCATACAGTGCGACAGTTTGAAAGCAATTACTGAGCACTTATCAAAAGAAATCGTTGTTCACTAGAAATCCTTGCGAGGAAATATAATAAAATTGTTTTATGTATGTCTGCACGATACCGTTGAACTCTAAATGTACAGTTCAGACTTCAATGGTATCGTGATAAAAAGATCAAGCTCATACACATGCAGGTGGTGTCAACTTTACTCATTTGTGTGTTGTCTATGGTGTGACAGCTAATTATAAACTACCCAGACATAGAATCATCTTTTTTTTCATAAATAGATACCTATATTTAAAAGAATAAAATGATAAATAATAATAACTTTATTTTAGGTGGCATAGACCCATATACACCTTAACCTAGTACATATTTTTTTTTTTTGCAATGACTCGCCACACCTACACAAGACTTGTCCCACTGATTTTAAAATGACAGTCAAAACGTACAGCTATTGCGTTCAGAATGTAGTTATTGCTACCCCACATACGGGCTAGCAGAGAAGCTGCTTTTTTACGCATGATAGCTTAGAAACCATCAGCGCGCGCTTCAGCAAACATTCCAGATGCGCTGTACTGCCACGGCAGACCACGGCACGGCATTTTTTTATTTATGATTGTTTAATTTGTTTCCGTGACAAAATTTCCGAAAATTTTGAAATGTCACCTCAATTTTCAATAAATAGTCCAACATAATAATCCAAATAGTTATTTTTTATCTATGCAGAATGAACATTTATTTTCTTTCAAGTTCGCCGGTTGGTCGGTCTGTCTTAAAGAGTATAATAATAGATAAATGTTTAAGTTTTATGTAATGTCATTAGATTACCTTATATATATAAATATGTATGTGTATAAGTAAAATATGGAAGGTCTGTCTAGTCTTCCCACTGCTGTATGTGTAAACAGCCTTAACTCTAAACAAATACATATAATATTTTACAAAAAACGACTGCTTATCTGTTATCACAACCGAGTTACTGAATAACAAATCATACTCTTTGTTAAGACTTCAGTTCGGACTTTCGGGTTTCTGACTAAACCGTGACGACTATCATAACCGTACACGTGTAAATAAGAGCCGGGGCTAATTTTTAAACCAATACGAAATGCTACCACTGCCGCCACATAATCTGATTTATCAGGGCCGTCCTTATAATCATACAAGATTAGGGGCTCCACAGCCATTGGAATTAATTATATTATCGACTTAATGCGAACTGCTTAGTTGAAAAAGTTTCTAAACGTGTTTTAATTCAAGAGTCAACTCTTCAATAAGAGCAAAGTAAAGTCTAGTAGATATTATTTTGTTTGTTCAGTACATTTTTAAATCTGGCAGACATCCATCGATAAAACTCTCACCAAAAATTGTGTCGTCAGTCGTCAACAATCCTTAATTTATACAGACACAAAAGTCAAAACAGAATAATCGTTGAAGCTCGAAGTTTATAACAGTCGTCAGGCCCTCAAACGACGAAGTCTCACAATTGAATCAACTGATTTCTGAATTAAATGTAGGAGTACTTGTCCTTTCTAAGGGGCTTTATTTACAAATCAAATTTTTGCGAGACGGGGTCCTCGGTAACCTCGTTTGGGTCGATTTACCTAGGACATTCTTTTTTCGCATCCATAGTGAGAGGTTTTTCGGCTTTTACGAACTGGCCCGGCAAGCGGACGAAATGCCGAAATGTCATTTGGATAAAAATGGAAGGTTTTTTCTGTCCCTCAAATGGATTTCTAGTTTCGGTTTAGATTTGGAGATTGATATTTTTTTATTTGTTTGTTGGGTTTGTGATCGTGAATAATTTTTGCTTGTGAGTGAAACGTGATGTTTCGTAGCTTTTTGTTGAGAATGATTCTAGTCAGGTCTAAGTTTGAAAACATGTTTTTGCAGTGACGATTAATTTCATTATAATGTAAAATTATCACCACCAGTCTCCTAAAAAGTGTTGTCAAGTGACAGCTTTCTCTCTTTACTGCTTCAAGAAATAATTGGACAGAGTAGACGTCTCCAAGCTATGAAACATAAAAAACATAACAATCAGTTTATTGCCAACTAGCAGCGCCCAGCGGTTTCACCCGCATAGTTCCCGTTTCCGCGGAAATACGGGTATAAAATATAGCCTATGTTAAGTATGTTACTTAGGGTGAATGTAGCTTTCTAATGATGAAAGAATTTTTGAAATCGGTTCAGTAGTTTTTGAGTTTATTCGTTACATAAAAAAACTTTCCTCTTTATCTATAGACAATTAACGTCTCGTTCCAGATTTCGTGAACAACAAATAAAATATGTAGATTTTAACTAACTTTGATCTAAATAAAACCAATAAAATCAATGACTAGATATTCAGTCACAAAATTCCTAGTAGATTTAATTACGATCCAAAATTTCACCTTACCAAAAATCCGGCTGCTATATACAATGTTATGCAGAACACATTGTCATCTCTAAGGTCCACTGTCGAACACCTACGTACCTATGTAAGTTTTGCCAATAACGGGATTACTTTGACTCAAGTCTCGCCTTCTCTATTGTGCACACAAGTTTCATCAATATTAGGTCGCCGGTGTCGCATATGACGCTTATATTTAGTTTGTTCAGTTACTTTAGTTTTCGTCAATGTGTTTGAGAGTAGAGTAGAATATTCTTTATTGTACACAAAAATTAATTACACAAGGAATCTTCATTTTAAAGGCATTGGTGGAGTAATATTAGAAATTTGCCACTTCTAATTATTGTTTTTGCAATCGTAAGCGGTTAAAGCACATCTATACTAATATTATAAAGCTGAAGAGTTTGTTTGTTTGGTTGTTTGTTTGTTTGTTTGTTTGAACGTGCTAATCTCAGGAACTACTGGTTCGAATTGAAAAATTCTTTTTGGGTTGAATAGACCATTTATCGAGGAAGGCTTTAGGCTATATATCATCACGCTTAAGCCAATAGGAGCGGAGCAGCGATAAAGAATGTTTTAAAATCGGGGATTCCACGGTGTTACGTTGTATTTTTTGTACCTACCACAGGTTGGTATAAAACAGCTTCGTTTCTTGAAAGTAAAGTAGCATTTACCTGAAAACATTAGTCGTACATAATGAGGTTCCCAAGTAATTTATTTCATTGTAGTTTGTACAATTGACTTTGGCCTGCACTTGATAGGAGGACTCGTTCCTTCAACTGTATTTTGTCACTAGACTCTTCGGTTAACACTTTCTTACAATAAATCCAATTAAACAGGTTTGCATAATAAATTAGATAAATAATATTGTAATCAAGTTAGGATTGTTTACATTCCAAATGTCATTCCGTCGAACGTCACTGTCTGTCAGTTAGAGGCGACATCTGGTGGTTGCCGATTCACAGTTGTAGTTTTAATCGATATTTTAACATGATATTGCTAATTCTCGAAATAATATTGTACGGAACAATCCTTAATAATTTTCAGCTTTCGGCAATAAAAATCATAATAAACTAAATAACCGTAAGCGGAAGTCATATCCATTTTTTTAGTATAGACTTCTATCTGGAATGTTCGCTGTCAAATAAATCTATTTTTAGTCTGTGAATTGTCTTTAGCATAATGTAGCAAGGTCGTAGATTCTTAATTTCCCCATTTAATATTCTGAGTTAATTACCCCAATCAAGATAAGTTTTGGTATTTGAAATTACAAAGAATTTGTTTTTCGGTCTGGATCATGAAGATTCTTATTGTTTCAGCGTTTAACGTCACTCTGAACAGCTGTTAGTGATTTTCAAAAGTTAAGTGTCTTAGTGTAATATTGATCTTCTAGTCATTTTACCCGAGAAGAGGGGAGATTTTAGAAATGCTCCGTCTAGTTCCGGTTGGCCTTGGACTGCCTTGTTATAGAAGGGCGTTGGTGTTAATTGGCGTCCATTTACCCTTGAACCCGCTTAAGAGAAACTACAAATCTCATCCCATGTTTTAAAAAGGTAAGGATTTGTTCGTAATAGTGCGTGGAAGTGGTCTGTAGGCCCTCCCCTGGTTGTTATAAGGATATTGTCGTGATCCCTGGATATTTATTACAGGATTCCTAGTTGCGCAAGCACAGACAGCTTTCCAGCCAGCCGAGGATCTCGCAGTCAAGTGCTCTCTTCCCAAGCCAACCGTGAGTATTTCCTCGCTGACTATTAATCAGAGATGTGCCATAGGAAATTCACCGTGTTTTTCACAGTATTAAATTATTGCTTAGGGAACGCAAATAACACCTGTTGTGGAGTTTATGGATGCCACGTGGGTAATCCATATTCCTATTCTCACCACTCAGGCCAATGTTTGGCCTTCTAGTTGTCCCAGCTCCATCACCTCATGGTGGTAAATTAGTTTTCCCTTTTATATTATTAGGCCTCCGTATTGTCGATTCCAGGAGAGGCACCTCGGGAGATTCGTCTCGCCGCCAGGATCTAGACGAGCACCTGGGGCCTGGACGCGAGACCCGTTCCTCGAGTCCACTAGAAGCCTCTCACGGAGACGACTGTGCGGCTGGCGGACCCGTCAAGCGATAGCGCAGGCGGGACGGTTTTTTTTTATTTTTATTTTCTTTTATTCCTACTTCTACTTTTGATATTTATTTTCATACGGTTCCTGTAAGAACCAATTGGTTACCTTAGTCCGGTTTTCAACAGTGGAAACCGGCCCTTATTCTATTTAAATTGAGGATCTTGGATTCGACATTCCACTTTCATCTGGAAGTATATTGGACACCTCCGTCGGCTCCGGGATCTGGGACTCTTCAAGTCCCTGGCGCCCATTTATCTTTACTTAGTATCTAGTACAATAACTGGAAGGAAGGTTCTTATTCTAACTTAATATTGAACTTGTAGAATTTAATTATCACCCTCAAACGGAACAGTACCTGTGCTTATCTCTAGCTCCCCACGACCATAGCTCTTCCTACTGAAGTTTTAGCTGGCTGGCAATAGTAGGTTTGAGTGTATTTAGTAAAATTAATTTTTTAAAGATTAACAATATACATTGTTTACCACAGTTGTGTAATTTCATTTTCACCACCAAACCACTAGAGGATAATTTTTTAAATTGTAACAGTGGCGACCAACGTGTGTATTAGTTAGAGATAGAGGTTACGTCTATTGCTGTACCTTACAAGCCAGAGTACTGTTTCTAAAGCCTTCCAGTTATTCTAATTTTAAGAAAAAAAAACCGTCGCGCGGAATCCTTTTTTTTTAAACGGGTTCATGTTTATATGTTTGTACTGTTTTATACACTTTAATTTACTTTTATTTTTTTTTACCACTTCTTGCTGCTGTATACATTTTTTGATTTTAACCTGTGTCCGAAAACAAAACGCCTGGATTCTTATCCTTGGAATAATAACCTACTATTTTAATAACTTACGTTTATAAACTTACTCTATAAGGCAGCTATTTATGTAACTGCGTTTACTATAGTTAACATTTTCACATTGTTCGAGATTGTAAATTGTGACTGCCAGTTTTTACTTCAGTTCATCTTCATCTCACATTTTTTTTTAATTTTACAAAATGGAACGACCCATTACATTTAATTTACTTCGCAAAGACGAGCTCATATACGAAGTACTGGTCCGAGACGCGAAACCCGCTTCAACCGTAGAGGAACTACGGGTCCAAATTAGGGATCTCAGTCGCTTGGTATGTTCTGACGATATAGTGGAGACGAATTTGGATCCGAAAGCCGAGCTACAAGTAATTAAGACCAAACTGCCGGAGCTTGGAGAAGTGCTAGATAGGTTCCCCTCCAGTTTTAAAAAATTTAACCGCGCTAAAGCTTTGGGATTCCACCTCTTTCATCGTTTGAGTAGGATTACTCCCCCAACTGATCTTAGTACCGATTATACGGCCGTTGACAAGCAGCTTAGCGATTATTTAGCAAAAATTGATTCGGTTAACGCGAGCTTCCATCAGTCATTAACTTCCGCCGAGGAGACACCGAATGTACGGTCAGATTTGCAGACGAAGGACGTCATCATTTCCTGCAAGAAAGAGTCTGTTAAATCCTTGGATCACAAATTTGACGGTACAGGTTGCGTGAAAGCATTTATTGAGCGTCTTGAGGAGCTTGCCGAAGCCAGAGGTATTAGCGAAGCCTCTTTACATCAATCGGGTCTAGATCTTTTTTCGGACGGGGCCTTATTGTGGTACCGGGGAATAAAAGCGACGGTTGGTAATTGGGCGGAACTGAAGAAGCAGTTACTCACTGATTTCGTTCCACCTGATTACGATATGCGTCTCCTTTCAGAAATAACTAATAGAACGCAAGGGTCGACTGAGCTGTCTTGTATATATATAGCAGTCATGGAGAATCTTTACAGTAGGCTTTCTTACAGGGTTCCTGAACACGATCGTTTAGCACGGATCAAGTTCAATATGAGACCGGAATACACGTCGGGGTTATCAGTGATGGAGGTCAACACGCTAGTCGAGTTGAAAAAGAAGTGTAGACAACTGGAGTTAGGTTTCCATAGCAGGGCTCAGTTCCACGAGCCGCCCAAACCTACGCCTTCTTTTGTTGCAGCAGACTTGGCATACAAAACCCCGAAAGGGTCACCAAGGATTGAAGCCGTGCAAACTGATTCTGGATCGTTGTTCTGTGTTCGTTGTAGGGTTAAGGGGCACTCGTTATCACAATGCAAATCCAAAGCAATTGTGTGTTTCCGTTGCGGCAAGAAGGGCGTACGTGCACCATCGTGCCCTACGTGCAGTAAAAAGCAGGAGGCTCAGTCCTGTCCTACCTGCATTTCAAAAAACTAAATTTGCGGAACTACAGCCAAAATTTTGATAAGTCCGATTGGGACAACTATTTAAATTTTTTAAAATTATTCTTTACTTCACTAAGGGTGGATACAGTTCGTTATAAGACTACGGACGACAGTCGTCCTCATTTAACAGTTTCTATTGTTACAATTTAAAATTTATCCTCTAGTGGTTTGGTGGTGAAAAAGAAATTACACAACAACTGTGGTAAACAATGTATATTGATAATCTTTTAGAAACTTAATTTTATTCAAATACACTCAAACCTACTATTGCCAGCCAGCTAAAACTTCAGTAAGAGGAGCTATGGTCGTGGGGAGCTAGAGATAAGCACAGGTACTGTTCCGTTTGAGGGTGTTAATTAAATTCTACAAGTTCAGTATTAAGTTAGAATAAGAACCTTCCTTCCAGTTATTGTACTAGATACTAAGTAAAGATAAATGGGCGCCAGGGACTTGAAGAGTCCCAGATCCCGGAGCCGACGGAGGTGTCCAATATACTTCCAGATGAATGTGGAATGTCGAATCCAAGATCCTCAATTTAAATAGGATAAGGGCCGGTTTCCACTGTTGAAAACCGGACTAAGGTAACCAATTGGTTCTTACAGGAACCGTATGAAAATAAATATCAAAAGTAGAAGTAGGAATAAAAGAAAATAAAAATAAAAAAAAAACCGTCCCGCCTGCGCTAACGCTTGACGGGTCCGCCAGCCGCACAGTCGTCTCCGTGAGAGGCTTCTAGTGGACTCGAGGAACGGGTCTCGCGTCCAGGCCCCAGGTGCTCGTCTAGATCCTGGCGGCGAGACGAATCTCCCGAGGTGCCTCTCCTGGAATCGACAATACGGAGGCCTAATAATATAAAAGGGAAAACTAATTTACCACCATGAGGTGATGGAGCTGGGACAACTAGAAGGCCAAACATTGGCCTGAGTGGTGAGAATAGGAATATGGATTACCCACGTGGCATCCATAAACTCCACAACAGGTGTTATTTGCGTTCCCTAAGCAATAATTTAATACTGTGAAAAACACGGTGAATTTCCTATGGCACATCTCTGATTAATAGTCAGCGGGGAAATACTCACGGTTGGCTTGGGAAGAGAGCACTTGACTGCGAGATCCTCGGCTGGCTGGAAAGCTGTCTGTGCTTGCGCAACTAGGAATCCTGTAATAAATATCCAGGGATCACGACAATATCCTTATAACAACCAGGGGAGGGCCTACAGACCACTTCCACGCACTATTACGAACAAATCCTTACCTTTTTTAAAACATGGGATGAGATTTGTAGTTTCTCTTAAGCGGGTTCAAGGGTAAATGGACGCCAATTAACACCAACGCCCTTCTATAACAAGGCAGTCCAAGGCCAACCGGAACTAGACGGAGCATTTCTAAAATCTCCCCTCTTCTCGGGTAAAATGACTAGAAGATCAATATTACACTAAGACACTTAACTTTTGAAAATCACTAACAGCTGTTCAGAGTGACGTTAAACGCTGAAACAATAAGAATCTTCATGATCCAGACCGAAAAACAAATTCTTTGTAATTTCAAATACCAAAACTTATCTTGATTGGGGTAATTAACTCAGAATATTAAATGGGGAAATTAAGAATCTACGACCTTGCTACATTATGCTAAAGACAATTCACAGACTAAAAATAGATTTATTTGACAGCGAACATTCCAGATAGAAGTCTATACTGAAAAAATGGATATGACTTCCGTTTACGGTTATTTAGTTTATTATGATTTTTATTACCGAAAGCTGAAATTAATAAGGATTGTTCCGTACAATATTATTTCGAGAATTAGCAATATCATGTTAAAATATCGATTAAAACTACAACTGTGAATCGGCAACCACCAGATGTCGCCTCTAACTGACAGACAGTGACGTTCGACGGAATGACATTTGGAATGTAAACAATCTTAGCTTGATTACAATATTATTTTATCTAATTTATTATGCAAATCTGTTTAATTGGATTTATTAGAAAGTGTTAACCGAAGAGTCTAGTGACAAAATACAGTTGAAGGAACGAGTCCTCCTATCAAGTGCAGGCCAAAGTCAAATGTACAAACTACAATGAAATAAATTACTTGGGAACCTCATTATGTACGACTAATGTTTTCAGGTAAATGCTACTTTACTTACAAGAAACGAAGCTGTTTTATACCAACCCGTGGTAGGTACAAAAAATACAACGTAACACTATATACGATGAGCATTATTACGGTTTACTCGACTCGGGTTCTTGCATTTCAGTGTTGGGTTCTGATGTTGGCCAACAATTCATAAGGGCAGGTGCGACTCTTCACGTCGATGGACAGTTGAGCAGCATCGTAACTGCCAACGATTCGCGGGCACCCGTGGAGGGTTATTTATTTTTACCAGTGACTCTCATGGGAGTGACTAAGGTTATTAAATTCTATATTATTCCAGAAATTACCACACCGTTAATTTTTGGCGTGGATTTTTGGAAGGCCTTTAATTTGGCACCAAAATTTTTTAATGAATTACCTTTTCAATATTTAAAAAACTATAGAGGTCATGCATGCGTCTCGGAGGTTAGGCACCTACAGCCGTTTGACGAATTAACACCGGATCAAAAGAACGAGGCGGAGTTATTAATTAAAGATTTCGAAAAGGTTTCCTTTGAGGCTAAAGGATTAGGGCGTACTCATCTGTTGCGTCATAAAATAGACACAGGTGATGTTCCTCCTATTAAACAGCGTTATTATCCTTTATCACCTGAACGTCTCAAGGAACTAAACCGTCAGCTGGATGAGATGTTGGAGATGGGAGTGGTGGAACCTAGCAATAGCGCGTGGAATAACCCGGTTCTGCTGGCTCCAAAACCGAATGGGGAATGGCGATTTTGCCTAGATAGTCGAAAGCTGAATGCGGTTAGCAAGCAAGATGCGTATCCACTACCCTACGTCTCTCACATCTTAGACCAGTTGCGGGACGCGCGATACCTTTCATCTATTGATTTGAAATCTGCATTTTGGCAAATTGAATTGGACTCCGCTTCGTCCAAAGAAAAAACCGCGTTCACGGTTCCCGGTCGAGGTTTGTTTCACTTTAAAGTTATGTGCTTTGGGTTGACAGGAGCCCCAGCCACCCAACAGCGATTAATGGACAGACTTTTCGGCCCGGAGTTTGGTAATAAGGTGTTCGTTTATTTAGATGACATAATTATTTGCTCATCGACCTTCGAGGAGCACATTTCGCTTCTGAAACGGGTTTTGGACAAGTTAACGCAGGCTAATTTGACGATTAATTTACGTAAGTCCTGTTTCTTTCGACGAGAACTAAAATATCTCGGTTACAGGGTAGATGAGCATGGCTTACACACTGATCCGTCGAAAGTTCAGTCAATTGTCAACTTTCCAACCCCTACAACTCGTAAGGAAGTGAAAATGTTTCTTGGAACGGCCTCGTACTATAGACGTTTTATTAAAAATTTTAGCTCGATAGCGGCCCCTTTAAACGCACTAACGAGTACCAGCAAAAAAGCGCCGCCTTTTGAGTGGACGGCTGAGACAGAAACCGCGTTCTTAACCTTGAAAGAAGCATTGGTGTCGGCTCCAGTATTGGCTTGTCCAGATTTCGCTCAGCCTTTTGAGATTCATTGTGACGCATCCAGTTTTGGGATAGCGGGCACTCTGACTCAGGTTATAAATGGGGAGGAGCACCCAATAGCCTACTGCAGTCGTTCGCTTAATCCGGCGGAACGCAATTATTCAGCAACGGAACGTGAGGCCCTCGCTGTGGTATTCGCCGTGGAACACTTTCGTCCTTACGTGGAAGGCGGTCCTGCGTTTAAAGTGATAACCGACCACTCTAGTTTAAAATGGTTCTTTAATTTAACCAATCCCTCTGGTCGGTTAGCTCGTTGGGGTTGTCGGTTATCACCATATAACTTTACCATTGAACACCGCAAAGGTAGGGACAATGTGGTTCCAGATGCCTTATCTCGTGGCGTTCCGGTGCTGGAAATTAATGTGTCCGACACTGACGAGTGGTTTAAAAGGTTGTGGGATAAATGTGTCAGTATGCCTAGATCGTGCCCAAATTTTTTTATTAAAGAGGGTAAACTTTACCGTTATGCAAAAAATAAATTCGGTGTGGCTAGTGACTATGATTGGAAGCAAGTGGTACCGGAGGGAAATAGGCAAGAATTATTAAAGAGTCACCATAGTGGCGAATTGTCTCCACATTTCGGCGTATTTAAAACCTATAAGAGACTTGCACTCCGATACTACTGGCCTAACATGTACAAGGATGTGATAAGCTACGTTGGTAAATGTGATACATGCGCCGCATATAAACACTCACAATTACCTACTCCCGGTCTCTTGGGTGATGCGAAAGAGTGTTCCAAGCCATTTCAAACCATAAGCATTGACTTGGTAGGTCCATTGCCACGGTCTAGAGCAGGATTCACATATCTTTTAGTTGTCGTGTGCTGTTTTACGAAGTACTGTTTACTGTTTCCTTTACGTAGAGCCGTTGGTAAGGCTATAGTGCAGAAACTAGAAGACTGCGTTTTCCTGGTACACGGTATACCCCGTACGGTGATAGCAGACAACGGGACGCAATTCACGGGTAATGAGATTCGTTCACTACTAGAGAAGTACAAAATTCCTCAAGTTCACTTCACACCTCGTTATTGCCCAAGCGTGAATACCGTGGAACGCTATAACCGTACCATAATGACCGCGGTATCAATACTCGTGGAGGATGATCATCGATCCTGGGATGTTAACATCTCTAAGATTCAGTTCGCTATGAACACCTCCACAAATGAAGTTACTCGTTTTACCCCGTTCTTCCTAGTACATGGCAGAGAGGCAGTTAGTAGTGGTGATGTCTTCGGCAAAGATACCGTTGGACAGCCCACGCTAGCTTGTGCTTCCCGCAGTTCATATGCAAATCAGCTAGGGGCATTGGATAGTATCTTCGATAAAGTAAAGGACGCGCTCATAAAATCACATAAACGTAGTGCTCGTTATTATAACAGTAGTAGGAGGCACGCGGAGTTTGAGGTAGGCGACACTGTGTGGAAAAAAACATATCCCCAGAGTGACGCCTCCAAGTTCTTCATGGCAAAATTAGCTCCTAAATATGAGAGATGTATAATTAGGAAAAAACTTTCACCCTTAGTGTATGAATTGGAAGGCTGTAGTTCTGGTAAAAACCTTGGCACATGGCATATCAAGGATTTGAAATCACCATGTGGCCAGGAATAATTTATTTTGTTTTATTAGAATTTAAACTAACATATACATTAGTTAGAATTAGTTGGTTAAGTAACCATTGAGGGCTGTATATGCCTTGAGGTTGCTGGTTTTTATTTTAGCATTGGTGACTGTATGTGCACGGTGCTAGAATACAGGAGAATTACTATATTTTACACTGTCTTTTCGGTTTGTAGTGGTACACAGGTTCCTACTGTGTTCACATTTGTAAACTGTATTTAGGAGTAGGGAAGGCGTTTATTTAAAAGTTGTTGGTAGTCTGTGGTTGTGGCAGGATTGACATCTGTGTTGGAAGAATTAATCTCCGGATTGCTGGTAAGGCAGCATAATGATAGTCCTGAGATAGGAGGCCGTAATGGCGGGCGTGTAGGCTGCATTGATGGAAAACGTTTTAGTTGGTATTTTTTTTTCAGGGGCGGAATAACCGTCAATTTCCTTTTAAGGAAGACGGTTAGCCAATTATCGTTACTTTGTAACATTTTTTTTATGTATTATTTGGGTACCAGCTCAGCTTAGGTATCGATATTCTTATTTAGAATGTGAAAGGTGGTATACGATGGTGTAGGGTGGTCTTTCCTATATAAATATAGTAGGTCAGACTAGGTAACTGGTACTTTGGGAGTTAGTTACACATTTATACTCTCTTTGAGGCTCGTCTTTTATATGTTCGTAAATAGATTAGACTTGCTCCAGGGGAAATATTATATTACACAGTTCTCATGGATAACTAAAAATAAGCCATAAAACACGGGCGGAATTGTAGACCCGACAACCAAAGCCTACTACAATGTCTCCTAATAGAGCGGTTTGTTACTCTATATTTGAAGTGTGACTAAATTCTGTGTGGTTTGTGTATTACCTACCATAACTACCTAAGTATCCAGTTTATATCAGCTTGGAGGATGTTGTGTATTAACCGGTGCACGACTGGCTTCCACATATAATTCTTTCTTTTTCTTTCTCGGTTCATGTTTTCAGGCATGAACGTTGTAGATTTTTGTAAGTGTGGTTGGTACTTTGGAGACTTTGACGCTGGAGGGCCAGCGTCGAGATTTGCCCTAGCTGGTCAAATCTCTGGTGGTTGGGGAGGTACTGTTACGTTGTATTTTTTGTACCTACCACAGGTTGGTATAAAACAGCTTCTTTTCTTGAAAGTAAAGTAGCATTTACCTGAAAACATTAGTCGTACATAATGAGGTTCCCAAGTAATTTATTTCATTGTAGTTTGTACAATTGAGTTTGGCCTGCACTTGATAGGAGGACTCGTTCCTTCAACTGTATTTTGTCACTAGACTCTTCGGTTAACACTTTCTTACAATAAATCCAATTAAACAGGTTTGCATAATAAATTAGATAAATAATATTGTAATCAAGTTAGGATTGTTTACATTCCAAATGTCATTCCGTCGAACGTCACTGTCTGTCAGTTAGAGGCGACATCTGGTGGTTGCCGATTCACAGTTGTAGTTTTAATCGATATTTTAACATGATATTGCTAATTCTCGAAATAATATTGTACGGAACAATCCTTAATAATTTTCAGCTTTCGGCAATAAAAATCATAATAAACTAAATAACCGTAAGCGGAAGTCATATCCATTTTTTTAGTATAGACTTCTATCTGGAATGTTCGCTGTCAAATAAATCTATTTTTAGTCTGTGAATTGTCTTTAGCATAATGTAGCAAGGTCGTAGATTCTTAATTTCCCCATTTAATATTCTGAGTTAATTACCCCAATCAAGATAAGTTTTGGTATTTGAAATTACAAAGAATTTGTTTTTCGGTCTGGATCATGAAGATTCTTATTGTTTCAGCGTTTAACGTCACTCTGAACAGCTGTTAGTGATTTTCAAAAGTTAAGTGTCTTAGTGTAATATTGATCTTCTAGTCATTTTACCCGAGAAGAGGGGAGATTTTAGAAATGCTCCGTCTAGTTCCGGTTGGCCTTGGACTGCCTTGTTATAGAAGGGCGTTGGTGTTAATTGGCGTCCATTTACCCTTGAACCCGCTTAAGAGAAACTACAAATCTCATCCCATGTTTTAAAAAGGTAAGGATTTGTTCGTAATAGTGCGTGGAAGTGGTCTGTAGGCCCTCCCCTGGTTGTTATAAGGATATTGTCGTGATCCCTGGATATTTATTACAGGATTCCTAGTTGCGCAAGCACAGACAGCTTTCCAGCCAGCCGAGGATCTCGCAGTCAAGTGCTCTCTTCCCAAGCCAACCGTGAGTATTTCCTCGCTGACTATTAATCAGAGATGTGCCATAGGAAATTCACCGTGTTTTTCACAGTATTAAATTATTGCTTAGGGAACGCAAATAACACCTGTTGTGGAGTTTATGGATGCCACGTGGGTAATCCATATTCCTATTCTCACCACTCAGGCCAATGTTTGGCCTTCTAGTTGTCCCAGCTCCATCACCTCATGGTGGTAAATTAGTTTTCCCTTTTATATTATTAGGCCTCCGTATTGTCGATTCCAGGAGAGGCACCTCGGGAGATTCGTCTCGCCGCCAGGATCTAGACGAGCACCTGGGGCCTGGACGCGAGACCCGTTCCTCGAGTCCACTAGAAGCCTCTCACGGAGACGACTGTGCGGCTGGCGGACCCGTCAAGCGATAGCGCAGGCGGGACGGTTTTTTTTAATTTTTATTTTCTTTTATTCCTACTTCTACTTTTGATATTTATTTTCATACGGTTCCTGTAAGAACCAATTGGTTACCTTAGTCCGGTTTTCAACAGTGGAAACCGGCCCTTATTCTATTTAAATTGAGGATCTTGGATTCGACATTCCACATTCATCTGGAAGTATATTGGACACCTCCGTCGGCTCCGGGATCTGGGACTCTTCAAGTCCCTGGCGCCCATTTATCTTTACTTAGTATCTAGTACAATAACTGGAAGGAAGGTTCTTATTCTAACTTAATATTGAACTTGTAGAATTTAATTATCACCCTCAAACGGAACAGTACCTGTGCTTATCTCTAGCTCCCCACGACCATAGCTCTTCCTACTGAAGTTTTAGCTGGCTGGCAATAGTAGGTTTGAGTGTATTTAGTAAAATTAATTTTTTAAAGATTAACAATATACATTGTTTACCACAGTTGTGTAATTTCATTTTCACCACCAAACCACTAGAGGATAATTTTTTAAATTGTAACAACGGGGACGAAGTCGCGGGCAGCAGCTAGTTGTACATAAATAGTACGTGTATCAACGTAAATCTCATTGACCGGTACAGTAAATTCACAGGAGCCATTTTATTTTTTTATTGTGCCCATTGTCCATTACCAGATTTTTACACCAAAACTGCATTTTACATTCCCGCGGTAACTGTAGAATCCCAAATAAAAACATTGAACAAAATAATCTCGTAACGTATGCCTTAATTTGCTAACAGGCCAGAAATCCTGAATGCATTGCAAAGTCGTTTATAGAACAAAATGGCCGACCCTGATTTGTAGTGTTAACACGTATAATAATGTTGTTGTAATATAAAAGTGGTTGTCTTGTATTGTTTTTTAAATGTAGCAAACATGTAGGATTAGTAAATTAGACCTATTTTGTGAAGTTTTTAAAGCAAAGTTTGCTGTCGAGTAACATGCTGGCTCTTAAACCTGAAATATCTGAAGGACTTGCTACTGGAGAATATGTTTACGTGAATATTTTTGGTGACCGGATGATGCAGTGACACTCGGGAGAGGTCTATGACCAGCACTGGACGTCTTTTGGTTGAATATATGATGATGATGATACATATTTATTGCGTTGGTTGATAGGGGTGAACCGAAGAAGTAAACGTGTTGCGCCAACCCTGAGTATCATAGGTCTTAGGTAAGAAAGAATGAGACACATACGATTAAAAATTCCAAGATTCCTTTTTATTTTTGGAAAGGAAATGTTCAAATGACTTCTACCGCTCTGGCGGAGCGAAAAGGAGTGACAGATTCTTATTGACTAAACCCAAACGTGTTCCTCCTAGTGCCAAAGGGCACTAGGAGGAACACGTTTGGGTTTAGTCGAACCCAAACCCGCGAACGCGGCCCTCGAACGCAAAGGCGTTCGAGGGCCGCGGTGAGTCTTTCGAACAAATTCCCTTACCATACCCAGTGATAGCAATTACTGCTTTTTGTTGTTGGAATAAATAAGGAAAACCTAAATGCAACAGATTGTTATGTTTCTAAGTAAGTACCTATAGCCAAGGCAGGTTATTCTTAAAAAAAACGACAGTTTTTTCCTCCATCATACTAACTCTTGTACAAGCAGATTTTAAAACGGAATCGCAACCGATAATCCTGTCAATAAATTCTGTATAAAATATATAGGGTAAGTGCACGGCGTAGACTATGCCATCTAGTGTTGCAAATCTGAAACTAACTTTTACGTTGTAAATATTTGACCTGTGCTGCCACCTATACTTTTTTTTTTTTTTTTTTTTTTTTTTTTTTTTTTTTTTTTTTTTTTTTTTGAATGGACTACTCGCAGTTCAGCACATTAAGGCTGGTTACTGCTCAACCGCTAATGGCCGCTCGCTAATGGCCGCTCGCTAAGGGCATCCCCTGTGGGACACGGGCCTCGGCTTAGCGGGGTCATTGAGGGGGGGCAGCAAGGGACAGGCTGGGTCTGATTGATATTATTTAGGGGATTTAACGCTAATGGCTCAGCAGCGCGGGCTGGCTCGTTAGGCAAAAGTCGGGGAGGGTTTTGACGGGGGCGTCGCGATGGACCTCGTCGGCGAGGTCGGAATACGGAACGCGTTCTGGGTTTGTTTTTCCTAAGAGTGCTGGTTTCCCTACTACTCTCTTGGGTCAGGGTGATGGGGTCATCGGGCTCGACAAGGGTATGCCGCGGTCGGCGGATCTTGCTGATCTGGGAGGGGGTGTATCGGGTGGCCGATGCGATAAGGGGGTTTTGGTGCTTTTCAGCGGACTCTATGAAACGCTTGGAAATACGTTTCATGAATTGTTTGATGGTGGGGATACGGAGGTCGACATGGAGACGCTCATTTCTAACGTACCACGGGGCTCCCGTAGCCTTTCGGAGAAAACGGTTTTGGATGACCTGCAACCTATGGATTTGGCGGGGCTTAGCGTGTGCGAAGGCTACACACGCGTAAGTCATTATTGGACGTATGCACGTGGTGAAAATGCGTAGTTTGCCTTTCAGGGATAACTTGCTGCGTGCGTTCAGCATGTAATGAAGCCTACTGAGAGCGAATGCGGCACGATTGCGCACCGTCTTAATGTGCTCTCTGAAGGTAAGCTTTCGATCGAGGATCACGCCTAGATATTTAGCTTTCTCAACCCAGGGGATCGGCTTGCCAAATAACGTGATCGGACTGGGACGGGGGGGGAAGAGACGAGTCTTGGGCTTGTAAAACAAGATCGCCTGACTCTTCTCTGGGTTGACTTCCACTCTCCATTTCCGGAACCAAGCGCCTAGTGCGTTTGCGGATCTCTGGAGGTGGCCGGCTATTGCCTTCTCGCTATTGCCGGAGCAATATATCGCCGTGTCGTCAGCGAACAGAGCTAGCTGTGTCTTAGAGCTAGTGGGGATATCGCTAGTAAATAGCGAGAACACTAGGGGGGAGAGAACACCGCCTTGGGGTACTCCGGCGCGAATGGGATGTGGGGACGAAAGTGCACCTTCGATTCGGTACTGAAAGGTGCGGTTCGACAGATAATCTCGTAAGATGAGCACGAGACGATCCGGCACACCGAGCTGGTATAGCTTGTATATCAGCCCGTTGTGCCAGACCTTGTCGAAAGCTTTCGCTATATCGAAGAACAGGGCTCCCGTAACGAGACCGCGCTGGTATTTGGCGCTGATATGTTCAACGATACGGTAGACCTGTTGGACGCAAGAGTGGTTTGATCTAAAACCAAACTGCTCATTGGGGAGGAGGCTCTTGGCTTCGACAAAATCCTTGAGACGCTTATGAATAAGCCTCTCGTAGATCTTACCTAGGACTTTGAGCAGACTGATGGGACGATAGCTGGACGGGGAGGACTTGGGTTTTCCAGGTTTGGGGATACCGATGACGGTAGCCTCTTTCCACGTCTGTGGGAACATGTTGTTGGACAGAGCGCCATTGAAGATGGCGGTCATTAACATGATCAGAGTAGCCGGGAAGAGACGAACCACTTTGTTGGTGATTCCATCGGAGCCCGGGGCTTTCCTGGGTTTGAGACGGCCGATGATCTCCTTCACCTCATCAGGTGTGACGGGGGGGAGGGGATCATCGGGGTCCTCTACTGGTGGGAGGGAGGCTCTACGTTCGACTTCGGCATTCACCATATCGAGATGAGCCTTGTCTACTGGTTGGGAGCTGGGGGAGCATTGGGACTCTAGACTGTCGGCCAGGCATTCGGCTTTGTCCTCGTCATCGAAGGCGACGGTGTTGTCGGGACGCGTGAGCGGAGGCATCGAGGCAACCTCTGAGGCGCGTAGTTTCCTCTGAAGTTCCCAGAATGCCTGATGGGTAGGTTCGAGGTCGCCCAGCAACTTATCCCAGCGACTTTCACGCAGTTCAGCGATGCTGTTACTTACTTTACGCTGTAAGTAGCGCATGTGAACCTTGTTGGCTTCGCAGGGAAAGGCGCTGTAGGCACGGACAGCCGCGTTCTTTTCAGTCACGAGCTCACGTACCTCGTCCGGGAGTTTCCAGTGGTGATCGCTCACCACCGGAGACTCCTTAGAACATTCGTTCAGGACAGATTGCACGTGATCCGTGAGTGAATTGATCGCGGCTGTCGTGTCTGCGACAGACTCGATTAGGTCGGGGATCTGGTCGAGATGGGGGGACGTGGTAGCTTTCAGCTTTTCGCTTACTTGGCGCCAGTCAGTGGTCATTCGGGTGGGAGGAGGCTGGGTAGGGTCCATCGGCCCTGATCTAGGAGCAAGCTCCAGAATCACGGGTCTATGGTCCGAGTTTAACTCGTCATGCGTCTCCACAGAATGTAACCGAAGGTTGACATTTTTGAGGAGGGCGATGTCGAGTACATCGGGGGAGTGGGAAGGTGAGTGCGGGTAGTGGGTGGGATGCATTGGAGCGATGACATCGAAATTCAGGACGCTGCACAGTTCGAACACTACCTTGCCTCTCGGGTTGGTCGTGTGACTGTTCCAGGAAGGATGTTTGGCGTTGAGGTCCCCCGCCAGTATGACGGAGTCGCTCAGGCCAAGAAGTTTGGTCAGGTCATCTCTCATAGCGGGAGTGTCCACGGAGTTGTTGGGTGGGACATAGGCTGAGATGATCGTGACGGGTTGGTGTCCTGTCATACCTAGCCGACAGACTGAGACCTCAAACTTTTCAAGGGAGGGAGGGTCCATAGGAATGCAGTATAGGGACGATTTATAGTAAATTAGGGTACCTCCTAAGTGGCAGCGGGTCCTATCATTGCGAACCATGCGATAGTTGGCAATTTTGGGGTCCCGATGGGTAGGCTTTAGGAAGGTCTCTTGTATTAATAAGATGTCTAGGTGATGGTCGCGGAGGAATAAGGCGATCTCATCACGTTGGGCTCTAAGGCCATTGGCATTGAAAAACCCTATCCGGAGGGCTGTCGGTTTGAACCTACACGTTACTCGGGACTTATCCATTATGGGTGGGTAAGGGTTGTGTAGATTTGGACGTGGTGAACTACGTCACCGAACTCGCGGAAAACTGCTGAGTGGTCACCTCTGCAGTTTTGAAGCGCCTCGGCCATGGCTAGGGCGCGGGGGGAGTAAAAAGCTTGGTATGTGACCAAAATGATGTTTTTGGACACATCACCAGCTGGAATAGTGGCGGCTTGCGCTGAGGCAGGGGCAGGGGCTGGGGCTGTGGCCCGGGTTGCCTCTGTCAAGGGGGGGCGTGGGAGCGCTACGTCCATGAGGGCCGGGATGGTTTTGGTGGGCTGGGTGGTAGGGGTGGCCTTAGGGGCCTCTGTGGTTTTGGGGGCAGGAGCGCTGGTCCTCAAGGCCGGAAAGTGGGCCTGGTGATTAAGAGCGCTCCATGGGCTGGGGCGTTGTGGACTGAGGGCTATGGTAGTTTTTCCTACCAGTTGAGGACATTCCCTCTGCTGGCGATCGCTTGCGCGCTTGGCTAGCTTGGGGGCGGTGGGTTTGGGCGCTTTTGGGCAGCCACGGTAGTTGGCCGTGTGGCCAGACTTGCCGCATAAGACGCAGCTGGGCGGCTCAGCGCACTGGGACGGGTCTTTGGGGCGAGTGCAGTCTGAGGTGCCGTGGTCACCCAGGCATTTCACACATCGTGCCTTCGCAAAGCAATTCCGCTGGGAGTGGCCGTACAATTGGCAGTTGTGACACTGGCCAATGATGCCACTCCTGCGGGGCTTTTCGATGGATAGGCCCGAGAGGCCACAGATGTGGGAGATGTTAAATATGGGGTGATGACCGTCTGTCGGATCGCAGACGACCAGAATCATATTGTATGATTCTCCACCTCGGCGGTGCATTCGGTGCACCTCTGCTACGGGGATACTCTGCGACTGAAGGTCGCTGAGAATTTCAGCCGTGGGGATTTCGCGTGGGACGTTTTTGACCACCACGCGTGTCTGACGGTCCTCGGGGAGAGTAAAAGAGTGGAAGGGGATTTTCCTGCCCGAGAGGAGTTTGTGCAACTCTCGGTAGTCCTTTGCGGTCGGGACAGTGACTTTGATGCCCAGCTGAACAGCTCGGGCATTGGTATAATTAATTTGCCTGGCCTTGCAGGCAGTGGACACCTCAGTCCATTTGGCCTTGTCGTGAATGAACACGGGTGGCGGAGATTGGACCTTTGGGGCTGAGGTTTTGGGGACTGAGGCCTCAACCGCCATCGGGCTGGCGGATCGGCTTGCCTGCTGGGAGGACCCAGCTGCCGAGGAGGGGCGGGATTGGGGGGCTGAAGACGGGGGGGAGGGGTGGGTGGGGGCGGCCTTTTTCAGGGCCTGCTCAGAGGGTGGGGACTTCTTCTTCTTCCTCTTCCCTCCGGCTACGACCTGGAAGTCGTCTTCGGAGGAAGAGGAATCAGATGGCTCAGAGGGCGCGGCAATGTCCATTTCCTCTGGGGAGGGTGAACGGGAATCGGCGGGGCTCTGGTTCCCGGTAGCGGGTTGGGTGGTGGCGGCGCCGACTGTTGTTTTGAGGACAACAGCCGGTTTCGCGGAAGTCGTGGGGGCTGGGGCAGGGTTTTTGGTGATGGGTACCTGTTTGGGTACCCAGTTCTTGGATGCCTGCTTTTCAGTAGGCGGCGGGGAGAGAGGGCTCTCAGGGACCTGACCTTCTTGCTGCATGCGGGCAAGTTCGCTGCCAAATTTGGCAACCAGGTCCCGATCCCTGCAGAGCGCCTCTGCTATCAGATCGCCATATTTGGCAGTGAGCTCGGCGTCCTTGAGGACGGTGTCCTTGACGAACTCTAATAAATCAGCGTCCGTCATGGTGGGGGGGGGGGGGGGGGGATTTTAGTTCCTATCTAGCATCCGGGAGCAACGTTTCCGCGACTCCCAGCGCTTCCTACTTCCTAACTCCCCGGGTGGGATATCCCGGGGATGTGTACCCTCCCTGTCGGGTGTAGACAGGGAGGTGAGTGCCTAGTTTTGTGTGCCCTAAGCTTGTAAACCCACTGCCGATCTTATTGTGCAGTGGGGCCCTAGGGTCAGAAGACCGGTCCGGTGTGAAGGGGTTGAGACACCCAACCACACCGGGTGATTGCTGGAAGAGAACGGGGTTAGACAGATGGCAGCGACTAGGGAAGCCCCCAAGGCCGCGTACCAAAGCCCTTCCGATTTGACTTAGCCCTGAAGGGGCTTGGGCCGGTGTATCGGGTCAACACCCCTTGGCTTCGTTGGCACCGTGAGGTATCCCACCAAGGACCACGAAACTGTGGATTTTCCCTGAAGGGGCACTACGTTTCAACGACCTCCAAAACAGAAACAAGAAGTCGTCCACTGCCTTGAAAAAGGCGGCTTCGGATCAAAGTTGTAGTCGGCGACCACAGGTGACGTCACGACTGGAGCGTGACGAAACGAACACACACGACACTGAGCACGATACGGGAGGGCAGCGGGGAGCGGCACGTCCGTCGCGGGCGGGCGTCGGGAGCGGAAATCTTTTGACTATCTTGCCACCTATACTTCCTGCATCCTCCATTTAAGAGGGCGTGAACGAAGTAGACAGTGCCATCTAGCGTTGCAAATTTGAAACTTATGAGTAAATATATACTTGATATTTTCGCGTCTGTGCTGCCACCTATAGTTTCTGCACGTTCTCTATACCAGCTTCAGCCACACGGTATGTATAGCCGACAGCCGACACCAAAATATTGTCCGAAACACCTATGTTAGGGTCAAATTTCACTTTAACCGGATGCAAATGAATACCAGTATTCTGTATGAAGCGAAGTATGGCGTATACCAAAAAGTGAAAATATGTGCCAAAGCGCTGGAACAATATTCAATGACATCTTCTCTAAATAATACTGTACAGTTTGCAGTACCTGTACAAACTTTCCTCGCACAATACCTACCGGATCTAACCGAACGGGAAACTTTAGATACATTGTGTGTTTTCCTTTAATTCCAAGATCAGTCAGGAAACACCTCACGACTTCGCACTATCTGGGTTAGAACAATTTTATCAGGAAATTACTTTTAGTTTCAGTATAAACTTGATTCTTGTTCTTTCAAAGGAAAATATATGAGTTTTTTTTGTGTTGGAGTGGAGACCTTGTATAGGCAAACGAAGTTGGACGCCCTGCGGCACGCTGGATCGTTGATTTGAAGAAGGCTGGCAGCAGATGGACGCGGACTGCTCAAGACCGGGGCCCCAAGTCTGCTATTTTTATAAATTTGGCATTCCAACACGATCCCATTGTCAGTTTGCTAAAAGTTCGTAATCTGCTAAATTCATAATGATCGATCATTGGTCGGTCAATGGTCTCGTAATATTTTTTGATAACCGAGCTTTTAAAAGAAATGACTGCACACGACGTTCTAATGATAGGTCACTGATCGAAGGAACTGTCAAAATTTTAGCAGGTTACCGCATACGGCTGTCATTCATTTGTCATTATGTACAAGATTACCATTCTATGCCATTTCTTTCAATGGAGTGTCAGTGGTTGACCATTGGACAGTCATAATGAGGCTTTTATATTAGTAGATTACCAAACTTGACAAAATCAACAATTATGAAATCAATGATAGACCATTCTGACACTATTGTAATAGCAAACTTGGGGCCCTGAACGGCTGAAAGGATCTTGATAAAATAGCACAGAGGTAGATTATAGTCTGACATAACACATTGGGTACTTTTTATCCACAGAGAATGTCCTCTTGGGATTACATTGATTTCGTAATGGTTGGTTTAGACATTTTTGGTAATCTACTAATACAAACGCGTCACTATGACTTTCCAATGGTCAACCACTGACACTACATTGAAAGAAATGGCACAGAATGGTAATCTCGTACATAATGACAAATGAATAGCCGTATGCGGTGATCTGCTAAAATTTTGACACTTCCTTTGATCAGTGATCTACCATTAGAACCTCATTGTGCAGTCATTCTTTTTAATAGCTTGGTTATCAAAAAGTATTACGAGACCATTGACCGACAAATGATCGACCATTATGAATTTAGCAGATTACGAACTATTAGCAAAATGACAATGCGATCGTGTTGGAATAACAAATTTATAAAAATAGCAGACTCGAAGCCCTGTATGGATTTTTGAGACGGGCTTTGTTCAATAGCGAAGGCAATTGGCCGATCTGAGGTGTATGAGTGATGATTGAATTTAGTTCGAGTTCGAAATTGTTATTTATGTCGTGTTTGCACAACTGGTATTGAACTATGGGGACAATGGAGCAATGGAAGAGACCTGTGTTGAGTTAACGGTGAAAACGTTTCGAATTGTTGCAAATAAACTGAATTGTCATTCTAGAAACAGTCTTCTGAAAACATAGAATCATTTGATTTTTTGGGTAAGAAAAATCTTGGATACTTTTTTTGGTCTACTCTTGAAGCAAACGCTACTTAGACGTATTCTTCTCGTATAAACATCGATATTCGTTGGTGCACTAGTGATTGCAGAAAACTCAAACAACAGCAGCTGAAATGTATCATCACCAGAAACAATGGTAGACCACACAGCCAACTCTCACAAACAAAAGCCATAGATGAAAAACATTTTTTATTCGTGATAGATGCACATATATTTTTTCAATAAACAAGCTGACATGATCGAACGATATTCCGGATTCGTTAAAACAACGGATCAGTGACTATATGTATACAAACCGCCATTGACAAATAATAATCTATGGTAAAAACAACATTGTATAGCAAAAATATTATACAATATCCAATATCCGTTTAGAGCTGCGATTTAATTCTGTTTTTTTTTTTTTGTGAAAATCACTGTAATATTTTGTTTCTCTGGTAGATAAAAAGTAAGTAGAAGGCTATATAAAAACATGCTTCGCTCACAGCCACATAGGTGTGAATGAGTTTATCATTCAATTAAGAACATAGGTATTGTTAAAATTAAAAAGCAGATCATTTTTATTACTTTAATGCAAATAAAAAAAAATCTAAAAAAGCGCAAAAATATTCCCTAATCTTAATTCTAATCTCTATATGTACCTATCCAAATTGAAAAGAGCTTTTAGCGAAAAGGCCGCCCATTGTGTAACCCTATGTAATGTTTTCTTCATCTATATTTTCTGTAACTTATATGGTGTATGTAATGAATAGTATTATATTCTATTGTATTTTATTCTAGGTGTAGCTGCCCATCCCGATGAATAGAGTATAGCATACGATACAGGTGTGCATGGGTGGAGCACCGCCGTGACCTCGTAGCGGCGATCAACAGCGGTGACCCCTCGCGTCCGGTCCTCGTTCAATCCATCTGGAACCAGAGGGCATGGGAATCTGTCACCACCTTCTGTAAAGCAGAAGTGCAATCGCAGAAGTAGGTGAAACACGTCACGGAGAGCCAAACGTGAGGAGGAGTTATTTAAGAATGTCTCACACAAAAAAAATGGTGTAGCAATACACGACTAGACATAGGGCTCTCAAAAGCGTCACCGCATCGAACAGACTTACGCTTCCTGCATCCAGCAGAATTTCGCTGCCTTTACCAGCTCATTGCTCACCCATGTGGGTAGCACTTCCTGTGTAAACTGTCCCATTTGCGGTCGTCATTCCACTATGTTTCTGGCCCATCGACTATCCGTTCCGCTAGCAACACCCATTGGCATTTGTTTGAACATTTTTTTTCAAGCCTTGTAGCCATTTCATTTCTTTCACAAATAAAATGACTATTATAATATAAAATACTATTTATATACAACATTTTGTGAGTACACACCACAAAAATTAATCAGGAATTAATACCTAATTAAAAACGTATTTGTAAAATGCATCGGCCGTTATGAATTAAAAATGGCGCAGTTCATGATTAATCCGAAATTAATGATTTTATAATCAGCATTCGCTTGCAGGTTTTTATTTATGAATTAAATTGGAAAAATCAGAATATCATACGCTGACGGTCCCATTTATTAATGTTCACAAATTAACATTAAATGGAGGTGTTCAATCTTAAACTTGTACCGGCCCGTCCCGGCTTCATACGTGTCGATATTTATATATTTTAATATAGCCTATGTATCTCCAGTAGTTCGGTCTAGTAGTTTTTGACTGCATTCGTTACAAACTTTTAAATATTTTCTCTTGATATTACCTATTTTTTAGTGTAGAAATTGCGAAAGTGACTTTGAAATCACCGTACCAATTTTCATGAATATTGGTACAGAGATAGACGCAACCCCCGGTAATGGTTAAAGCTACAACTTTAGCTTTTTAGTCATATAACATAAGACGACATCTCTATTCCCTGAAGGATAAGACGGAGATGTACGTATAGTACCTTTTCTATGGATGGGAAATCATCAAATGCGAGCGGAAGGGAGTGTCAGATTTTTACTGACCAAAACCCATCCGTGCTCCTCCTTATGCACTATGTATTCCAGAGCTGCGGTGACTTTCGAAAAAAGTCCGATACGCTGAGAACTTATAGTCTCTACCCATATTTTCAGGTTGGTTATGTTTGAATCTCGTGAAATAAGAGCCAACCGAGCATAAAACTAGATTCTGGATTGCTACTGAAAATTCAAGATGGAAGCACTCGATAACAGTTTTTTTTCATCCAGCAATAAACACTACATCAACATGGCAGTCGTTGAGATTGCAGTAGGTCCAAGAATACGATTTGCTGGAACAATAACTGTTCCAGAACTCCTACCAAACAAATCCTTTACAATAGATAATATGCAAGAACTGTCCACAACAAAGAACAAGATATTTTTCATTTTCCAGAATTCTTCAGAAAATCCTTTTCATCCAGCGGTAACATAACAAAATAGGTCAAATGAATGTAGAACAGTAACTTTTAAAACAGCCCCGAGATAGCATGTACCAACTTTTATATGAATAACTTTGTTTTGTTGATGACACAAAGGATTGTCGGGCCACTGCGCCTGACAAACTAATTTACCCATTTCGTCATATGCGCAGATATAATGTTACATAGATGTGGTACTTTTATAACCAGGCTTATGGATTTTCATTGATTGCATTATATCCTATCCATCCTAAACTATCCTACCCTCTTTTGTACTATCCTATCTTATATCCCATTTGTGAATATTTCGTGCAGAAACTACGAAATTAAATTCCGCACACTTATGATTAATATGACCTAGATTAACAAATAAAACACTTTTTATACCAGGAGTATATTTTCTAAGAGCAGTGGTGGCCAAGTGGTAATGGCCCCGACTTACGAATTGTAGGTCGCGGGTTCAAACCCAGCCAGGCGCATTACGTTGTGTAATTTCATCACCACTGCTCTCAAAACGGTGAAGGAAAACATCGTGAGGAAACCGGCATGTCTTAGAACCAAAAATACGAAGACATGTGACATTCACCAACCCGCACTGTGACCGCGTGGTGGATTACGGCCCATTCCCTCTCCTAGAGAGAGGAGGCCTGTGTCCCAGCAGTGGGAACATTAAAAGACTGATTATGTATGATTATGTTATATTTTCTTAGTATGAATTAGGTATCGCTTTCATGCATACGCAGCCGGTGACAGAAGAAAGAACAAACAAACAACGAACGAAAACGAATGATAACTACAATATACAACTACAACTACATAGTATATGTATATCACTTTACTAGTTTATTGTAGCGACATTGATGCCGCTTCAAAAAAACTAGCAAATTCGTACGGCAAAAAAAAAAGTAACGCCACCTATCCTGCCAGCGGACAACTAACTGAATGAAATCCTGCATCGCGGTATCAGAGTTTTCCGTGCAATTTGAACATATACAACAGTCCGAATATCAACTATTGGGCATTTGCCCACCGGACACAATAACCATGTGGTCAGAAGAGCCTTCCATTTCAATGGAGGTTAGCGGGACGTTATGTTTTGTACCAGATACCTATATATGTATAATTACTCTCAAAGCAATGGAGGAGCATCGAGGATAACAAGTCAACGGTTATAGAGACACAGTTTTTTTTCGTTATCGATTTCAATTTTGAATACGAACATATATCTGGGAATACGAACATATAATTGTGGGATTTTTATTTTAAAACAATATATTATTTATGATTATAAATATTATACGACAAAAAAAATCATACGATTGGCGGCCTTCACATTCCGCGATCTCTTCCAGGCAACCTGGAATAGATTAAGATAGCGTGGTCATGAAATAGAGTTATAAAGATTACAAAGTATTGCAGTTTAAATATATGATTCTTATAAATAAATTCTCTTTACAGTTAACAGACACAGATTTTATTAAAGGGTCATATTGCTTTTTGACTTAAAATGAAACTCATGAATTTCAAGTAAAATAAAAACGAATACATATTGGAATGCTGTCGTCAGTTTCCTATCTATACTAATATTATAAAGCTGAAGAGTTTGTTTGTTTGTTTGTTTGAACGCACTAATCTCAGGAACTACTGGTTCGAATTGAAAAAATATTTTTGAGTTGAATAGACCATTTATCGAGGAAGGCTTTAGGCTATATATCATCACGCTTAAGCCAATAGGAGCGGAGCAGCGATAAATAATGTTTTAAAACCGGGGATTCCACGGGGACGAAGTCGCGGGCAGCAGCTAATAGATTATAATCGTAAATAGCAAAAGAAGAATTAAATACAACATTTTAAAAACAATTCCCGATGCATCTTGCAAATTCTTAAACAAAGTAGAAATAAAGCCAGCAGGAACC
The DNA here is from genome assembly GCA_905332915.2 of Hecatera dysodea. Lineage (NCBI taxonomy): Eukaryota > Metazoa > Arthropoda > Insecta > Lepidoptera > Noctuidae > Hecatera > Hecatera dysodea. The sequence goes on along the minus strand of HG995289.1, from coordinate 5,533,253 downwards.
GAAAATCCAGCGAACTGTAACTGTTTCTGATTAAAAAAATAAAAAAGGCTATTATCTCAGCGAATGAAAGGGTTCTGGGGCGTATCCCCTTTTGTCTATTTTTTGTATGGGTTCTGCAAATGATGGCAAAAACGAAACAACGTAGATGTTGTTTTTTGGAAACATTGTGTTACCACATCTAGGCGAGCGACGATTGTTTGTAGCTCAATGAATAATGTTTTTCTGACATTAGGGCTTGTATGTTTTTATTCAAACAAGTCAATAAAGTCGAGGCACAAAGAGCGAGAGACTTTCAAAGGAGACTTAAGTTTGAGAAACGCTTGAGACTTTAATTCTACCTAACTTTAAGTACCTACATATGTATACGAGTACTTAGTGAAAGTTCCAAAATCAATTTTTAGAATATAAGATCAACTTTAATTTTAAAATAAAACTTAACTTTATTGTGAACTAGTTTCGCTCGCGTTAATACATAACTTTGCAAATACTATAATTATATATAATAAGTCCTATATTTCTCTAGTTTCTAATCTGTCTCTGTACCAAAATTCTTCAAAATCGGTTTAGCGGTTTAGGCGTGAGGCACAAAGAAGTCACTTAGCATTTATAATACGACAACACTAGTAGGATTTAAAATCAGTCCACCAAAATTGATTTAGACTTTCTCATAAAACTCTAAACCCACTTCCAATCGTGGAATAATTCTGAGTGATTAATACAACAATGAAATAACACCACAATAGACAGACGCTGAGCTCACACAAGCACTTTTGATACACGATTAATTAACGGAAAATGTTCCTAAGATTGAGACGAGAAACAGTGATGAGTGTGTGGTTGATCAAGGGAGGTCTATAACGAACAATGATGGGCGATTGAAGAGACGGAGTACAACGGTGTCTATGCAAGTCTGACACCTTATCGATGCTTGATTGGAGCTGCGTTGAGTAGCAACTGTGATGAAAGTTTTCCATTCGATGTGAATGGTTAGGGTTAGCAGTTAGCACGCATTTATTGGATCTTTACCTATGAGGCTGCCATTTTTTTTTTGGACCCATTGACCAATGATAACTTTGAAATTAATTTTAAGGCCTAGTATCCAATGTGCACACTTGCTTTTCCAATGTATCTTTGTCATTGGTAGAATAGTCGACATCGGCTACGTTTGTGGTAAAAAAATGGAAGAGCTATGTACCTACAACCAAATAGAGATGCAAGTCGCGGCGCCGCGCAGTTCCTAGACCCAGCGCCCCCACATGCGATTCCGCGCTCGCACGTTTGAAAATAAAGCGTCAGTGCGTTCACAACAACCGTTGTTTCACTTGTGTCCTGTATCCAACTGGAACAAAAACATCAAATAATTCGTCACTAATTCTAACAATATCAAAGTAACATTTTCAGAGTGGAGCTAATAAACCAAATCCTTGCCTTCTAAGTTATTAGGAGAGCTTTTTCGATGAATGATGGCGTTTGAAAAGTTTTTTTTTTGTTTGTTTTTAAACGCTGATCGTATATGGCTACAGAGGACTTTCACAGTCTGTCTCCTTGCAAGATTTGGTTATGCGTAAATTTTGTGGAACCATGAGCATGGAATGCGAAACAAATCTGACTATTAAGTTTGACAGATAAACAGACATACACAGGGGATAGTCACACACACACAGGTCACACACACTTTAAAATTGCAAAAGAGGTTTAGGTACCAAATACCTGCAAGTTTCATGTAAAATATAATTTCTGCGAAAAAAAAACTATCTAAAACCAGAACCCACTCTAAAACAATGAAGCACAAACCAGTAATTCAGCAAACTTCAAGACATAACTTGCGCCATCTGCTCCACACCAAGTAAACAGTCACAGCGCAAAAGTCTTGGCAATATAATTTTACTTGAGCCACAGAATAAAAAGTGCAGCGCTGTGGCAATACGTGCTTCCTCTGGCCGTTGATTTAAAAAATTAAGTCTGCACCTTTGTCGAGCGATTTGCTGAACTCGCTTTTGTTCGGTGCTCCATTTGTCGGGATTACGTAGGAATATTCTTTTGAATTGTATCTTTTAGTGTTTAAAGTTTTGTGGTTTTGGGTATTGTGTGATAAAACATTAGGTACTCGTATTATTTGGGTGTAACTTTATGACTTGCTATGCTTGCTTATTATTGCTTGACTATGTCCATCTCTTCTATGGCTTTCAAGGTACTGAGAGAGTGGAATTAAAATATACATATTTTTGTTACTAGCTGCCATCCGCGGCTCCGCCCGCATAATCCCAAGAGGACATTCTCTGTGGATAAAAAGTACCCAATGTGTTATGTCGGGCTATAATCTATCTCTGTGCTATTTTATCAAGATCCTTTCAGCCATTCAGAGCCCCAAGTTTGCTTTTATAATAATGTCAGAATGGTCTATCATTGATTTCATAATTGTTGATTATGACATGTTTGGTGATCTACTAATATAAAAGCGTCATTATGACTTTCCAATAGTCAACCACTGACACTCCAGCGAAAGAAATGGCATAGAATGGTAATCCCGTACATAATGACAGATGAATGACTGACGTATGCGGTAATCTGCTACCATTTTGACAGTGTCGTTTGATCAGTGACCTACAATTAGAACGTCATTGTGCAGTCATTGTTTTTAATTGCTTGGATATCAATAAGTATTACGAGACCATTGTCCGACCAATGATCGACCGATATGAATTTAGCAGATTACGAACTTTTAGCAAAATGACAATGGAATCGTGTTGGAATGACAAATTTACAAAAATAGCAGACTTGGAGCCCTGATGTGATTGCGTAACAAACATCCATCCATACAAACTTTCGCATTTATAATATTACTATTCTTTGCCCGTACCCCGTTCCCGTGTAACCCTTCTCATGAATGTGGCTATCAGGTACAAAAAGAATTTTCTAATTCCAACTGGTGGTTCCAGAGATAAGTGCGTTCAAATAAACTAAAAATTCTTCCATTTTATTTTATTAAAAATATAGTACCTACATAATATATTGTAACACCAGAGAACCTCGCCCCAAGTGTTACTTACTATTCTAATGAATAAAACTCTATTTGGGATTTAATTTCGTGCTTATTTACGGTACCCGCATTATAAGAGCGTCACAACATAATTTGTCATATAAAACAAAGCCTATTTTCCGTATTCATAATTTAAAATACTCTATAATCTTTTGCTAGACCCTTCCAAAGTTCTATCGACAAACATTTCTACCAGTGACTCTTTAAGTAGGGTACTATCATCACAGTATATTAGTATTAGTATAAATGTTATATTGAATACGTATTTAAAAAAGGTAATGAATCCATCACGTTTGTCTCGTTTAGAGATAATGATTCGGGAGCCATTTACGCAGTAATCACGTTATTTTAATTTGTTTAGGTAGCTTTATGTCGCAATATTTTTTAAGTAACATGCTTATACAGTATGCACTGTGTTTATTTTGTAGCCACAGATAAGCCACAAAATAACAAAACACCGTTCTGAAGTTATCACATCAGGACAGTATTTTGTTATTTTGTCAGCTATCGCTAGAATAGGTATAGATATCATTTTTTTGTACGCAAGTTAAACACAACACTTTTAAACTTCCCATCTTTATTGGTCATTTTAAACTAGATAAAACCGGTGTTTCCTCGCCGACTACCCTGAGAAAAAACACCGAAACAAACTCAGAGGTCAAAATCTCTTTAACAACACAATACTTTATATGAGAACCATGCAGATCTGTGTCTGAAATAGTCTTTTGAAGAAAGATCCACACAGATTTAAGTGGGCCTGTCCATTCAGTGCAAGCCTTAGTCAGTGATCGAGTAGCTCAACTAAGAAACAATAAGGAGCTCAATAACCCGACGAACGAATTGCCAAAGAAAACACATTTGGGCAGGCCGCAAAAACACTCAAACCGCCAGACATCGATAATATACTTGAAACAAAACAAAAATAACCCATAATGTCTTCAAAAAATATATAAATATATATAATACTTTTCAAATTTAATTGTGTAAAAGGCTTCCTAGAATAGCTTAAGTTGTATCATAAATTAATACTGATGTCTTGAATACAGTAAGGGAGTTTATTATAAAAACGTACATACACATTGACATCTAAATGAACCACCTATTTTCTGGATTGTTTTAGGAATTACAAAATTATATTTGTTGCTCATATGTACGTTATAGATATTACTGCATCTTTTAAATAATTAATATTTTTTCATATCCCTTCACTTAAATAAGTTTAGTGTCACAATCATAATAGTATTTGCCTCTATTAATTTACCTTCATAGAAAAAAAATATTATTAATAATTCAATTTCAAACACAATCATATCATGTATCTAAATCACTTTTCCAATACTCCTAAATCAAATCTGGGAACACATTCCTCGTACACACAAACAAATTACAATATTTGTGTACATTCCAATTAAAATTTCCAAGTATATAACTATTGTGCTAAATTTGAATTTAGATTTATGAATACAGCACTATGAATTTGTAAAATACGTATAGTCATACTATGATCCTTTGATCAACCATATGTATGAAAATCTATAATTAATCTGATTAATTCAGTTCAGAACATGCGCTTCCAATTAGTTATTGTTTCGAAATCACAGCGGGGTGCAGCAATCTTCTAAACAGTAGTGAGCCTGGTAAGCGGCGTGTTATTAGAGAATAGTATTTAATTAGTACTATGGATTTTGGAGAATCCAGAAATGTGCTGCGAGTTTGATCATTGAACATCAACAAGGATTACCAGATGCTAATTAATTACGAAAATTATAATGTGGGCAGCTGTTTTAATCGTAAATCAATGTTACGCGGTGGTTCCCTCATATTAGTAAAAAACTGTTTAAAATTTAAGCAACGTAATGACATTGTTAACCTGTCAGTGGAACATTGCATCGAACTGTCCTGTGTTGAGCTAGATAAGCATGTTATAGTGTGTGTGTACAGACCTCCAAACCCTCAAAACTTTACTTTATTCGAATCAACAATGGAAGACATCCTTGCGAAACTTGCAGCAGGTAGCAAATCTACGATTATTTGTGGAGATTTTAATGTTAATATTTTAGAAAATAATTCAGTAAGCAGTAGATTTTTAAACCTTTTTAAATCATTCAATTTATCTAATGTTTTTGCAGAACCAACTAGGATAACACCAACTTCATCAACTTGTATCGATAATGTATTCTGCGATTGTGATTATCTAGATAAAGCCATAGTTAATTATCTACCGTCTGACCATAGTGGACAATTGGTAACGTTTAAGTTTAAAGCTGTCTTACAAAAAATTCAAATACAATATAGGCCAATTACAACTGGCAAATTAGCGAAATTCAATTGTATTTTACAAAATAAGTTAAATGATCTAGGCCATAACATTAAAGATGCAAATAAATTTTACGACAATTTCTTTTCAGTGGTATTAAAAGAATTCAATACAACATTTGAAAAGAAGTCAAAAGACACTTTCCCTAAGTTTATATTCAGTGACTGGGCGACTAAAGGTATTAGGATAAGCAGGGAAAGACTATACGAACTATATGGCCTTAAGCCTTTCATTAACACGGAATCATTTAATAAGTACGTAAACAAATATTCAAAAGTTTTTAGAAACACTTGCAAGGTAGCTAAAGCCCTGTACATTAGCAACAAGATCAAATGGGCTGATAATAAAATAAAGACAGTTTGGAAAGTTATCAATAATGAAACTAATAGAAATAAAGTACGGAACACTGATTTTTTACTGGAGACTTCACATGGTGCCATAAGCTCAAATTTTGAAGTAGCTCAAGAATTTGTGAATTTCTTTACTAACATACCATGTAAGACTACTGAAGCTTTAGACTCGTCACCCGAGGTCTCAATGGCTTTATTAAGAGCAAACGTTCCAGACTGCCCGGTTGAATTCCAATTCAAACATATCAACCCTATGACAGTTATAAAGGCCTTCCGGCAAATTAAAATCAAATTGACCGAAGACCTATGGGGTATGTCCGTCAAAGTGTGCACATCCATAATTGAGACCACAGCACCATACTTGGCTTTAATATTTAATTTATGTGTGGACCAAGGTGTCTTTCCGGATATAATGAAATACAGTAAGGTTATACCACTTTTTAAGTCCGGCGATAGTAAAGACACCAATAATTATAGACCTGTATCCGTGTTGCCGGTTTTCAGCAAGGTCTTCGAAAAGGTGATGCTCAATCAGATGCTCATTCATTTCAACACCAATAAAATCTTACACGATCAACAGTATGGTTTCACCAGAGGACGTTGTACGACTGACGCTGGTGTCACCTTACTAAAACATATATTTGCAGCGTGGGAAGAGGCCCAAGATGCCATAGGAATCTTTTGTGACCTCTCCAAGGCATTTGATTGTGTTAATCACGAAACCTTGCTCTTAAAACTAGAACATTACGGACTTTGTAAACTTGCACTCAGTTTAGTAAAGTCTTATTTAAATGACAGACAGCAGCAAGTTCAAATAAACGGTGTAAATTCATGTGGTTTAGGAGTCAAAATGGGGGTACCACAAGGCTCAATACTGGGTCCTTTCCTCTTTTTAGTGTACATTAATGATCTACCCTATCTTTTGAAAAAACAATCACAAATGGTGTTATTTGCTGATGATACGTCCTTAATTTTTAAGATAAATAGACGTTCCGCAAATCTTGACGAAGTGAATGACTCCCTACAGCAGGTCCAAAATTGGTTTACTGCTAATAATTTAGTATTAAATGAAAAAAAAACTAAATGTATTAGATTTGTTTTACCGAATGTTAAAAGTAGTATTGAGGAAATAGTATTGAATAAAGAGAAACTAGAATTCGTCGAAAGCACAGTTTTCCTGGGGATAACGCTTGACTCAAGGCTACAATGGGGTCCTCATTTAGCATCACTTGCAGGACGGCTAAGTTCAGCAGCATATGCTGTCAGAAAAATCCGTCAACTTACTAATGTAGATACCGCGAGACTGGTCTATTTTAGTTACTTTCATAGTATCATGTCTTACGGTATTTTGCTATGGGGACGGGCTGCAGACATAGAGTCTATTTTTATTCTGCAGAAAAGAGCAATAAGAGCCATTTACAATCTCCGCCAGCGCGATTCTCTAAGGGAACTGTTTAAGGAAATTAACATCATGACGGTACCTTGTCAATACATATATGAAAACATTATGTATGTTCGGAAAAATCTTCATATGTTTAATAAGATCAGTGACAGGCATAATTTTAATACCAGAAATAAAAACAAATTAGATCAACCTAGGTTTAGATTGGCTAAAGTACACACTTCTTTTATGGGGTATTGCATAAAATTTTATAACAAAATACCAGTCGATATTCTTCAATTGAATGAGAGAAAATTTAAAACATGCATAAAACGCACACTATGTAGGCAAGCATATTATAAACTGGAAGATTATATCCTTGATAAAAATGCTTGGTTAAATGCCGGTCCTGCTCCACAGCCTCAACCACTTGGGTTAACAAGTTAGGATTATATATTTGGAAGAGATGCTCGCCCTTTTTTTTGTCTCATTTATTTATTCATTTTTTATTATATTATTTTGTGAATAAATAATTTATCTTTTTTTTTTACTGTATTTGCTTGGTTAATGTAAACCATAGTTTTGTATACTGTAGAAGCATTTTATTTTCAAATATTGTAAATGTGAGTACCATGGAGCCATTTACATGTGATACCTTATAGTTTACTTTGTGACTTGAACTAAAATGGCAGTTGAGAGCATGTCATGCTCGCTCAAATGCCTCGCTGATGGTGGCGTGCGTGTTGGATCGTTCGGTTCCCTTCAAAATGGTTGAGCTAAACGGTGCCGATACACGCGTCATGTTCGTGAACGGGCGCCGTCGGTTGAGACTGGTCACCTCTTAACTGCCACTGATTTGTTTTAATCTTTATACTTTGAATTGTTTTGTGGTTTCCTTTCTTTTTTTTTCTTTGCATTGTCCTCACATATAGAAGCACCAAAGGATGTATTAAACGTAATGTAATACAGAACATGATTTAAAAAGAGTGTCCGTGGAGTTTCTTGCACGTTCTTCTCCATAGAGATCTACGCTTTGGAACGTGCAGATAGCTTCACCTCTTTCGACTTGACAATTCAAAAGTGCCTGTAAAGGGTTTAATTGAAATAAATGCTTTGAGTTTGAGTTGAGTTTGAGTTTGACATCAATTTCAAAATATACACCTACTACATATTCTTTGATAAAAATCTAGGTCTAACCGTGACAAATTACACCTATCGAAAGAGAAGATTATTTTAATGAAGTTTAACTAACCTTTAACTTTAAGTATCTCTTCTGAAAAGTCCTTGAATAGAAGTAGAATTGGTGTAAAAATATTAATTGTTAGAATTTACGATTCATAGAAACAATAACTATTATTACTAAGTTATTTGACTTATCCGTATCCTAGTGAATATACAACAAACAGATAGCTGCAAACCCCATTTTATGAAACTAAATATATTAACCCTACCTTGTATATACATATATACTTGAAATATGCAAATTCACTCATAAATACCAAGACTTTTACACTAAAAGAGAAAACATACAAACAAGATATACACTCCGATATAAATCATGACTCAACCTACCAACATCCCGCTTAAAAATTCATTCGACAAGCCCTCTGGTTATATCAATAAAAATATACAATAGGTTACCCGAATCAATAAGACAGGAAAAAAAGCTCCACCTATACACGAACAAATTAAAAAAAAAACTATTAATAAGCAAATTTTACTACAGTGTCAACGATTATTTAAATGATAGATCCTTGAAATTTGCATAAAATAAACAAAAATGTTTTTAGAATAATTTAGATTATAAGTCCTCATATCCACATACATATCTTTCTTTTGCTGTGCCCTACAAGATCCACAATTGTTTCTTTCGAAAATGTTTACCACCTAAGCCTACATTGTGGAATGCAATAAAGAATTGAGTATTGCGTATTACTTACAATACAAAGAAGAAAATTATTACCATATTAACAAAATTTTAAACACTTTTTTCAGAGTTACATTCTAAAAACAATATATTATTCTAATACAAATTGTCCAAAAAACTTAGCTCTGCAGCATATGCTGTTAGAAAAATTCGTGGCTTAACTGATGTTGAAACAGCACGTTTAGTATACTTTAGTTATTTCCATAGTGTGATGTCATACCGCATTTTGTTATGGGGAAATGCCGCTGATATTCAAACAGTATTTGTGTTGCAAAAAAGAGCTATCCGTGCGATTTACAAATTAAGTCCTAGACAGTCTCTCAGAGACAAATTTAAAGAGATTAATATAATGACTGTGCCTTCTCAGTATATTTACGAGAATCTTTTGTATGCACATAAAAATATTAATCTATTTAAAAGATACAGTGATATTCATAATGTGAATACCAGGAACAAACATAATTTTGTCATTCCTAAAACTAGGCTCAAGAAAATAGGTGGTTCATTTAGATGTCAATGTATACGTTTTTATAATAAACTCCCTTCCTACATCCAAGACCTTAGTATTAATAAATTCAAATTGATAGTAAAACGTAAGCTATGCCAGAAAGCTTTTTACACAGTTATAGACTATATTGAAGACCAAAAGGCTTGGGATTGAGATGCTTCAACGATGTACATGGCCTAATATTACGTTTATCTATTGATACTTTTCTCAATTTTAGACTTTGACATTTTATATTCTCCTGCATGTAAATTCAATTTTGCAATTTTGACATGAATGTTTACTTTTTAAAGTATTATTTTATTATTGTGACATGAATATTTACTTGTTAAAGTAATATTTTTTTTTTATTATTATATTATGTTTGACATGTATACTTACTTTGTAAAGTATTATATTTTTACTTAATTTATTTTGTGAATATGAGGACTATATGGGTATTATTTTCTTTTTTCTTTCCTTAAAGTATATATAACGACGACGTCTGGCAGTTTAAGTACTTTTACGGCCTACCCAAATGTCCCTTCTTTGGTATTGTTCGTCGGGTCGTTGAGCTCCTTATTGTTTCTTAGTTGAGCTACTCGACTACTGACAAAGGCTTGCACTGAATGGACAGGCCCACTTAAATCTGTATGGTTCTTTCCTGAAAAGACCATTTCAGACACAGATCTGCATAGTTCTCATATAACATATTATGAATGGGAACTATGTAGATCGCCATATTAGGGTCTTGTTTCAGTTTGTCTGGCAGTTTGAGTAATTCTTGCGGCCTACCCAAATGTCCTTACTTTGGTATTGTTCGTCAAGCCGTTGAGCTCCTTAAAGTTTTAAGTTTGAGCTACACGGTATCTGACAAATGCTTGCACTGTCTGGACAGGTCCACTCAAATCTGTGTGGCACTTTCCTCAAAAGGCTACCTCAGACATTAACCTACATGGTTCTCATATGATTTGACCAGTACGGATTGTATGGACTTTAAAAGAGACTTTGACCTCTGAGTTTGTTTCGGTGTTTCTTCTCAGGGTAGTCAGCTAGGAAACACCGGCTTCATCTAGCTTAAAATGACAAGAAATATTGGACGTGTAAAAGTGTTATGTTTAACCTACTTACAAAATAAATATCATTTATCATTTATCATAAAATTTCAGCTCAACTACATCGCAAAAACACTATAGTTTTTAAAAACTCTGCAAAAGACAATCTCCCTTATAAACTTCCGTACCTATAAAACTTGGGAGAAAAATATCGGTAGCGTCACGATAGAAGTTTTTCAATACATTATGGAGACATTAAGTCATAGCCTGGAAGTGGCTATCGATTTTTCGAAAGCTACCAAGTAGGTCAGTACATACTAGCGGAATTTGTTCGAAAGAGTCAATATATAATAGAGAACGGGTAGTTTTAGTCAGTAAGAGTCTGACACTCCCTTCCGCTCCGCCCACTGTAGAAGAAGTCATTTGATGATTTCCCATCCATAAAAAAGAGGCGTATAAACTGTTTTTTTTTAATTATGGGTAATCATCAAATGCCTTCTTTCAATGTTAGACTCTTACCTTTAAATGCCCTTTACGTTCCAGGGACGCGGTGACTCTTTCAATAAAATTCTGCTAGCAGGTAGTGACCCTATGGGGCCTCATCTTCTTTACTGACATTTCGTTGAAGCGCCCATCGCTCGCCATCCGCAGGCCCGCGTATACGGTGGCCGGGAATCGCCCTGGAACTGTTGACGCCCGGGACGTCTTTTTCTGCAGTTCACACACCTGCCGGTACAAAATACAATACAGCTCAGATGTTTCAAGATTCAAGTCTCCATCACGCGTTCGTTCATTTGATTTTTGTACAAGAAATTTGATGAATGATAAAGAGAAGATTTAGAGTCGATCTCCCTACTGTTTTGTACCATAAGTTACTTATTTACATTATTGTGTTTGTAACGCCTACCAAGGTCGTTCTGTGGATGGCTGACCGCCCGTGACATGGCGAGATTCTTCCGTGCCTCAAAAAGCTCGTTGAGCTGAAATTTGTCCATCTTTGAGAGCGTTTCAGTACTTAGAAGCCAAAAATCAGACACAAGTCTTGCCAAGGGTTGTCGTATGGCCCAGTTACTGGGCTGTAGACGTCGGATAAGCAGTCGCTACTTATAAAATACTTGTACTGTAATGCATTTTGGTAGACTGAAAGCCGACTCTAGCATTGCTGGGAAAATACTGATCACATTAGCATTTTGTAGAATATACTTTCTTACACAATATGGTTTTAAATCTATTTCGGGCATAATCAACACAAAAATTTAATATTTCTTTTACATTTTGATCCCATCGAAATATTATTAGGTACGCCTGAATATTTTGGAGGTCATACTGCAATCAATATATAAAAATACTCGATGTAAAATATTAAATACAAATTCCAACTGGTTAAATTGAAGCATTAAGACAATTTAAGGCTTCATGACCATAACCATTCCCAAACACACTTGGTTGCTGTTGAATAAGCCAAGAATCATGCTTGCACCCACAAGACCAACAAGTTAGTCTTATTTACAAACGACATATACTCTAACAGCCCCAACCATTCTCTCTCTATCCCTTAACACCCATCCTATAATAAAAACAACCTCAACAAGGTCACGTTAGCAATAAAACACGACATCTAATAACTCGCAGACCTTTTATAATACTTTTAATTGCTCCATGTAAACTTGTTCGCAGTCAGAGGTCCCGTACATTTTCGTACATTGCTGTACATTGCTCCCCGGTCGACCGTAACTGAATTATAGCCCCCTTGACGATAGTTGGGATGACCGCCGCAAGACACCCGAAGTTTGTGAAAGATGGTAACTATAGTTATGTTGAAATTGTTGAAGTTGGTATTGAATTTTCAAGCGGTTTCGTCAACTATTTTGGAAGTGTGGTGGTATTGGATTTACAGTTGGATGGGATGAATGTTTTATTGAAATTGCTGTAATATGTATCAGGTCGAATACTACACAACTCGTTTTGCAAAAAAATACTACTCTTAGTAGTTTTCAACAGGTTTGCTCCCATGACCTATCGAGCAGGACCCGTGTAAATGCTCGGATAAAAGCAAATTATAGCATCCGCGAAAGAGTAACTTTCAATCTGTTAAAGAATGTTTGTTATGAAATCCGAGGGCCAATTTCTAGTAATTGTTGTATAATTTTGTACGGCGGAATGTGTCTTGCACCAAATACACATACACATCTTTTCAAAATAATCATATATTATATAATATATATTTTTTTGTAAATAATCGTTACTTAGACTCGTTACGAAAACAAAATACCGTATAGTCTCAGTTTTATCCCGAATAGATCTATAAAGAGATAAAAAGTTCTAGATTAGGGAGAGAGCTAATTAGAAATAGGGACTGGAGGAGGTGAGTCGTTGACGTTTGTAGCAATCAGATTAATGGGCTAACAATTGTGATTATTTATCAGGCTTAAAGACGTAGGCCACCATGGTTGCAAAATTCAAAAGACTCAGCGTGGCCTGGAACGCGGCGGGCACTAGAAGGTTCACGGGTGGGTTTTAGTCAGTAAGAGCTTGACACTCCCTTCCACTCCGCCCAGAGCGGAAGAAGCGACTTCACGAATTCCCATAAAACAAATGTGCTCGAACAGAATGTAAGATTAATGTTGATTGGTGAATCCCACAAGAATACAAAAAATAAAATAAAAAAAGTAAAAAGGTCTTAGAAAAGGCCCATAAAGCTCCTTTCGTAGCATATGCTGCGGTCATTTATTTTTTTAATAATAATAGTGCAACGCAAGTGTGAGCAAAATAGGAAGCCATCTTTGTTAAATAATGTAATCAGTACATTTTGTTTGCAAATAAAAAGTTACTAAGGTACTACTAGTTACGAAATAAATACAGGCTTATCTCAGCTTTACCCTGACTGGATATAAAAGGTCTAGAATTCTAGATGCTGAGACACAGACACTATACGAGGTGAGTCGTTGACGTCTGTACCACTCGGATTAATGGGATAACGACTGCTCTCATTTATCAGGCTTTAGACGTATGCCAGTTAAGAGTTCAGGGTTCAGTAGATGAAAAATAATCACAATAGATGTAGAAAAAAGTTTTAATTAAAGGAGTGATTTAAGTACCTACGCTTTTCAAACTTCAGAATAGAATTCTCTCTAAAAAGTATTATTATGTACACCATCTAAGTTACAGAAAGTATAGATGAAATCATTACATAGGGTAATCTTTAGTTTGATTTTGTAAACATATCACCGTGTAAACTAAGGCGAAGTGAACATGAAGAGAGCTGTAAATCCATGTAAACAAAATGGAAAGAGAGTCCACTTCACGCTCGCTCACTCTTTATGTTTACACATAAAGAGTGCGTTTAAAGCATGAAATGTAAATAATTTTAAAATAATGATTGAATTGACGACATATTTTTGCCAATGAAAAGGAAACGCATTAAATATCGGCTATTCTCAGCTTTTTCTTATGACATCCAAGGGTCAATTCTAGTAATTTTTGTGTTATTTTGTGCGGCGGAATGTGTCCTGTACCAAATACACATACCTACTCAACTTATATATTATATTGTAAATAATCGTTACTTAGACTCGTTACAAAATAAAAAGACTTTTTACAAAAAAAAAACCGACTTCTATACAAAAAAACACAAACAGTATAAAAAAACTTAAATTATTTTTATTTTATACTTTTTCTGTTTAGAAGTCGGTTGTATTTTTTTTTTGTAAAATATGTTTTTACATCGGCAAGAGTGAATGAGAAAAGCACCAGTATTTGAATATAAAAAAAAAAAAAACATCAACATCGGGACACCCAGTACAAAGTTATGAGGACACACAAAAAAAAAACAGTCGACTTAAACTACTTTCGACGTAAAGGAGGAGTTTCTCACTCCTCCTTTTTTGGAAGTAGGTTTAAAATATCGGCTAGTCCTTACTTTTATTCCGAATAGATCTTTAACTAGATAAAAAGTCTAGATTAAGGATAGGTAATGAAACATAGGCTGTGGAGGAGGTGAGTCGTTGACGTCTGTACTACTCAGATAAATGGGCTAATGGCTCCGACCATTCGTCAGGCTTTAGAAGTAGAGCAGTTAGGAGTTCGGGGTTCAGTAGATGAAAAATAATCATAATAGATGCATAAGAAAGTAATCTTCAGAAGAGTAATCGAAGAAACATAAAAAAACACAGTCATTTTAAACATAAATAAATAATCGAAGAAAAATGATTATTTGCGAATCTTGCAGGAAAAAAAGCAAAAATCAAATAGTAGACTAACAATATGAAGTTTCAGCATAATAATGCCGTGGTTTTCATTAATAATCACATAAATATAGGAATCATCATCAGCAGGAAATCTTGCTAATTTATTTTTTCTTGTACCTAATCACAATTTTTGTGTTTTTCATACAATACTTTTACATTTATTATAATATATAAATATAAAACTATTATAATATATATATATATATATATTATATAATACTTAATTATAATATATATATATATATATATATACATTATATTTATTCATTATATTTATTTATTATATTTATTATAATATATATATATATATACTTTTATATTTAGATTCTAGAGAGAGGTGGCAAGATGATGATGGTCCTTCTTAAATTATTGCCCAAAATTGCTTATAGAAAAGTACAGTAATGATTTTCAAGGTTAAGAACGCTTGCCGAGGTCTGTGGATGGGTGACATCTTAATATACCAAGATTCCTCCGCGTCTCGGAAAGCACGTTAAGCCGTTGGTCCCAGCTGTGATTTGTAGATCTTTGGCAGACGTTACGGATTGCCAGAAGCTAGAAAATCTGACACCAGTCTTGCCGAAAAGTACCGTGTTATCCAGTTAATTGGTTGTGGAGTTCTGGTAGCTAGCCGTTCCACTTAAAATGATTGGACTCAGCTGAATCCGGTTTGACTGGAAGCCGACCCCAATATAATTGGAAAAAGCTAAGCAGATGAATCCTTAAAAATAACTCACTTTATTCTGCCTTCAAAAAGGTTCCCTTTAAAAATAAGTCTATACGAAACCCCGTACCAAACAAATTAGCCACAAACAATCAAGCCTTTCCGCCCACAATAAATTACTGGCTGCATAGAAACACTAGATTCCGCTTAGACTAGAATAGAGACAATGAGAACCAAAGGTACAATAGAGATGCACATTTGACCAACTTTTAATATCAGTAGAGCGGAATAAAAGCGGGCACCCACCTCCGGCGAGCTCATTTAGACAAATTATGCACGTGCAGTCTGAAAAAAAAAAGCTACGGAGCCAAGTATGTACAGTTGGCAGAGACGTTCTTTTTTAAGGAAGCCAATTTTATATGGAGCTGCAATTATTTTTTGTGAGCTATGAAAAGGAATATTGTTGAGTCTGGTTATAGTAGAAATTTGTTGACTGATAGTGTGCGAAATAATAACAAAAAAACATATTATTTTTTGTAATTTATTAATAAGAAGATAGTAAACGGCACGGTTGGCGCAGTGGTTGAGCAATTCACTGCTGCCCTGCGTAACGTGGGTTCGATTTCCGCACGGAACAAATATTTGTATGATGTACACATAGTTGTTCCGGGTCTGGTTGTTTGTATATGTGAGCAAGAACATATTAATTTTTAAACGCACCCACGATACAGAAGGAATTCATAGTGTGGGGCACCGTTTAAAAAAAGCACGTAGTTAATTACTATACATTATTTAAGCTACGAATAATTCCAGCTGCAGTTTAAAAAACATCGACATATTCTAAAAAAAAACTCTCAGTAGTATCAGGTCTATTATTTTGTTTTCTATATGTAAATGATGAATGATGTATTATACTTTACACTTAAAAAGTTTGCGAACACATAATTTTCTCTAATAAGTAGAATATTGGACGTATGGGGTATCTCGTTATATTCTTGTGGATCTAAAAGCAATACTGTATACTCCTGACAGAAATAATAAAATCCAAAACCGTAATACGAGCATCAAACAAAAAGTACACCTTATGCAACACCATTCCCTCCCAGCTAATGTACATATCAAATGTATGACGTAACACAACCTATTATTCGGCGCCAGTGTACATCGCCCTTACGGTCGCGTGCGTGGATTTGTTCTTGTTTGCGAATGCATTTGTTACAGGGGAAGGGCGGGATGGGGGGGGGGTGTAAAACAATGGTACTGTTCTCCAAGAGAACAACAAAAGTATCATGTTCCTTGCTGAGTAAGTAAAGATTAATCTCAGCCACGCTTGTGTGTAATATGCGATATATTCATCTCGCTTCGTGCATTTTAATGTTAAGACAAGGTCTGGTTCTTTTCTCGTGTTCTCTTATTGTGTGGTTGGCTTTCTGCGGGATGGTCGTTTGTTAGAAAACGCTGGCTTGTAATAGCTGGTTTCTTTACAACTTAGGATAATAATAAAAAGTAAATAAGTCTTTAGGACAGGATTTTTATGGGGGTCTACATTCAAGGAATCAAAATATTATGCGTCGTTTCCTAAATTAGATGAATGAAGAAAAACTGACATAGTAAAAAATTTTTTTCAGTCTCGGATAGTTATGGATACGAATACTCTATAAATATATAGTAATAATAAATCATTGTATAATTTAAATCTATACTATCTATACTAATATTATAAAGCTGAAGAGTTTGTTTGTTTGTTTGTTTGAACGCGCTAATCTCAGGAACTACTGCTTCGAATTGAAAAATTCTTTTTGGGTTGAATAGACCATTTATCGAGGAAGGCTTTAGGCTATATATCATCACGCTTAAGCCAATAGGAGTGGAGCAGCGATAAAGAATGTTTTAAAATCGGGGATTCCACGGGGACGAAGTCGCGGGCAGCAGCTAGTGATTGAATATATGAAATGATATTGAATGTCTACAATTTCATTCATAATGATTTCAAATTTTATTTTTGTTGTTGTACACCTACCACAGTGCAGTATTAATCCAAAGGTTGACTGGTAGAGAATACCTTGTTGCATTAAGTCCGCCTATGTACCACTATGGTATATAAAGTTTAAGTAAATAAATAAACATTTGCACGCCATGACAAATGGTAGACATGTCGTGAGCCACTTTTATTTAAGATCTTGCATGCATGTATTATTTTAATACTGTGTATGTACATGTTTGAGCAAATCAAATTTCTTATTCTTATTTTCTTCGATGCCCACCGTACAATCTTCAGTTACTCAAGAAATTCTAAGAATGATTGCACTAAAATTTCATTTTCACTCTCCGGCCATTAATTTAACTTACGGTTTTAACTTTAGTTTCCTTTTCATTAAAAACGTTGAAGTGTGAATTTTAATAATACTTGGACACAGTTTACTTTGTTGATGGACACAGTTTCTTGTTTTAAGTATGCGCCATAGTTATGGTTAATTTCTTGCTTTTTTAGTTATTATGACAACACTAACTTTGCTGGCATATCACATTATTTTGAGAACTTTTCTTTCTTTATTTTAAACGTAATTTTATTTCTTCATTATGTTTATTTTTTACATCTCTTTTCAATAACGCGAAGTATAACTCCAGTATGAACTTGAGTTTAACCGTAGGTTTTGACCCAAATTTTACCAAAGGTGGTGGTCTTCCAAGTCATGTTCCTGCAACTAGCTTCCACATCGAATTTTGACAGATATGTTGACAGGTATAGGCGAGATGTTTTTTCCGGAGTCATGGCGATTGAGTCTTTTAAACTGACTTGATAAATTGGTAGGTCTTATTTTTCCTCGAAAACAATACTAATACTATAAATTCGAAATAACTAAACCCGCCTGTCTTTCTGTTTATTACCTCTTTACTCTTTAACGTATGAAGGAACGGCATATCTACGGATAGACCATGCCTGGGTATAGGACACAGAATACATACTGTAATCCTTGGGATAATTGTCGACATTAACAAACGTATCCGCTGGCTAATCTATACTTATAATAAATCTGTAGAGAGGTCAATTCCGTACAAGGAATATATTTTCAAAATAACTATCAGGGGGTGATTAGTGGTCGATACTGGTGCCAAAAATGCAATCAGTAAATTTTTTGTCTGTCTGTCTGTCTGAATGTTCTTTATAGAAACAAAAACTACTCGACCGATTTTAACGAAACTTGGTGCAATTATTCTTCATACTCCTGGGCAGGTTATAGTATACTTTTCATCACGCTACAATCAATAGGAGCAGAGCAGTGAAGGAAAATGTTGGGAAAACGGGAGAAGTTACTCCATTTTTTAAGCTTCCGTCGCGTGTGTAGCCTTAATGGTTAAAGTTACATAGAAATCATGTTTACGGAAATGTTCTACATAAAATTATCTAAAAAATATCCCACAACAGCATATGTCTATCTTTTGTCAATTTTAAAACGATCGGGCTGAGAGTTTGAAAATCGGGGGTAAAGTAACTATTCCACGCGGACGAAGTCGCTGGCAGAAGCTAGTATGAAATAAGTACAACTGACAATGTGAACTTTCAAAAAACAAAAGCCGTACGAAATACAAGTAAGCAAGTTTTCTCTGTCACAAAGCATTTACTCCTTCTTTTTTCCTTTGCTATCCAAGATTCCAAGATCAGCCTCAGAAAACTCGGCACATTTTCTTTGACAGCGTTCGTCTACCATCGCTATATAACTGGGAGGCGTCCCGAACGAAAATGTTTGCACTTTGGCGTATTCCCACAGCTCTCCGGCTCGGAATATAGACAGCCCAGTTCCACGTCATATCGTAAATTTAATTTAACACTTTGGACGGGACGCTTATGTCATCCATTTGCTTTTGAAACTTATACTTGCGAGATGGGAGATATGGTGTTTTAAGTATGGACTCCTTTGGTGTTATAAAGTGAGTAAACCTTAGTTTGAAAATGAAATTTTGTGGACATTTGTTGAAGCTTCTTTGAGACTGTCTGGGGTGGCAAATCTACACAATGCACCCGCTCTTTGAGCTCCTGTGTCATTTATTTCTAAATACAAAATATTTATGGCCTGCTAGAGATATTATTTAGACTTATTTTTAATAAAACAATAAAGTACTAAAGCAATGTCAAATTCAAGTTTAAGTAAATCCTCATACTAAGACAGTTAACATTTCTGAACGCATCGATTGCATCATGGTGAGTTTTAACTCATTTGAAGTTGATTTTTCAATAGCCAGGTAAGTTTCAAATGAAGATCGGCTGTTTGATCTAATTTCTATACAGAAGCTGTCAAATCGGCATCTCTATTCAGTATTTAAATTATTTAATTAGCTATAGAAATATCATTCCTTAATTCATATCTGTAACCTGTTTTTTTTTTCAGACATCTGTAAGAGGCGTCAGTTATTATTATTTTCTACCCGCATTTAGTTAAATCACGTCCTTTTCAAAACTTCCGATTTTATCATAGTATTTTTTTTTAGAATCCATCCCTGATTTTTAATAATAATATCCGATGATCCTGATTGATTAATATTTATAAAATTCAAAATTAATATAGATAGATAGATAAAACATTTATTTAGTGCTAGAACAGAGGACACACAAAAGCACAATCACATGAATCATACATAACACTTGAAATTATTAATACTAATGTAACAGTAAAAACATTTAAAAAAAGTGTCGGAATTTTTTGGCAGAACACAAATAATACCTCACTAACTACCGACATAAAAAAAATACGTAATAAACGTAACGTACGTACGTATACGTAATATGTACATGACACGCCCATGGGTCTCAATTCGATGCATCGTTTCCATATTGCAAACTGTTTAATCAATTTAACGATGTAATCATTGGACAGCTTTTATGGGCAGGGAGATGGATTGGAGGAAATTAAACAATCATCGAGGTATTTTAGGAAATCTGTCAAACTTTTAAAAAGTAGAAAGTTCTTCTATACGTAAAGTAACTCGACTCTGTCCCCTACTGGGTACTGACCTCTCTTTTGTTTTGCCTGACTTAACCCAGCAACGGCAATTATGTATAGGTACCCACATAATATGCTGACCAAGACTTCTTTCAATCCATGAACGACACTTAGTTACTATTTACTACAGCGGTTATTATCGCACATTTTCAGTTGTTGTGCCCAACTACAATTGAGTTCTATAATAATATTGTGCCTTGAGATACTTTAATATTTTGTTAACTATTACTATATATACACACTTAAATAAAAAACACAGATAACTCCTCCACATCGCTGGCCACTGGTAATGTACCCAAAAGACTGGCAGCATTACCGCGCTGTATGGCAATGCTTATCCTTTTTCCAAGGTAAAAGCCAGCCCTTGGGTCACAGGAAGTGTCAACTTGACAATTTTTTAAATAAGTTATGAGCACACGGACCCTACGAACCAAGAGTTCCAACCCCAAACGTCTCGAAGATATAACTACCAACAAGGTTATAATATTTCCGCCACTTGAGGTTCTCCGCAGCCGCAGCGGCAGCGCCAGCACAGCACGATGAGCTAGGAAGATGGGATGGTGCAAGAGTGTCGATACAAGTAGCTCCCTAATCTAATGGCCAACTCATCTTCCATGGAAATAACGAAATGTCGTCTGGTCTCTTGCATAATTGCAAGATCAGAGCCGGTGGATTGCCAGAGATATTTCACAGAAGATTTTAAAACACTATCCTTTATTTTAAAACGACTCCAAAAAAGAGGTCCATGTAATGAAACAGATACTATTCCATTTAGTTTGTCACTTAGAGGTCATTAACCTGTTCCTTGTGAATAAATCATCTCGTAAGTGATCTGTGCATTATGGAACCGTCTTGACTATAAATCAAATTAAATGATTTGTGGCAGATTTACTACGAGATTTATTAGACGTTATTAAATCATGGAATTAACTGAGGTGATGATTTTCTTTGCAGAAACATACTTGACACTCCTATTGATTTGTTTCTTCATCTGTTTGTGGGAATGTTCTAATAATAGTTGCTCATGTCAATAATATTTTGAACATTTTGCTAATAAGGATGTATTGCGAAAGTATAACAGTTATGCTCAATCATGTTTTGGTGTTAACTTAAAATTATGAGACAATAGTGTGGAAAATGTGTTAAATTATACAACATAATAATTATATCTTGCCTCGGTACTTGATTAGTCAGTAATATGTACGAGTTACGGGTTGTACCTGCATCTTCAAACAGATATCGCCAATCGATTGCGCTGTTTTAATACACGTTTGTTTTGGACGACAATGCACTCCTGCCATCCAAAAGCATAGCTAAGTGACATAATTCTAAATCCAATTATCTAATAAAATTTTTTGCAGCTCCTAGATATTGATGGCAAAAAAGGGCTCGTTGAAAGGCATGCAAAAAATAAAAAGCATATTTTCAAAAGTTTTCAAATTAAATCATTTATATTGTTGAAATTTATAGCGTCAAATTAATAAGTTAATGTTTGATTTTATGCTAAAGTAAAGAATTACCATACACGATGGTATTAATCATAGTGGAAGTAGATTAAATTGGAGATATTTATTCAACTTTTATCGCTTGTTTTACATCGCCATAGAGAGAACAATGAAAAAAGGAATAATTAATAATAACATAACATACACTCCACGATGCCTACCTATGTCTCGTCAGTGCTCCGACCGAAATAATTAAAAATGTACGTGTTTTAATAAAAGAATATAACTCGCAACAATGCTCCGTTCCCTCGCGTATCCACTCCAATTAATATTACGCCTATATTTTTTCATTTTTGGTATTAAACTGACGGTTATTCTCCCGTTTTTCAAGCTGATACCAATTTGAACGGAGGTCGGACTTTAAGCGATGAGCAATAACGGTCAATTGGATTGTTCATAAGTACACGAAATGATTTTGTAACGAAATTGCTGATGAAAAGAAAAAATCACATTTTATTCATCTTTTCCCTTGATAATCTCACAACAGTAATAAAATATACTCTAGCATCATTTCCAATCTTACAGAACTCAGAAGAAATTATTATATAGAAAAAAGCTTCATCCTTTTGAAGGTTTTTTAAAAACATGAAAGTAATGATAAATAAAAATCTATAGGATTATCTGATAGGAAATGTTTAAAAATTAATCTTCTGTCCTACATTTTGCCGAGTTAAATAAAAATATTGTACAACTATTTTATGTCATATTATAAAGGGTTTAAATAAAACCAATTTTGTATTTCCTAGATAGGAAACTAATAATTATATTTAATCAGTTAGATTTTTAAATAATATTGGTAATTATATTTTTGTATTTTCAAATGAATAAAAATTGACACAGGTAAAGAGTATCAACTGCTACATTTAAAGTAATACAGCTGCAGCTTGCAGCTTCACTGGTGACTTCATTTGTTGGTAAAAATCATTTTTACCAACAAGTGTAATTTCGACGCACTATACCGTGTTAAGTTTTTTTCGTGACAAAAGTAAATATAGTGTAGAATATTTTTTATTAAACTAAGTAACGGACCAAATAGATTTATTACCAAAATACACCATTAAGTATGTTACTAGCTTATACGCTGCCAAAATTAATTCAACTAATATCATTACAATACATATTTTAGTGCACGACATTACTCCACTATCAATCTTTTCACCAGAACCTTTTACTATCATATGACAGACCACCAAGCATGCGTGTAGCGACTTCTAAATTGTACAAATTGAAGAGCATATTGAGCGATGGGACCACGACAAGGAAAGTGCATTAGTCACTGTTTGCCCTAACACAGATGAATGATCTGGTAATACAAGGTTGAGAGTGCAGATGTACTTACTATAGCATATTCATCGAAGCATGGCTATAGCGGTCATTGACCTACCTAGGTTGTTAAATAAATAAAATTACGTTATTTGTAAAAAATAATATAAACCAAAACTGTTAGTTTTAAAAACTCATTAGGGATCAAAAATTAAAATTCGTCTATAACAGTTTCGATATAACAGTTTTTTTTTTTTTTTTAACTATGGGAAATCATCAAATGAAGATATTTGACGATTTCGAAGGGTATTAGACTGTTAATGGCTAAAACCCATCCCTGTTCCTCCTTATGCCCTTTGCATTCCAGGGCCACGGTGACTCTTTCGAACAAACGCAATCACCCTTAATAAACCATTTGAAATTTAAACTAGATTTCTTACGTCTTATTAAAGTTTGACGAAGATTCATTGTTTTAAGTTTCTGACCCCGCGGTTTTGATGAAAGAGCGCGTAGAATTTGGAACTGGGCCAAGTAAAGATTAGACACTTTGGAATGTACAAAGTTTCGATTCAAACTCTCAAGGAAGGAACCAATTTAAAATCTGATTGTAAGTTTAATTTCATTTCAATGAATATAGTCTTGTAATCTAAACTCATATTTTAAAGAGGTACCTAAAGTTTATTGTTATAAGTCTTGTAGGTTTATCGACGGTCCACACAAGAGTAGGAAGCACGTTTAAACTTAGGCAACAGTTAGGAGGATAGAATGAACATAAAACAAGTTAGAAGATTAACAAGCAGAGCGATTTTATCAGGTTTTGTAAAACTATAGATTTTACGAGCGAGGCGCGGTAAGCTAGTGCAAAAGCAAGCAAGCGCGCGAGTGCCTTTTTTTTTTTTTTTTGGATGGGAAATCATCAAATGACTTCTCCCGCTCTGGGCGGAGCGGAAGGGAGTGTCAGACTCTTACTGACTAAAACCCACCCGTGTTCCTGCTTGTGCCCTTTGCGTTCCAGGGCCGCGGTGACTCTTTCGAACAAATTCCGCAACCCTAGCAGGCACTGACCCTATGGGGCCCCGTCTTCTTTGCTGACGGCTCTTTGAGGCGCGCGTGGAACACGACGCGCCGTCGACTCGGGCCTGGTTGCTATCGGACGGCGAGCCACCCATAGCTCGCCATCCGCAGGCCCGCGCCTACGGTGGCCGGGAATCGCCCTGCGTTTCCCGACGCCCGGGGCGTCTTCTCCTGTTGCGGCGGCTGGAGCGAGGGGCTTCCATCTCTCGCACGCGCTCCGCCTCCTCCTTCGCTAGCATTACTGCTTCGCAGAAGGAGGCGACCGCTTCCCATGCCTCCTCGCTCCGGACCATGGCTTGAACCAGGGCCGGCCGCGAGAGGTCGCCGCCGCCGATCGCCTCCACGAGGACACGGCGTTGCTCCGCCCAAGCAGGGCAGACCTCCACCGTATGCTCCACCGTGTCCTCCGGGCGATCTACACAGTGATGACACCCGGACGTGTCCTCCCGCTGGATCCGACACAGGTACCTCCCGAAACAGCCGTGTCCGGTGAGCACCTGTGTCAGGCGGAAGGTGAGGACGCCGTGGCGTCTCTCCAGCCACTCCTCAAAGAGGGGACTTACCGCCGCAATGGCGGCGTGCCCAAGCGCGCGAGTGCCTTGCGCAACGGCGAACAAAGGATTGCCACGTGCGCATGCGACGAAACCGAACGGTGAGCCTTGCGCGGCGGAGACAGCCGAAGATCCATACCGGTGACTCGGGTCGCTTCGTTGTGTGGCGGCGATGCCGCTATAGTCTTGAGTACATATTATATTAAGCCTATTTTGTTCCACTGCTGGGCAAAGGTCTCCTCCTTCTTGGACTGGCCCGCAATGGCAAAAGACAAACGTGTGTAGAAAGGGGAGGCCTTTGTCCAGCAGTGAGACATAATTGGCTAATTTACATTAGATTAGGTACATTATGGAGGGAGCAGTGGTGGCCGAGTGGTAATGGCCCCAACTTATAAGTTGTAGGTCGCGGGTTCCACCCCAGATAGGCGCATTATTTTGTATATTTAATTCCATCACCACTGCTCTCGAAACGGTACAGGAAAACATCGTGAGGAAATCGACATGTCCTAGAACCAAAAGTTCGAAGATGGTGGGTATTTTATGGAAAAATGATCTGATTACAATTTCTTTGAAACCGATGGAAAGCGACACTGTCGCTAGGTGATATAGGCGTTTTTGTAAGGATGGAAACTTATCAAGTGAGTTCTTCCGTTTTAGGTAAAGAAAGGTAGCATCAGACGCTTACCGACTAAAACCTACTGTGTTCCTCCTAATGCCCTTCGCATTCCAGGGCCGTGGTGACTCTTTCGAAATTGTTCTGTCACCGAGTGATTTAGGCTACTTACTCACGAA
This sequence comes from Hecatera dysodea, assembly GCA_905332915.2. NCBI lineage: Eukaryota > Metazoa > Arthropoda > Insecta > Lepidoptera > Noctuidae > Hecatera > Hecatera dysodea. Next base: position 5,507,606 of record HG995289.1, on the reverse strand, counting down.
AAAATACACAAAGATACTGGGATAGGCAAAAAAAGCGAAGTCTTTTATTCATGAATTTAAAACGATACTTTAAATCAGAGACTGCATGTTTTTTAACCACAAGACGATAAAAACTTTTGACACAAGCCATCACATCTCATGTCTTAAAATCATGCTTAAACCGAACAAGTTCCGAGAGTAACTTTGATAGTATATTCTTAGTAATGTTGAACTAGGAATAGCTAGTCTCTGTTCCTTTGACTTGCAGTACCGCAATCATCCATTTACTTTATATTTCACTGAGTAAGTTTGCCTTGAATATCAAGATGAGCTCCTTGCACCTTTTCTGGAACTAATTTTAGTTTAAGGATGACTGGAATATAGTTTGGTAATAGTTATTGGGCAATGGTATTGTTACGAGCTTCGGGTTCGTTACAATTAAAATCAGCCGATTAAATAACTAAAAATGACACTTTAATTTACACCACACTAATTACACTATAAACTCACTAATCACAAACACAATCGCACTATTAATCACTTGAGTTCGCAGTCGAAGATCGCTCTCGAAGTTATCACTTGTATCGCAAATCCAATACTGACTCGGTCGGTTTTTTTTTTTTTTTTTTTTTTTTGAATGGACTACTCGCAGTTCAGCACATTAAGGCTGGTTACTGCTCAACCGGGCAATCCCGTGGTTGCCTTAAATTCTAAGGCCCCCAGCCGGGGCTTAAAACTACTTAAAAACTAAATGGCCGCTCGCTAAGGGCATCCCCTGTGGGACACGGGCCTCGGCTTAGCGGGGTCATTGCGGGGGGGCAGCAAGGGACAGGCTGGGTCTGATTGATATTATTTAGGGGATTTAACGCTAATGGCTCAGCAGCGCGGGCTGGCTCGTTAGGCAAAAGTCGGGGAGGGTTTTGACGGGGGCGTCGCGATGGACCTCGTCGGCGAGGTCGGAATACGGAACGCGTTCTGGGTTTATTTTTCCTAAGAGTGCTGGTTTCCCTACTACTCTCTTGGGTCAGGGTGATGGAAGACTCGGTCGGCACATGTGCCGGCCTTATATAGTGCGCCGAGTAGAACTCCAGAAAGTACGCGTACATATCGGTCGCGACCGACTAAGGTCCGAGAATTCTAGCATAGAAAAATCGCGAAGGTCCTTGACTTAAATAGTTCTGCTACTCGATACTAGATGGCGTTAGTAGTACCGAATGCAACCATCTTCGTTGTTTAATTCTGGCGCGCAACACTGCCCCCTCCTAAGACATGCTCGTCCCGAGCATTATCAGCGCCATAATAACGCGCCAGACGATCAACATGAACAATCTTAGGAGCGCTTCTTGTACTTTTCTGTATACGGTAGGTTACGTCATTGATCTTTGTCACAATCCGGTACGGTCCGTCCCACTTAGCTTGAAGCTTAGGAGATTTCCCTTTGCTGCGAACTGGATTGTGCAACCACACTAGTGAACCTTCCTCGAACCCTTTATTGTTCATTTTGCGGTCATAGCGGGTTTTCATCTTTTCAGACATTTGCTGGCCCGATTGTCTGACGTGCTCATGAATGTCGTTCATTTTGTTCCGCAAGTCATTCGCATAATCGGTTATACTGCGTGGGGCATCAGGTGGTATTCCGGTGATTAGGTCTGCAGGCAGCCGCAATTCTCTTCCAAAGTTTGCGAAAGCTGGTGTCACTGACGTGCTTTCATGAACAGCACTTCGGTATGACAGCAAAAACGGTTGTATGTGCTTGTCCCAATCTCGTTGCCGGTTTTCCACAACTTTGGCCAGATATCTCTCCAATGTCTGATTAAATCGTTCTACCATCCCATCCAATTGTGGGTGGTAAGAAGTTGTCCTCGTTTTATGAGTACCCATAACTCGGCAAGTTTCCTGGAATATTTGAGACTCAAAATTCTTTCCTTGATCGCTGTGAATCTCCAAGGGTACTCCAAAACGAGAGAAGACTTCATGAACTAGTTTATCCGCAACTGTTGAAGCTTCTTGGTTTGGAATGGCGAAGACTTCCGGCCACTTAGTGAAATAATCCATAACCACCATGAAATACTTGTTACCACTTTCACTTTCCGGAAACGGTCCCGCAACGTCTAGCGCTATCCTTTCCCATGGTGCACCAACATTGTACAATTTTAATGCACCTCTGCTACGGGTCTGAGGTCCTTTTACAGCCGCACAACTTGTACACTTGCGACACCAGTCCTCAACATCGTCACGGCAGTGGACCCAGTAAAACCGTTCCCGTATCTTCAGTAGAGTCCGTTTAACTCCCATATGGCCTCCTGAACAACCATCATGGTACAGCTGTAGAACATCCGGTACTTTAGCTTTAGGGACAACCATTTGCAAATGACAGCTGTCTCCGCGAGCATTTTCCCATTTACGGCACAGGACTCCATCCTGAATCACTAAGCTGTCCCATTGGGCCCAATAGCTTTTTGTGATTGAACTCATCGCTGAGACATCACTCCACGTAGGCTTCGGAGCACTGGCCTTCATCCACTCCAGAATCGGCTTAATGTCCAAATCATCCTGCTGTGCACGTTCAAAGTTTTCCTTCCACTCGTTACTAAGATCTGTCTTGATCATCCTCACAGGTACGACTTCTTTACCCTCTTGTCGAGTACAATGCTTGCAGTCTTCAGGGCAAGGTCTTCTTGATAATGCATCTGCGTTGCCATGAGATTTCCCGCTGCGATGTTCAATCACAAAGTCGTATTCTTGAAGTAGTTCAATCCATCTCGCAACTTGTCCTTCTGGATTTTTGAATTGCAATAGCCATTTCAGCGCAGCATGGTCAGTTCGTAAGTGGAATTTCCTTCCCAGCAGATATTTGCTAAAATGCTGCAATGACTTGACCACAGCAAGTAATTCCCGTCGCGTGACACAATAATTCCTTTCTGGCTTCGACAGAGATTTGCTGAAGTACGCTATCACAACCTCTTGATTGCCATTCCGTTGAGATAACACACCGCAAAGTCCTATGTCGCTTGCATTTGTGTCAACTATAAATTCCTTGCCGGTATCAGGATACCCCAAAATAGGTGTTTTGCACAGACGTTCCTTGAGCTCCTGGAATGCAATGTCGCAACTCTCATCCCAGCAGAAATGACGCTTCTCCTCGGTTAGCTTGTGCAGGGGTTTCGCTATGTCAGCAAAGTTCTTGACAAATCGCCGATAGTAGGAGCACAAACCCAAAAATGCTCTGACCTGCGTCTTATCTTTAGGAATTGGCCAATCCTTGACAGCAGCGATTTTCTCTGGATCAGTGCGGATACCTTCTTCCGACACTACGTATCCCAAAAAGCTAACTTGCCGTTTGAAAAATGAACACTTCTTTGGACTTAACTTGAGGTTTGCACTCTGGATCTTCTTGAGCACGCGTTCCAGGTTTTGCACATGTTCATCAAACGTACGGCCTACGATGATGATGTCATCCAAGTAGACCAGACAAGCCTCGCCAATTAACCCGGTTAGTACTAGTTCCATCAACCTTTCAAACGTTGCCGGAGCGTTGCACAAACCAAACGGCATGACTTTAAATTGCCACAGACCCTTTCCCGTCGAGAATGCAGTTTTCTCCTTGTCCTTAGGATCAATTTGAACCTGCCAGTAGCCACTTTTTAGGTCCAGCGTGCTGAACCACTTTACTCCAGTAAGCATGTCCAGCGTGTCATCAATTCTTGGCAGAGGATAGCTGTCTTTCTTCGTAACATCATTCAAACGACGGTAGTCAACACAAAACCGCATGGTGCCGTCCTTCTTTCTTACCAGTACAACAGGTGAACACCATGGACTTGATGAAGGTTCTATGACACCATCCTTAACCATTCCCTCAATCATGGTTTCCACTTCCTTTTCACGTGCTACTGGCAATCTCCTTGGCCGCTGACGGATAGGCAATTCATCTCCTGTGTTTATTTTGTGTTGAACTAAATCAGTCTTCCCGATGTCAGCATCGTTTGAAGAGAAAACATTGGCGTACCTCAGTAACATTCTCTTCGCCTTGACCATTTCATTTTGAGACAGAACGCTGCGACAGTCATCTAAAAGTGTGGTCACTTTCGTTTGGGCGTCCTTGCTGAGGTTCCCAGTCGATAGATTTTGGCACCGACGTAACCAATCCACTTCTTCACATGTACCAATCAGCGTGCCCTTATCTATCATCTGTTCCTTATCACAAAGGTTCAGCACAGGTACTCTTGAGATGTCAGTGGCTCTAACCAAAGTACGTGCCACTTTCCATGGAAGGTCACTGTCTACCCTTTCCACAAGTACACACCGATGAGTCTGCCCAGGATTTCGAGGAAGCCTAACCGGCACAATCGTTTCCGATCTCGGAGGAAGAACAATCTTCTTTAGGCTGTACACATTTCCTGTTAACGCCCCTTCCATGAAAAGTTCCTCTGTTCCACATTTCAAAACACCTTGCTTAACGTCGATCTCACAATAGTTCTTCCTCATAAAGTCTAGGCCCAAAATGCAGTCGTCCATGATATCAGCCACGATGACATTATGAAGATAGATTCTGTTGCCTAGCTGTAACTCCATCACTTTCTCTCCATGGACGGGTATACGCTGGCCGGTGGCTGTCACCAAATTTATGCGGTCTCGGTTGTATGCGGAGTCCCCAAGGAACCGACATACTAGTTGGGAACTGACAACCGTACGAGAAGCTCCAGTGTCAATCGTCAGTTTACATGGCGTTCCGTTGACCTCGCCCTTGATGATTAGGCTGTTCCCATCATGGGTTTGTGAGATCGAAATCCTTGGGGCTCTCTGAACATCAGCCAGCACCCGCCCCGCAGTCCTGGCTTTTACTCGTTTCCCTGCAGTTGCTGGGCGGTGCTGTTAACCGCCCTGCCCTCCGGAGATCGACTATCTTCCCTATCTACAGTTCGCTTAGGGCAACTGGACCGTAGGTGGCCCCTTTCCCCACAGCCATAGCATCTAGGGCTGTATCCTTTAAACCGGTCGCGAACAGTAGCCGCTGCAACCTCCCTGACGCGATGGGAACGATTATCCTGCCGCACAGCTTCCACCTCCAATGCATGTGCCAAGGCATCTTTCAGCTTCTCGTGGTGCCCGAGCCTCACGGCAGCTCTAACTTCAAGGTCGCGGATGCCGTCGATAAATGCCTGCACCAGGTTCCCTTGAATGAGCGCAGGTACAGACTGATATGCTTTTCTAACAAGCTTCTCCACCTCAAGGGCCCACTGCTGCAGGTTTTCACCGCTGCGTTGCACGCGATCTTTTAGCTGCGCCCGAAACACGTGTTCTAGATGAGCGTCGCCATACCTTGCTTCCAGTGCCTCAATCAGCTGCTCGTAAGTCACCTCGTTACCGAGGGCTTCCAGGATAGTGAGGGCCTGGTCGCGGAGGCCTAGGGTGAGAGCAGTCATGGCCTGGTCCTTACTCCACCCGTTCGCCTTCATAACAGCCTCAAATTGCATTTTGTATGCCGACCAGGAAGATGTTCCATCGAACGGCGGCACTTTGAATCCACGTAGAGAAGGTGTAGTAGCTACAGAGGTTGCAATTCCATCTCCTACTTTAAGGTTGTCCATTGCTTTCTTTATTTCCACAATCTGGGTTTCAGCTTCTATCAGGCGGTTTTCATGTTGAATTACCTTATCTTTTACAACCTTCATTTCCTTGCCTAAAGTGGCGTGCAAATCCTTGATGAGGAACATCTGTTCTTCCTGGCGACGTGCCTGTTCCTCCTGTCGGCGGGCCTGTTCCTCCTTGTCATACTGCAGCTGTTCTTCCAACCAACGAGCCTGTTCCTCCTGACGACGGGCCTGTTCCTCCTGGCGGCGGGCCTGCTCCTCCTTGTCACGCTGCAGCTGCTCTTCTAAACGACGGGCCTGCTCTTCCTGGCGACGGGCCTGTTCCTCCTGGCGGCGAGTCTGCTCCTGCAGCATCATCATCAGAGCAGCAAAGTCTGGTGCTGATGATGACGCTGGAGCTACTGCGGACGAGCCGGCCTCCATGGTCGGCATCTGTCTCTCCGTCGTCTGCGGCGTTGCACCTCCAAAACGCCTCTGGTCCGTCTCTTGCTGGCGTTGACTACGGGTACGGATACCCTCAGTGTCGTCCTTTGGTAGAATCAGCATCTTTTAAATCCACTCTTCTGACACCAATTGTTACGAGCTTCGGGTTCGTTACAATTAAAATCAGCCGATTAAATAACCAAAAATGACACTTTAATTTACACCACACTAATTACACTATAAACTCACTAATCACAAACACAATCGCACTATTAATCACTTGAGTTCGCAGTCGAAGATCGCTCTCGAAGTTATCACTTGTATCGCAAATCCAATACTGACTCGGTCGGCACATGTGCCGGCCTTATATAGTGCGCCGAGTAGAACTCCAGAAAGTACGCGTACATATCGGTCGCGACCGACTAAGGTCCGAGAATTCTAGCATAGAAAAATCGCGAAGGTCCTTGACTTAAATAGTTCTGCTACTCGATACTAGATGGCGTTAGTAGTACCGAATGCAACCATCTTCGTTGTTTAATTCTGTCGCGCAACAGTATGTTTAAAACCTGTATGTTATTTTATTTACCACTAGCTGTCCGCACAACTTCGTTTGTGTCACATTTTTCATGACTGCTCCGCTCCTATTGGCCTTAGCCTTCCTCGATAAATGGGCTATCTAACACTGAAAGATTTTTTCAAAACGGACCAGTAATTCCTGAGATTAGCGCGTTTAACAAACAAACAAACAAACTCTTCAGCTTTATAATATTAGTATAGATAATGCTTGATAATCGACTTGTTTCGTATTTATATGAGCAAGCAATAATCACCACCATTTTAGCTGGCACAATGTTCGTATGTTGAAAACTAAAAGGCGTAAAATGGCCGGTCTATTAAACTGACCGGACCACAACTAATAAAATCTCCCAGAAATTCATGAGGTAACATAAATAAGTCATGTTGCTAAGTAAAAATCAAACATTAACACGGCAAGTTGATTATATTATTCATATACCCGCCGTCCTTTCATGTACAGTGTGTTTTTTCTTTCATATCGTGTTTGACAAACAGAAAAGCTACCGTGGGCTGGAAGAGTTGTTGCGGAATTTATTCGAAAGAGTCACCGCGGCCCTGGGACGTAAAGGCCACTAGGAGGTACACGGGTGAGTTTTAGTCAGTAAGAGTCAGATACTCCCCTTACCTCCACCCAGAGCGAACGAAGACTTTTAACGATTTCCCATTCAGAAAAGAGTGCTGTCAGAGTTTTGATATCTTGGCTTTGACCTGATCTAGCGTAGTACGGAAAACTATAGAATGCTAGTTCCATTTTTAACCCCCGACCAAAAACAGCGCTATTTAAAGTTTGACCACTATGTGTGTCTGTTTGTGGCACCGTAGCTCTTAAACGGGTGAACTGATTTGGATTTTTTTTACGAAGGCAGGTTTTCTAGCGGTTGTTTTAAGACAGTTTTTTTATTTGATCAGCCGTTTCAAAATCATCACCTCTTTTCTTGTTGATGAAGGGATTAGAGCAACTTCCACAAGTCTGATCGATGCGAAATTTAGTATTCCATTACTTCAGTAGTGTCGCAAGAACATGGTATCCGTTGCCTGTTCCTGCAGTATGATCTGAGGTCTGGAGAATATCCAACTCCTCAATTAGGCCCAAAGAATCGTATCTATATTAACCTGTTTTAATAAAATTATAAGAAAACTGAACGTGACTGCGGCCCACATCAAACAAACTCAAATAAACATGAAATATACTGAAGAATTGAAACACATACATACATTTTCACTTTATCCGCCATCTCTGTATATAAAATACGTAAAGAAAAACACACTATAGGTACGTACACAGTTTGAAGCTCAGGTGTGCTGTGCCGTAAGGGAGACAACTCATAAGTTACAGGGACTTACCGGGGGAACATAAAATACTTGCGTGCATTATCAGGCTTTGATTCTGAAGGTCACCATGGGGAAAGCAATACTTTGTTTGGAAGAAAACGTATGTGGGAAATATTCATTGTAGCGTTTAGACTATAAAACATAATATGTTTTGATGACTGCATTATTCGCTGGCGTAAGTGTATCGTTTCTGAAGGAGCATATTTCGAAGATGGTAATAAAATAATGTTGGATGAATAACTAACATTTTGCGTATTATTGGTCTTTTAGCGATACTTTCTTGACAGACTAGCATTACTGATGTGATCGGTCGATATCAACTAATAGTTATTGATTAGTATATCAGTATCAGTAAAAGGTTCATGCCTGGAGATCGTGACTAATACGGCCTTATGGTTTGGTCTTGAAGTAAAGTAACGCCTGCCAAGGTCAGTCTTTGAATGAGTGACCACTAATAAACCGAGACTCTTTGCCTCGGAAAGCACGATAAGCCGTTGCTTATCGTGCTTTCCGAGGCAAGGAGTCTCGGCCGCGGCAAGGAGTCTCGGCCGCGGCAAGGAGTCTCGGCCGCGGCAAGGAGTCTCGGCCGCGGCAAGGAGTCTCGGCCGCGGCAAGGAGTCTCGGCCGCGGCAAGGAGTCTCGGCCGCGGCAAGGAGTCTCGGCCGCGGCAAGGAGTCTCGGCCGCGGCAAGGAGTCTCGGCCGAGGCAAGGGGACTCCTCGCCTCGGAAAGCATCGGAGTGGGACTTACGAGTCCCTCTCATTTTTAGCTCTATGATAATCGATATGGATAATCAGAATACAATAAATCTCATAACAGGCTTGGCAAGGGGTATCGTGTTACCCAGCTACTGAGGTAAAGAGATCAGATAGGCAATCACTCAAACTCAAAGCATTTATTCAAATTAAACCATTTAATTATAATAATACAGTTTATTGATTATGTTAGGACTAGATTACATTGCAAGGATGAATTATGCTGGTATACATATTCTTGATCTAGTTAGTGGGTGCAGTACTGTTCTCCTAGGTAAATCAGGAGGTAACCTGTGTTTGGAAGAAACAGTTCTAATCCCCTGCGATGACGTAATGGTTTAGTTAGCAGCAGAATGTATTAAAGTTAACATGGAAAAATTGTAATTAATAAACAAAAACCAACCATAAAAACCATTGGCCCATAAATCAAACCGAATTGCAGTTTAAAAGATAAACAACAGTAAAAAAAATTAACAAAAGTTAGTATCCTCAGTTATTATGTGAGGTATTGTGAGTTGTTGTTTTTGTTGAATTGTCAAATTCGGTCAGTCAAAGAGGTGAAGTTATTTGCACGTTCCAAAATGTAGATCTCTAAAGAGAAGAACGTGCAAGAAACTCCACGGATAATCAATAAATTGTTACAACGTTGTGGAACAATTGCTCTTGTTGAAATTATTCATACATATGAGAACGATGTAAAAAGACGTGCTGCATGGTAAAAGCATCCGGAGTAATAGGAGCAATTAAAAGTATTTCCTGTGTTATATTGGCACTCAACTGAATCGGATGAGACTGGAATCCCCCAATATATTTCGGGAAAGGTAAGACGGATTGGTTGGTGTTTTGACCTGATGGCATAGTCAGAACCTTTTTTGGTCACGCTAGGCCAATTGATTGAACGCTCATTCGTTAATTTGTTAATAGTTTAAAATTGATAAATTTACGTCTCCGCTGGACACTGTGGAACTCAATATGTAACTGAGTGTTTTACTACATATAAAAATCATAATTCTATTTAGTCTGTCCGTTGGATTTTCAAAAAAAATTAGACACATATTTTTTGTCGTAATCGTTGTAGCACGTAGTGACGTTACGCGTGTTTTCAACGCATTATATCGTCTTATTTTTTTTAATTACCTGAAAAAGAAGTACGTGTAGTTTTGGAAATCTATCGGACGGATTAATTCGATTTTTTCAATAAAATACCCTATTGTGCCAGGCAAATTACATGTTGTTCTCTACTCGAGAGTATGCCAATATTCTTTATGAACCAAATATTTCTTGTATTGCTGCCGAGGATATATTCTCGAGCCTCTTTTGACCAGTAACTGTAGCCCTCTTCAATCCACTCAGCGTGAACTGTCTGCAAACTCTCGTCATGACACAGTACAGTCAACAAAATAGTTTGGGATCCAGGTAAAAGTTTTCATATAAAAGTTATTCACTTTTTGAACGTTAAATTTTTCCATAAATACAGTCCCCTCAAACGCCTATTGCGTTACCAAATGGTTATGAATATGCATCCACTTAATTTTAGTTAGTGGTAAATATTAACGTGTAGCCAACCGTAGTTTCAATTTAAATCTCTCATATTAATTGAGGGATCGGAATCGGTCGCACGACTGTATTACATACAAAACGAGTGCAAAGTGACACATGTACCGTTATTTATTGTGAGCGTAATAACTTTCCGTTTTATTGTAGAAAAACTACAACCAAAGTGCATATTGTATGAACATATCTGCAACGTTAATTTCAGCCTTAAAAGCATTAAATTAAAATCGTAATAATATATTGTAACAATCAGTATCAAAAAGTTGTCGGTAAATCAGAAATGTTTTTGACAGTTCGCGACTGCGACAATATGATATGAATACGAAAAGTCCTTGAATATACGAGCACGGTCCCTCGGTACAACTATCTCTTTGTCTGACTGTACGTACGCTCGACACAAGGATTACCACTATACAAAGTGCGGTGAACCATTTTCATGTGCTTCAGTGCAAAATATTTCTGAAGGTGAAGCAACTAAGCATTATAGTTTTTGATAGAATAACAGATTTATGGGTAGTACTAGCTGAACCCCTCAGCTTCAACTGCGTCACATAAGAGAGAAAAAAATAAAACAGCCTTGGCAGCAATTTTCATTGATGATGTTTATGTATCTATGTTAAGGAAAACTCATACATGTATTTTGAAATATCACCTTTCACAATCTATGACTGCATACAATCTACCGCATACCAAGAAGAAAATTACACTTAAAAAAAAACTTCACAACTTCTCCAACAGAACATAACACGTACCTTTTAGTATTTCTTAAGTACTAGCAATAGAAAAGATGCTTCCTATAATAAAAACACTTACAAGTACGTACAAAGTTAGCGCCAGTGTCAGTGTTGCAGTGGAACTACTAAAACGTGACTTGTAAAAGTAAGGCTGTGTGCAAATGGAGAATAGAATGTTTGATAGGTATGACATATACTAGCATTTTTTTTAATTGTTTTTTACTGGTTTTGAAATCATCAAGTGACTTCTCTCGCTCTGGGTGGAGCGGAAGGAAGTGTCAGATTCTTACTAACTAAAACGCACCAGGGCCGCGGTGACTCTTTCGAACAAATTCCACAACCGTAGCAGGCACTGACCCTATGGGGCCTCGTCTTCGTTGCTGACAGCTGTTTGAGGCGCGCGCGGAACACGACGCGCCGCCGACCCGGGCCTGGTTGCTATCGGACGGCGAGCCACCCACAGCTCGCCGTCCGCAGGCCCGCACCTACAGTGGCCGGGAATCGCCCTGCGTTTCGACCCCTGTTCCCCTGTTGCCCTGTGTTCGTCATTTCAAGCGAAGGACGTCCACTGCTGGAGGTAGAGTTCCTGTGCTTATCAATATTCAGTAAATTCCCGCGACCCTCGCCAGGACATCGGTGTATCTTGTGACAGGTCTTTCAACGCTTCACCTTCCGGTATACCAATATGAAAGAGTTGAACAAACTATTGGCATCTTCAAAGTTGCTAAATATTCTGCAAGACCTATGTGATACGAAATATGTAAAACTATTCTGTTCACTGACGACAGAATGGTTATATTTCGAGTAAATTTATAAAGCCATCAAGATTGACTTTATTAAAAAGTTTTTCGAAAAAGAAGTTTTTATAAAAGTCTGTCTCTGTGTTATAAAAGTGTGTCTTAGAACTTTTTATAAAAGTCAATCTTGATGACCTTATATTTTAGGAAAATCGAAGTAACCGAAGCAGTTTTACAGCAAGCCATTCAAATGCTACACAGAATAGCCCCAACATCTATATCCAAGGTGGTTTCCATAATAAAAGCGTCTACGTAAAACCTTATCGGCCGCAGCGACAAATTCGGTGTCGTAGACATTCGTAGCGTCGTAGCACCGTAGCCTCGTAGCGGTGCTACGAAACGTGACTGGTATACAGCCGATCTTCGATGAGATCACAGTGCAGCTCTGTGACAAACGAAACTACGGATTTTAGGAAGATGCCTTATTTCGGACGAGATTTGAACTGAAGGATAAAACTTTTGTCTGTACGGGGATATGGAGATGCTTGAGCGGGCAAAATTGTGTCTATTGTTATGGAAGTCATCCGTTACGCTTTCTTTTAGAGAAGATAGTTTTCATTGAAATTTAAAGATATCATTATTTAGCTGGTGTAGTTTGAATGTATTATAGACAGAACTGTGCCTAACCCTTTGGAAAACAGGCAAGATTTTTTTTGACAGTAGTAATTAAGTTACGCAATAGAGACGATACATTTTAAATTTGTAAATGAAAATAATATATCTAGTTTTAATTTCCGCGAATATTAGTGGGTTGCAGGTATGCACCTCCCTCCCGCCCGCTATATTATGCACATGCAAGATTACAAGGGGACGCGCTGACTCGCCGATCGCTGAGTCGCAACTCAGCGGTCGGGGAGTCAGCGCGTTCCCTGAGGGTGCCTCGTGGAGAGGCGAAACACGTGTCGGTAATGGTGTTGGGTTTTGCTTTGCCTTCCTGCATGTGCATAAAATCCTTGCATTTGCCTTGTAATCTTGCATGTGCATAATATAGCGGGCGGGAGGGAGGTGCATACCTGCAACCCACTAATATTCGCGGAAATTAAAACTAGATATATTATTTTCATTTACAAATTTAAAATGGATTTCCGCAAAGTAAAGCCTGACTCAATCAATTTTACGATACATTTTTTTACCATTTTTACCATAACACAAAACAGAAAATATCCAGCTTAAACAAAAGTGTTAGACATTAAAAAATAATATTTCATGCCTTCCGTAACTTTTATTAATAAAATTCAATCAATATTTATTTCTAAATGATGAAATGAAAGAAAGAAAACTCGTTTATTCCGCCATAGATAACGCACAAAAAAAAAACAACTTAAACGGAAATAACGTTTCAATTAAAGCTAAAAACAATGTCAGGACCGGGCACAACTACCACGAGTCTCTGGTCACACCACAGACAAAACAGAACACATTTAAACTTCTGTCTATGGCGTGACATCCGGCCTCGCATCCGGCACCGACATTGACAGACAGTGACAACAGACACACACAAATAATGAAATTAAAGCAGACTGTTTACGTAGGTACTGTCCACCTAAATATATATATATATATATACATCAGTGGCATGCAGTGGTTCGAGTTAGGGTAGGCCAGAGAAAATGTCCAAATAAATTTTAAAAAATAACCACATTATTCAGGGTTGATTTTTAATGAAATGATTTTTTTTTTAAATAGCTTTTTTTTTAAAAAAAAAAACACCACATTTCAATCCTGAATAATGTGGTGTGTTTTTTTTGGACATTTTCTCTGGCCAACCCTAACTCGAACCACTGCACGCCACTGATATACATAAATCTAGTTTGTGCGTTACATGTTTAAAACTCAACTAAGCTAACCAACTAAAATACCTTTAAATTATTAATCCCTTTTTTATGGATGGGAAATCATCAAAAGACATGATACTCTAGGTGAAGTGGAATGGTGTTTTAGACACTTACTGACTAAAAAAATTCCATTTTCCTCCCTTTGATTTACAGGGCCGCGGTGACTCTTTCAAACAAATTCCCCAACGCTAGCAAAATTATTTATCCTCACCATTGCAGATTTTCACTTTGTTTAAAAAGACGTCGCTGCGTCGACTAGAAGTCTTGAACGTGACCGGTATGCATCCGATCTTACATGTACAGCTCTTTGTGAGAATCGAGACTTACGACTTGAAGACGAAGAAGAATTGCTTTGTTTTCAACTTAGAAACTGTTACAAAGAAAAAGCTAGAAAAATACATTTAAGTTACGCGCCTCGCATATATCAAAGTTATGTTTTAACTCAGAGTTAGTTACCAGCACGAAGTTATCTACACATAATGACCTTTTTTTTCTGGGTGGGAAATCATCAAATGACTTCTCCCGTTCCGGGCGGAGCGTAAGGAAGTGTCAGACTCTTACTGAGTAAAACCCACCCATGATCTTTCTAGCGCCCTTTGCGTTCTAGGGACTCTTTCAAATGAATTCTGCAACCCTAGCAGGCAAATAATGACCTTGAGTTAAAAGTAAGTCAGCGCTCAAAAAATAACTCTGGTTTGTGCAAGTAGTCCTTAATTATATCATAATAATTATTTTATAATAAGTTTTCAGTGTCTTTTTTATTAAGTACCAGATATAAGTAGACTCATAATCAGCCTTTTAACATTCCCACTGCTGGGACACAGGCCTCCTCTCTAGGAGAGGGAATGGGCCGTAATCCACCACGCGGGCCCAGTGCGGGTTGGTGAATGTCACATCTCTTCGAATTTTTGGTTCTAGGACATGCCGGTTTCCTCACGATGTTTTCCTTCATCGTTTTGAGAGCAGTGGTGATGAAAGAAATCACACAAAGTAATGCGCCTGGCTGGGTTTGAACCCGCGACCTACAATTCGTAAGTCGGGGCCGCTACCACTCGGCCACCACTGCTCTCTTAAGAAGTCTAAGTCTAAGTAGACTCGCTTTTTATAAAAAAAAATGAATATTTTAGGAGTACAGTCGGTGATAGCAATTAACTGACCCCCCTAAAAATTACTCGATTTTACACCCTATGCTCATAACATTAAACGTTATTTATTCAATATGGTATGAGTTTATCAGACTAACACTACTCGATGAACAGAAACAATAAATAATTTTGATACGCAAACTTGAGCTTTAAGAGGTTGGTATTAGGTCATTTATTTATAACTTTTTACCTTTTTTAATAAGTGGGTAGTTAGACGTCAATATGCGTATTCAACAAAAACTGCTATAAATATGACATAAGGACTATGGGGTAGAAGAATAAATTGAACAAGATATTCTATGCACAAATAGCAGTGAATACGCACGAACATTTTTACCTTGCCTTACTAAATTGGCTTTTTTCCTTTTTATTAATTGTTATCAGTTTTGATAGTTTAATCGTCATGTCTCAGTTGAGTGATTATTTAAAATACAAAATAATCTATTTGCATGAGGAGAATGTTGGTATTAAAGCGATTGCTAGGAAACTTAATATAGCGGTAAGTGTATTCTTTTTATGCTTCATTTATAATTATACTTTTTCCTTAATTCGATAGTCTGCTTAAAAGCCGGTGAATGTAGAATAATAGACAATTAACTGTGTTTCATTATGAGTCTAATTTGAGATCATTTATAGGTCTAATTTGATTTATATAATCTAATTTGATAAACGTATTTTTTCAAACTTAATCGATAAATTATGTTTACCTATTCGTTACTAAAATTATGCTTATTGTGTTGTTTCAGAGAAATACAGTCAGATTGTCGCTAAGACGTTTTGAAGAGGCAGGGAATATTCAAAAAGATCGTCCTGGACCAAAACCTACTATGTTACATACTCCAGTGTCAGAACGTCATCAAGCAATTGTTAGAAGGCATACTGAACACCCATTTTTGCCTACTCATTCAACTGCAAGTGGAAGTGATCGTTGTTGGAATATGGTGCGCGGTATGCGGGACCGCTTGCAACAAGCAATAGAAAAAATGGTGCTCCACTTCGCTATTAAAAGCATGAATAACTTGAGTAACCAGTGTTGGTCACAAACAATACTAACGTATGTCAGTGTGTGTGTTAAATTAACTATTGTTATAATTTGTAACGAAGTATTTCGAATATCTAGTTTTTTGTCAAAACCTTATTTTATAACTAAAATATCTATTCATAAAACAAATTGATATATAGTAGACCAGGTAGAACTTCAACGTATAATGCCGTTTTATTTAGTTCAATGATATTTAATGTAGTGATGTTATTGTTATGAAATAGAAATACATACCTATATTTCTAAATATTATAACATGCTGATTCACTACATTAAACTCACAATCAGTGCAGTTAACAACGTTATTAGTAAGCAGGTAAATATTATCATCTTCGTGTCGTCATCAATATCATTTATGTTATTCTTATAATATTTTTTTTTATAAAATAAAATCGTTTTTACCACCATTTTGGTTTTTTATTTCTGTTCGTTTTTTTTTTTTGTTGTTGCTAAAGTTATAATTTATTATTTATAACTTAAAATAAATATACAAAACAGAAACAAACGCGTCGATTACGCTGGTTACGAACTCGCAACCACGAATTGTCAGCTCACTACAGTCACCATTAGACCACTCGAAACATATTCAACGTGATCGAAATTACGTATTATATTAGAAGTTAAAATAATATTCAAGAACATACCTACCTTAACACTGCGTATTAAAGATCAAATTCGAATAACTATTTTATTGATCGTAGACGTTGAACCAGTTCCAACGTTGTTCTAGTTCGATCGTTCGTAACAAGCAAAAGGTTCAAATTCGTTTAATTTTTAGGGGGTCAGTTAATTGCTATCACCGACTGTACATTGACATGGCGGAATATACATATATATTTATTGAAAAAATATTTTTTTTTATTCGAAAGGGGCTTTCGAAAGGGGATTCCGAAATGGTCCCATTAAATTTTATATAGATCTGATGATTTAATTTCAGAAGTCGGTGTTCAAAAAACGAAAAAGGAATCAAAAACACCGAGAACCGAGAATTAAAGTTATTTTGTACTTTTTGGTTTTTTTGTTTAGAAGTCGGTTGTATTTTTAGTATGTAGTAAAATACCCAATTTCGAAGTTATCCCCTCTCCCGTTAACAATGGACAGTCATAGTCAACTCACGTTCGAAAACAATGAAAATTTTCCACTGTGGTTCTTTGAAATCAAACAAAGGAGCAATCCAAAGTCAATGGTCACGTTTGACCCGGTCACCAAGTTTCCTGCTTGCATGACGAGGTATTGAAGATTTTAGGAATGTTTACCAGTGAATTACTGTTTTTGGTGGTAAATGCGAATGTTATTTTTATGATTCAGATTGATTCACAATGAGATTATATTGCGATTTTTTGGGGTGAAAGTTGTCATTTCAAGTCAATTTACAAGTCACAAATTTTACAAAGGGAGAGGAAAAATTTACTTTTCCGTATACTTTGTCGAGCTGCCAAAATTTACACAAAACCAACAGGTGAGCCTGAATCTATATATTATTTTATAAAATCGAAATACCACTCACTGATTAATTACAAACTTAAACTTTAATAGGGTCCTAGGGTGTAATCATCCGCTAGGGGGTAAAACGGAGATGGAAATTGTTTGTACTAAATCTGCGGAAACGAAATCCTGTGCGAAGTGCTAGTTATCCTTAGAAAGGTTAGAAGTCACACAAATGGGGCATAAACTTATCTAGATTTATTAAGAAAACACTTTTCTCCGTGACTGCACTCTCCTGCTCTGCCCGATAGGAACTGGCATAAAAAACAATCAATTTAATGGCTTCATAATTATTATACATGAGTATAAATAATAATAAAGAGGCAGCTTGACGACAGACATGACGACGAGTTTGTGAATGAGTTTGCGAGAGAAAAGTTCTTAGAAGCATTTGGACCTGCCCCCCTAGCCAAGTTACAAACGTTTCGTGTCGAATTCTATTCTCCAATCGGTAACGCCGGTTTTAGCAACTGTAGAATACGATAAGTTGGTAGCCATGTTGTCGCGCCTGAGTCGGCCGCTCGTTCTACAATGTATTTAGAAAAACATTCGTTTTCGACTAGCGTTAACGATTGTAGATTATCAACTTGGCTAGGGGGGCTGAAGTGACAAAATAATTGATAAAAGTGAAAACAGTACGAGTACCAATAACCTCTACAATTCTAATTTTTTACCAAAAGACATCCTTCGACACGAAATATAGACGGTATTGGTAATCCGATGTGCATTGTGTGGAGCCATTCAAATAGCTGATATGATAACTAAATCAAGTGAGTACCCAATTCTTTGACTATGGTAAGTTATAGAATAAAACTTTTGTTTTACTTTATATGAGCTTTACTTTTATGTGTTGAGTGATAGAGTTATATTGGCTGCAAAAACGTTGATTTCAACGAAATGAATTTTCAGATTCAAAATAAGATAGCTGGCAAATCAATGACATACAAATCGATTGATTCCGTTACTAACCAAGATGATGTTGTCAACTATTGGACGGAGTTCTCAAATTATCTTAATCTGCAACTAAAAATCTGATCGGCAATCATTATGTTGCGGAATATAAACCAGCTACTTCTTTGTAATGGCGCCCGACTTGCGGTGATGTAATTAATGAACAACGTTTTTGAAGCTACAATTTTGAAAGGGAAGTACAAAGGCGAAGACGTTTTGATTCGATGGATTCCTTTGATTCCAAACGGCATGCCATTCGACTTTAAACGGATACAATTTCCAACCCAGTCAATAAATTATTGTAATTTCGATAATCATTTTAGCGACTGCGCTTGATAAATCTCTAGCGCTGTCGCTGTTTGTGGCATTAATCTTGAAATGTTTTTCATATGGCCATTCATGTGTCACAATACTCATAGTTAAGACAGGACATTGACAACTCCTGTCGGATCGGCCGCTAGTAATAATAATAACTGGTGTAGATGCTTGTATAATAGAGGACAAATGTATAAGACGACGGCCAACACCTATACCATAAAGTCAGTAGCAAAGTAAGTTGGTACCTAGCTTTAAATTTGCCCCAAGTATTTATGAGTGGGATACAAATATATATAACATAATATATGGGAAGTGATCATTATTTATATTCATCAACAGCCTGTTGCAGTCCACTGCTGGACATAGGCCTCTCCAATTGCACGCCACTTAGATCTATTTTCGGCTTCTCGCATCCAGTTTCTGCCAGCCGTCCTGCGCAAATCGTCACTCCACCCGTGCGTGTACCTCATACAAATTCAAATACATTACATCATGCAAAGTGGATCACCCATCCATCAAAAACACTAACAAAATAATATCACAATCTAAAAGGCCTGCTTTTCCAAGAGCCGTATTTCCAGTACCTACTCTCTAATTAAAATGTACCCTCAGAAAAGATGGTGATAAAACGCAAATGTTACCGCGTCAATCCTTAGCATAGACAACGGAATCACAGCCCCGACAGGGCGTCTACAGAAGACAAAAAATTGCTTGTAGTGGCATCTGTAAACACACATGACCGACAAAAATATCTGAATTCATACAAATCCTACATCGTGCATTAAAGTTCTCCAACGCAATTTCAAAATGTACAAACGCCTGCCAGCAACCAGCGGGCAGTTACTCACCAGGTGCATAACCAGTCTAATTGAGGGATCCCTTTTCAAATGAGTTTTTAAATGAACGGACCTGTGGTACCAATTTACTTAGAGCGACTGCCTATGAGCTACTATGACGTGCCAATGGAAAAGGCTATGTATCTTGAATAGTTTTGTCTCCATTTCCCACTAACACCATACAAACTATGATGGTTTTTAAGGACGGAGGGGAGGAGTTTCACAAAATTTCCGAAGCATGTAGTTGTCTAGATATGTAATGCTCGCCAAACCACAGTTTAGTTAACATTGCTTAATTGAGATCAACGTCCCGTTCGTCTGTTGTTACAAATCTTTGATGATGCGTTATTTATATTCAAGGCGCTGGAAATGTGTTGAGCGCACAATTTCTGGTATCTTCATCGTCAAGCCCGCCATACTTTCCCAATCACTGCAACTTTTCAAGATCCAAGATCAGAGGACCACGTTAAATCAATAAAACTCGGAGAAAACATTCAACATTGATCCACACTATCACCATGGCCGGGGATATCGACAAACCGAAATCCGTCATCATCTCAAAAAAATATAGATGCCGTACATTTTATATGAATCCGTGTCTGGGACGTGACACAGACATTTTTGAACGAGTTTATCAGGACCAAGATCCGACCACATACGGGGCACTGCCCAGTTATATGCGGATAAACCTTTAACTTTCTTAGATCATAGAACAGCAGCAGTTTTTTTTTTTCGCAGTCAGTTTCTTCATCTTTAAAAAAAAAAGTCCATAGATAAGGCAAGGTTGTTAGTAAGTTTTGCTTATAACTAATGTTAGTCATAAAAAGCAACAGAAGAAGAAAATACACATTATCTACCTCTGCACATAAGGCTCATCGGTCTCGCAACACATAGAGTTCAGTAAACCTACTGAGCAGAACAGCGGTTCTCTCGCCAATCATTCTGAGGACGCTATTCGGGCTCCCCTGTACTCGTCGCACCACCGACACAACTTTTTTACTCATAATTGTGTCGCCAGGAACGATTAGTTTGTATGGAAAGTGTGGACAGTGCCACCCCTAGCAGCTGAGCAGACTCCGAGGTCTGTGATCCTAAGGCTGATTTATGAAAGGTTTTCATTTGCACGAATGTAACAAATTAGTTTATTGCAATTTGTATTTCGGATACGGAATTGTATATTTTGTTTAAATGTACGGGGATTTATGAGTTGCGAGGCTGTAATTGGGACGAAAAGTTGCTCATTAGGTTCTAGTCGTTAGTTTGTCCAGGGATGATTTATTTTCTCCAACATCAAATACATTTTAGACGTAGACAAATTAGTCCGACTTTGTATGGAAAAAAGATTAAATACGTAGTTATTTTTTGGTGATGATAAAATCAATCTTTAGGTACGTTTGAGAAAACACAGAATCATTAGAGAAACAAAGCCAAATCGTCAGCTAAATGTACTAACTATTTTTTTTTTTGTGTTTGACGACCGTGGTTTTCAATACCTTCATCGATATGTTCAACGCATTAACGTATCCCTAAATTACTAACAACTTCAACTGGAATTTGTCAGCTAATTGTTTATAATTAATTAACTGTTGTTTTTTTTTCTAAACAACACATAATATCATCTATATTTTTTGTAACTTATATGGTGTATACATATAATAAGGAGTATTCTATTCTATAACGCTAGTATTCTCTAAGGGATTAAAAAGTTTGTAGTTTAAGTTAACACTATAAAGAAGGAAATGATTTTTATCTTTTCTTTTTACGTGTATGTATCGGCTAATCTCTGGAGTTACTGATTCGCTCATAAAAATTCTTAACCTGAAGGTGTGTCCAAACACAACGAACAAAGTGCGCGGCAGCTAAGCGCGGCATTCGCGGGACACACATTTGCCGCGCGACTAGTTTAGACCTGCGCGGCAGTGCTGCGCGGCATATCCGAGACACGCCGCGCTCTTCAATTCGTATTTAAACCACAATGAAAGCGGCCGTGTGCGTTATAGCTTTGCTTATTATTCGTAAATTACGTAGAATAAGGAATAGAAGAATGTGTATTAAAAAAAAGCAGTGTTGGATGCGACCAGATGCGACCACTCTATCAACAGAGGATAAAGAATCTGGAAGTGATCTATTACGAAATCAACTACCGAACGCCACAGTTTTTAAGAAGAAAATATTAAGGCACTGTGACTAAGTCCCGTATCTACCTCTTTTCGATACATCAATTATTCTATCTATCTATATATATTAAGACTAGCTGACCCACGCAACTTCGTCTGCGTCACATAAGGGAGAAAAAGAAACCGTTTTTGTAACATTTTTTATTGATGCTCCGCTCCTATATATCGTAGCGTGATGTTATATAGCCTATCACATTCATCAACATCATCAATTCACACTTCATCGACAAAAGAGCTATCCAACACTAAAATAATTTTAAAACTCAACCGGGCAATCCAGGGGAAGTCGGCGCGTGAGCGCCTTCGCCTTTTTATAGATGCAGCGGATGGCCGTTTCGCGCGTTAAATAAAAATCAACCGTATAGCCATACTGGCGCGTTGAGATTAGGAAGTTTTATTTCATCTATATCTTGTGTATTTATAAACCGATTTCTACATTATTTTATTAAAGACGTTATTGTGGCTAATTTATAAAATATTGGTGACGCCCACTTGGCAACGGGCCGTGCAGCAGAAATCGTAATATTTTAATTTCGCCATTAACTTCAAAACCAAACGTCCAATTTTAATCATCCAAAGACCAAATATTATCTACATAAACTGTACTTAGTGATGGAAATAATTTATTTTGATAAGGATTAATAGCATGAGTAAAATAAATGAGTTTAAATGTAGTCCAAAAAAAAATCAAGATAAAAAATAAAAAAAAAATGGTTGTTGTGCCTCACTCGACATATATAGGTAGAGTGTGTCGCGGCCTTTTTTGTAGATATTAAAAGATCTTTTATGATTCTATCTTTTATAGTTTAGGCAGCGTACGCAAAATAAGTAACTTTTCTGGTTGATTTTTTACACCTTGTGTCCGAAAAACCCAAATATATTACGAAACCCTATTTATTTGCCTATGTTACTCGTGGATAATGTAGCTTTCGATTGGTGAAAGATTTTTTTAAATCGGTTCAGTAGTTTTTGAGCTTATTCATTACAAACAAACAAAGTTTTCCTCTTTATAATATTAGTGTAGATAAAATACGACCGTCCACACACAACCACCGGCGAACGAACACTTACCTACTACACCGTTCGCGGCGTTCGCCGCTCGCGGCAGGAAGCTCGCGGCTGCCACGCGCGGCAGTCGTCCAATCATAGCGCGGCAAGCCGCACGCGGCAGCCGCGCTCGAATGCCGCGTTGTATTTGGACACACCTAGGAAGCAAAAGTATCAATGAGTTCCATAGAATACATTTATCCAAGGCGAGCGAAGCTGAAGAGTAGGTTATTTCGTCATATTGTAACCAATTTCAGCAGTGTCATGTTCTAAAGCGATTCTAGATAGATCTCAGATAGTGTTCAAGGTCTTTTCACTTTCTAGGTCAGCTGAGAAATGCTATCAAAATGTACATCACATTCGATCTGCTTTTTATGCTAACAGTTAGAAATCCCCTTAGGAAACAGACTGAAATATCGACGTTCTGTGTAATTCGAACGTGTTTCAAAGAAACACGGCCTTAATTCTAAATCTCGTGGGAATTTATGGAAAGATGATTTTATAATTCTAATCCCTTAATCAACTTTAAAAACAATGAACTATGATATCTTAACCGTTCACCAAACTTGTGACATTTTCTTTATGACCGTATTACTGCTCAATGTGTAAATGTAGATCAATTTTGTTACATTTATGTTTGTCTATTTTCACGAATAGTAAGAAAAACCTAAGTACTCAATATTTATCTATGGCACTCTCAATAATAGGGTGCTTTTTTAGGAGCAGAAGGGAGTATTAGACTTTTACTGATAAAAACCCATCCGTGTTCGACCTAATGCACTTAGCGTTCCAGGGCTTTTTTTTCTGGATGGGAAATCATCAAATGACATCTCCTGCTCTGGGCAGAGTGGAAGGGAGTTTCAGACTCTTACTGATTAAAACCTACCCGTGATCCTTATTGTGCCCTTTGCGTTCCAGGGCCGCGGTTACTCTTTCGAACAAATTCCGCAACCCTAGCAGGCACTGATCCTATGGGGCCCCCGCCTACGTCGCTGACGGTTCTTTGAGGCGCGCGTGGAACACGACGCGCCGTCGACTCGGGCCTGGTTGCTATCGGACAGCGAGCCATTCAGGTGGCCTGGAATCGCCCTGCGTTTCCCTACGCCCGGGACGTCTTCTTCTGTGGCGGCGGCTGGGGCGTGAGGCTTCCCTCTCTCGCACGCGTTCCGCCTCCTCCTTCACTAGCATTACTGCTTCGCAGAAGGAGGCGACCGCTTTCAAATCTAGGGCTGCGGTGACTTTTTCCAACAGAGTGACCATACGGAGTCTGATTGAAAATACTGAAGATAACACGAACTACTAAGAAATGTGATAATTTCATCGCTATACACACTGAACACATTATGAACGAGTACCGAGGACAACGGAAGCTCTGGCGCTAATTTACAGCTCTTATCACGGGAAAATAGGCCTTATCATTTCAGGGTTAAAGATGAAAACAGTGTATCATATTAAGGCAAAAGTAAATTTAGCCAAGTGTACAAAACATCTGCTACGTTCCTTATAAATCCCGTTTTCTGTATTGGAGTAAGATGTAGGATTAAATGCCTCGAACGGATGTACGCAAAGAAAATGTTATGTCTATTATATTTTACAAGTTGTCAGTTGGTAAGTACTTATATGAATGTATTTATTTTCAGATCTTAGAGATCCGAGGACAAACTGCTTACAAACGAGTAAATGTATTCAAAGACGAACAGTCTTGCCAGATTGGCTGAACGGATCTGGATGGGTACAGGAATATATTTTAGTCTGGAATAGAACATAATATGCAACTTTTTATCATGGAGTATGTGCCCTTGGCATAATTTCCTATTTCAGACTATGTATACATCATGTGTCATAGATATGTGTATACATCACTCAATGACAACATCCTGGAGGACATTTTTATTTGTTTTCAGGGGGATACTTTCAAAAGGCGCCTGGACTTTTAGGGAAAAGGTAAGAAAGTGAGGGATTTTTACCTCACTAACAACCACCCCGGTGATCACCATCAGCACGTAGAAGGGGGCCCGTTACCTTTTAAATGACCATTCCGGAGGGTTCCTCTGCGCCTGTTAGAGCACATCCTGAAAGAGCTAAGTGAACAAACTGAGTGAAGTGAGCAAAGCAAACAAAGCAGACATTTCACTTTATTTTTTAACCGACTTCTAAAAAAGGAGGTTCTCAATTCGGATGTTTGTATGTTTTTTTTTTATTTTTTTTTTATGTTTGTTCGCGCATAACTCCATCGCTTGTCAACCGATTTGAAAAATTCTTTTTTTGTTGGAAAGGGTATACTTCCCAAATAGTCCCATGAAAATTTTATCGAAATCAACCAAGCGGTTTTTGAAAAATCAACAAAAATCTAAAAAAAATAATTCTACATTGCCTACATTGACGACCTCTTAGTTTACTCTGCAAAGGAGCAGTACGTTTTTTTTTACACCAATGTGATTGATTCGTTTAGGTGGGGGAGGGGAGTGGGTGTAGGCACCACTAAAAAGTGAAAAATAAAAAAAAAAACTTTTTACAAAAAATAAAACCGACTTCTAAACAAAAAAACCAAAAAAGTATAAAATAACTTTAATTTCGGAAGTCGGTGTGTTCAACAACAAAAAAGCAACCAAAAACACCGAGTTCCGAAATTAAAGTTATTTTATACTTTTTGGTTTTTTTGTTTAGAAGTCGGTTTTATTTTTTGTAAAAAGTTTTTTTTTCTGGATGATCATTAAATGACTTTTTTCGCTCCGGTTTGAGCGGCAGGGAGTGCCAGACTCTTACTCAATAAAACCCACCCATGTTCCTTCTAGCGCCTTTTGCGTTCCAGGGCCGCGGTGACTCTTTTGAACAAATTGCGCAACCCTAAAATGCAACGCGCTATCGACATACTTACACGGTGAAGTTTATTTCTTCTAAACAGATCCACACATTGCATTAATATTAAATATAAATATAAAACACAAAGATGAATACGAAAGCGACTCATTCATGAAAGCTCTACACACTAATTAGCAGATTCAGTACCTACTCAAATTCCCTATAGAGAATTTGAAATTGGTAATGGGGTAGTTGACTAAAAAAATCTAATTAGTCCGTCGGATAGATTTCCAAAAACTATTGGACACGTATTTTTTCTTTTTTTACGTAAACAAAAAATGAAGACGATACAGTGCGTTGAAAACTCGTGTGACGTCACTATTCGCTACAATTTTTAACGAGCCGTGACGTCACAAGCCCCCACTCCTGATCTTTGATGCTTTGTATCTTCGTCAGTTTTTATAGATTTGATAAAGCAAAAAATACGTGTCCAATATTTTTCTATAATCTAACTGACGGACTAAACATAATCATATATTTTTAACCGACTTTTAAAAAAGGAGGAGGTTCTCAATTCAGATGTTTGTATTTTTTTATGAGAAGGAGTGTACAACATGTAATATCGTAAAAGCAATGTGTTATTGTACCCATAATTAGAAATTTTTACCAGCTGCAATATCAGCTGTTCAGTAATTTTTTGTCGAGTTATAGACCTACACAAAAATGTTCGCGATTTCACTATTGGTCTCATAGTAAAAGGTATTGCGTTTATTCTGTTACACATTGCGTTCTTCAGTTTATAAATTTAATATTTAAAACTGGTACTCTAAAAAAATTAACCGTCTCATTTTTATTTTGCGTAGTTGTAAGAAGTAAAAGATACTTAGTTGAAACTTTGCCGAGATAAAAGTAACAATATTGTATTCAGTCTTTCCTTTTCTCAGAAAGGTAATACTTAATTACTGATTCAGTTTTAATGCTCCAGCAACCTGTCTTACGGACAATTAATTACTGACGTTTCTTGGTACAGAAAAATAAATATGATTAGTCTTTGTACAAAGAATTTTAATCAGTGTATGTGTTCTTTTGATGAATATAAAATTAAATAGCATTCGAATTTTTGTTTTCTGGTAAATTATTATTTGTTGTCAAACATTTTGAACCGACTTCTAAAAAAGGAGGAGGTTCTCAATTCGGATGTTTGTATGTTTCTTTTTAATTTTTTTTAATGTTTGTTCGCGCATAACTCCGTCGCTTGCCAACCGATTTGAAAAATTCTTTTGTTGGATAGGGTATACTTCCCAAATAGTCTCATGAAAATTTTATCGAAATCGAACAAGCGGTTTTTGAAAAATCAACAAAAATGTAAAAAAAAAAAATATCTACATTGTCTACATTGACGACCTTTTAGTTTACTCTGCATTGGAGCAGTGCGTTTTTTTACACCAATGTAATTGGTTCGTTTAGGTGGGGGGAGGGGAGGGGGTGTAGGTACCACTAAAAAGTGAAAAATAAAAAGCCTTTTTACAAAAAAATACAACCGACTTTTCCACAAAAAATCAAAAAAGTACAAAATAACTTTAATTTCGGAAGTCGGTGTTCAAAAAACGAAAAAGGAACCACAAACACCGAGTTCCGAAATTAAAGTTATTTTGTACTTTTTTTTGATTTTTTGTGGAAAAGTCGGTTGTATTTTTTTGTAAAAAGTTTTTTTATTTACTCAGGAAACATCCCTATTGCTGACCAGTACCCAAACCAAGCTCTCACTGTATTATTTCATGAATGGGCTGCCTGTGTCAGGTACGCACATTATAGCTGAATTTACTGTCGTGGTCACATCATAGACAAAATAAAAACAAGTAATAAAAAACACGCCTGTCATGACAAAAAGTGAACTAAAACATGGCAGGCGTGTTTATCAATTTTTAAATTGTTTGTTTATAAATAAAAACAAAATCTTTTCGTTTTTATTTATGAACCATGGCTCCCAGTTTTTATTTTTTTAATGTTCACTAGCCTATATGACCCGGGATAACTCAACGCTTCTAGCGATACCACATACATTTTATGGCGGAATAAAAAAAACTCACACATATAATATATGTGTGAGTTTTTTTTATTCCGCCATAAAATGTATGTGGTATCGCTAGAAGCGTTGAAAAAAGGTGTGTTATGTTTTCAGGGTTCATGTATGTACATATTATGTACATACATGAACCCTGAAAACATAACACACCTTTTTTCTGCAGTCGTGTTAAAATGAACATCAGACTGTAACCGAATATCTATAGTAGACCTGTAAAATAAAGTTATTTTACAGGTCTTCTCTTCACTAGTTTTCCAGTAGTGTGCTAATTAAACTACCGCTCTTTCCATCATTCGATTATGTACGGATAGAGGCAGACTACGAATCGCCGGTTCTTTTTTTGTTCTTTTAATTTATCTACGGTTACAGATATTTTTTGTGGTATATTTTTTAATCCGTAACATGTATAATGTTGACGGTATAAGTAAGACCTGTTTTTTGGTAATAGTAGAACGAATAAATTAATAAATTATTACAAAAAACACGTAAATGTGTACCTATATGTTCTTAGCATAAAAGTGTATTTTCATTTTATTTGGAGAGTGTTTATATACTATACTAATATTACAAAGTGGATAGATTTTCTTGTTTGTTTGTTTGTACTGAATAAGCTACGAAAATTTTGTAACGAATTTAACCATTTTTTCACCAATGGAAAGCTACATTATCAATGAGAAACATCGGCTAATATTTTATCCCCGTATTCTCAAGGGAACGGGAAATATACGCAATTTCTTTAAAAATATTGTCGCATCGCTATTGCAGTTTTGCTTCGCATCCGTGAGAACCTTAAGTAATTATATTTAAGTAAATATCAACCAACAACCTTCATGATCGTTCTATTTAATAAACTAAATTAATTAATTCTAAACGTCTCACTAAGACTTTATCGTACTTCTCAACGTATGTATACTACGACTTTCCTCCACATTTCTGGAGAATTTCCAAAAACAGCTCACGAACTTTCACCTAATTCAGTAACCCGTTTTAATATCGCGTGATAGTCTGACGTTTAATGGCTATAATAAAACAAAGTTAGTTTTAATAAAGCCTATTATTTGCGTCGAAAGCAGTAAATACGACTAATAAAATTATGTTAATTGATTGCCTAATATTCAACAGAGCGTTGTAACTTATTGCTAGTTAAAGCCGACTCTATGACTTTTCTTTAGAAATTATGTTTTATGATGGTGGCGGTTGAAATAAACCGTGTTTACTTTATACATCAAGCATTTGACAGACTTTAGCAAACAAAGTTAGACTGAGGTAAAACCTATTAGTAGTCCTAGGAATTGCATAAGCATAATCAGCCTTTGAATGTTCCCACTGCTGGGACACAGGCCTCCTGTCTAGGAGAGGGAATGGGCCGTAATCCACCACGCGGGCCCAGTGCGTGTTGGTGAAAGTCACATGTCGTTGAATTTTTGGTTCTAGGACATGCCGGTTTCCTCTTTCTTCCTAGGAATTGGCTGAGGGGCTATCCTATCCCTTAACCTACTAGCTAGGCTATTCCTGAGGGCCACTGGGGGGTGATAGAGTCATCGGGAGTGACACGGGCGCATCACAATCTGCGAATTTGGGAGATGCTGGTTGTATTGGGCGGCCGCTGTAATGGTGGGATTACGGTGTTTGACAGTAATGTCGAAGAAATGTAATGAAATGTAATCCGACCAGAGCGCAAGAAGTCATTTGATGATTTTCCATTACTAAAAAAGAGCTGTGCCTTGGGGGACACCTGTTCAGATGGGAGTGATGAGTTACACCGTGGTTGTGATTTAAATAGCAGGTTTCACAGATTCTGACCATCTCATAATAGACATTTCACACGTCGTGTGTTGGATTTCGCTAGTAGTCTATAGGTACTTATTCTATGTTATCGTCTTATATCGTCGTTTGTGTTATGATTTACTCGGCTGGCGTAATGTTGTGCAAAAAATCCGGTAGATGGCGTAAGTCATCATGTTATAATTTTCTTAGTACGGTTTCGTCGTATTATGCATTGAGCGGCTGATGAATCTTAGAATTATAACTGAGGTACAACAACTTAACATGCTTTCCGAGACAATAATGAATCTTGGTATGTTAATATGGCCACCAATCCACCTCGGCTTTACTTAACTTTGAAAACCAACCCAAGCGACTGTCGAGTGTTGCAGAATGTAAATAATGACAGTTATATAAGAAGGCATGAGAAAAATAAGCTAAATAACCATTAAACGATAAAATCCATTACAATTGATTCCAAAAATAAAAAAATCAAATTGAAATGTTCAAAATGATAACTTTATTGACTTTCAGTTCCATCTGTTCAGTCAATCAATTCTGATTGATTGAACTGATTCAGATTTAAATGGAAAAATTAAATTCAAAATGTTGAGGAGTGTGACAATATTATACGAAATTAAACCTTATATTCAGTCTGGGGATGGTTCCGAAGTCAATGCCGCCTGTAAGTCCTGGAGAACTTAGATCCCGAGCTGAACTGTATTAAACACGGGATTGCGGCATTGCTCAAAGGGAGTTACCGCGGCCCTGGAATGCAAAGGACTTTTGAAGGAACACGTCTGAGTTTTAGTCAGTAAGAGTCTGTCACTTCCTCTCGCACTACCCAGAGCAGAAGAAGTCATTTGAGGATGCTATACAGTTGCTAGTAAAATTGAGGACACGGTATCATCCAAGTTATAATTCTTGTCATGACTGCCATAGAATTATCATCATCCTCATATCAGCCGAAAGACATGAGCCGACTGCTCCTGCCTCCCCTAAGTGTTGCCACACCAACCGATCCTGTTCGTCTAGCATCCATCGGCTACTCGCGTTCCTCACCAGGTCTTCTATCCACCTTTTGGGGGGCCATTAGATTAGGTGTGAGATTTTTTACGAAGTAACAAGGAACTTTAGATAGAAAGCTGTATTTTTATTTAAAAAAAAAACATAAATTAGGCTACTACGACAACAAAAGTTGTAAAACAACCAATAATTGAATAACTTTTGATATATGTAGGTACATACGTAGCGCCATACATTTCTTATGAGCATAGCATGAGGTATTATAATATAATCAATATCATCATTATATTTATACTTACGAGTACATCAAAACTCCGCAAGGTAAAGCAACCAAAAATCGTGACGTCACATCTTGCTACACTTTTTATCCAAGAGTGATGTCACGAGCCACCACTTCTAATCATCATCTGCCTAGCCTTTTCCCAACTATATTGGGGTCGGCTCCCAGTCATGCCGGATTCAGCTGAATACCAGTATTTTACGTGAAGCGGCTGCCTACCAGACCTCCACAACCCATTAACTGGGGAACACGGTACTTCTTGGTAAGGCAGGTGTCAGATTTTCTGGCCTCTGACAATCCACAACGACTGCCAAAGATCTCTAAATGACAGGCGGGACCAACGGCTTAACTTGCTTTCCGAGGCATGGAGAAGTCTCGTTATGTTAAGATGGTCACCCATCCACAGACCAACCTCGGCAAGCGTTGCTTAACCTTGTTGATCGACCCGTGCGGCTGTTATAATTTAGCCACGAGCCACCACTTCTGATGACCTAACATATTTTTTATTGATTTAAAAAGAAAAAAAATACGAGACCAATATTTGTTATAATAAATAATCCAACTGCAATACCGAATCGAATAATGTTATTTCCACGAAACTTCCCTTTGTGATTCACACGAAAATTTTACTGAAAAGACCCGAGCAAACTAGTCCTCTTTAAATAAAAAATATCCCGGTGTAAACCTATCAATCAATTTGCCTATCCTTTCGAGCCAGCTTCCAATCAAACCGGAAACAACTGAATATTACATAGAACGAAGGCTCTAACCCCCACAAAACTGAAACTAGACTTTCTGGCTTCTCACTACCCGTAACGACTGTCAAAGATGTTCAAATGACAGCTAAGACCAATGGCTTAACGTGTTTTCTGAAGTACGGAGGAGTCTCGGTGTCTTAAGATGGTCGCCCATCCACAGACTAACCTCGGCAAGTACAGTTTAACCTCTGAGTTCGATCCGTGTGGCTGTTATTATGTAGCTTATATATAGTAATCTGTAGCTTATAGTAGTAATGTAGATAATCTTATATATAAAATTCTCGTGTCACGGTGTTTGTGGTTGAACTCCTCCGAAACGGCTCGACCAATTTTCGTAAATTTTAGCGTGCATGTCGGCTAGGTCGTAGAATGGAACAACATCTATTTTTCATCCCCCCAAATGTTAAGGATGGTCCACCCCTAAATAAAAAGTGTAATAAAAAAAATAAAGAAACTAATTAATAACTCGGTCTAAAATCCGTACCATAAACTCGGGGGAACATGACGTAAAAAAAGCTTCGATGCCCGGGTAGAAGTTTTGCCGGGGTGTCAGTGCAAAAACAATAAAACAACAATATGGGTCAAACTCATATAACTGTGAGCTAACTTCATTAATTAAGACTTCAATCCTGAAGGCTTCGCGGGTGCACTGGGTAATAATGGATCCTATAGTACTTATAGTAAGTAGCCTTTACGATAAAGAGTGTGTGGATTAGTGTGACGTATGCGCTAGCTAACAATTAGTGCCAAATAATTATATTTTAACCGTCTTTATGTTAAACGCTGTCGTTTTTTTTATGCATACGTTGAATTGGAGTTCATGACTTTTAATTTGATTCTATTATTTTATTGCCGCAGAAATAAAAAAAAAAGAGTTGCAGTAATTTTTTCAAGTTTTAAACAAAATCAGTGAAAAATGTTCGACGTCTCTATTTATAACATATTTATGAAATAATATAATACTCGTATATATAAGATATTTTGTAATAACACAATCTATGCATTACTAAATTGTATCGATGCCTAAAATAAGTGAAAATGGGCGTTAAATTATCATTATTAGAGTTGAACTTATTTTATTAAGAATACTAATGCTAATATTTTTTGTTGTTCTTAAAAAGAAAATTTTATACTTGTAACTAGTATTTACTAAAGTAACAGTTATGTAGGGACACAATGTAAGCGCGAAAGGCTGAACGCTAGATAAGTTAGATAAAAATGTAAGCGAACGAAACGAATGAACGGACGACCAGTTCCTGCGCACTGTGGCCGTATTACGAAGTGCCAATGCCATCATGATTCGTGTGAGGGAAAGAGATAGTGCTATTCGTCTTGTGTAACTCCGTCTCTCTCTGACACAGAAATCATGATGGATTTAAAACGTCATAATAGGGCTGCTGCTGGTCCGAACGGAAGGTTGTCATTACGGGTTTCTTGTGAAATAAACGTGGACATTCTTAACCTATAATCAGACTTTGATTTTGTGACCCCGCAACCTTACACAACCAGACGAGGCAGTGCTCACTTGGGGGTACGCGAGCCGCATACTAGTGCACATCAAAGGCACACTAATACACGGCGCCACGGACCCCCAAAGTTACAAGTAAAACATTTTCTTTTTAAGTACTACTAGAATATAGACAGCAAAGTTCTTCACAAAAAGAAGCCTTAAATATTTTGTCATAGCAGCCATTCTCAATCAGTACATGATTGACGATGTGTCGACATATTCGATAATGTACCTGCTTGAGTAGTGATGTGAACACTACCGTGTTTGGTAACCGA
Organism: Hecatera dysodea; assembly: GCA_905332915.2. Taxonomy (NCBI): domain Eukaryota; kingdom Metazoa; phylum Arthropoda; class Insecta; order Lepidoptera; family Noctuidae; genus Hecatera; species Hecatera dysodea. The sequence continues at coordinate 5,474,529 of HG995289.1, read as the reverse complement.
TTGACATTTAAAGGGCATTGAACAATGGATCAATATGTTACGGTTTGAACGCTCTATCAGAATGTAATTTGTTAGGAATCGTATATTACTGGTTTATAAATTAGTTGTTCAAAGGCCTTATTTCGTTGTTTAACGAGTGAAGATATTTAATTTGTACGTAATTAAAGCAGATTATAATAAACCAGCAGCGCCCCGCGGTTTTACTCGCCTAGTTCCCGTTCCCGTGGAAATACGGAGATAAAATATAGCCTATGTTTCTCGCTGATAATGTAGCTTTCCACTGGTGAAAAACAGTTTTAATCGGTTCCGTAGTTTTCGAGCTTATTTGGTACAAACAAATCTTTCCTCTTTGTAATATTAGTATAGTATCGATTATATCCATGTTTTCTGTTAGGCATACCACGTCTCTAAGAAAAATATATTTTGCTATATTTTTTTGTTTGTACCAATAAGCTCTGAAACTACTAGACCGGTTTTTACCGTTTTTCACCAATGCAATGCTATAATGTCAGTGAGTAACATAGGCTATATTTTGTTCCCGTATTCCCACGTTAACGGAAACTAACCGGGTAAAACCACAGGGCGCTGCTAATATTAAATAAAGAGATCAAATTGTTTGTTTTTATGTAGGAGGTAACTTCATGAATCAAGAATTCTGCAGGCCTACAAAGGCATACACACGCAGCCCGATCGGGAAGACTGGAGTACTGTTTCCAATAACTGATATCTACAAAAAAAAACACCATTCTAGGTACATCATGATAAAAAAGAGTCTGAGAAATCACAAAAAGGGAAAGTCCAAAGAAAAATTAGGAAGAAATTAGAATACATACCACAAATCTTGAAAACTGCGCTTAATTTATGAGTGCTATATTTGCGGGGCAGCACAAACCACAAAGAAGACGGCAAACCATATTAAAACTCAAAATTTTGGCTTATAATTTCAACAATAATAACAATTCTTTACTATCAGGCAACTAAGGCCCATAAAAAGAATAAATAATATAATTTTACAAAATAATAAACTAATATATATTAAAAACGTAACAGCTCGGTAATCTAAATACGTTGAGACGGCGAAGTATTAAAATTATTTATTCATTCCATCACGGTTTTTTGTGTGACACTGTTTTCTTACATAAAATTCTATGTTATGTTTTCTTGTCATTCGAACTTGGAAAATTCGAAAAATATAACCGGCTAGTCTGAAAACTCAAAATAAGATAAAAAGCTATGGCAATAAATCTTGTTACAAAAAGCTAGACAGTTCACTGTGCCTTGTAATTAATCTTGTCTAAAAGAGTTGCGTTATTAGTTTTGGCAAACCATAAAACATATTCTATCTTTTTAAAATATGCATAGTTCTTGTTGAATAAGTTACTATAACGAAGGTATGAAAGGTAGTCGTAATGAACATCTTTAAAACAATGAATCAATTATCAAGATCCAGCTGCCTAACAAGAGCCTCCTAAAGTGTTGTTCGGGGTCTTGGCTATTAAGCCATTGGCTAACATGACTATGGGTACAATGATTGCTGAATCCACATCCCACATGTCGACAACCTCGCGAGGCAAGTCAAGATACTTAATTTGCGTATGTATCTCGGCTTTCACGAGGTTCTCGTCATGCGTAACGGTTATGTCTACAATATCAACACTGAACAAAAGAATGAGTACTCGTTGAAGAAAAATCTAAAGAATAAATACTTTACTGGAGTTATTCGCTGTTTCTTTGTATCGAACTTGAGCGAGCCCCACGTAAGTAACTACCGGGGCAAGATTGGAAAGACAGGCGAAGTTAGTTAACTTGAAGTTCCCGGTGGCAACAAAAGGTCCCGCAGTTTACACTGTAAGGGGTTCACGATTGCGCTTTTATTAAAAGTTAATTGAATTGTTTGCGACGTTGTTTTCTAACAAATAAGCGATGGCTAAATGTGATTGGCTGGTGTAGTGGGCTGTTTATTTTGGTATAACTTTTTTTTCAATTTTTTGTGTGAATAACAATTTTTGACAGCCATTTATGTATAAAAATTGACGCAGACTCGAAGCCCTATTCCCCATAACCTAATCCTCACATTTCTTTTTTTCAGAATTCCTATAATTACAGTTCACATAAAAAAATTTTCTAGGGTTTTTAAAACGATTTGTTAAAAATAAAACTTGTTCTCTTTGGTTCTACAGTGAAAACAAGTTGGTAGGTAATGGTAGGATACAACGCGGCCCCTGGCTGTGGGGAGACTACAACATGATTATTAATTTTAGGAATCATGTAATATTCATGATAATAATACCCCATGTAATATTCATATTTATTTTATTTGTGATACCAAATCACAAAAAAAAAACACTAGAACGCAGGATAATTGATGATTAAACGAACTTACCTGTAAGTGAAGTTCTATCATAATTATACGAAACGCCTCGTCCGAAGAGATTAGTAGTTACATGTAGTATCGCATAGAGTTCGCCACTTTAGCACTAGTTGAGAATATTCCTTTGCCTTTTTTTTTTTTTTTTTTTTTTTTTTATGTGGGTAGGTATTCATATTACTCGGTGCCCGCTATTACGCTGGTTCCTCATTTAGTTTAGAGTGAGATCCATAAATCATTGATGATGTATTTCCTAAGAGATTAGTAACGGGATGGATAGGGCGGGCGGGTGGTTACTAATCTCTTCGGACGAGGCGTTTCGTATAATTATGATAGAACTTCACTTACAGGTAAGTTCGTTTAATCATCAATTATACTTCACGCCTCGTCCTCAAGATTAGTAGTTACATGTAGAGTTTGAGAGTATGTGAGGGAAATATCATCAATGATACAACCTTTTAGAAAAATAAAAACGAATGTTTATTTTTTAACAAATTAAGTAGCCTCTTTGTTTTAATTTTACAAAATAAAAATTGTAATAATCGCTTGAACCCCGAAAAAAAATGAAATAAATTTATTTCGTCTTACATAACATGAATACAATTATTCTTATAATAATCATAACAGTTACAAAATAGTACCTAATGTAAATTATTTCTCCTATAAATAAAGAAATGTGTTTTTAGCCATTGATAATCGAATGAGCCAAAGATGTACAATCATTGTTCAAAATCGTTCTATTGTAGAACCTCGCAAACACAGTTGAGTTGCCGCTCCAGCCGGCTGTGTTGCGGATAGCATCGACGCTTACACCGAGTGAGTGCGCGCGCGACGTGCTGGCGTGCCTCGTGCTGTGCGCAGAGAACACGGACGTGTCGATCCCGCACTCACTCAGTGTCGTTTTTACCCAGCGACTGAGGGTTTGAGTACCGACTGCTTTGTGGGGCTTTTTTATACCTACGAACAGCAGGTCAGATTTCCTTAAGGGCGTCGATTTATTTGTATAGCAAAGCAATGTGGCAGCGGGACAAATTGCAGGTTTTTGATTAAAGAATGGAATGTAAAGCATTGGTTGTTTGGAACCTGCTTTAGAAGTTTTGATAATATCTGGGATCCTAACACTGATGTGGTTTGATGAAACATTAATGTTCTTAATATTTATTTTGGATAAGGTTTGTAATCTATGGGCGGTTGTAAGTGCTAATAATGTGATTGTTTTTCTAGTTAATTTATCAAACGACAGCTCTTCATTTGGGTACCATTGACTTAGGTGGTCAAGTACGCAATTCGTGTCCCATGTGTAGCTATACTTTGGCAAAGATGGTCGGAGACGAAACACACCTTTGAAGAATCTCTGTATTCTGTCATCTTGAGAAATGTTAGATCCTAATAAAATTGCTAGAGCCGACCTACAAGAATTGATGGTACCATATTGCGCACCCTGGTGAAATTGTTTAGTCAAAAAATGAATGACAGTAGGAATAGGCGCAATAAACACATTAGTGTGAGCATGTTTACAGTAGTTCCACCATTTTCTCAGGCAAGTGTCGTACTGCTTGAGGGTGTTGGTTGATAATGACGCCATCATTATTTCCAGGGAAGATGGTGGGACGCTCCTTCTTGATAATGCCTCCCGGATAAGACAGCAGCCTCCAGGGTAATCGTCTGGTGTATCCGACTGGAGCTGGAATGCGAGATTAGAGCTCGTTTGTGAGGTGGAAATGATAACACTTTAGAGACTGTAAGGGCTTGAAAGACTGGATACCACGGCTGGGTGGGCCATGATGGTACAACTACAATACCTTTAGATTTTTCGGTGATTATTTTTCTGAGAACTTTCAAAATTATCGAGAAAGGGGGAAAAGCATAGAAATGCGTGTTTGCCCATGATATTGTGAAGGCGTCGATAGCTATTGCATCAGGGTCCCTATGCCATGAGACATAGGCCTCACATTTTTTGTTTATGCGGCTTGCGAATAGATCAATCTCGGGTGAGCCAAAACAATCAGATATGTGTTTGAAGGCCCTATCGTCTAACTCCCACTCAATATCTGGGTGGTTTCTCCGAGACTCTGCATCTGCCACGACATTATTACTAGACTTAACATAAGATGCATAAATGTACAATCCTCGATCCTCGCACCATTCCCAAATTTCCCTAGTGATTTGTGTGAGGTGTGGGTACTAAACACCACCCATCCGATTGATATAGGCAATTGCAGTTGAGTTATCTACACGCAAAAGAATCTGACAGTCGGACAAGTCTTTTGCAAAGATTTTTAGAGCAATAAAAGCAGCTAACAATTCAAGATAGTTGATGTGCTTTTTGCGCTCGGTGTTTGACCAACTACCACTAGCTGTATTGCCCATACAGGCTGCGCCCCACCCCGTCGTTGAGGCGTCAGAGAATATCTCAGTGTGATAGTCGTCACTTCTTATGTGACGAACTGAATTCAAAATGTGACTAAGCCACCATTGAATATCGATCTGCAGTGAGTTAGGGATGTTTATGACTTTTTCATAATCATCATCGTTTTTCAGGTTAAGAAATTTGCAGCGCTCCAGCTCCTTGGTGTGGAGAAGCCCGTATTCTATTCCAGGGCAGGCTGACACAAGTAGACCCGTTAATTGAGCTAATTTCCTGACTGAACAGCGACGCAACTTCTGAAAAGCTTGTAATTCTGAACGAATACGTGCCCTTTTTTCTTGGGGCAAGCTTAGGGTAAGCTCATGGGAGTTGATGATCAGGCCTAAATATTTACATTTCGTGGAGGGTATGAAAATTGTCTTTTCTTCATTGATGATGAAGCCAAGTGAAACTAGTAATTTTTTGGTAATGTCGAGGTTTTGTACACAAACAGAAAAGGTACGACCCAGAAGAAGCCAATCGTCTAAATAAAGAGTCGAGAGCAAACCAGCCGTTCGAAGTAATTTTACTATTAGTTTGGTTATTTTCGTGAATACAAACGGGGCTGTATTAAGCCCGAATGGTAAGACGTTAAACTGATACAGTTTTTGATCATAAATAAATCGAAGATATTTTTTGGAGTCCTCATGAATTCTTACCAAGAGGTAAGCGTCTTTTAGGTCGAGGGTAGTCATCCAACAATCTTGTGTAACAAGTTTAATAGCTGTACGGAGGTCTTCCAACTTAAAATGATCGGTCTTTATGAAGCGATTAAGATTTTTGAGATTTAAAATGCTTGATATAAATTGGCCCTCGCACGATTCACATAGAGATACCGCACCGATACGTAATAAATCACCTATTGCCTTATTGAACTGTCTTTTTTCTTCATTGGACTGTGTTGGGATAGACTGAATATATTTTTGAGTTGGTGGATTAGAGAAGGGAATTTTATATCCGTCAATCCAAGAGAGGACTGTGCGGTCCTCTGTTATAAGTGACCATTGAGATTTAAAAAGATGTAAACGACCGGCATACTCAACTGTATTTACAAGCGGCGTCGAGTTTGAGCAGGGGGTGGCGGCGGCGGCGGCGGCTGACGCGGCCACGGCCTCGATGAGTGCGCGGGCGGCGGCGGGGCTGCGCGCGCTCTCGCTGCAGGCTCGCGGCTCCTCTGCGGAGGGCCCGACTGCCTGTAAGCCGGACCGGGAGCCTTCCTGTTTAAATTCCTCTGGTTAGGGAATTTTGATCGCTTCGATGAGCTCGGATGGTCAGCTTTCAGCTCAACTCCAGATTTATTTATAAACTTGGCTGCCTTTAACGTGTCAGCTAACGTTTCCCCAAATAGAAAAGCGTCAATTTTTGTACTTGAAAGATGTTCCGACATGTCCTTTTTCAGTGAAAACAAAATAAAATTTCTTCTTGTCACTGAGTCAGCGTGCTGAACGTCGCACAATAATCTGCCAAGATCCATTAATTTTTGGAGTAATTCCTTATCTTTATTTTCGGAGTTTAATTGTGCTGTGATTATGTTACTCAGGCATGATATTGCACTTGCCACCTGCTTTTGTTTGGCTTCAATACCTTTATCACGTTTTATGAAGCTTTCTTGCATAGCGGCTTTGACTTCCGGATTTATTTTAGGGGAATCAATAAGAAGACAATTTCCAGGAAGTGGGTATTTTAATATTAGCTCTTTTCTGGTGTCTTTGTTTAACCCCTCTGAGGCTATATGTCCAAATCGAGATGCTATTTCTCCATGGATATCTTTTCCGCGTTTTTCTGCTAGTGAAGGATCTTCGCCGAGAATTTCGAGAACCTCAGTGTCTAAACATGTGTTTGACTGCGCCGTGACTGTGACCTCCTCTTGTACTGGTGGCACGGCCGAGCCAGGCTGTTCTTGAGGAGCCAGTATGTCGTTTTGGATATCATTAGTTGGTAATGATTGCTCAATGACATTGGTATCCATGATTTCGAACGTTTCCTGTTCGTGTTCATCGCTCAGCCAATCACATGGCTCAAGCGCATCAGGTGGGTCTAGAAAAAAAAATGATAATCGGTTTTTTATATCACAAAGCGTGCGGTGAAATAGCCCCAATGGCTATTCAAGTTGCACACTTATTATCATCGCAACGTAGATACGTTGAGTTTATAAGGGTTTTGTGCAAATTAAAATTGATTAACTGTGTGAAAAAATGTTGAAAAAACTACAGAAATGCACATAATTGATAACAAACGTTATCTTGTTCGGGTTAGGTAACAATCCCCAATGAATTGAACGCCAACCGTCACATTTAAATTGCAACGAAAAAGCCCCAATGGCTGATTCTGATTTGCATTACGCACCCATAACGACCCGTTATAATGTGATCACTTCCACTTTTACAAATATAAGTAGATAGGTACATACCTGTTTCAACGCCATAGGCGGTTCCCGCTAATTCCTCGGTTTGTTCCACGGTATTGTTGGTGTGAAGTTTCTTTTCTAGTTTGCGCAATTTGCGCATTAAATGTTCAAGCTCTTCTTGACACGTCCTAGATACTTTACGTTTCGGCATAGTGCACACAAAATAACGGTACTTGAGTTACTTAGGGCGATAGTGTCTTCAGTGGCCGAGCACTAAATTGCGAATGAGGAACCAGCGTAATAGCGGGCACCGAGTAATATGAATACCTACCCACATAAAAAAAAAAAAAAAAAAAAAAAAAATAGGCAAAGGAATATTCTCAACTAGTGCTAAAGTGGCGAACTCTATGCGATACTACATGTAACTACTAATCTTGAGGACGAGGCGTGAAGTATAATAATTAAAAAATAGTGATAAACCTGACATATTGAGCATTTTTTTTTTGTTTCATCTATAAATTTGTACTCAATGTACAAAAGGGTTAAAAAACAAATAATATAAAATGGGCAATTCACATTTGATTTAAAAAATGGGAGGAACCAACCAAATAGTGCGGCCCAATGACATACCTCTCTATAATATTTAAAACAATTCGAGAATTAAACAAAACATAAACCTCAGTTACGACTGCCCATTCGATTTTCCCCCAAAACATTTGAGGTAAAAACGGTAGGGACCGACCAAATAGTGCGTCCCAGTGATATACCGCTGGCATTTGTAAAAAACAATAGTCGTTAACCCTTAGCCCATTCGATTTTCACATCACGTACCCACTTCACAAAGTTTAGTATTTGCAAAATTTTCACGATTTAACGAAATCACTGAAGGGGCGATCTTGATTTATATCGATAAAATTGAAGTGAAAAGTTACATTGTTTTATGGCAGTGCCGTTTATTTTCTTTGTAGAGGATAAGGTTGAATAACATTTTGAATTCAGAATAGGTTTTTTTTTATTGTACTAATGACTAATGGCTTTGGTGTGTAGAGCGCAGGCTTTGCCCCCAGCCCAAATGACTAACATTGCCTTAGATACCTTTTTTTTCTTGGATAGGAACTCATCAAATGACTTCTCTCGCTCTGGGAGGAGCGGAAGGGAGTGTCAGACTCTTACTGACTAAAACCCACCCGTGATCCTTCTTGTGCCCTTTAAGTTCCAGGGCTGCGGTGACTCTTTCGAACAATTCCGCAACCATCACTCAACCACTGCGCCAACCATGTCAACAGTGTCGTGCCTATATAGTGTTTTGATTGTAGTTTGATTTATCGATAATAAAACAAATTGAGTTCGTATTGTTTATTTTAAGTTTCCTTCTCTGCCTATTTACATACTGTGTCAAATCATCCTACTGTTCTATTGCAAGTTCGCTCGAAATTAGAAATTTATTTTATAAGCAAATTATAAACGCGAAAGTTTGTAAGTATGGATGGATGTTTGTTAATCTTTCACGCAAAAACTACTGAATGGATCTTGATTAAATTTTGGCACAGATAGAGATCAAAGTCTGGAATAACACATAGGATACTTTTTATCCCGGAATTATGTTTCCTTGGGATAAATTCCGACATTCACGCGGGCGAAGCCGCGGGCAGTAGCTAGTAAGGTATAATTTTCTTAGATACGTACAAGCCTGTACATAAACAAATAGACTAATCAATTTCAATAAATCATGTGTACTAACTGAACCTGTACTCGCAAGTTATTAATTAATCAACAATATTAATTGGCATCAAACTCAAAACTCATTGAATCAACAAACTAAACCACAATTTAATTGGTAACCTGTTAATTAAAGTAAACACATTACATTTGAGAACACTTAGATTGTTCGCAGTGTTCAATGAAATCGAATTACGACACCTTATGTATTGTTAACAATGTGCTAAATAATTATGTTGTTAACTTGTAAGTACGTAAATACAGGCAGTGGTTTCCTATCAATATTAGAATAAATGTAGTTTGGTAATTACTATTAATTGTATACCAGTGTCTGTTTAGCAAGATAACGATTTATTTTACACTAGCATCTGCCTGGTGCTTCGACCACATGAATTTTGGAATTTTTTCCAAGGGAAAAACCTACCACCGAGATATAAAGAACCTTTGTGTATCCAAGACTGTAATCTATGCATACACGTGCCAAATTTCATCGAGACCCGTGCTGCCGTATTGGCGCGATTCAGTAATAAAGATGCATCCACCCATCTATCAGTGGCGTGCAGTGGTTCGAGTTAGGGTAGGCCAGAGAAAATGTCCAAAAAAAACGCACCACTTTATTCAGGGTTGAAATCTGGTGTTATTTTTTAAGTTTTTTTTTTAATAGGCTATTTAAAAAAACAAAAAGAAACTCATTTCATTAAAAATCAAACCTGAATAATGTGGTTATTTTTTAAAATTTATTTGGACATTTTCTATGGCCTAACCTAACTCGAACCACTGCACGCCACTGCCATCTATTCAAACTTTTGCATTTATGTTAGTAGTAAGAAGTAATCAATATACTTACATAATATAATTACTCTTGCGTTACTGACTGATTGGGTGACTGAGTGACTGACCTACAATCAGCCAAGTTACAACCGTTTCGTGTCGAATTCCGTTCTCCAATCGGTAACGCCTCGGTGTCAGCAAATTTAGAAAACGATAAGTTGGTAACCATGTCGACGCGCCTAAGTCGGCGGCTCGTTCTATTTATTTATCTTTTAATTAATTTATTATTTACTTTATTGTCCACCAAAAATAACACAAATAGTAGACTTAAAACTAAAACACTCACAATGGGTGGTCTTATGGCATTCCGCGATCTCTTCCAGACAACCTGGCATGAACAGTATACGAGTATGTTGGACATGAAATGGGGCTGTCGTTGGTGTAACAAAAATTAATTCAACTAAACAAATTGTAAACACCACCGACAATTATACACCGATTTCCAAATAAAAACCAGTACAGAGTACAAAATATCTTGAATTTTGGAAGTAGGTTTTTTGTATTAATTGTTTATGAGAACAAAGAATCAATATTAATAAATAAACTAAAAATACAACGAATTAAAATATAGCATCAAAAAATTCGTTCTCAATGCTGTCATGCATAGCCTCTGGCAGTGGCCAAAGTAAAAGCTCTTGTCACGAAGTGTCAACCAGCCGTTTAGATATTTATTAGAAAACATCTTTAAATGGTTTAATGGGTGTAAGTACAAATAAATGACAAAAAAAATAACTAAAGAACCTAAACCTGTTATTTTTTAATCAGGGAATGAGCTAATTTGTATTTTCAGGTGATACCTACAAGACAAATGAATGAACAATGGAACCGAACCCACCAAAAGCAATAGGAGCAAAAACGCATAGATGACGGTGATGAGATCCTATGAGATTACACACCACAGACATACTAAACTATTGCTAACAAACCCAGTACATTCATCACCGAGATTATTAATTGATTCACCGCCGACAATAAACAGATTAAGTTAGCAAAATGTATTGTTTTTCTTTTCAACCCATTCAACACCTTACTAGCTAAACTTACGGTAGCTTTTAGAATAGAGATTGGTTTAATCAAAGTAATAAGGGTGGCCAAAGTGACGCCGGTTGCTGACAAACAACTGTGAAAGGTTTGGACAATGACGGACACCAGACATCTGTCCGGTTAACGTGCCGTGAACGGCGATCGTTCACGGCACACGCCCGGGTGGATTCCGTGTAAGTATTTTGGTCAGTTCCAATTTATAGGGGAATAGTTTGGTTAGTAGGTGCGTTATACACAGTGGAATATGTAAGTGAAACAGTTCATGTCTTGACTTTGGAGTGACCTTGTCGTCGTCGCCAAATAGTATTTTTATTTTTTTATGGATTTGAAATCATCAAATGACTTAAGTATTCCTACCGGGGTAGCCAAGTTGATAATCTGCAATCGTCAATGCTAGTCGAAAACAAATCAAATGTATGGGAATGAAATGATCTCAAAAGTCACGTGGTTAAAACTAACGAATAGAAAATTCTTAGCCAAGTTCACATCGTTCAAAATCATAAAATGAATGGATTGTTATCGTTTCTACAATGTTAAAATCTTACGACGCGCGACGTTACAATCTTTGTTAAAGTGTTTAGAATTAATGGTTAAATTATTCAAAGATTCTAAATTTTAACCTGTTTGACGTATGTTGGAACGCTCGCCGTAGACTAAAAAATAGATCGTTTTTCTACAGACATTGTAGAACGAGCGGCCGACTCAGACGCGTCAACATGGCTACCAACTTATCGTTTTCTACAATTGCTGACACCGAGCCGTTACCGATTGGAGAACAGAATTCGACACGAAACAGTTGTAACTTGGCTAGGATGGCTGGACGTTAGTCAGCCAACGTATGAGGTAAGGCGTAAGATATTATTTATGTAAGTGCGTAAATTCGTCGGAATTCACTATTAATTTGTTATGCTATGTAATATAAGATATACCGTGAGATTTGTTGCCAAGTCAGAGACATTAATTCATGATTGACAAAAAACACTGGAAATAAAAATTATGGTGAAGTTAAAACTGTCACAGACGAATCGGCTTCATCGTTTAATGGTGTGCAACTTAGATATTTAGCCTTTTTTATGGAGGGGAAATCATCAAATGACTATTCCCGCTCTGGGCGGACAGAAGGACTTAAAGAACAGATGGGACTCTCAGACACTTGAGTAGAGAAAGAACAGATGGGTTTCAGTCTTATAGACTGAAACCCATCCGTGTTCCTCCTAGTGCCCTTTGCGTTTCGGGGCTGCGGTGACTCTTTCGAATCCGCGACTAGATATTTAGCCTTAAGGGGTTAAGGGGTTATAAACAATTTTAATTATTTTCTTGTCTTTAAGTCTGCTGTTCTGTATATATTCACATAAATGACCAAAATGTATATATAGATCATTCACAATTTCAACCGTAAGACATCCACTACTGGACATAAGCGTTCACATCGTCTGGCGTTTTGCTTCTCGCGTCCAACCGCCTCCGATGGTTCTCACTCTAGCGTTGCTATAACATGCCAATGCCAACATGATTCCGTTGTGAATGTCACCGGAAAATTTCAAACGGCGCAAGATTGTAAACTGTCGCGTGAAATTGTAAACGATTTTTTTTTTAATAAGACATGTACAATATAGGAAACTATTAAATTTGGATGGGATTTATTCGAAATAAAACTAGTTTTTACTATTTACTAACTACAAATTATCTATACTTAATATTATAAAGCTGAAGAAAGAGTTTGTTTTTTTGTTTGCTTGAATGCGATAATCTCAGGAACTACTGGTTCGATTTGAAAAACTCTTTCAGTGTTAAATAGCCCATTTATCGAGAACGGCTATAAGATATATAACATTACGCTACAACCAAAGGGAGCGGAGCATCAATGACACATGTTGCAACAACCGGTTTTTTTCTCTCTCTTTTGACGCAGACAAAGTCGCGCGGGCCAGCTAGTAATCTAATAGAAAGAAGAAAGAAAAGAAATAAAAAGCGTTTATAAAGATTTATTATAATTTTTAATGAGTTTGCAATTTTCCGATAACATGAATAAGCAATAGTGCTAATGGTCTCGTATAGGTTTGCTTTCTTTCCGCGTTCATAGAGTAGGTAGGTCACTGGCTCAGCATCTGAAGAAATTATGCTATAAGTCAGGCGCGTGCAGTGGTTCGAGTTAGGGTAGGCCAGAGAAAATGTCCAAGTAAATTTAAAAAAATAACCACATTATTCAGGGTTGATTTTTAATGAAATGAGTTTTATTTTTTAAATAGCCTATTTAAAAAAAAACACCACATTTCAACCCTGAATAATGGGGTGTGTTTTTTTTGGACATTATTTTCTGGCCTGCCCAACTCGAACCACTGCACGCCACTGCTATTCGTCCTGTATAGCAAAGTCTCTCATTTACAACGGTATCATGATAGGATTGGCGCAATAGAGATTAGATCGTAAATCCAGCATACAATAGCATCTAAGTACCCCAAATCATGAATGCCTATCTTATCCTAACTGCAAATGTTAAACACATTGCAACATTCTGTTTATCAAATAAACAGAACAGATACGTAGATTATGCATCCTGCATAGTTAATTCTGTAATTAATTAGCTATATGACAACAGGCCTACGGCTGAGTTAACTAGCGTATTTCATAATAATACTGAGTTTAATGTTCATGTTTATTTTATGTATTTTGATTGTAATTAATGACTCGTTTGGTTTTTAAAGCACATTTATTCAAGTAAAAAAAAAATTGACCGGTTTTAAATACCACCGGGCCGTTGTAGGTATCGACATAATTTCGGCTTTCTGTCCTAAATTTCTCTAATTGTAAATGTTACAAAACGTTTCTTATAAATATCGGCGAAGGTTAAAAGTGTTCATGGTGATTGGTTGGCCAGTATTCTATTGTTTATGTGTGCAATGAAGTGTACCAAATATATATATATATAAAAACTCGTCTGCTTGGCAAAGTAAATCAGCAATGATTGTTGATTTATTTGAACTGTCTAATGCATTACCATTGATTGCGAACTCGGCTGTTCTACACTGCTTAGACATATATGTATGTATGTGCATATATACAGGTTTTTTCTTTGAAAAAAGTAATCACATACCTACTTAGTTTAAAGACTAATCAGCTTTATCTCTGCTCAAACTACAGAGATAAAGCTGATTAGACTTTGAAAGAGAGTTTGAATTTTAAATTTACAAATCAGTGTTTAAAAATAATCATACATTTACATTTTTTTATAAAGCCTGTTTCACAACAGCTACCCAGGTGAGTTTGAATTTAGAATTTACAAATCAGTGCTTAAAATAATCAAACGTTTTCATTTTCTTTTTATAAACCCTGCTTCACCACAGCTACCACAGGTTACACCCAAACTGCACCTAAAACTCGATCGAAACCACAAAAGAATCCTGTACTGCGGGAATCTGGAGCATCCAATGCAGGCGATCGTACTTAACGCCACATTACACCGGGCGATGTGTCGTGTCCGACATCTGTCCGACTCAATGTTGGACACGAGACAATTATCTGGATTTAAACGCCTATTATTGTAGAGAAACTCCGTATATAAATGTGTCACGTTTGGAACTACGAGGTTCGTGACACTACGTACTACGGAAATAACAATATAAGTACTCATAATAATATCTATACTAATATTATAAAGAGTAAAGATTTGTATTTTTATATTTTTGTAAGTAACGAATAAACTCAAAAACTACTGGACCGAATTCAAATATTCTTTCACCATTAGAAAGCTACATTTACCCTGAGTAACGTAGGCTATAATTTACCCCCCCCCCATATTCCCACGGGAACGGGAAATACGCGGGGCGCTTCCAGTGCTTTATAAAGGTAAACCAACGAAGTATCTTGACTTGGCTCGCGAGGTTGTTGACATGTGGAATGTGAACACAGCAGTCATTGTGCCGATAATTGTGACGGCCAATGGCATAATTGCCAAGAGGCTCGACCAACATCTCAAGAGGCTTTCGTTGGGCAGCTGAATCAAGGGTTTGATCCAGAAAGCAGTACTCCTAGACACGGCTGGCATAGTTAGGAGGTTCCTCTCGCGGGAGCCATGACCTCCGGTGGCTTGGACCCTGTTCTACTACGGTGGGCTACTATTTTTATATTTAGTTATTTTTTTTATTTTTTTTTGTAAGAATATCTGTTTGTTACTATTTGGCATGCATATTTAGTTGAGGGAATTGGATGAAGCTTTAAACACAGTTAGACATGGTAAGATACTTTTGATCCCGGGATTTCGTTTTATTGGGATCATTTTCAAATTTCACGAAGGTTGAAGCCGCTGGCAGGAGCTTGTCATTAATAAGATGATTATTAATAGTAAACTACTTTTACAATGTCCTGTCTGTTAGGAAACGGGAAACTGAGAGGCTCGCAATTAATCTTGTAAACTTCCGTTTGTAGTGATTTTGTTGTAGTTTTCTTGTTCAAAATATAAAATAGTGTGTGTTTAAATGAGCTATTAACTTGTAAAATTCCGTGGAGATCGATTCGTTCTTCTATTCATGGAGGGTGAGTCAACTAGCTTTTTTCTCCCGCTCTGGGCTGAGCGGAAGGGAATGTCAGATTCTTACTGACTCAACCATCCGTGTTCCTACTAATGCCCTTTGCTTTCTCGGGCCACGGTGATTCTTTCGTATAAATTTCGTTAAAAAGTCAGCTGTTCCCTACATTTATGTTCGTATAACTAATCAAAATGTAGGGAACAGCTGTTTTTTTTTTTTCGCAATTTCAGATTTGGTCCCATAGTATAAGTTGTTCATAATTATGAGTACAATGACCACTTAAGGGTTTGTTGGTGTTTTACAAATAACCCTGTAGATGTAAATTGTAGAAGAAGCCAAAGTTTGATCGATTTTTTGGCTGACAGTACCACAGTGCAAAGGACGTTTTCTTTAAACATTTTTGTAAACAAACAAATAAAAACCAGAAGTAAACATGAATGGACTCAAGTACCTCAAAAATACTTTCGCGGGAAGTCAATTTCTAAAAGTCCAATTTCGCATTCGTCAAGAAACATCGATTGCGGACACGACAATCCTATGTATTTGTCGTACTGTGCTATCCGATAATTGCAAACTCTATAACATTATAAAATATCTTGAGAGATGGATTATAAACTCCCGATTTTTCCTTCGTCATTATTGCGAAAAATTGTAAAATAGCAAGTAATCCCACAATTAATCGAAATGACAAATTTTGATGCATAAAAAAGTATTCCAAATTTTCAGTTAATAATCTTACGAAGTTTGCAATTTTCCGTTGACATATACACAACAAAGTTTCTAAAATATAAACGTAGCATCTCGCCAAATCCACTGTTTCCATCAGTCATTATCAGGTACTCGTAGTGTATGTAGGTACACTCGTAATTCGTCTAAGCGTTGCATTAATTTAGCTTATCCTTGCTTATCTACCGCTTTGAGATGCGTCCCCTGTACCCTGTGCACGGAATTACGAAATAATGGTTCGCTAAGATTATGTGACGGTGAATAATTGTTCATACTTTTTTTTTTTTTTGGAATGGACCCTTCGCAGTTCAGCACACTAAGGCTGGTTACTGCTTAACCGGACAATCCTGTGGTGGCCTCAAATGAATTTAAGGCCCCCAGCCAGGGCTAAAAACTACTAAAAGCTAAATGACCGCTTCGCGCATCCCCTGTGGGATACGGGCCTCGGCTTAACGGGGTCATTGAGAGGGGCAGCAAGGGACAGGCTGGGTCAGTTATTATTATTTAGGGGGTTTAACGCTAATGGCTCAGCGGCGCGGGCTGGCTCGTTAGGCAAAAGTCGGGGAGGGATGTTACTGGGGCGTCGCGATGGGCCTCGTCGGCGAGGCCGGAATACGGAACGCGGTCTGTTTTTGTTTTTTCTAATCGTACTGGTTTCCCTATTACTCTCTTGAAGTAAGGTGATGGGGTCGTCGGGTTCGACTAGGGAGTGCCGTGGACGGCGAATCCTACTAATCTTGGAGGGAGTGTACCGGGCGGCCGATACAATGAGAGGGTTCTGATGCGAATCGGCGGACTCTATGAAACGCTTGTTAAGGCGCTTCATGAATTGTTTAATTGTTGGAATGCGGAGGTCGACATGGAGTCGATCGTTTTTAACGAACCACGGGGCACCCGTGGCCTTCCGCAGAAATCGGTTTTGGAAATTGTTCATACTTTAAACCTTTTCCTTTTATAGGTATCGTTAGTTACTCCGGTCAAATTAAAAATTCTGTGCTACATAAATTCACAACAAGCTGAATATTGGTACAATTTTTCAAAAGACAATTATAAACAAAACCTGAAAGGTCCCCATCATTCCCGTATGAGGATTTTATTTTATTCAAGGTCAAAGGTTAAAAAAATGAGTTTTTCGCGATTTTCAGCAAAACGGTAAGTTTTATCATAAAAATACCTCAGACTAAAAATGTAGATCATAAAATTATCTATAAAAATTGGAGATATAGCAATTCAAAAAGTTTTAACATAAACAATATAAAATTATTAAAAAAAAAAAAAAAAACTTGTGACAGCAGGTTCGCCCGCGAGAACGTTGGAAGCTATCGCAAGGACTTGTAGTCCTGGCATAAAGTGTCCTATTATGACATACATACTTCTTCGAGATCTAATAACAAAATTAACTCAAATTGGTTCGTAAAAAATATAGAGACAGTCTATTTTATTTTTTATTATTTATCTGTTTTTCAGCTGAATTCGGTTTGACTGTCAACCGAACCCAAGATATATATAGAAAAGGCTAGGCAGATGATGAATCTAGGATAAATGCGAAAGTTATTATGTACAAATGCATGGATTATGTCATTGCTTTGATTCCCAAAGTTAGAAGGGAATAAACAGATCAGATTCGTTCCAAGAATAAAATCCGTTTTATCACACAAAAACAATATTATTAGGTATAAGTCTAAATTAGCTCATGTACAATCTCTTTATCCACAGATATGAAGAAGAAGAAAAGTACCTAAACGCTATGTTAAAAAAGAAGACACAGGAACCCGAGAAGAAGACTTGAGGACCGAAAACCGACTGCCCATAATGGACAGCAATCCCTATGGACCAATCGTAGTAATCCTAAACATCGTAGCCCTTAACCCATTCAAACAATGATCAAATTGTAGCACTTGACTACACATCAACTGCAGTAGGTACCACTTATCTAAAGACGGATTCCATTCACTCGAACGAATTGTCAGAACATTAAAGATTATTGATCAAGAACAAATAACCCTTATGTGCTGACACAATCGTGAGGAGTTAACTCGAGTGCGAACAACGATTAAATAGATGCTACATCAGATTCGAGAATTAAGGGATTGTGTTAACAAGCTCTATAATTTCACGAAAGTGCTAATATTAACGTACGTAATTATAATATTAATGTATGGAAGCTTAATAGAAATTAATTTTGTATGATAGAATTAGCGTGGTAGTGGCATGAGTAAGTTTTGGGTTTAAGTACGTTCGTCGTTCATAGTTTTGGGTTAAATGTTTGAACTATTTAGGGAAGTGGGGCGTTGTTCGTAATTAAGTTTCATGGGAAAAATTCAGAAGGTATGTAGGCTTAATAAAATCTTTAAGGTCGACATCGATGATCGACTGAAAATACTGTAATTTTGGAAATCTAAAGAGTTTTTTTCATCATTATGTTACGCAGAAAAAAAAATATTTACTGTCACAAAACTGACATGCAAAAAAATCATGAACCTGAACTAGACATCCTTAACTCTAATATTTGTAGTCATCGTCTGCTTAGCCTTTTCCCAACTTTATTAGGGTCGGCTTCCAATCAAACCAGACTCAGCTGAATACCAGTATTTTACGTGGAGCGGCTGCCTACCAGACCTCCACAAGCCATTAACTGGGTAACACGGTACTTTTTGGCAAAACTGGCGTCAGATTTTCTAGTATCTGACAATCCGTAACGGCTTGACAGCCAGGACCAACAGCTTAACGTGCTTTTCGAGGCCCTGAAGAGTCTCGGTATACAAAGATGGTCACCCATCCACAGACCGACCTTGGCAAGCGTTGCTTTATATTAGAGATCGACCCGTGTAGCTGTTATTATTAATCCAAAAGCTCTTGTAGCAAGTAATTAAATTATGTATGTACATAACCGCAAATATTAAGTATTTGACTGGTAAACAAAAAAAAAATAAGAACAGAACAGAAAATAAATGGCCCCCATTCAGTATTATTCTCCGTGCTAATCAACTAATTATTGATATTCTAAATCTGGATCAGATTATTTTATTGATTCAAACAAATTGTTTATTTACGTTAGTACATTTTCCACTCACGACTATAATTAGATCCCCTTTTACAAAACAGGTGGAAAATATATATAGTAAATTTATTTTACACTCTTTATGTCTAACATAATCCATCTGGAATCACAGCATCACATAATCCCTAAGATCTCTGAGAGACAGTCCAAAATCTCAGCTAAGGATAATGTATCTAGCCTTTTCCGAGCCCAAACTAAGTGTCCCATTTGGAATATTAGTGAGAGAAGTAAGAAAAACACGGGAACAAATTACGCTAACTTTTTCCCCTTGGTCGGCGTAATCCGCAATACAATATTCAGGGGTTTACTCCCGGTCAGCGCTAAGTGCTATGTATTCAGATTATATTGTCGTATTTGTCGCCATCTAACGCCCTGGAAGCCATTTTCGTGCTTATAATTTAGTTAAGGTCATTGGTATTTTTAAGCTTGGTGGTCACTAGATTGATTTTCGTAAACTTAGCCTATAAACGTCTTCATGGTATCATCTATATCGGTATCAAAATCGGTGCAGAAATTTTGGCTTGAACGCGTTACGAACAAACAAAGTCACTGTCTCATTTCAATAGTTAGGATTAGAATATTTCCAGCACTCTTTAAAATCTAAACCATTCCAAAACGCCGACTATAATAAAAATAAAATCCGATCCAAGCGCCCTCATTTTTACAAAATCAAAACAAAATCTTAAACTTAGGAAGACGGTCTCGGCAGTCTTTGAGCACATCTACCACTCACGTCCGGAGGCACACGTGGTTCCAGATCTTAGAAGAAATCCCAAACGTGAAATTTATCTCACGGATGTGTGCTTTATCTACTGAT
Organism: Hecatera dysodea; assembly: GCA_905332915.2. Lineage (NCBI taxonomy): Eukaryota > Metazoa > Arthropoda > Insecta > Lepidoptera > Noctuidae > Hecatera > Hecatera dysodea. The sequence continues at coordinate 5,454,683 of HG995289.1, read as the reverse complement.
AAAAGGTTGATACCTCAGGATATTATTATAAAGAGGTTATAAAAAGAGAGTTAAAACCTGTTTCACTGTCAAGATATTTCAGGTCCAGACCGTAACTAAATTGCCCCCCTAAATCGCCTTTTGCGGGTAGTTGTGAAAAACTCACTATCCAAACACCACTCAGTTTCATGAGCAAGCTGATGTGTTACTTACTATTTAGGACCGTGAAACAGTTATGAAAATTGCCAGTTAGAAAATGGTTGCTTGAGAATATTTGGCTTTTGTTTTGAAGAAAGTCACCGAAAAAAATATATATGTTCCTGCATTATCAATGGCTTTCAAGCTTGCGGTATCTACTATTTTGGTCCAAATACTAGCGGAATCCAGATAATAGTGGGTATTAAGACAAACAAGTTGGAAAAGATGAAAGAAGTTAGTCTATTTCTTGCTACATATCACTACATATCCCTATGTATGCTTAAATCTTTAAAACTACGCAACGGATTTTGATGCGGTTTTTTAATAGGTAGAGTGATTGAAGAGGAAGGTTTATATGTATAATACATGCTTAATATAGTACAGGAAACATTAGTATCGACATTGCAACCGTACGAAGCTGGGGCGGGTCGCTAGTATGTATATAAAAGAGTTCTAAAGAGCATAAAATTGAGATATTGTGAGTGTCAGAAAGTATACCATAAATTACGTAGGCTACTTCCCATTATGTCACATTCCCGATACGACATGTCAAAAGTTTTAAAAACAACTGAACGCTAGTGGCGTTTGGTCAAGATTTTGATCTTCATACATTCATTCCCGATTCGTCAACATTAGAAAATGCCTATTTGTCACTTCATGCATATACCTTAGAACGAAAGAAACAATTTCTTACGCCACGACTGCTTTTGTACGGAATATTATTAAAGTATTTCCGAAAATAAGGAAAGTGAAGATTTTTTTAATTATAATAAGATCAGGACTCAAATAATCATAGCTTGAGCTGCGTAAAGCTTTAATTCTGATCAAAGTCGAGTCAGTTCTTTAACAACATTCTACTTTTTTTTCTAATTACTGTTACTTGTCATGATAACTATTATGATTTCGTTGTAAATTGCAAAATTTCTTCAGTGACTGAATTTGATTGAAATGTTACATCAGTAAAGCGATTTTTATTTATTTTAGACCTCATCATCATTCACTTTTATTTGGTACTAGCAACCCACCCCGGCTTTGCACGGGTGAAATATAGATACAAAATGTTGTCTCTACTATAATATGCACGTATTATACATATAAACTTTCCTCTGTAATCACTAGATTTATTCAAAAAAACCGCATCAAAATTCGTTGCGTTATAAGCATATATAGACACAGAACAGACAGACAGCGAAAAGCGACTTTGGTTTATACTATGTTATGACAATGATGTGATCAGTTTATGTGACATTATCAACTTTTATTGAAATCAGTAAAGTAATTTCACGTCAACCCGCCAATCAGTACAGCACTCACCCCATTTAAAATCTAAAACAATACTATACTCTTCAAAATGTCTGTCTGTTCCCTAATTCACATGACAGAAGTAATAAACCAGGACACAGAGACAGCAAGCTTATCGTCCACAAAGATCGTAAGCTCACTGTTGAAGCACATTTACACAGGGCGAAACTTTTGCCTGTACTAGTATTTACAATATTTTATGGGTATGGGTACTAGTAATTCAAAAGTGCCAACAAGAAGTTAGGCTATAGTGCATCTACGGTTCATATCTATGGTTCTATAGTGTTTACTTCTATCAAAAATGTAACACTGATGAATACCTATTTTTCCGCTCTGCCCGGAGCGGGAGAAGTCATTTGTTGATTACCCTTAAAAAAAAATACTTATTTCAAGATGTTTTAAAAATAGAAAGATTCGTGAAAAGAAAAATAATATAAGTGGAAAAACAGAGAAAAAGAAGAACTGTCAAGTAAAATGTAATGTCTACTAGATTGCGCAAATTCTCTATGGCGTAACTTGATGTCAATAAAATTGCAATCAGTTTAGTGATCTATCAAATTATCATAGATTACAAATCATTCCTATTTAAAAATAGGAATGATTTGTTTTTTTTTTTCCTGAATTTTGAGAATTTTCATAAAAAGCTCTAGTCAGCTAGTCAGCCCATGGTAAGTTTTTATTCAAACTGAGAAAAACATCGCATGTGTGAAACACCGGAAGAGTGCGCATTAAAGTACATTCAGCTAAACAGTTCATTTTTACATTTTGTCATACGCTTTTTTAAATGGTAAACGGTAACCTACCACCACCTAAATTGTCTCGCACTTGCCATCTCGACTTTCAACTAGCAAGAAACTTTCCTCGTGTAAACGGGCCATAGTTAACCCATTTCAGTTCACCCACAATTTTAGGAGCAAGATAACCTGATACGGATCTTTTAGAGACCGCGGGGTTATACCCAGGAAATCAGTGCGGAAGTTGGCAAAGCAATTGTTGCAGTTTATTGCAACTTTGGAGCCAGTTATACTTGTGGTATAATAACCTGTAATATTTAGAAGATATTACTGCTCAATTGGATTTTACATTCTGAAAAGTATTGGGATAGTTTTATCGTTAAGTGGATGTGGATTTTCTCTTGCTTTTTTACATAGAGATCCAATTAGCAGAAGAAGGACCAATTGAGGAGTCCAGAAAAGTAGGTGTAATTTGGTTTGTACCTATTAACCTATATAGGCGACTGTAGATAAGTGCGATGCGACAATGCGACTTTCTTTTTGTATATGTATTCTCTTTCAACTTTTGGATTTGTGATAATCCGTGACCGAAATGTTTTCAATTATGTAATAATAGGTTTTGCCCGCGACTTCGTTCGCGCATATCCTGTTCTATACCGTTCCCATAGAAATATCTCTCTTAGTGCTTCCCTACACTCCCCAAATTTCAGCTTTCTTCGACCAGTAGTTTCGGCTGTGTGTTATCTGTCAGTCACTAAGTCAATGTTCTTTTTTTTTATGGGACCACTCGCATTTCAGCACACTAAGGCTGGTTTCTGCTCAGATAATCCTGTGGTGGCTTCAAATGAATTTAAGGCCCCCAGCCAGGGCTAAAAACTACTTAAAAAGCTAAATAACCGCTTCGCTATGGACATCCCCTGAGGGATACGGGCCTCGGCTTAGCGGGGTCATTAAGGGGGGCAGCAAGGGACAGGCTGGGTCTGGTTATTATTATTTGGGGAGTTTATCACTAATGGCTCAGCGGCGTGGGCTGGCTCGATAGGCAAAAATCGGGGAGGGATATTACGGGGGCATCGCGATGGGCCTCGTCGGCGAGGCCGGAATACGGAATGCGGTTTGTTTTTGTATTTTTGAACTTACTATGAGGTTGCCTTACGGCTTTCCTGGTTCAGGGTGATGGGATCGTCGGGTTCAACTAAGGATTACCAGTGGTCGGTGAATCATGCTAATTTTGGAAGGAGCGTATCGGCAGAATGATCAACGATAGAAGAGTTTCATATTGAATGATGAAACTAAACCCAGGTAAACGTTCAACAAATACAGAATCAAATAGTTCTGTCTATTCAACGTTTGTATTTCGGATTTCATATTAACGTTCTCTTTTTTTGCAGAACAAATTTTCTTTTTCGAATTTTATTCTGATTGATTCAGGCAACTGGATTTCGATTCCAACAATGTAAAGAAACTGCAAACTCAAATCGAGGAAATAAATCTAAAATTCAATTTAGCTCCACAGTTTTTGAGAAACCACTTGCACGGTTATGCGTGCGCATTCACCAAAGTTTCGACCCATAAAATGTTACAATGTAGTCAGTGGTAACCCTTACTTGTTAATAACCTTGACGGTTGGTAACAGAAACTAGAATGCCTATTGCCACAGACAGACAAGAAAGATGTAGAAGGTCAGTTCTCACACAGAGTATTAAAACAACGTCTTTTAAAACAAATCAAGACGCTATAGATAGGATATAATAGGGTAGTTGACTAAAAAATTCTGATTAGTCCGTCAGATTGATTTCCAAAAAATATTGGACACGTATTTTTTCTTTTTTCACATAAAAAAAAAATGAAGACGATACAGTGCGTCGAAAACTCGTGTGACGTCACTACTCGCTACAATTTTTACCGGGCCGTGACATCACACGCTCCCACTCCTGATCTTTGATGCTTTTTATCTTCGTCAGTTTTTATAGATTTGATAAAGAAAAAAATACGTGTCAAATATTTTTCTATAATCTAACTGACGGACTAAACATCTATATATATAAAAATCAATGCCACTTTTCGTTGTAATTCCATAACTCAAGAACGGGCTCACCTATCCAAACCAAATGCTTAGGATTTGGTCGGCATATTTAGTAGATGGTTTATGTGAAGTTTGCACAAAATCGGTCGAGCGGTTCCTCATTTGTCACATTTTTTGTAATAAATGAATTCAATAGAAACTTTTTTCACAGAAACTTTTTTGAAGTTTTGTTGACAGGACAAGCACGTTGTTATGTCATTCATGCCGTCAATTCATTTTGGACGTGGTTTGATTAAATCATATTATCAGCGATAAATTTTTTCTTTTCACATAATTGCATTTGCAGTGCATTCATACAAACGGTGAGTCCTGAATTTATGTATACTTTTCTAAGTTGCCGTATATGATTTCACATGGCATCATATGCGACAGCTTCTTGGGAATTTGTTTTTTTTGAACGGGCTCACCTATCCAAACCAAATGCTTAGGATTTGGTCGGCATATTTAGTAGATGGTTTATGTGAAGTTTGCACAAAATCGGTCGAGCGGTTCCTCATTTGTCACATTTTTTGTAATAAATGAATTCAATAGAAACTTTTTTCACAGAAACTTTTTTGAAGTTTTGTTGACAGGACAAGCACGTTGTTATGTCATTCATGCCGTCAATTCATTTTGGACGTGGTTTGATTAAATCATATTATCAGCGATAAATTTTTTCTTTTCACATAATTGCATTTGCAGTGCATTCATACAAACGGTGAGTCCTGAATTTATGTATACTTTTCTAAGTTGCCGTATATGATTTCACATGGCATCATATGCGACAGCTTCTTGGGAATTTGTTTTTTTTGAACGGGCTCACCTATCCAAACCAAATGCTTAGGATTTGGTCGGCATATTTAGTAGATGGTTTATGTGAAGTTTGCACAAAATCGGTCGAGCGGTTCCTCATTTGTCACATTTTTTGTAATAAATGAATTCAATAGAAACTTTTTTCACAGAAACTTTTTTGAAGTTTTGTTGACAGGACAAGCACGTTGTTATGTCATTCATGCCGTCAATTCATTTTGGACGTGGTTTGATTAAATCATATTATCAGCGATAAATTTTTTCTTTTCACATAATTGCATTTGCAGTGCATTCATACAAACGGTGAGTCCTGAATTTATGTATACTTTTCTAAGTTGCCGTATATGATTTCACATGGCATCATATGCGACAGCTTCTTGGGAATTTGTTTTTTTTTTGTTCTAATTTTTTTTTTCGATTTTTAAGCGAAAACATATGTGCATACGGGAAAAATGCCACCAGCCAGACGAGCAAATATAGGTTACGAAATATTAATCCACCAAAACTGTGTAACGGAACCAGATTGGCAGTGAAAAAGTTATTGCCAAATTTGATTGAAGCTACGATCTTAACTGGTAAATCAAAAGGAGAAGTTGTTTTGATACCGCGTATACCTATGATTCCAACTGATATGCCTTTTGAGTTCAAACGTTTACAATATCCTGTGCGTTTATCATTTGCGATGTCCATCAACAAGGCCCAAGGTCAAACACTTCACGTTTGTGGTGTGAATTTGGAGGAACATTGTTTTTCACATGGCCAGTTATATGTTGCCTGTTCCAGAGTCGGTACCCCCAGCCGTTTGTTTATTTATGCTCAAAATGGAAAAACAAAAAATATTGTTTATCCAAATGTTTTGGATTAAGTGTGTTGTAAATAGCTAGCAATTGATTTCGATTTTAAATAAAATATTTTTTTGATTAAATAAATGAATTTGATGTTCCGATTTGTTTATTTTATTTCACTTTATACGTAGCGAAGCACGTACCGGGCCGCTAGTAATCATATATTTTTTACTCAGGCAACATCCCTATTGGGAGTCACCGTATGCTCATAGATATTGAGGGCGCATGAATTGTATAACTGTGGCTATGAAACTTGTTGTCACACCCGGTCCCGTCACAGTTCCCCACTATAGGGGTTATGGATTGTAGATGAAACCTAAAGTTTCCAATCGTGTGAAAGTAAATTTATAAAGGTATATATACATACATATCTGGAAAGACTGAAATTAAAGACATACCTCAATACACATATAAAGTTTATTCACTATAAAAAGAAGTATCACCTTGCATAGGAATACAGTGAATGAGGCAGCTAATCATAAATAATACCTCTCAGACTTACACACTAATATGTGTAACCCTGTTAGACCCTGTCTCCGTACCAAGGTATAACAGAGGTACACCACATGAGATATTACAAAAACAACGTCTCAGGTCGCTTGTAAGGATTCGCGAGGTGAACGCATAAGTACCACTAGCTCATCACAAGGTATTGACCAACCAGGGCTGTGCACGTTAAGAAACCTACTCACTATGGTACAGTATACCCGTGACACAACTTAATACAAAAGGAAGTTATTACTGGTCTTGTTACTTAACACATTAACAAAAGGCCTAACTCTTTGTATGAAAATAAACCCAGTATACAGGTCTAATGCATCTCCCTCATAATAATTAATAGCAGCTCAATTACTACTCAATTAGTGACTCAATTAGTCAACTCAAGGTAGCAAATTAGTGCTCAACGACTCAATTAGTGGAACAGAATCCCTCGGTATGGCATCAAGGTTAAAAACCTTGGTACCCACGAACAGACGCGGCCTACGGGAGAAGTCCAGCAGGATTGCTGTTACCTGGAACGGCGATGTTTCCTCAACGAGGTTTCGGATTGGTAAGGCCTTCCCGTACCATGGACGGCCACACTGTCTCAAATCTCGTCGAGCCAAACCTGAACGATGCACGTTCTCCGGATGGATTCAGGCATTCATCAATCCCGGACCTCAAATATCCAGGCTAGTAAAACAGCCAGACCTGGAACAAAATCTCCGTAGTCAAATACATGTGCCTTTGGACTTTCAGAATGGGAAACAAATGGAGGACGAAATACTCACAGGGTTCAGCCTTTTAATGCACTTGAAAACCCCTCGGGTTTCGGGTCACCGTTGTAAAAACAAGTGCCTTTATAATATCATTTGTTCGTCTCTCTGTGACCTCTGCGGTCTAAAAGGACCCACCATTTCTCCACTCTGTCATTGAAAAGTTCTTTGCGAGAAGCTTCCATGCCATAGACTAAATACTCTCGATTCCGACATGTTCCTAATTATTTAAATTTATTAAACTTTATGCTTCTATGCAATTTTTGTGTGTTTTAATTAATTTACATCTACTTTTTTGATAATATATATTAAGTTTTAAAAAGACGTTCGAACTCTAGCGCCATCTGTTGATTAATCTATGGGCTCTGTCAAATGTGTTTCCATTTGTCCGCTAAAGATGTCGCTGCGAGTTTCATTTCTTGTTTTGCAACGTCACAATGCCCCTCTTCCCGCAAAAAAGGTTTTTGCGTATTCAAAAAAACCGCACACCGCCCTCGGTGTTATAATATTAAACGTAGAGAACCTATTCTCCAATATTCTTTAGCGGAAGAGTATCATCGTACTTCTAAACTGAAAGTTTAGATGGTAGTGTTGTTTTTAATTTTAAAATAAATAATTAACTTATTTAATATGCTCTACCAGTAGCAAAAATCTTTCCCAAATAAAACCATACTGCCAGGAAACCTGTTCTGCCTGCAATACTTCCTGCAATCCGGGCATCCCCCCCAATCTTTCATACGTCCCAAACATACATTCCCAATCATTCCTCTCATCCATCTTGTAGCAACCTGCATCCATTTCGCAGGAGGCCACCTCTTTCAATTCCCCCGAATTCCGTCTGTATACCAGTGGAACTCTGCATTGATTTCCTAAATTAAACGATCCGCCTGGTAAAAATATGTTCAGCGAGCTGATACATAATAATTTGAAACAATAATTGTCCATTCCACTCACCAGGCAGGACGTATTCAACTTTCCCAGTAGTTAAACTCCTGGAAAAACAAATTGGCGAAAGGCTTATTTAAAGAGTCACCGGCCGCTCTAAACTGGATAAGCAACTATAGTGCTGCTAAACTGAAACAAGCTTCACAACTGTTAAGCAACAAAGTGCCACCACAAATATTTCACCGAAGCAACAATGCTATCCCGGCAAAATAATATAATAGTCACGGCTTATTTTAGGAGTTACTATCCGCTCCATAACAAAATATGGAAAAAACCATACAAACGTGAAGGCTTATTTTAGAAGTCACTATCCGCTTCATAACAAAATATGGACTAAACCATACAAACGTGAAGGCTTATTTTAGAAGTCACTATCCGCTTCATATGTAAATATGGACAAAGCCGTATTTGAAATAAAATGCTGAAATTTAGGGATAAAAAAAAATGCATCATAACGGTATCATTGCCGTATAAAAATATGAACGGAATGGTAAACTCACGTTCATTAAATGTTTAATAAGCATATGTATCGCTTACACATGCCTTGTCGTCGTTGTTGGAGTGAACTCCAAACAACACGTGAATACACGGACTACGGCTAACGATCCCCCCGGCTTCAACGACTGGTAATTTAATATTGGCTACCATAGATTAGTTTTTATAGATTTTTATATCCTTTATGTGCCAAGTGCCTAATGGTTTTCCATTCAACCCTACTAGTTCATATACTAATGGTGAAAGCACTTTCCCCACTATGCACTGCTCATATTTAGGTGCCAACTTAGATGCCTTATACTTCTCCGCGTCACTTTGAATGTAAGTCTTTCGCCAAACCAGTTGACCTTCACGTAAAGTGACGTGTTGCCTACGCAAGTTATAATGTTTCGCGTTTGTGGCATGAGCTTTAACTATATTAGTTCGCACCTTCTCGAAAATATCCCTGAGGGCTCCTAATTCACCCGCGTACTCTTCACGAGGCATAGCTACTTCATAATCACAGTCGTCTGCATTCTTATAAAAAGTGCCGTTAATAATGGGTTCACGGCCGTGTACTAAGAAAAATGGAGAAAATCCTGTTGTTTCATTCACTGCGCTGTTTATTGCAAATTGGATTTTCGTTAAATTTTGATCCCATGTCCTATGATCTTCTTTTACATAAGACGAAACTGCCGTCATTACCGTTTTATTGTATCTTTCCACCATATTAACTTGCGGAGCGTACCTTGGGCCATAATGCACTCGAGGTATGTTGTATCTCTTTAATATGCTACGAAATTCAGATCCCGTGAATTGAACCCCATTATCGGTAATTACGGTTTCTGGAATACCATGAGCGAGAAGAACATAATTCTCAAAGTTTTTTGCTACCAATGCACTAGGTGCGCGGCGTAATGGAAACAATAACGTGTATTTTGAAAAGCAGCTGGTAACCACAAGCAAATGAACGAAACCCGAGCGTGGTGGCTAACGTATAACCTAAACTATTATATTGTTCATGGGCTCCATTACCTATTATAGAAATTGCTGCCCCTGAATCTAACAAACCGTGTAATACTACATTTTATAAATTTACACTTTAATAAGGCTGAATATCTTTATCCCTGTCTGGCTTAAACAGCGCTGTCACTGATCTGTTATATTTGAAAAATTTGGAAACACATTCTAACCATGATTTCCATTTTTAAAATTATTTAATGAAATAGTATAACTTTATATTACTTGACAATAATTTACGAATCACGTTTCCGAACGCACCGAGTCTATGAACTGAAACGTCAAATGTCAAGTTCACTATGATTTTTAGGTTAAGTTTCAATGTAAGAAAAACAATGATTAATGTTGGCTGCTCGTATGATATGACCGTAATTCAATGTTAATACCTAATAAGGAACTGCATATATATGTGTTGAAGCGTTAATGACTAAGTAACTGACCAGGTTTTATATAATAATTGTTTGTTTTCTTTCAATGTGAAAGTTACTGTTTATTGTACCAAAATCCACCCAAGTCACAGTCTCCTGTACGTCACAACCATGAATAACAATGCAAGTTACTAATTTAGTTATTGTGTCACCTCGAAGCACCTCACAAACGAATATGAGTCTGTAATACAGTTGTGGAATGTGTTCCGTTGTTCGCTTTTCAAAATTTTCCCTTTCCAACCAATATTGTTTTTAACAAAGACAAAGTAGTTTGTTATTGAGTTTTCCTAGGTGCAAAATTACACATAACTGTAATCAAAACTATTCAGAAGTGTTCATGACTAATTAATGTCTTGTAAACAAGTTCACAATCTTAATATTTTAGCATTCCTTTATAAATGTTCTGTTGCACCTTATTTTGAATTTTCTCCTGTAAGTGTGTTGTAATATAATAACTTTACAATGAATCTTTCATTATGTTCATCAATTTATATAAATGTAGGTAAACTTGAAAAAAATAATTATCAAATGAAATTTTTAGTGTCTGACCTTTACAGTAACCTTAAGAACTTAGGTTTTCAAATTAATACTCAATACACAACTTGACCTGGCTGTGTGCTAGGCAAATAAAGAAATGGGTCAGTGACTTACACACTGTAGCGTACCAATCCAAATTATGGAAAAAGCGTTCCGACTGTGGTTAATGCACCACTTTAAATTAAATCTTAAAAACTAGCCTTAACCTAATATGGTGTTCCACTAATTGAGCGTTCTAAGAGAGAGAGAGAGAGAGAGATGTTGGTATTAATTGTTCACCTTATATAATAAAATAATTATATACCGTTGAGCGCCAACTGTCACACCCGGTCCCGTCACAGTTCCCCACTATAGGGGTTATGGATTGTAGATGAAACCTAAAGTTTCCAATCGTGTGAAAGTAAATTTATAAAGGTATATATACATACATATCTGGAAAGACTGAAATTAAAGACATACCTCAATACACATATAAAGTTTATTCACTATAAAAAGAAGTATCACCTTGCATAGGAATACAGTGAATGAGGCAGCTAATCATAAATAATACCTCTCAGACTTACACACTAATATGTGTAACCCTGTTAGACCCTGTCTCCGTACCAAGGTATAACAGAGGTACACCACATGAGATATTACAAAAACAACGTCTCAGGTCGCTTGTAAGGATTCGCGAGGTGAACGCATAAGTACCACTAGCTCATCACAAGGTATTGACCAACCAGGGCTGTGCACGTTAAGAAACCTACTCACTATGGTACAGTATACCCGTGACACAACTTAATACAAAAGGAAGTTATTACTGGTCTTGTTACTTAACACATTAACAAAAGGCCTAACTCTTTGTATGAAAATAAACCCAGTATACAGGTCTAATGCATCTCCCTCATAATAATTAATAGCAGCTCAATTACTACTCAATTAGTGACTCAATTAGTCAACTCAAGGTAGCAAATTAGTGCTCAACGACTCAATTAGTGGAACAGAATCCCTCGGTATGGCATCAAGGTTAAAAACCTTGGTACCCACGAACAGACGCGGCCTACGGGAGAAGTCCAGCAGGATTGCTGTTACCTGGAACGGCGATGTTTCCTCAACGAGGTTTCGGATTGGTAAGGCCTTCCCGTACCATGGACGGCCACACTGTCTCAAATCTCGTCGAGCCAAACCTGAACGATGCACGTTCTCCGGATGGATTCAGGCATTCATCAATCCCGGACCTCAAATATCCAGGCTAGTAAAACAGCCAGACCTGGAACAAAATCTCCGTAGTCAAATACATGTGCCTTTGGACTTTCAGAATGGGAAACAAATGGAGGACGAAATACTCACAGGGTTCAGCCTTTTAATGCACTTGAAAACCCCTCGGGTTTCGGGTCACCGTTGTAAAAACAAGTGCCTTTATAATATCATTTGTTCGTCTCTCTGTGACCTCTGCGGTCTAAAAGGACCCACCATTTCTCCACTCTGTCATTGAAAAGTTCTTTGCGAGAAGCTTCCATGCCATAGACTAAATACTCTCGATTCCGACATGTTCCTAATTATTTAAATTTATTAAACTTTATGCTTCTATGCAATTTTTGTGTGTTTTAATTAATTTACATCTACTTTTTTGATAATATATATTAAGTTTTAAAAAGACGTTCGAACTCTAGCGCCATCTGTTGATTAATCTATGGGCTCTGTCAAATGTGTTTCCATTTGTCCGCTAAAGATGTCGCTGCGAGTTTCATTTCTTGTTTTGCAACGTCACATTGTGCTCAACTTAATAGGTCCGATTTTTATACATTTTGGACAGTTAGAAAACAAATATCCAAAAATATTGGTGACGTATTTTTGCAATGAAATACCGCGTGATATCATGTTTACGTAAAAACTGCAGTACCTACAAATAACGTAAAGCTTCAATCCTGAACTGACATGCATTTTATGTTTGTGTTTCTTTATTTATTTGATGATTAAAAGAAAACCGTTTCCAATTTGTTTTGATAATTCAACTGACAATTGCGGTCTAAATATAATCATATCTGGGAGCACGGTAGTGCCCCCGCCAAGACGAGCTAAGCGAAGCGCAAGGGCACTACCTACCTTTTAACGAAACGCTTCGTCGTTTTTTTTTTTTGAACTCTCATAACTTTACTTTGAATGATGCTAAATAGAATGCCTTTCAAGATAGAATGCCATCAGTACAATAATTAAACGTACAAAGCTTGAATGTCGTAGCTATTATACTTTAGATTTTATTTATTAATGTCTCAAAACCCTCGATTTCGTCACTGACTCACTGATCATCAAAATTGTTAGGGTACTTCCTAGGTAGGGTAAGTCCTAGAAAGCTGAAATTTGGTATGTAAGCTAATATTACCACAAAGCCAAAAAAAAAAAAATAACTAACCTATCCCCTGGGTATAGGAAATGGAAGCACAGATTAGATACTAGTACCTACTACGGTGGAAAGTATGAGACTTGCACTACAGTTTGTGCTACATACAAAAGTGAACATTAATTAAAATACTCCTTATAATAAGTAAAAATGCGTACGTCATAATTTTTTCGAAAATCATCCTCTAACTCTTAAAAAATGAGAGTGGACGGTGAGGAACGGTATGAAAGAAAATCAGAATCTGTGTTGAACAGTGCTATTATTGATATTGGATCATCAACTTTCTCGTGTCGGCAGGCGTATGTAGCCCTCTCCAGAGTAACAAATTGATTTTAGCAGTATCAAAGCACAACAGACAGCTATTGTCGAATATAATCGCCTAAGAACGAAATATCGCCCTGACCTATTACTTATTTTAAACAGTAAATGATCAAATAAGAAAAGCAAAGATAGAAGGGTGGGCTATAAAAAAGGTGTGGCTGACGTGCAAGAAATACACCCAAAAAAAGGAAGAAAAAATAAACAAAAAAAATCCTTTAACCAACTTACAAACATAAGTTAAATCCCACCAATAACATTTTGATGTAAAATTGTTGCCAAGACGAGTCTACGTAGCTTAACCTGTGAAAAAGAAGACTGCACGCTCTAAACTTTCAAGCTCTATACTACACCCTACTCAAAATATATGAAAAAGTGGTCAGATCTCATGTAGAGCCAAGATTTTTGCTCTATGCGCCCTAAGTTTACCAGGCCTACCTTCGAAAATTCTACATTTTAGTCAAAACGTGTGGCTTGGCCGTTTTATTTCACACCCAATGAACGGAAGCTTATGAAATCTTCATGACGGTAGCAAAACGGCCAAGCCACACGTTTTGACTAAAATGTAGACTTTGTGAAGATGAAGATAGGCCATCTTCTTTGTATGGGTTGACAGCCCACTTCATGTTCAGTTCAATTAACCTTGCATAATGACAAGTTTAGAGAAATTAGCTGCACGCACATATAGATAAAAACACAAAAATTCAAGGACTGCGCTCACACTCGCTGTACGTGAATCGTGTCGTGTTCACGTTATCACTGTCTGTGTGGAGTTGATTTTCTGTAACTATCTTTCTTCTCCTGTGTACGCACCCAAATAGTACGACCAATCGTTTAGAAAACGAAATTGTACGAAGTTTGTGAATCAATTTTATTACTTTTAGTGCTAACTACAGCAATTTCAACATGTTACTTTGAACTTATAAATTGTTGGGATCGTCTTTAGTTTTCAAGCGCATTTAGATATCAACAGGTGACTAATTTAGTGTGATTAAAAATTTAATTGTATCGCATAACTTTGAGCGCGGGGCTTCCTCTCTTCTTTCCAGTCGAAAAACGTCTACTGCTGTATGTAGCCTCCTATCCTAAATCATCACCGCATCGATCGTCTTGTGCATCCACAACCTACAAAAGATCACCAGTCCACCTTACGCATGATCTTTCAAGACTTCTTGACCCTTGGATCCCCATTGGTCATCCGTAAGCGTGACAGGACTTTTGTATATCAAAAACCCTCAATCATTTTGGAAAAATCGATAAATCCATATCCATCCTGATATTATAAATGCGAAAGTAACTCATCTGTCTGTCAGCTTGTTTGTGACATCTTTGCGTTTGAATGGCGGAATGCATGAAATATCGAGTAGACCATGTTCTAGGATAAGACATAGAATACGTCAGCTCAAGAGTGAAAGTCAAAAATTATTCCGAGTGAATATTAGAATAGAATAAAAAATTTATTTATTCGAGTATCCATGACTCATAAAAATGTTGTATGTGTAATATTTGCTGCTTGGCTGGGAAATATTTCGATTTCAAACAGCCGAAATCGCTAACAGAAACTAGGTATTCGTACATACTAACATGTACTACACTAATAACAAAACACGCTTGTCAAGTCAAGTAAATAACAGTTATTGATGTGAAAACGTTCAGAGATCACAGGCGGAGGCCGCAAGATGTCTATTTTCCGATAGAATGGGCCTCACGTCACAAGACTTGCAAATAATTGAATTATCTCTGTCCGTGTCACTAAGGCTTGCCATTTTCTTTTGTCATGTGCGTAACTTTGTTTTGTCATTGTGTTTATTGTTTTATTGAATTTTGTTGGCATGAGAGAAATTAATTCTTTTCTTCTCTTCTTTTTTTCTAGAGTCGCCATGACCTACGCAATATTCTAAATTCAAAACGAAACAATCAAAACACAATTTCAGGCAGCAAACTACGGCAAAAATACTCTATACTACATTTGACACAGCGCCAAAATAAGAAAAGAAAAATTTAAAATGAATATAACAGTTCGAATAGTGAACACCGTTTCATTACTGCATATCTCGGGATTGAAAATACTTTGCGTTGATTTTTACCTTTCAAGCATGCTTCCAGTCTAGCGTTGTTTCGTTCGCTTTTCATATGAACTTGCTGCAAATTTGTTTTCGTACGGATTTGTAAAAAGCAAAAGGAAGAATGATATTCATGAAAAAATGAATTTTGGGAGAATGAAATTCGTCCAAAATCGCTGTTAGTGGGAAAAGGGTCCAGACCAATGGCAGCGTTACTGTGTTTGCGGAATTTATCAGAACGGTTTTCAATACCGGTCATGGATGTGTTTAAGTCAGTAGGAATCTGACACTCCCTTCCGCTTCATCCAGAATGGAAGAAGTCATTGAGAAATCATCAAATTACGTCTTCCGCTTCTAAATCGTGAAATTGCGAAAAACTCTGTTGTCCTCTGCAAACATGAAAGTTCATTTCAATTCTGTTCAATTTAAGTGAAAAAAAAAAACATTACATTTAGATAGCACCTAGTCTATTAATATACGTATTCATCAGTTACTTTAATTTGACATAGTGCCTCGTTGAAATTTATTTACTATAGAATTTATCAACAATATACTAATGAATAACTGAAGTAAATAATTCAGTAGTTTGAACAAGCTGTTATTAATATTTTTCAAGAGTATGGAAAAACAGATACAATCTGAACAGATTGGGCATATAAAAATTCAATCATATCGCTGTTAATTGGTAAATATACATATATGTACCTATATGAAATTCTGTAAATATCTGAAATATTATCTCCTTAACATAAAATTTGCTTACACACCTGATAATACTACGAGATTAAACAATTTTATCTATGTTTAGAAAATCAAAATCAAAAAATCTCATGAAGGATTAACATCATTTTAACATAAAAATGTCCATCTGCCCATTTGCATGCAGGGAATAAAATCATCTTTGTTGACTCAAATGTTTCATCCATTGATTTACAATAACGACCAGCCATACATCAAAGAATATTAGGGAAAATCTGTTATTTTATGGGTTTATTCATCATAAAATATGACGTATGGTTAAATTAGAATTAATGGGAAACAATTTTCTGTTATGTTATGTTATGTAATTTTCTGTTTTAATCAGATAGCAATCAATGCTGTCCTCGTTCAGGCCATTTGAATAAATCTTACCCAAAAGTGCCGTGAATCTACATTTTTTATCTACACTAATATTACTCAAAATTATTTCACCATTAGATTGCTACATTATCCCCGAATAACAAACATAGGCTATATTAAAATAAATAAATGTCCACCCGTACGAAGCCGGGACGGGACGCTAGCGTTCTATGTATATGTCACCGGAAAAAAGCAAACTCCGTCAGATTATAAAATATCTTGACAGATTGTAAACTCTCTATAAATTGTCAACTGAACATTTGGAACATTTTTAAGCATCAAAATTTGATAGTCTACTAGTGCAATATCTCGAAGCAATTGTAGAATAGCAAGTAACAAAAGTTTAAGTATTACAATTTCAATATTATAACCGACGATAGATCCCCGCGGTTACTCTAGTTTCCATCATATCATTCGAGCCTAAACTATCCATTTGTCAATTTCAGGTGCCAAAAAAGTATTTCCAAATTTTCAGTTGACAATTTATCGAGAGTTTACAATCACTCAAGTTATTTTACAATCTTACGCATTTTACAATTATTCGGTGACATATACAATGTTTGAAAACGTTTGCTCCGTCATTCGTCAATCGATGTTCATTAAAAAACCAGCGTTAAAGTTTCTCAGCTACCGTACCTATTTGTCTGGTAACATTCTGAAATAAACCTTTTAGTGCACTGTCTTTTTTGGTTTTCATTGTGACTTTTTTGTATTTTTACGCCTGATGGACTGTCGTCAAATGAAATAATCTTTCTTCTTTCTTTCTATTTTGGTAGCAAAATAAAGAATGTGTACTTGAGATGTATTTAACTTGAATTCGAAATTAATATTCAGGTAAACATAAAATGAAATATCTTTGTAATTCATCACCCGCCTAGTCTTTTCCCAAATAAGTTGTTGGCTATTCATACAAGTATTTTCCATAGAGCGACTACCTATTTAACCTCCACAATCTTTGTAGTTAAACTCAGCTTAACTAACTGATTGTCAGACTAACGAGGTTTTGACTACCCGAGACAATTGTCAAAGATCTACAAACCAGAGGCTTTCCGATGGGCACGGAGAGGTCTCGTTGTGTTTCATTCATCGGTAAACCAACAGAGGTCGGTTAGCAGCAAGGGAAGTGAAACTTTGGTACAGTCTGTTGTCAACATTATCTGACCCACCCTAAAAACAAACGAATTTGGACCCTCTGCCTGTGACGTTAAAGTTTATTCAATTTATATGAGCTTATTAGACGAGTGCGCGAGGACGCAAATTTGATCTTTAACACGTAACGTTAAGCTAAGCGTTAAGCTATTTTAATCATTATCTCGTTGACATTAAAGTTGAAAATCTTCTAAGTCACAATATATAATTACAACGGAATCTTTTATTTCGCACACTACTAATAAGTTCTCGTGGCTTAGCGGTTTGACGCTGGATTGGCGACCAAAACCAAATTGGTTCGAATACGCGTTTCACCTGTTATCAGTATCTTTTTTAATTTGTTATCATTTCTACACTATTGCTTGCATTATTAAAGAACGACCAATATAATCTACGCTCAATAACTTATCTTGTAAACAGGTGGGTATAATAAAAAACTTTCAAGTTCACAGAATTTATACAAGAATTTGGTTGGATACTAAGTAAAACATATTTGCTTCGTGAGGTAGATAGTAAATTCATCTAAGTGACAAAAGTTACACTACGCCTATTAGCAGTGACCGCGCACACACATTTGTAAATCGTTTCTCATAACTCGTTAAGTATTTTTAAGCAATTCGGTGTAAAAAGCATCATGTCGCAACTTAATGACTATACCAAACACAAAATCATATTTTTACATGAGCAGCATGTTGGAATTAGAGAAATTAGTCGTCGACTTAATATAGCAGTAAGTGTTTTGTATTATTAATGAACGTGTAATTGGTTATTTTACCATAATATTTTATTTTTTTCATTCCTTACAAGTTACATACACGGTTCCAAACATGTTTATTTTTTGTTTTAGAGAAATACGGTCAGACTATGGCTAAGACGTTATGGAGACAATGGAAATATTCAGCGGATTCGTCCAGGAGCAAAAGCCATCAAGTATAGTCCCGAATTCGAACGCCACCGGGCCATTGTTTTTAGCCATATTGAAAATCCATTTTTGCCCGTTCGTGTATCCGCAATAAATCACAATATTTCAGTCGAAACAGTGAGAAGGCATTTACACGCTGCTGGGATAAAGAATTATAAGCCGGCACAGAAAATTGCATTGACACCTGCTCATCGCGAAGAAAGGCTCCGTTTTGCCCAGGAATATTTAAATTTTAATTGGGAAGAAAATGTTGTGATCTTCACTGATGAAAAATCATTTAAATCAGATAAAGATGGACGTAAAATCTTATGGAGACGAAAAGGAGAACGCTACAATGAGAAGTGCTTGCTACCTTGTAGAACCAGTGGTAGAATAACCTTGGGCTACTGGGGCTGGATGTCGTCTATGGGCCCTGGTGAATTGGTGGAAGTAGGTGGAAGGTTTAATAGTAATTTGTATTTGGAGATTCTGCGTGATGTCATGCTGCCGACTGTGCGAATTGCCTATCCAACATCGCACATTTATTTCGTGCACGATAACTGCTCCATCCACCGTGCAGGCATTGTGCAGGATTGGTTAGCTGCTCAAGAAAGTGTGACAGTTATTAATTGGCCATCTAAAAGTCCTGACTTGAACCCTATAGAAAATCTATGGGGTCAAATGGTTTTAAATTGGGACACAACTGAAGTGCGAAACAAACACAACTTGGTTGAGATCGTGACGTCGACTTGGGAGCACATGAGAGGCAAAGATTTGTGTTGGAATATGGTGCGCGGTATGCGTAGCCGCTTACAGCAAGTTATAGCAGGGGGCGGTGCGCCACTCCGCTACTAATTAATCTAGTAGGGATTTTAAACACACCATGTAAGTAAATGCTCAATGGATTGACTGTTAAACAATTAAAATGTTGCAGATTATGTGGTGATGTTATTGTTATCAATAGCTTGTTTCTATTTAAATAACATGTTTATTCACTACATATAGGCAGCTATAAATCTGTAGTTAAAGCATTTCACGGATGAATTCATTTTCTCGAAAACAAAATTTTAAGCATAAGCATGCCTTTTTTAATATTTATAAATTGTTAGATTTCATTATGGCATACTAATATAAAATGTATATTAATTTGTAAATATATGAGCATTTACTTACTTTATCTTACCTAAGTCTTTTAATGAAATGATAAACATTTTTAACTTGCAATTTTCTTTAGTTTTATTTCTATACAAACTACCTTTTTAAAATGACAAGACCCTACGTCGTCCATTAAACAAGTGTAATAAAATAAAATAAAAAAACAGCTGAGCAATAAGCCACTTCTAGGTCAAACTTGGTTTCGAACGTATTACAACAATGAACTCAGCACTATCCTAGTGACCACAAGACCAACTCAACTCTTATATGTCGTATTGAAATTAGAACGTTGTTGTAATGCTAGACACAATATTCTGAAGAATTTGACCCATATACCTAGTATACTTTCATAAAGTTTATTCTTACACTGCACAAGCAACCATCCTTCTCCTCGTGCAAATAGATTATTTTGTATTTTAAATAAGTAACCACTCCATTAAGACATGATAATAAAAAACTAGCTATACAATAGAAAATAACAGATTGTAAAGAGCCGTTGTTTTTGCAATTTTAAAGCAAGGTAAAATATGTTTACGCGAAGTCATTGCATACCCTCACTAGCATAATATTGAATACCAGTTTTAAAATGAATCCGAGTATTTATTGTTGAACTACCCACATATTACAAGTTTTGCGAAAATATTACATTCTAGAAAGTTTATATCCGTCTTTAGTTCTTTACATTATTACAAGAAATAGTTTTGGAATAAATTTTAAATTGAAAAGCAAAATGACGTCTTTGCCGCGGGATTTGATCTTACAACTTGTTTCTCAAAGTCATATGCATAGACCACGAGACCAGAATAAGATAACTATTTCCTTTAAAATAAGCTATTAGACTAATTATGTTATAACAAGTAGTTATAAAATATAACCTAATGACAATGTTATAAAGATTAAATTTGCGTGTTTGTATTATTACTGTATTTGTTCATCGATTCCTCGAGCACTTGTCTGATAAGCTCATTGCATTGAATAAACCTTAATGTTATAGATAGAACGTCCAAATTCGTTTGTTTTTAGGGTGGGTCAGATAATGTTGACAACAGACTGTACATACAGGTCTGTAATTAAACTGCCACGAAACCATGTGGCAAACTATCAAAAACACTAAAAAACAACCAGATAAACCTACCTTCAGTAAACACACGAGAAACCGAAATTGCATCAGCAAATCAAACAACTCCAATAACTTTATTAATTCCAGAGCGTGCCAAGAACGTGTTACTTATTGCTAAGACAGCTTACTACATTCGCGGAACTATAACAGTTTACACAGACAAGTGCGGCGCGACATTGCAACAACGCGTTTTCATAGAAAATATTCTCATTATGTCCGTACAGATTTTCTCAGCAAATATTCTCGGCAAACGTAGTGTAGGATATCCTCAGGCACGGTGGAGTGACGACTTGCGCAGGGCGGCTGGCAGAAACTGAATGCGAGAAGCCGAAAATAGATCTAAATAGCGTGCAATTGGAGAGGCCTATGTCCAGCAGTGGACTGTAACAGGCTGTTGATGATGATGATTCTAATATACATATTGGACACGTAAGTACGTACATACTGAACAATTTGTATGTATATTCATTGTCGCATTTTCGCGTCGAGCCTGTCTGCGAGAGACTTAGGGCAGTCTTTGGGTGCCTGCCAAATAATTAATGGTTGATAAGCCAAGGTTAATTTAGCATTGTTTCCAATTGCCTAGTTGCTTCTATTCAATTTAGCTAAACAGCTGGCTTGAGTGTCTTGATAGTGCGTATGCCTTTGTATAACTAAAGTGTTTCATTTAATCTTCGTCTGCTGTATTTGCTGTTTAACTTTTCTGTGTCTTTAATTGGATAGTTAGACAGTTATAAGCTTTATAATAATAACTATAACGTATTACAAGTATGTGCTCGACCTAGTTCTCGAAAATGACCACGTCACATTGTACTGGGGTCGGTCTATCATCACTGATAGGACTATTGTCGCCAATAAGCCTGACATAGTGGTTATAGACCGATTAGCACGCCGCACAATGATACTCGATGTAGCCATCCCGCATAACGAGAACCTTGTGAAGGCTGAGAAAGAGAATCAAATCAAGTATCTCGACTTAGCACACGAGGTCATTGTGCTGATTGTCGTTACGGCCAACGGCTTAGTGGCCAAAAGCTTCGTCGACCACCTGTCGAAGCTGGCGTTGGCCTAGTTGAGTAAAGGGCCTGATGGAGAAGGCAGTACTTTCTGATACGGCTCGTATTGTGAGGGAGTTCGTTTCTCTAGAGCCTTAACCAGTGGTAGCTTGGACCTTGCTCCCGACACCAGTGGACAACTACTTTTTATATTATGTTTTTTTTTCTAAGAAATATTCAGAAATGTAAATTAGTATGTAAAGTATAAATGAGATAAGAGAATTATAATGTAAATCAATACAACGATTTACAGATATTGTTATAAGCTAGTTTTACCTTTTTTCTTTTTTTATGGGAAATCATCAAATAACTTCTCCCGCTCTGGGTTCAGACTCTTATTGACTAAAACCCACCCGTGATCCTTCTTGTGCCCTTTGCGTTCCAGGGCCGCGGTGACTCTTTCGAACAAATTCCGCAACCCTAGCAGGCACTGACCCTATGGGGCCCCGTCTTAAGCAAGTTTAACCTAATATTATACAACTCAACTGTTCAGTATATTTTGTCGAGTGCACATAAATGTATGTATGTGGCAGATGATTTTATTTTTCGCGTTTTCAGTGTTAGTCTCATAGTAAAACTTGTTCATAATGAGGAGTACAAAACGCCCTTTTCAGGTATTACATTTACTCTGTTACATGTTGTATAACATGGGAACAGCGTGTAACTAAACTAGGACGAGCCCCGTATCTCGATGTACAGCGCCTGAACTAGATTTTGCTCCGACCACATCAAACGCAGTTTTGCGACAAAAAAAGAACCATAAGCATAATCAAACTTTTAACGTTCCCACTGCTGGGACACAGCCCTCCTCTTTGGAGAGGGAATTGGCCGTAATCCCCCACGTGGGCCCAGTGCGGGTTGGTGAATTTTTGGCTCTAGGACATGTCGGTTTCCTCGCGATGTTTTCCTTCACCGGTTTGAGAGCAGTGGATGAAATTAATTACACAAAGTAATGCGCCTGGCTGGGTTTGAACTCGCGACCTACAATTTGTAAGTCGGGGCCGTTACCACTCGGCCACCACTGAAAGAAGGATAACTTTAAAAGCGTGTAAATTTTATTTACATATATTATTAAATTTTTCACAAAATTCTATTTTAATGACCTCTTTCAAATAAGTTTTTATTAGGTAATTTTGACAGCAGCCAAAAGCCCTAATCCGAAGCACATCATCAAATCTTTGAATCAAAGCCAAACAAAGCCGCGGTTACAGATAGTACTAGGAACGACGGTTTTAATCCTCCAGTTTGTTAGAAAGCGCATCGTTAAACCAGATTTATATCCAGGTTAAGTATTAGCATAAAAATGTGCAGAAAGTCGACTTCATACAGCAAGCGAAACTAGGCGAACGCACACATAGACGAGTACTCACGGAGATCAAACAAATACCGGTCGTGCTTGCACTTGCATACCGTGTCTATGTGTTCGTGCGTTTTCGCTTACTGTATGGAACCAACTTTAATGATCATAAACAGTCGTACAGGGTCCCAAGTCTGCTATTTCATATAAATTAGTCATTCCAACACAATCCCATTGTAATTTTGCTAAAAGTTCGTAATCTGCTAAATTCATAATGGTCGATCATTGGTCGGTCAATGGTCTCGTAATAGTATAGTGGTAGAATGACATTTTTGTATTGCCATTATTATAAAACCCGTTAGTAAAAATGAATTTCGAAAAACTAATACTAAAGATAATTAAGTCATGCCAGATTGCTTTTATGTAAAATGACAAATGAATGACGACGTATGCGGTAATCTGCTAAAATTTTGACATTTCCTTTGATTGATGCCATTAGAATGTCATTGTGCAGTCATTCCTTTTAATAGCTCGGTTGTCAAAAATTATTACGAGACCATTGACAGACCAATGATCGACCATTATGAATTTAGCAGATTACGAACTTTTAGCAAAATGACAACGGGATCGTGTTGGAATGACAAATTTATAAAAATAGCAGACTCGGGGCCCTGGTCGTTCATCAAGCTTAAGCAACGCCTGCTCAAGCACTTTTAGGTCTTGATGCCAGCTGTCATGTGTACATCTTTATGTATTCCGCACATTCGTTACGCGTATTCAGAAGCCAGGCCAGGCCTTCAGACACCAGTCTTACCAATAGGGTTGCCTAGTTACTGAGCTATGGAGGTCAGATAAGCAGTCGCTTCATGTAAAACACTTGTACTCAGCCGCATATTGTAGACTGAGAGCCGGCCCTATAGTTGGGAAAAACCTAGGCTGATACGTTATTTGGAATTAACCTTCTGTATACTTCCTTGGTATTGAGTGTCTGCTATCCGCAAACGCTAAGGATTTTAAGGAATAAGTTCAAGTGGACTTCTTATGAGCGCTCTTTAGTAACCCGACTTTTTACGGAAGAAGCGAGTCGAAAAATTATGATGTAATGAAAGCTGGTTTCATTTTCTGTTTCATAAAAGAATATTTTTTGTTGGATATTTTTGATCAGAAGCCCGAAGAATAAAGAAATGGGCCTTTAAACTTCGAAAATATTTTTTTTAAACTATTCATTCTAGTTTCTCATCTTTGTAAACTTATATTTAGGTTTCCGAACCAAAGGGTAACCAGTGGAACACTATTACTAAACCTACGCTGTCCATCCGTCCGTTCGTCTGTCAGTTTATGGCTTGTATCTCAAAAACCGTAATAGGTAAACAGCTGAAGTTGCTGCTATAACAAAAAAAAAAAATTAAAACTTAAAGGCGGCTTCCATTCCGTGTTTTTTTCACGGAATGGAACCTTTCGACATTCCGACTCGCACTGAGCTGTTTTTTTAACCGACTTCTAAAAAAGGAGGAGGTTCTCAATTCGAATGTTTGTATTTTTTTTTTTTATGTTTGTTCGCGCATAACTCCGTCGCTTGCCAACCGATTTGAAAAATTCTTTTTTTGTTGGAAAGGGTATACTTCCCAAATGGTCCCATGAAAATTTTATCGAAAACGAAAAAGCGGTTTTTGAAAAATCAACAAAAATCTAAAAAAAATATCTACATTGTCTACATTGACGACCTTTTAGTTTACTCTGCTTTGGAGCAGTTCATTTTTTTACACCAATGTAATTGGTTCGTTTAGGTGGGGGAGGGGAGGGGGTTTAGGTACCACTAAAAAGTGAAAAATAAAAAAACTTTTTACAAAAAAATACAACCGACTTCCACAAAAAGTCAAAAAAGTACAAAATAACTTTAATTCGGAAGTCGGTGTTCAAAAAACGAAAAAGGAACCACAAACACCGAGTTCCGAATTAAAGTTATTTTGTACTTTTTTGACTTTTTGTGGAAGTCGGTTGTATTTTTTTGTAAAAAGTTTTTTTAATTTAAATATTTATTTACTTGTTTCGAAATCTTTCACTGATATAAAGCTACAGTAGTATTGAGTTTTAATAGCTTAAAAATGGGGGATAACGGGAAAGGCCACGAGATAAAGGAATTCATGAATAAATCCACTATAGGTAGTATTTCACTAGCCGACGTGCTATGACGTACAAATGCTAACATGCTTCCATAGTGAAAACAGAATAGTACTATGCATATTATGCAGCGCTATACTGAAATCATGACGGTCTTAACAATTTTCTAAATATTCTCTGTCCATAGAACTTAGGAAGTAATAGAGGAGCCGATATATCGTCCCTAGTAATTTAACTCAGCTCCGGCACAAACGTTTTATATCTCGTATTAGGAAGTCAAAAGATAACTAAAATAATATACAGTCACCATCGCTCCATCTAGTGGCGAAAATGATTTTTTTGCTGAGAGTAGTTTGTATGTAAGGTACAGAAGATAAGGATTTTGAAAGAAACAAACAACATGGCGCATAAATTGTCGTCGTATTTTTTTTAATGTGATTTCGTAAGTCGTATCAAATTAAAGGTGCAATGAGTCGATTATCAATAACGTCACTTTAATAATGATAAATTAAGTGGTATCATAAAGTGATCTAAATAATTCTTGGTCAAAATATTTGAGGATTTGTTTTTATCTTATTATAAAGCAGTGTTCAACTTCATCATTACGCTTAATAAGCTTTGTATGTAGTCAGTTAATATGAATAGTTATGAATATTTTGATACAAATTGAGTTTTTGTGAAGAACAACTAACTAACTAATTAACATACTTCTATGGACAAAAGCAAATGTCAACCACTAGATATGTATACTCTACAATCTGAGATATACATAAATCACTTGCGCCGGAGATGGGTTACTTTTGTACCTTTAAAAGTAGATACTTAATCGTTGTATGATCCCAATGTAAAATATTTTGTCTCCTACTTCAATCTAAACGATTTGAGACAAAACCTTTTCATTTTCTAGAACCAAAAGAAAACATTTGCTACAACAAACAACAAGCAATTGATAATAGAAATGCCATATTTATAGCTGAAAAAATGAAAAATACATTCATAATCCCCAGTAAATATTCAAAGATGGTATAAAAAAATCATGCTTCAGTAAGTCACAATGGGCGCTGGAGATCCTTTGTGAGCAATGTCAAGTAATCCTATAGCTTTTCTTTTTATCTGTACTTTGAATTTAATTCGAATGAGTAGTACTATTACAATTTAATTTCGTTCTTTAATGAGTAATTTTTTTTGCTGGTGACTCAGTAATAAAAGCTGTACTGGTCGATCTTTCAGGTTAAGCAAGGCCAAGGTCGGTTCCTGTATGAATGACCATCTTATTTATTTATTTTATTTGAGAAAACCAACAGTTACACACTTTTCATAACTAAGCATAATAAAACTTAAAACGTATAATAATTATATGTGTAGCTCACAACGTTATCCGCATCTTAACATACAAAGTTTCTTTCGTGCCTCGGAGAGCACGCTAAGCTGTTGGCCCCATTCATCACTTGAAGATCTTTGACAGTCGTTACGGGTAGTCAAAAACCAAATAATCTGATCAGTCTTTCCTAGGAGCATCATGTTACCCAGTTACTGGGTTGTGGAAATAAGAAAGGTAGTCACTCCATGTAAAATTTATTTATTAAAGGCCGACTTAATGCCATAAGTATTTTCTAGCTGACGAAGTTTCGCATGACGGGTACCAGATTTTCGATGTCAAAAATTTTGAAATGACAGCCAGAATGACAACGGCTTTTCGTGCTTTTCTAGGCACGGAAGAGTATCGGTAAATACTCATACACCAACCGATTATTCTTTAGCCACAGAGCTCTTCACAGCACAATATCTTTCAAAGTAACTCAATAAAATTCTCTCAGTAGCTTGAAAATAAATACATAGATGTAAATACACATCTGTCCTTATGATTTAATGTCCAACATAAAACTATTCCCTAGTGCAGTGTCACAATATTTATAGCTTGTCTCAAATGCAAGCTTGGACGTTTTTAATATCAGTTCGTCGTATTGCAGGGTAATGCCTTATGAAATTATTATTGTCGCCGTAAATTGTAAAGTGACACTTTATTATATTGTCCCTTGTAATGTGCCATAGAACTGAGACAGAATTATTTTCTATTTTGTATGAGCTGTAAAATATTAGTTTGAGTTTGATCAAGATTTGAAGCATTTACTTCATATAGACCATTTACAGGTACGGTCAGTCAAAAACATGAAGCTATACGTATTTACACGTTCGAAAGCATAGATCGCTATGGAGAAGAACGAGCAAGAAACTCTTCGGACACTTTTTTATGTATTACAAAAACCTTGGTTACATAATCCTGATTGCTTTTATACATATGTATGTGAGAACAATGCAAATAAAAAAAAGAAACTATATAAAACAATTCAAAATACAATGATTAAATAAACCTAAACTTAACTCATATTTGGCCGGTTTTTAAAACAAATGTTTCCATTTTTAACTTAGGCTTTGTCTTTCAAAAACACATACCATTTTCTTATCTTTTGACAAGTTTTGGACATTGATTGAGAGAGACCAAGAGACTGACTTGAATTTGAACGTTTTTAGTGAGCAATATTACTTATACAGATCAAGTCATATTTCAACAAAAAAACAATTTCTCAAATCGTATTCTATCGTGTAATATGCTTTTTCAAATACGTGGATTTACCTTCATAGTACTGAATACAGGAGCGTCCGCAGTAATTCACAAATAAAGTTTTAATCGCGAAAGGCTCGTGTAAATTGAGTAGCATAAACATAGCATAATCAGCCTTTTAACGTTCCCACTGCTGGGACACAGGCCTCCTCTCTAGTAGAGGGAATGAGCCGTAATCCACCTCGCGGGCCCAGTGCGGGTTGGTGAATGTCACATATCTTCGAATTTCTAGGACATGCCGGTTTCCTCACAATGTTTTCCTTCACCGTTTTGAGAGCAGTGGTGATGAAATTAATAACACAAAGTAATGCGCTTGGCTGGGTTTGAACCCACGACCTACAATACATAAGTCGGGGCCGTTACCACTCGGCCACCACTGCTCTCGCAATCTATGTGTGTGTTGTGTATATTTTATGTTGGAGATCCAAAATAAATAAATAAATACACTGTCAGATTTCACAGAATTTAACAACGTAACATTGTTATAGGAACAGCAGGCTGTTCCTATAACAATGTTACGCAACAAATATGTGGCTTTACCATCACACATTGAATACAAGAGCTCCCGCACTAGATCACAAATCAAGGTTTTATCCACATATTTGTTGCGTAACATTGTTATAGGAACAGCAGGCTGTTCCTATAACAATGTTACGCAACAAATATGTGGCTTTACCATCACACATTGAATACAAGAGCTTCCGCAGTAGATCACAAATCAAGGTTTTATCGCGAGAGGCCAGTGCAGGGAACTATTTATCATAAAAGTATCGACGATCAGTGCCAGATGCGATTTACTACGGTTAATGATAGTATGAACTGGAAGTGACTTGGCTGCTTGATATTGTGCATAGGTTCATAAGCTTGCTGTATGATAAAAGGATTGTAAGGGAATACAATAAAAAGGCTTGATCGACCCTGATATAATTATATGTGGTTTATTAACCAAAAGAGAAGAAAGTTTTACAAAGTTAGCGTCGCGACAAAAATATGGCTGTTAAGCGCGAGCGCGTTCCAAGTACGAGTATATAGTTTGCTGTCGTGAAGTTGTCGCCGTTCATTCGCGAATGTTGCCATCTTTTGGACGCGTTCATGATAGCTGCGTCCCGGCGCAGACAGGATTATAAAGGTCAGTTTTTGTCTTTAAAGCTTTCGTTCCACCAAAGATATCCAACCTTGCAGCGTTTCCATTTATATTAATACCACCACACTAAAACTAATAGCAGCGTTTTATTTTCATAGCTTAACTTGACTTAGTTTTGCTCAGGGAAAATAAGTTCACTGCTTAAGTTCGAGATGTCTTGCACATCTGTGGTGGAAAGGTAGCCTTAGTCTATACTAATATTATAAAGCTGAAGAGTTTGTGTTTGTTTGTTTGTTTGTTTGAACGCGCTAATCTCAGGAACTACTGGTCCGATTTGAAAAAGTCTTTCAGTGTCAGATTGCCCATTTATCGAGGAAGGCTATAGGCTATATTTTATCCCCATATTCCCACGGGAACGGGAACTACGCGGGTGAAACCGCGAGGCGCTGCTAGTCTGAGATATGTATGTGTATGAAGAATCATAGATTTTACTTATCTCATAGGAAGTTAATTCGATTTGATTTTTTATGTATCCTTGTGTCGTATTGCTCATTAATAAGTTTCAATTTCTTTACGATGTTTCACGAATTTTGCATCCAAATGGAATGTGAATTCTAGTTTTTTTATATGTCTGGTAGAAAAATGTTTGAACTTGAACAAAAACTTGATTGCGCATAAATTTAAGAGCGTGTACGCCGAATGGCATTTCATACAAATTTTCAAGTCACTATTTAGCAAAATACTGAACCGATTTTATTGAAACTTCACACATATAAGCAGGATACATAGGTCTAATAAGTTAGTTAAAAACAATTTCGAAATGTCTTATTTAAAAAAAAGATAAATGGAACTTTGTTTGTATGTTTTTTTTTTTTAAATCGGTCTAATTTAACTGTAACACTGTTTATCGAAAATGTTGCAGCTAACTTTTTAGACCTGTGTATCCTGCTTATGTGTGTAAAGTTTCATTCAAATTGGTTTAGTCATTTCGGAAAATACTTGACGGAAGGACTACGCTCTTAAACACTGACTGACAGTCTCATCCAGAAACTTTACATCCGAACACATCTCTTTACCACACATATTGCTGTCATTTAAGGCTAGAGTAAATATATAAAAATGGAGCATATATTGGTCGTATAAACTGAGGGCATGATTTCCGTTTCATGCCTTATTTTATAGACTTTTCTGATCTACATAGCAATATTTTCTTTTGTTCTTGAAGTGTATATTGGAATTCAAATAACGAAATGCAGCAAATTTATAAAAATAGTTCCTCTTTTTACCCGTATCGTGATTGAACATATTTTTAAGTATTACATTTAATAACTAAATCCGGGTTTCTTAATTGACTATACTAAAAGTACACCCCCTCACCAGTTTTTTAAAACTTTATGTAGAATATTCCACTAAGAGGGCGCCAGTACCCATACATATTACTGCCAAACACAATAAGTAACGTTATATTTAATAACGATTTATGCGTTATTTCATGTACAAAGTTAATGACCACACCAAAGTGAGCAATTTATGACAGCTAACGCGTGCGGACACAAAATTTATCGAAAATATCAAATCAGCTGTGATTTTATGCCTTTTATTGTAAAATAATATTAAATTTAATATTCGGTATTCAGATAATGTACTACTTTGTCAATAAAGTACCGGAAAAAGACCAATAATACATAAAAATTTGGTTATTCATCCAAATTTATTGTATCACCTTCAAAATATGTTTCTTCAGAAACTATACACTTATGTTAACAAACACAAAAAGCTTTTTTAACCGACTTCTAAAAAAGGAGGAGGTTCTCAATTCGGATGTTTGTATGTTTTTTTTTTTATTTATTTTTTATTGTTTGTTCGCGCATAACTCCGTCGCTTGTCAACCGATTTGAAAAATTCTTTTTTTGTTGGAAAGGGTATACTTCCCAAATGGTCCCATGAAAATTTTATCGAAATCAACCAAGCGGTTTTCGAAAAATCAACAAAAAAAATATCTACATTGTCTACATTGACGACCTCTTAATTTACTCTGCAAAGGAGCAGTACGTTTTTTTTACACCAATGCGGTTGGTTCGTTTAGGTGGGGGAGGGGAAGGGGTGTAGGTACCACTAAAAAGTGAAAAATAAAAAACTTTTTACAAAAAAATACAACCGACTTTTACACAAAAATCAAAAAAGTGCAAAATAACTTTAATTTCGGAAGTCGGTGTTCAAAAAACGAAAAAGCAACCACAAACACCGAGTTCCGAAATTAAAGTTATTTTGCACTTTTTTGATTTTTGTGTAAAAGTCGGTTGTATTTTTTTGTTAAAGTAAAAGTTTTTTATTCAGAATTGAGTTCAGTTATCGCCGCGAATTCTCCTTTGTGTCTTTTAAAGAATGATTAGGTTACCTACGGGTGCCTAGAGGTGGTAATTTGAGTTAAGGAAATAAGAAGAAATCGGCTGGGGACATAGCTGGTGAATAAAGTTCGTTGGTATTTGTTGAGTTTTTGGTCAACAATTCGTTCACAATGATGACCTTGTGCAAAGGCACATTATCATAGTGCAAAATCCAAGAAGATTCTCTTTCCACAAATCTGATAATTTCAAATGTAACTCAAACTTCGCACTGAAATTGAAAACAGGTAGTTAATAGGAGCCAAACTAACAACAGAAAAATATTGAATTTGGAACCATAAACAAATCATCCATTCCCGATACTTTCTTGACTGAATGTTCGAGTATGTATACTTACCATTTTCTAAATTTATTAATTACGTCTCGCGTCTATGTCAGGGTCACAGAATTTCATTAGCGTACATTTTCTGTAACAGAGTGACACACGAGTGATAGATATGATATTTATAAAGGATTCGATTTTCATACGCGTGTACGGTAAACATCTCAATTGCTGGAATAGCCGGTGAGAAACGTCAGGAAAACTGTAGCGTTTTTTCAGACTCAAGTACAGACCCAAGTAGGAAAAAAAATATATTTATTCAACCTAAAAAGTCACTCCATAAAGGGTCTAGCCGTACTTTCATAGCGAAACTAATATTAATAAAAATATACCACTTTGAAAAAAAGTCACCTCTGGACACTTTTTTCAAATAGCTTCTCAATTGAGTAATATATAGAGTTAATATCTCCTGGGTCAACTACTATCAGGTCTGCTATTTTTATAAATTTGTTATTCTAACACGATCCCATTGTAATTTTGCTAAAAGTTCGTAATCCGCTAAATTCATAATGGTCGATCATTGGTCTGTCAATGGTCTTGTAATACTTTTTGATAACCGAGCTATTAAAGGCAATGACTGCACAATAACGTTCTAATGGTAGGTCACTGATCAAAGAAACTAGTGTCAGTGGTTGACCATTGGAAAGTCATAAACTCATAATGACGCTTTTTTATTAGTAGATTACCAAATCGTCAAAATCATCTATTATGAAATCAATGATAGACCATTCTGACACTATTTTAATAACAAACTTGAGGCCCAGTACCCTCTACAATAAAACATAGCTTACGATATAGGTTCCTATCAGGACAGTTTCGCTTTGAAAGTACGGTTAGACCCTTTATGTGACGTAACAATATTCAATAAGCCCAGTGTTGAACAAACGTTCACTAAACTTTGTCCAACTTTTAGAACAAGATAAGCCCACACCGTCGATAGGTAAGCTTTACTGTTAAAACATACTTCAGCATTAAATTCAAAGCTTGTGGGGCGAGGACTATACATAGTTTCTATATGAGTGTACCTTTTGGTATATAGGATGGCTGGAAGATTATATAGATAGATATATGGATCGTAATTTCTAGCCATTTTGTAATTATGTCGTAGCGAGATCTTTAAATATAATTTTACCTCTAAATCAGCTACTTATATATATTGTGTTCGTGTGGTTCAGCCAGAAAAACGTAAGTAATAGTTGTTTAATTTTTTTATGCATTTTAAGTGAGGTTTCAATAAACATTTTTTATTAGAATGAGTGTGATCGTTAATCAAAATATGAATTAAAACAGAAAAGCATTATCATTAGCAATTCAACCAACAGTGGTAATGTTATAAATGATGTTATGGAATTATGAATAAAGGAGTACGGGGATTAAATATTTGAGAATGATTTTATGAATAAAGCAGTATATTTTTACTCGATGCAACATTGTATGTTGTGTTTCCGTAATGTGCTAATGAACAAGAATTTTTGAACAATAACAGAAAGCCACTATTGATGATTCAGTTCAGAGAAAAAGTTAAGCAAAGGTGTTTCGCCATACCTATCTACTTGCAATGTAAATTTACTGATTAATCTTTAAAGAATATTTTTAGGTATGGTACTAACCTACTATCTACTAATCTCCTTCTGCGAAGCAGTAATGCTAGCGAAGGAGGAAGTGGATCATGTGTGGGAGAGGGAAACCTCACGCTCCACCCGCCGCTACAGAAGAAGACTCCCCAGGTGTCGGGAAATGCAGGGCGATTCCCGGTCACCGTAGGCGCGGGCCTGCGGATGGCGAGCTATGGGTGGCTTGTCGTCCGATAGCAACTAGGCCCAGGTGGACGAAAGAGCTGTCAGCAAGGAAGACGTGGCCCCATAGGGTCAGTGCCTGCTAAGGTTGCGAAATTTGTTCGAAAAAATCACCGCGGCCCTGGAACGCAAAGGGCACAGGAAGGATCACGGGTGGGTTTTAATCAGAAAGAGTCTGACACTCCCTTCCGCTTCACCCAAAAAAAACTGCATATGATTAGGAAAAAAAATGCGGCACTTAGGTACCGGGTTCTTATTGTGAATCGAAACTATCTAGGATCTCACATAAATACACACAAAATAATATCATAATCAGTCATGCCATTTAGGAGGAGTTCAGTGACATACACACGTACAGAAGAATTATATATTAAAGATAACTAAAGGCGATTTTCCTCACAAGAATGATCTTATTACTTAACGTGCACAAATTTCTACAAAGACCACCCTTCGCAAGATTTTCCATTTCTCCCTTTCTTAATGACACTTAAACATTGTTTAATGATTCAAAAATAAACAACCCAACAGCTTGACAAAATAAATCTCTTATGAATAATGAAAAATGTTAATATTCTTGACGTCGATGCAATACTAACTGCACAGATACTGGTTCCTTTCTCATTATTTCCATTGTACTGTATCTTAAGTATTTTCTAGGAAATCTCAGTCCGCGATATTTTCAAAGAAAATGTTGCTTTTGACAATACCGCTCCGGTATTCTTTGTAATATTACGATAGTCATTAGCAGTAAATAGAAATTATTTATTATTATATTCGTGAAATATATATCAATTGTAAAATTATACACAGTATTTTGAGAATAATTAACATTGTTCATAGCATTAACTACTTAACCTATTAATGAATAAATAAAACCGGCTAAGTATGCCTGAATACAAATTAGCTTGTATACGACTTAGTATAAATCAACGAAACGTGTAGGACGTCCTCAGGCACGGTGGAGTGACGTT
The DNA here is from genome assembly GCA_905332915.2 of Hecatera dysodea. NCBI lineage: Eukaryota > Metazoa > Arthropoda > Insecta > Lepidoptera > Noctuidae > Hecatera > Hecatera dysodea. The sequence continues at coordinate 5,420,208 of HG995289.1, read as the reverse complement.
TTGCGCAGGACGACTGGCGGAAACTGGATGCGAGAAGCCGAAAATAGATCTAAGTGGCGTGCAATTGAAAAGGCCTATTTCTAGCAGTGGACTGCAACAGGCTGTTGGTGATGATGATCAAAAATCAGAGCAAAATATGCATTGATGTTGATAATTATTCTACATGTGGTTGATTTATACTTCTATTAGATAAAGAAACTACATAACATGTATGACAAAAATGGCCAAAGGGATATGCCAAGCCGCCATAGTGATTTAGGCCCTGAGTGCCCACAAGTAACATCGGATGTTAATATTAGTATGCCCCACAAATAATATATTGATAAAAGAAATATATTGAAAAAAACTTGGAGTTTCCAAATTATAAGGATTTTTAATGTGCCCTACACAAGTATTAAAAAGTTATTGAAAACTCTTCCGACATAACATATTAAAGCTAAATTGTTGTTGGTTGTCATTATCAGAATAGGAGAATCGCCGGAGTCAGTATTCATGGTCAAAAACGTCGATTTTAGTAGCAAAATACACGCAGCGAATCACTATGATGCAAATGCAAACAAAGTGACAATTCTAACATTACATTTGATTTGACAATGACAATGACATTTCTAATATTGTCAACTGACAAGTTTTAGTGTTGCCATTGCACAAAGTATCGATCGGTGCATTATGTAGATCATTTTAAAATCATTATATTATATTTTGTAACTTGATTACAAATCTAAATCTAAATATATTAACATAAAATGCATTGGGACTTCTATAAACAAAAGAACGAATAAATAAAGTACAAATATGTGTAAATGTTTTGCAACAAATCTTTATTTTGTACAGTTTTTAAATTGGCAACCTAGCAAATGTCTGTTTATTTCGTTGTATTGTTTCAATATTTATTTTTTATTAAAAAATGTTGCTAACTTGTATCGCGTTGTAAATAGAAGAGTTAATTACGTAAAATTGACATATTTTTTTTAGTAAATTAAATTTCTTGGGCATTGCAAGGCCTAAAAGCGGCATTCCCCTTTCCCATTCACCAAAACATTAATTCAATTCTCATTCGGCTCATGCAACTTCGTGTTTCTCTTGACATTTTTCTCCATCAGTTTAACACAGAAATAAAAAAAAAAACGCGGGAAGCATTTAAAATAGGAACATAAGGATAAAACCGAGCTCCAACCGTCCTTATCTGGGATTCTCATCATTTCGCTACATCTTTGAAAGCGTTAACTTAAAACCAGCTAAGCGCACGGTCACAAATTCATGAAGAGACAAAAAAATTAAAGATGTGGTTTATTACCACATTTTTATACTAGTGATGGTTAAAGCTGGATGTGTCTTTACATCTTATTTTCCCGGTTTTGGATACATGTCATGTTACCTAGATTTGACGCTTTAATATCTTCTTATATATCAAATTCTCGTGTCACGGTGTTTGTGGTTGAACTCCTCCGAAACGGCTCGACTGATTTTAGTGAATCTTAGCGTGCATATAGGGCCACCCTAGCCGATATGCACGCTAAGATTCACTACGCATCGGACAACATTTTTTTTTTTTCATCCCCCTAAATGTTAAAGGTGGTCCACCACTATTATTTTTATTTTATTTTATTTCTCACAACGACGTTTGCCGGATCAGCTAGTTATGTTATATCATAGCACCAGAAACATATTATCACTATCTCAATCACATATTAAAGTTTGAGCATGGGGTTTTCTGACTCTGATAAGTTGCCTAGTAATAGATACATAACAAAATCGACTGACACTGAACTTAAAATTTAAACTATACATAATTCTATTCTTTAAACAAATGTAGATTTAGCGTCCTCAGTGATGTTTGATTGTATGGGAAACTGCTTACATTTGTCATTATCAAAAACAGTTTTTTTTTTAGTATAATTAATAAAAGAAGGCAATTGAATGACAAACAATGAGTACCTACATCACATAGATGTTTGGTTTCTTTTACTTGCTTTTTTTTTTCTTTACTTCTTTTTTTAGACAAAACGTTGCCCAACACTAGGATGTACTCCTGTATCGTGGGTGCGTTCACAAACATGAATACTCTAAATAAAAGATGTAATTTTCTAGTTGAGTCACCACCTCACACTCTCGCCACCACCTCGACTCCAGAAACAAACCTAAAATAGCACGGAAAACAATAAAACGTCCTTAATAAACCAAATTATGTAAAGCGAAGCTTAATGCCGAGTTGGCAGACGAGTTTTCTCATTAGCAACCAGATGTTTTAGATATTATTACTTTGGTGGCGTCATCAAAATGCTGGGCCAGGAATCGTTCCTGTTATACAGTATGTTCAAAGTCAATGTCAATTCATTTATTTCAACTAGACCACTAAAAGGCATTTTTGAACATCAAAAAAGTTTGAAAATAAAAATATTATAGTTACTCTAGTTGCCATTCCAAAAAAATAAAAAAAATAAAAACACGCCTGCCATGTCAAAAAGTGAATTAGGCAGCCGTGTTTTTTTTTAATGATTTGTTTTTTATTTCATACCTTTTTGCAAGTTTTAGACGATGACAGTATAATATGTCTTATTTTCATGAAAACCAAATATTTTGTTTTTTTATTTATGAACCAAGGCTCCCACTTTTCACTAGCCTATGTTACCCAAGATAACTTAACGCTTCTAATGATACCACATTATTATATTGATAAGAAGTTATGATGGAATAAAGAAACTCACAAACATACATACATACCTACACGAATTCTGAAAACATAACATTCCTTTTTTTGGGCAGTCGTGTAAAAAGTAGATTCTTAAGTAGAAGAACGGACAAGAAAGTCCATAGTTACTCTTTTGTTTTCATCAAATATAATCAATTGATTATATGTGAGGACGATGCACCCAAGTAACTAAGTACTATACTACTAATAGATACAACAAAGTAATTACAGTACAGCAGAGGTAAAATTAATAAGTTTGCTAGTAAGGGTCATAATTACAAATTTTGCAACCATTAATTTATATAATTTCAAATAATTATATAAAAACAATTTTTTAAATAGAATTTTGAATGTCATATCTTTCCATGTAAACGATTTTAAATATCATAATTCTTTCGACTTAGATAACTTTTTTTATAAAACTTATCAATATGAATATTTTAGAATTAAACTTATTTAGGTACACCATGACATATTGTATTGTACGATGTATCGTAATGGAAAATAGCACATAAGAAAAACAAACGTAGTAAGAATATTACTGACACCGGATAATTGTAAAATGCGAAACATTATAAAATATCTTGAGAGTTTGTACACTTTCAATAAATTGTCAACTGAACATTTGAAACACTTATAACGCATCAAAATTTGATTGTCTAGTAGATCTCTCGAAGTCATTCCGAGAAATTAATGATACAAAAACTACATACTGTAGATAAGTTGACATCGAAGTGAATAATTTAATCTTTTCCTGCTAAATAATCTTGACATGTCGGCTTGCGTTGCTTAGGAAAAGACATCGTAATTGTGTTAAATAGACATTTACCTTTATTTTTTGCTGTAAATATTATTTGGTTTCATAGAGGGAAATCTCGGTTTGTTATTGGTACACGTCACAGTCAAAGTATTATTTTGAAAGCGAAAGTAAGTTTTGATTTTGATGAATTTTGGTACAGAGAGTGGAGTCGGTTATTGGCTATTGAAACCCGTAAGCAAAAGCTGGTACTTCATCATCTGACTAGCCTGTTCCCAACTATATTGAGGTCGGCTTCCAGTCATACCGGATTCAGCTGAATACCAGTATTTAATGAGGAGCGGCTGCCTCCCAGACCTCCACAACCCATTAACTGGGTAACACGGTACTTCTTGGCAAGACTGGTGTCAGATTTTCTGGCTTCTGACAATCTGTAACGACTGCTAATCTGAAAAGATCTATAAATGACAGCCGGGACCGACGGCTTAACATGCTTTCCGAAACACGGGGAAAACTCGGTATGTTAAGATGGTCACCCATCCACAGATCAACCTTGGCAAACGTTGCTTAACCTTGAAGATCGACCTGTGCCGCTGTTATTCTTTAGCCAAAAGCAATTTTAGCAAAAGCTAATACATAATAGCTACTTACATAATTAGAAAAAAATGAAACCGTACCTACAAGTTCGAGTCGATCTCGCCCATCTAGGATTCCGTAAATATTTATCGCAGGTTTTTCCGAGCTTTGATTACATACTTTCAATAAAGAATGTATTTTAAAAATGTATTGTTTTCAGATGTTTCATGTACTTGCAGTATAAGATGATATTAGATGATGAGAAGCCAAACTTCATACTTCTAGATCAACAGAAAGTACCTACCTACCCAATAAATTTTGATACCCTTGAGAGAGTCGAAATATACGTTTTTTGCATAAACGGCCGTATATTTTACGTTACGTTTGATTTTTTAACAGCAACAAGGACTGTAGACCTGATTTCGTTTAAGGTTTTAATTTAAACTCGATACCTCCACGCGTTCCCGAGATTAAGTATCTTGACAGACAGACGAACAGCCGGACAGCAAACTGATCCTATTAGGGTTCCGTTTTTACCGACTGAGGTACGAAACCTTAAAAAGAAAGTTTTATAACAGTTTCCTTGTAATTTGTTGGATACAACAAAAATTTAATTCTCAACTAACTACTAAATGTCATAAAAGCGAAAGATCATTCACTCACTTATCACGAAATATTGAAAACCGCTACACGTATAAAAATAAAATTTAGCAGGAAGGTAGTCTATAGTTAGCTGATATCCGCTATGAAAACGTTTCAGGAAATTCCCCTTGCAAAGGGGTGAAATAGGGGGTGGCAGTTTGTATGTAAATTCTTTAATACTTAATTGTAATACTTAACGTTTCGTTACTTGCTATTTCATAATTTCACGGAATTACTCGTAACTAACTCAAACGGCAAATAATCTAAAGTATGTATTGTTTGCTCAGAAACGTTTTTAAAGGTGGTAGTTTTAATCCAATTTCCTGTAAGATATGTGAAACTAGATGTACATATATGATGAGAGAGTTTTTTCCGTGTTTTCGCTTACGCTCTGGGTTCATATTATTAATTTCAAGAATTTCTTACTTTGTTAGCATGGAAAACACTTTTTCTTCGTTTTGTTCTCTAGCGTGATAGTGGAAAAATTTTAATGGAGCTTTTCTAACACAAATACCTAAACGTAAGGTAACGAATCTATTTAAATACGGAGGTGATTCCTTTGTCAAAAAGCTCATTATTGCTGAGTGTACCTTTTACTCTCTGGAAGTCACGCACATGGACCAAAGACCTCGTGTTCTGTATTTTAATGAACCTGAAGCCCCATAGCTTTCCAACATTCTTTGTATTTCACCAGCTCCGGCTAACACGACAGGACCGAATCTTTTTTTTTTTTTTCTGGATGGGAATACTTCAAATGACTTCTCTCGCTCTGGGCGGAGCGGAAGGGAGTGTCAGACTCTTACTGACTAAAACCCACCCGTAATCCGTCTTGTGCCCTTTACGTTCCAAGGCTGCGGTGACTCTTTTGAACAAATTCCGCAACCCTAGCAGGCACTGGCCCTATGGGGCTGTATCTTCTTTGCTCACAGCTATTTGAGGCGCGCGTGGAACACAATGTGCCATCGCGGCCTGGTTGCTATCGGACGACAAGCTACCGTCTGCAGACCCGCACCTACGATGGCCAAGAATCGCCCTACGTTTCCCGACGCCCGGGGCGTCTTCTTCTGTTGCGGCGGCAGGGGCGTGAGGTTTCCCTCTCCCGCACGCGGTCCACGCGGTCCTCCTTTGCCAGCAATATTGTTTCGCAGAAGAAGGCGACCGCGTCCCATGCCTGTTCGCTCCGGACCATAGATTGAACCAGGACCGGAGGCGAGAGGTCTCCGCTGCCGATCGCCTCGGCGAGGACACGGCGTTGCTCCGCCCAAGCAGGGCAGACCTCCACCGTATGCTTCACCGTGTCCTCCGGGCGATCCACATAGTGTTACCAGCCGGACGTGTACTCCCGCTTTAGCTGAAACAAGTCTGAAACTGCCACGTCCGGTGAGCCGTGGCGGCTCTCCAACCACTCCTCAAAGAGGCGGACTTATCGCCATAATGGTGGCGTGCTCAACAGGACCGAGTCTGAATCGACTGTCAACACGTCAGTTTTGTGTTTATTTGGCTCTGTCCTCCCACGGAGTCACGTAGTGTGGCCTGCCTAGTCCCAATTTAGCCTGGAAAATTAATCATGTAAATTTCTGTTATCATTTACATTCAGATTCATATCACAGAATTGCTTTCCATTCAATTCATTGATGACTTTATCACCAATTTACACTAAGCTCCTTTTCGTATTATGAGTCCATATCAATGAAAAGATTTGCTTATTAAGGCTAGCATTATATTCCATGGCAAATTACATCACAGTCCGATAAATTCCTCTTGACATCGTAAAAGCTATAATAAAGGCAGTCCTCTCATTTTGAAAGGCTTTCCTTAACAATAATACTCGCAGTAAGCATCTCGAACTAGTGATGTACTTTGATTTATTTTGATCGATACTCAAAATATGCGCTGTGATATTTGTAGCGAATGGACTGTATAATTGAAACTCGTACGATAGCTGAATTATGGTGATTTATTTACAAACTTATTACACACATGAGTAGTGACACTCTGACCCGTTACTTTCGGCGACTACTGCGACTACTACGACTACTACGTGACTACTACGACGTATCGCCATGGTCGGGTCCTTTTATATGCGCCGATCCGCGGGGGTGTTAAGCGTCCATGTCCTTTTTTGGTCGACCAATGGCGATGCGCGACGTGACCGAGCCGCGGAAACAGGTTCATTCCTGTCGGACTCGCGGCTCCGTCGCCCTACTAACTACGTAGACAGGTTTATACAGGTTTTCTTCTATAAAAATATATTGAGTACGAAAAAGGTAGCGGCGGCGCCGCTATACTTTGAGGCCGTCGTGCACAATATTTTTATTTTTTTAAATATCGCAGCATATGCTGAGGACCCTTTTTAGTCTCGCTCAATTACATTAAGCTATTACTGAAATCTACAGTTTTCGTTAATTTCTTTTATTTCATTTTATTTTTTGTTTACTATTTTGTTTATTTGTGCGAGTCCCAAATAAACATTTTTCTTTCTTTCAAAAGTTTCTCGTTACCTCATACCTCATCAATTCGAGAGTTATCTGTTGTGATGACGCAGCGTATTTTGAATAAGATTTATTGGTAAGTATTGTATTATCCAATTGAAAAAATACAAAAGCATCAGAGTATTGACAGCCACAAATAATAAGTGTGTTACACTGCTGAATAAAAGGAAACCTTATTGTTGATTATTTTCCGGGAAAAATGATTGTCTTCTTTTTACCCTGAACTTTCAGTTAAAAGTCGATCTTCAACCTGCCGAGCGGAAAAATATATATTTTTCATAAAGGCGTTTAATTCTTCACTTAATTCAAATTCCCACGATGGCACGACAATCCTAACACATTCGTACCCAGAATTCTACAAATAAGTATATTACTATCCGAAAAAAAAAATACAGCTACACATTTTTCCAAGCACGACGACATAAATCTACAAACGAAAATAAAATACCATTTACTCATTGTCCGAATTTAAGCCGAATCGATTCGCAATGTCAACGATATGTCGATATGTAACATCACTATCCGCAGTTGTCAGTTAGAACCGTGACACCGCTTGGATAACCACCAAATTACGTCGAATTCTTTTGTTGTCGAATGAATAGTGTTGAGACAGCGATAGACACTGTTATTTCCTCTTTTTGTTTGGCTACGATCCGCTGGGAAGATAAATTACTTAGGAGTTAAAGCGACTGCTGAAAAATTTAAGGTTTCGTGTTTGCGTTTCCAGCATTTAACTTTTGTTTCTGGAATAGATTGTTTGTATAATTACCTATGTTTTGTTTTTATTTTTTTCTGGTATGAAATATGTTTTAAGTTATAATATTGTGTTTTCTTTTTAAAATTGGAATTGTAAATATATGTAAATTATTGATTAAAGACGGTTCAGAATACTCTGAGTCGCTGCGCAATAGCCAATTCATTTGACATGATGATAAGCAGTGATCAGCATAAATTAAAAAAAAATATTAAATAAATTTAGTGACCGTTATCTTATATTAACATATACATTCAAAATCCCGGGAACAAAAAAAAAATAAAGAAAGAAAATAAATTTATTAGGCACATACAGATAAACATAATGTAGATACAAATAAAAGGAAACTTAAATTTAAACAGCCAACCAATAAGTAATATGGCAAATAGCACCGCGAGGGATCAGCTTATACCAGATATTAGTAGTTTAATTTATCGTCCCGCGTTCGCATGATATCTTAAACAATTTACCTTCATTTTCAGACATTCAGACAAAAAGTCCCGAGAATCTCGGGGCATGTCCATAGTAACATTATCAGTAAGGTTCATTGACCCAAAATAGCACTACCTTTGCCGATCTCTAATGACAAGTAACTGAAGATGTCATAAAGTATATAGCAGGCTCGCATTAATTTCCCATTCATAGAAAAAAATAAATAGGCCTCCCCCAAGTGACTGTCGCAGACTCTTGCATCCCTAACCTGATAATCGGTATTTTTTTAGACTGCTCGACGCTATCTGTATAAAGAGATGTATGTTCGAAAACATGCCATCTCGTTTCCGAAATAGATACTGGTACATACATACATGTAGGTTTGCTTACATTTTTGGATCTCTTAAACAAATTAAACTAAAAATGATGATTAACGTACCAAAATGTCATAGCTTAAAATCGGCCTAAAAACCGCGGTAAACCTTATCTAAGCATGGCTGCAGTTACCTACGTACATTTCGCGTCATAATTTATTTACTGCCCCGATGTTGGAAGAACGCCAAATCTAGTAAAACGAATCCGGCATTTCAGCGACTCTCTTGCGGTTTTCAAATGAAAACGCTGGGTAAACTTGCGCAGATGAGCACTGTTATTTTGTAATGTGTTAAGCACGTGCGACCCCAAAATTGGAAATTCAACTCTGTAGCCAACTTCATACAGTTCATATTTCATAGTATAGTTAACAGTTGCTAACCAGATGATTACATAAAAGTACCGAGTTAAACTGTGAGCTTTTAAATAATGATTAGGTACAGTTTTGGGGTAGTTACGCCATATTTGTGTTCATTTTAAGGGCTTTTATTTGAGTGCTGTGATAAACTAAGTGTGTGGTTAAGACTTTTAGTCTGATGTTTGTTTGTGAAATGAAGTTTTATATTTATGAAACATTAGTTAAAAAAAAAAAATTCACAACTTTCTTTTTCTAGCTTTTTCATAAAATTCGTAATCGGTTCAGTATTTGTGAAAAAAAAAACAAAAATTACTTTCTTCTTCTTCTTCGTTCCCTCACTACTGAGCATTCCAAGCCATGCGGTCTTCTGCAGTGTAAACACATACATACATATACACACATATGTCATGTACAATTGTACATGCTGCCTCCAACAGCCTTTTTTGTGGTATCGGATCATCTTGCCTATTTTTTTTTTCTGGATGTGAAATCATCAAAATTACTTCTCCCGCTCTGGGTGGAGCGGAAGGGAGTAGCAGACTCTTACTGACTGGTCTTAGTCAGTAAGAGTCCCCGTGTTCCTTCTTGTGCCCTTTGCGTTCCAGGGCCGCGGTGACTCTTTCGAACAAATTCCGCAACCCTAGTAGGCACTGGCCCCATCGGGCCGAACCTTTTTTGCTGACAGCTCTTTGAAGCGCGCGTGAAACAAACCGTTGACCCGGGCCTGGTTGCAATCGGACGGCAAGCCACTTATAGCTCGCCGTCCGCAGGCCCGCGCCTACGGTGGCCGGGAATCGCCCTGCGTTTCCCGACCTCCGGGGCGTCTTGAGCGCGTATATCTGCGACCCGGCCCAATGTGAGCACAAAACTACCTTCTACAAACACACAATCAACTCACTGTTTTATAATATTCGTTTTTACGACGAATGGGCTTGTTAATGACTTCTACACGGGACATTTGAATATTCCGAAAACTACGGTAATTAGCATATTTTTCACAATCGTCGTCAACTAACAGTCAAGAGGACACTGTTTTTCATTGTATTCCAGAAATTCTGTGACGCATCCTAGAAATCATACAGTGAATGTGTTGAATTAACGGGTACGCTACAATAATACAGAGATAAATAAAATCTGTTAAAAAATCTAACACAAGCAGTTCACAGCGCAGTCAATCAAAATCACAAACTCCTTCAAAACAATTTATAAGACCCCCCCTGGATCCCTAATAGAAATAAATACTCATAATGAATCTTCGACGCCTATTAAATTCCAAAGTTTGGAATATTAGAAAATCCTTTATAACCCCGACTTCTGGGAGTCATAATAAATTACCTGTCTTTTGTTTCTTTTGGCCAATCAAAGTGACGGTGGGGCCATTAAATTTGCCAGCTAACACAGGCGATAGCTTAAGCATTTTAGGAACGTATTTCGGCTTATGGCAAGAATAAAATGAACTGTTTTCATGAAGTTAATTGTATTTTGTTTCTGAATTGCCTTTAAGTGACTGTCAGGAAAATGCAAAGAAATTAGCCTACGAATATTACTTGTAGTGTATTAGTTAAGTATAGTAGGTATTTTTTAACGTAAACATCTACGAGTATGTCTGTCCATTGGTTGGTTGTGCGTTTCGATTTTTATTGATTTAAAGTGACATTGATGAGATAATATGATCTGGATATGGACATAGAATAATTAAAGGTGACTGGAATTGGAGCGTCTGCGAAATTACCGCTTCTTACTACATGCATATATGAATATATATGGCGCATACACCAAAATAACATTTTTTTACCCACGACGGAACGGAGACAGTGTATGCGTTTGAGGTGAGAGGATGTTTGTTTGTTTGTTTGTGCAAACCAATGTTCCCATTTATCTCAAGTACTACTAGTCCGATTTTCATGCGGTTTTCAGTGATGGGTTTGAATTTGATAAGTGCATATTCTTATATAGGTGTTACGGTGATAACTCAACAGAGGGCGCTGCAGTCAAGGATATTTGGGCAAACCAATGTTGCCATTTATCTTTAAAACTACTGTTTCAATTTTGATTCAGTTTTCAGTGATGGGTTAAGTTTTGATTGGTGCATATTCTTAGATATGTGTTACGGTGACAACTCACGAGGGGGCGCTACAGGTTCATAATAAACATCCATGCCATCACTATCTGCAAAACTAGCTCATTTAATGGCAGCTGGTTACATTAATTCTGTAAGTCGGGGGTTTTTATTAATTATGTAATTTTTTTTCAATTATGTTTTTACGGACGGAGGTTTTTTCAAAAATTTTAATTTTGCCTTTTTACAATTTAAATTTGTCTGTCTGTCTGTTTGTTCCGGCTGGTCTCTGAAATAGCTGGACCGATTTTGACGCGACTTTTATTGGCAGGTAGCTGATGTAATAAGAAGTAACTTAGGCTACTTTTATTTTAGAAAAATAAAGTACTTAATGTTGCAATGTCCAAGTACTGTCCAGCAGCTCACGCGCATGCCACCACAGCTGTGCCGTCACGTCGGGCGCCTCCCACCACTCCTCCCACCAACGAATCAATATCACAGAGAACCGAGGGATTAGTAACTATTCCACGCGGATGAAGACGCGGCGAGAAGCTAGTTGTACATAAAGTTTAAACAAATAAAGTAAAGTAGATACTTTATCTATCGTTCTAGTTTTCGTATTGTAAAAAGGTGTTTTTTTTTATATTTGGTATCATTTTCAAACTTGAATCATTCAACTAATATCTCGCCAACTTCATGGCCTTATAAGACAAGCCAATGTTTTGATTTTAATAATAGCTTCCTCAAGTTGAAAACGTTTCTAGAGTTTGTCCATTTTAAGTTTAAACTTCAAACAACGCCGAAATACAACACCATTTGATTCCAATCTTTTGTAGAATGCTCATGACATTGTTTTACGGAGTCTTCTGAAATTAAGTTTTCTTTAATTTTCCAGTGCATTTTGAACCGCCACTACCTTTATTTTTCTTTCTATAAAATAATCCAAAATATTTAGTCTCATAAGTAAAAAAAAATCCCTACTTGAGTTTTATATAAAGTTGGAAGCTACAGTAGGAGAAAATTAAAAAAAGCGGTCATTAACTCACCCACATTTATTGAGGTAGGAACCTAATTTCAAAAAAAGAAAGAAATCTCATTGAATCTGTCAGAAATGAAGCACAAATTTAAAAAAAAAAAACTTAAAAAAAATAACTTATTAACTAAAACTAAAAGCTGTGTCAGGATCGGACATCAACTACCACGAGACGCTAGTTACGCCACAGATAAAATACAGAAACAGATACAAAAGCCATAAAGCTGTCTTGAAACGACATCGTAATCCTTTACATTTCATCATATCAGCCGTCCATTGCTGGAAATAGGCCTCTCCCAAGTGTCACCACAACAACCAGTTCTGTGCGTCTCGCATCCATCAGCTACCCGCGACCCTCACCAGGTCATCGAACCACCTTGTTCCCAGGCCTTACTTGTGGGTCGCCACCACAATACTTTACGGCCCCACCAAACATCTGTTCTGCGAGCAATGTGCCCTGCTCACTGCCACTTTAGCTTGGCGATCCTTCGGGCTATATCTGTTACCTTGGTCCTCTTGAGGATATCATCATTCCTGATTCGATCACCCAACTCCTCATTATTTACTAATAAAAATAGATATTTACTAATAAAAAACGAATCTAAATTTGTTGTCTAGGTAGGTATCCACGAAGTGATATCAGGGAAATGGCGTACTTCAATGCTAATTTATCTATCACCTACCATAGTGCAGAGTTGTAATTTGCCGTTTGAAGTGACACATTCAACATAATAATAGATCTACAAGTTATTAGTGAATAAGTAATTGCAGAACCGTTTATGTAAATACGTATATGTATAAATAAATAAATAAATTGGCACAGCTATGTAAATCAAAACAAATTGTAGCTATACAATATCAGAGAAACTTTCTAACAAAAATTCATAACGTGGCATAGTTTTATTTATTCTCTATCTGTTATCAAAAAATTCTGTTTTCAATTTGTACTAGTACGTTTAGCATTGTTTTTTTTTATCAAAAATAGGACACAGTATCTATATCGTATCTACTGCATCGATAAATAAAATATTTATTTAGTTACCAATCGGTACCTATTACTTTATTATCTGTCACATTTATCATCACATCTGCTGTTTTTTTTTTTCCAATAAACTTTTTTTCTGTCTTTCTGCCGAATCAGGTCTCCCAAAACCGCTGCCACAACGACTGATCTTGTGCATTCCACATCCAGTGCACTCCCTGATATACTTTCTCTCGACGGTAAAAAGGTGTGTATTCAAGTTTATTGAAAGTGGTTAGGTTTGGGAATTTCCAAAAGTATGTCTTGACACGATAATTATAAATTTCGATGCTATATAGATAATAAGAAACCGAACGGTAGATACAAACCTATAAGTAAGTGGCGCTGGAACGCAGCGGGCAGTAGGAGGAACACAGGTGAGTCTTAGTAGTAGTAGTAGTAGCCCAGAGCAGAAGAAGTCATTTGACGATTTCCCATCCAGAAAATAAAGGTATGAACAGTGAAAATAAAGGTGTATACAGTGATCAATACGTCATAGACACTGTATTGACAAGACTTCCAAAATCAAGGTATCTGAGTATGCTCTTAAAGCTTTACCTTTTAATTTACCAAAAAGCGTCATAAGTAATCTTATCCCAAAATTTATTCCCCAATACTTCAACCCAAATTGACATTTGAAGTTACAGTCATTTCACAATTTATCAAACTTAAGTACTGTTGCAAAATTCCGTCAATTATTTAGGTAGGTTCTAACAATAATCTTCGCTAAATATGCTAATGTTATGCAAAGCGTCGTTCACACTAGGGATGTTTCGGAGCTCCGAATCCAACTCCAATAAGTCGGAACTTCCAATTAATAAGTCTCCGGTTCCAACTACGACTCCAACACCTTTTTAACGGAGGTTTTAATCGAATATAATATAAAAGTGTTGAGTGTTAAAGATTTAATAAGAAGTAAATTCTTTTTATTGAATTTACTACAGTTGTAAACTTGGTTATTTTTATTTTCAATGCCCATAGGTTTATTTATTTTGACATATATATATAGAGAGAGAAAGGCTGCTTGCATAATGTTTCATTTTCCTCTTCACTTCCGTCGCCGACCCCAATTCCGTTCCCAACTCCGACAAACCAAGTTTTAAAACTCCGACTCATCGAAAACCACCTCCATAGCATCCCTGGTTCACATAGCTCCGTTGGGAGCGTTTTAACGTAATGTCGTCCGTCACGGTACGGCATCCATTTGTGAAGGCGACATCTGTTCCACTCATATCGCGCGATTGATAACTCCCGCATTAATCTGAAAGGGGGCGCTTTAAAACTATTTTCGGATGTGAGCCGAGGTTTTGAAGGAATATTTTTAATTGGGGCAGGCGGTGAAAGTTTGTAGAAGAAATAAGCTTAGTTTTAATTGGAATTAGAAACATACGGTTCTTTAAAATAACTTTATTATTTACTAGCTGTCCGCACAACTTCGTTTGTGTCACATTTTTCATGACTGCTCCGCTCCTATTGGTCTTAGCGTGATGATATATAGCCTATAGCCTTCCTCGATAAATGGGCTATCTAACACTGAAAGATTTTTTCAAATCGGACCAGTAGTTCCTGAGATTAGCGCGTTCAAACAAACAAATTCTTCCGCTTTATAATATTAGTATAGATTTCAAATTTCAGCCCCTGAGCCAGTTTTGTCAGAAATATAACAGAAAACATAAGAAGGGTCCACTGCAATAATGATGAAAGTCCATTTTTTGTAAAAAGTAAGCACGTCATTCAGCCGCTGGATATCTGTAGTTGGTATTCTCGTTAACAAACTTAGCAATATTACTTAAAATCACGATATTTTATACGGTGCACGCTTATATTAGATAAAAGGTACTCGATAAAGTCTTGTTTTTTAAATAACTCTAAATAATATTTTTTTTACTTAGTTCTTAAATAAATCTTGTGTAAAGGAACAATATGATATCAATAATAAAAATGTGCTGTAACAAATAAATTGAAACAATTGGAACGCAATTATCTCAAAACGAGGTAACAAGGATATTTATCATTATTGCAGTGGACCCTTCATATATAAATGCATAACTCACTTGTTTTTTTCTATTGGATAAGCAGAAACCACAGAACTCCATCTACTATAATCCTAGTGTGTATTTTGCACCATATTTTTCCTGGATGAGAAATTATTATCAAATGACTTCTCCCGCTCTGGTCGGAGCGGAAGGGACTGTCAGACTCTTACTGACTAAGACCCACCCGTTTTACCCCTACGACCTTTAAGTTTCCGGGCGGTGACTGTTTCGAACAAATTCCGCAACCCTTGTAGGCACTGACCCTATGGGGCCCCGTCTTCTTTGCTGACATCTCTTTGGGCCGTCGCACCTGCATCAGGCGGAAGATGAGGACGCTGTGGCGTCTCTGCAACCATTCCTCAAAGAGGCGCGTTTCACCACAAAGGTGGCGTGCCCATGTATCATGCACCTGTAGTTTTTGAAAAATAAAAAAATCCTATCCTACTTCATACTAAGCGAAAGTTTGGGATGGATGCATGGATGAATGTTTGTTATTCTTTCACCTAAAAACTATTGAATTAATTTTGAATTTCATTAAAATCCGTTCGAGTAACAAAGCCTATAATCAGAATTATAGCAATTTTATTTTGGCTATTAAATTGGGGTATGTACTAATTTCATGACGGCAGCCATCAATAAAACATTCGGTACTGGCAATAAAAAATCGCATTTCAATTATCTGTTCTCCCCGATCTTAATAACACGACATCAATTGAACCTCTTAATAGAACCATCCAAACTGAATCAATTTAAAGGCCCCAAGACAACGATTGGATAAATTAAAAACGCGAAGTAAATTGCAATGTCAATCAGATGGCGCTACGTCATTGCTTAAGCAATCAATCTTCATGAGACCGCGGGGTCTTTAAGAAAAATAAATTGCTTCTTACGTCACTTGGTACGAGATAAACTCGCAATATGAGTGTAAGCTTGGCGTGAGAATGACGTGTCACGTATGTAGGTACTACATAAATATTGGCATTAGGGGACGAGCCTGAGGAGCGGTTCGCATCTTGAAACGCGGAATATTCAAGGTTGTTTTGCCGGATTATTTGTAAGTATAACTGTTTGTTTAATATTACTGATAGAAAGTTGAAAGGGAACCTCTTTTCTTAGTATGGACATGTGAAGAGGACGGATAAAACGTTTATTACTAAAAGACTTCTGAATATTAATGCGGATGGGTGAAGTGGGAGTGAGAGGTCAAGAAATAGGAGGAGAGAGAGGAGGTTAAGAGTGATAATTATGTAAGAAAATGAAATCAGTGTTACTGTACAGCTTGCAGGAAAAAACATATTGCATCGATCCCAAGTGGAATGGAACTTATTTCATGTTACTCGGGATCGACACAACACAGGCCCTTAGGCAGGGAGATGATAATGTTAAAAATTTCTGATAAGTATAGAACAGGGACTTATGAGAGCAGTTGGGATGTTGAAGTAGTTGAACTTTATAATAACTATGCCATGCTAAACAACTAGAACTGTTCAACCACTAGATAGGAATGCAATTTTATTGGGCTCAATTTACAGGTGTTCAGAATAAGTTTTAATTATTTAATCTGCTCGTGTCTTTTGTAAAATGAAAACAAAATATTCAAAGATTTACCACAAAATCTTATGAAAAGTACAAAACGATACCTCGTCGTCATTTGCCTTGCGTTGGGGTCGACTTTTAGTCTAACCAGATGCAAATGTATACCAGAATTTTACATGAAACGACTGGTGATTTTTTGGCGTAAAAAACTGATCAAGAGGTTTCATACTCCTTTCAATTTCTTGAAATTCCCTTTAAATTATAACAGTAATTGAAAAACCCAGCTTTGCAAACTCTTGTTGGCCACTTTGAGAATTTTAACTTCCTACCTATTAAGGTTAATGAGGTACAGCCCGCTGACAGACGGATAGATGGATGAACAGCTCCAATGGATTAGTAGCAGTTACTTTGACAACCTGTGGATACGGAACCCTGTTTAATGACAACAAAATGTAAACTTCACATAACTGCTAGCCAACCACTTAATATCGGTCTATCCAAGAAACAGAAGAGTTTTTCCACCTCTGTTCACGAATAATTAAACTCGAAACATGTTCACGATCACTTTAATACAAACGTAACCTTTCGGCGATGGAAATAAATACACTGTTGCTTTGGTAATGAGTATAAAAGACAATCAGAGTGACTGAAAATGTGTTCAGTAAATTGAAGTTTGTGGCGAATGTACATATACAGGGTTATTTGTAAAACACCAACAACCTCTTAAGAGGTCATTGTACTCATCATTATGAACAACTTTTACTATGGGACCAAACCTTTTTTTTTTCTGGATGGGAAATCATCAAATGACTTCTCCCGCTCTGGGCGAAGCGGAAGGGAGTGTCAGACTCTTACTAACTAAACCCCACTCGTGATCCTTCTTGTGCCCTTTGCGTTCCAGGGCCGCGGTGACTCTTTTTAACAAATTCCGCAACCCTAGATGGGACCAAACCTGAAATCGCGAAAAAAAAATCAGCTGTTCCTAACATTTATGTTCGTTTAAATCATTAAAATGTAGGAGTATCTGATTTTTTTTTCGCGATTTCAGGTTTGGTCCCATAGAAAAAGTTGTTCATAATGATGAGTACAATGACCTCTTAAGAGGTTGTTGGTGTTTTACAAATAACCCTGTATATATAGCCCCTCAAATAGTGGTGATCGACACAGGACGACATTGTAACCGATGTATTGAACCTATGACGGTGGTGCCTTTGCCGAAGTATAAGGACTATTTTCCTAGTAGCCTAGTTGGTGTACAATTGACTGCTCGTTTAATGTACAATACATTGCCTTTTAATTCTAGAATTACATCGATGGATGTGTTATCGTTCTTAAAAATAAATGAAGGGCCTAAAACAATAATGACCCCATTGCTAAACCTCCCCTAGCTCATCAGCCTAGGTAGACATTTAAAATTTTCATAGAATGTGTATTTCTATTGTTACAAAAAATTTGAAAATTAAAGACGATCGTACTAGAAACATGTTTTTTTGGTACTGAACCCTTCATCCAACTGGCATTGGCTGTTATCCCGTTTTTATGGATGAGGAATCATCAAATGACTTCTCCCGCTCTAGGCGGAGTGGAAGGGAATGTCAGACTCTTACTGACTACTAAACCCACCCGTGGTCCTATTTGAGCCCTTTGCGTTCCAGGGCCGCGGTGACTCTTTCGCACAAATTCCGCAACCCTAGCAGGCACTGACCCTATGAGGCCCCGTCTTCGTTGCTGACGGCTCTTTGGGGCGTGCGTGAAACACGACGCGCCGTCGACTAGGGCCTGGTTGCTATCGGACGGCGAGCCATCACGAACCAACTCTGCTGCTTAAGTTTGAAAATCGATCAAAGCGTCTGTTACTATTTAACAGCTAGTAAACTACTACTCGATGTAGTATTCATAGTGTGCTATTTAAGAGGATGGACTTTACAACTTCCACAGTACCCAGACTTGTGTGAACCTTGAGCTTCACACACGTGTTACTGAACAGTTGTTGTATTTGAACAACCTAAGTTTGAACGGTCCGATTTATTGAAGCACTAAGTGATTCAAATAAGGATACTGTTGTTACAATTTCTATGAGACGGTTTTATAATGATAGAATTGTGATTGGAATTACGTACTACAACTTAATTGATAGCGATTAAATAATTTATTCGACTACTTTTTATTTGAGAGAATTGAAATATATATTTTTTTTTAACTTCATCTTGTGTTTTGCTTAGCTTTTGTGTCTTTTTCGATTGAATAAAGATTTTTGAGATTGAATAAAGAGAGGGTTCATGAGGAATAAAAAAAATGCCAACTACCTATTACTACTAAAAAGATTTTAGCCCTTTGCCACACGGACCAACTTACGGCGATTGCTTAACAATACGCTTTTGTTACCAGCCTATAAATGTGGAACCCCAAAAAGAGGCTCAAGTTAATAATATACAGTTCGTGGCACATGATTAGCTACCTCAGGTGTCAATAAAAGATAATCTAATGTACCTCGCCTGGACGTAAACATGTTTACCGGGAAACTCAGAACGATTTTTTCTTTGTTCTTTATTACATGGAATCGCCTAGTTTTTTATTAAGATTGTACCTTTTTGGGAACATAATTAATGCAAAGAAATTTCTTGATCAAATAATCTAATAATAGATTCATAAGTTGTTCAAAGAACAACAGTTTCAAAGAAAGGAAAAGATTAGCCAAATAAAGATAAAGCTCTTTCCTACATTCGTCGAGTTATAATCATTCTTTATTTTCGTCAAATGGCCATTTTCAAGAAATACAAAATATATTTCACTAGCCAATGTTCCAAGGATGGTGTTGGTACTAGAACTAGGCCTGTTGTTATGCAAACATAGGCCGCATTTCCACCTGCAGGCAACTTCCATGTAAATTGCAATACATCACAATCTACCGAGGTATACTGTGATGAATCGTTCCATCGTGACCCGCAATGTAATTAAACTTGCATGCTAGTTGCTTGCATTGGGAAACGCAACCATACTGCACAGGATTTACTCTTTCACTACAGTGAAGGTTGTAAATAAACATGAGTACTTGCTTTTTTATCTCTTGAAATATTGTATTTTGTTTAAATATTTACTTAAAATATTAGTATAGATGACTCTATACTAATATTTTAAGTGCGATTTTTTTTTGTTTGCGCCGAATTAGCTCCAGGGACGGGCAAAACCGCGGCACTGCTAGAACTATATTACATTATTGACCAACTTATCTTTGCATTATGATACAAATGTCTTACAAGCGAATCAATATACGACATTATTTGTGTCTGTTTTTCAGTATTTACTGCTGTGGCTGTACTACGAATTGCCAATGCTATCATGATTCAGTGTGAGGGAAAGGGATAGGGCTATTCGTCTTGTGTAACTACGTCTCTCTCTGACACAGGAATCATGATGGATTTAAGACGTCATGGTAGGGCCTGCTGGAGTCTGTGTTTTCTGTTATCTACAACCCGAGAGTTTTAAGACAAGAGTGAATAGGTTACTTCTAAGCAAGTGCGCTATCGTCAATCTTTATATCAGGTGACTTTGAGGTCAAACGGAAGCCGATTAATCACTACATAGTATAAAACAACCTCGCTTCCCGCGGTCTGTCTGTCCCTATGTATGCTTAGATCTTTAAAACTACGCATCGGAGTTTGATGCAGTTTAAATAAATAGAGTGATGATGAAGGTTTATATGTATAATACATGCTTAATTTAGTAGAGAAACACTGATAATTTTATAGGTTTCTAATGTGATTTCGTAAATAAACGCTTTTTTTGCGCTTACATTGCAAACGCTGGCTGAAACCTACGAGCCCTTAATAAGGTCCACAAAAAAGTCCGAGATGATAATACATATATTTCTATCTCTTAGGGATAACCAACTATAACTAGTTTGTTATCCTTTACGAGAAATTATTTCTCGTAACTACATACTTTATTATGTTATAAATGTTAAAATACATGTAAATAGGTTATTTACGAAGCGATTATAAGCCATACAGCATTAATCCTTATCCAAATCATCCTTATCCTTATCTTAAGTTAACTTAAATGCATTGTGCATTTAATATAGATTGCACCCGTGTGACGCCAAGGCGGGTCGCTAATATTAAAAAAGTTGACTGTCACCACTTTAGGTCACCGCCAATGGTGTTCTAGAAAAATCTATTTGTATCCAACTTTCAACTAGCATCAAACGAATCATGTTTACAGGCGTTACATTAAAATCGATACCCATTAGTTGGGACACTTTACGTGACATGTATACCAATTTCACTAGAACCATCACGCCATTTTGAAACACTGAAAAAGACACTCTGTTTTCGTTGCAGTAAAGTATAGAAGTAAATTTTTGTGCATTATCGTCAGTTCTTTGTACACTGGTCGATTGTCGGACGGTATTTCGTTATGCATTTCCCCAGGATAGGTAAATTGCATTGTTTAGTAGTTCAGTAACTAGTTAAAATTACATTGTTGGCTTATTTAACTTATAAAGGTTGATTTAAAATTTAACTGTTCTTTGAGTGGCAGGGGTGCTGTTACTGGACGGGTTGGAGTTCTGGTAATTGCATGTGTTAAAAGTAAGGTACAGGAACGTTAATATTGCTGGCATTTAACTAGGTGGGGACCTGGTCTATGTTTAAATGTAAAAGAAGCAAACAGAGGGGAGTGACAACGAAGGGATATCATTACTGGTACATTAACTAGTGATGAGACATAATATTACGGCAGAGATGGAGATGCACAGGACGAAATTTAGTATCGTTTTTTTTTTTTTTTTCACAAAGAATTGCAAGAGCATCCCTTCGCGGAACTCACACGCTACCCGAAAAAGTTTGTGCTTGGATCATAATGAGATAGTATAACAAGCATGTAACTTTGTGAGTTCTTATTTTATAATCATTTTTTAGCATTAGATTCTTTAAATGATCAGATTTGTCATGTGTTCTGGTTTTTGTGTAAACTGTATAATAATGTTATATTTTTGTATTTATACTGTTAACTCTTTACATTCTTGTAGTATATCTTGCAGTGTCCCTCCATTGCATCTACTGCAAGAGAATAGTTGCTAGTTTATCGTTTTACTCAGAACATTACACACGCTTTCAAGAAAATAGCGGGAAAACACCAGATTTTAATATGAAGCAAATGTTGGATATCCTTGGCGTAGTAGTAATAAATGATATTTATATTGTAAGTAGGTTAAACATAACACTTTTACATGGTCATTTTAAAAAAATGGTTCATAATGGGCTAATGGTACCAAGAATAGAATAAAATAGAATACTTTTTATTATGTACATCATCTAAGTTACAGAAAGTATAGATGAAAACATTACATAGGGTGACAAAATGGGTGGCCTCACATGCAATATTTTTAAGACAACCTTTGGATGGATTTTAAAGATAAAAGGAAAGACAGTTGAGACAGTTCTGTAGGTAGTCTTATTTATTTATTTGGATCACCAACAGAGGCTACACATTACATGCACGTTAACATAGACAGAGACGGTACAAATGTGCACTTCCAATTATAGGCGACCACATCATTCACTTAATAACTAGGCTGGTACAAAAAGTTTGATAAGCATAAAAAAGATAAAGAAATTAAGTGCAAATTAAATTAAAATAATATTCAAATAATAATCAACAATAAAAATCAAAACTCAAAATCAAAAATAAAAATTAAAAATAAAGTAAAAATCAAATATCAAATAGAAATCAAATGTCAAATAGAAATCAAATATCAAATAAAAATCAAATAATAACCAAAGCATTTAAAATAAGTCAGTAAAAGAAAGAAAAAAAAAATACAACATATTATGACTTGGATATAAAAACTTTTAGATCTTTTTAAACTTTCCCAATTCGCACGATATATCTAAGTCATTTTTCTTCGAAAGATCGTTGAACTGCCTACAGAGCCTTGGCAAAACGGCAAAGAGTCCAAGGTTGGTTTTGGATCCCGGCACATAGAAGAGGTTATAGGTACCTTTCCGCGGCAAGCGAGATGGTGCGCTTATCTGCAGCTTTCCAAGAAGCTCGCTAGAAGAAGCTCTTAGGTATACTAATACAATAAATACATAATAGATAAATATATACAATAAACGCCGCACAATAATAATCGATGTAACCATCCCCCATGACGAGAACCTCGTGAACGCTAAGAAAGAGAAGCAAATCAAGTACCTTGACTTAGCACACGAGGTTGTCGACATTTGGAATGTGGACTCGGCTGTCATCGTGCCGATTGTCATTATGGCCAATGGCCTATTGGCCAAAAGCTTCGAAGACCACCTGTCGAAGCTAGCGTTACGCAGTTGGGAATAGGAAGGACCTCATGCAAAAGGCAGTACTCCTTGATCCGGCCCGTGTTGTGAGGAGGTTCCTTTCTCTGGGGCCTTTACCACCGGTTGCTTGGACCCTGCTCCCGACACCGGTGGACTGCTACTTTTTTATATTTTTTAATGTGCTTGTTTTAAGAAATATTTAAAAATATAAGGATGTAAGTGTAACTGAGTAAAGAGAATAATAATAAACAAAAAGCATATAACACAAGCAAAAACAATTAAACAGAGAGGTCAAAGACAAGGGACATAAACACCTACTGTAAGCCCAATAGCCAAAACAATAAGGATTCAACAAAAAACTTAGCCTATATATGAGAGTCACACAATAAATTATATGTATCAATTTATACAAGTCAAATTCCATCATTAACTATTTAAGTTATTAACTTAAAATAAAACTCACACGAAACGTGTATTGAACAGAAGACCTGAAACTTAAATTAGAAATTAATATTAAGTTTTACGTATGAATTCGACTTTACTTTTCAATAAATAACTTTAACTATAAATCTACATTTTCAATATCGAAACACTTTTAGTATAGAAATTTTTATTAATAGGCAAATATTTGTATGTATGTTTTTCAAAGCCAGAACAATAAAAATATGCCTTTCTATGTGCTTACATAGGGTTATAGGTATATAGCAATAGCAAAAGATACATACAGAATGACTTATATCACAATAAAAATCATTTAACGGTCCAAATGCCATGTTTGTTCTTTTTTAAGAGTGCGGTCACCCGTTTTCAGACCTCATGGCGGCAAACCGACAAGGATTCCGCTGCCTCGGCGGAGACCGTGCTGTATCCTTGGGGCAGCCGGATAGCCATGGCCCTCCGGGATGTATCCAGATAGCACACCGGTAGTCGCCTCAACGACAGCGCCCACACCAGGATCTTATAAAGGGCCTGTGTTATACAACTACCACAGTGTAGTCTTTTCAACCCAAAGGTTCACTGGTAGAAAATGCCTTACTACATTAAGTCCGCCCGTGTATATAAAGTTTAAATCAATAAATATACAATGTATTTTCACACTATCGTAGTTAATCCGTAGTTACTTTCGGATTAACTCCGATAGTGTGAAAAAAGCCCTAAACCGATAAAGCGATATTATAACTACAACCCGATTATGTCCCGAAAATTGAGAGTTACCAAACATTGCGTGTTTACAGACACTAAAAATACTGTTATTAAAGGTACCACGGGTTCGTTTAAACTTGCCCGCCAAATGGGTACGTTTCAACATGTAATTAATTTTCGTAATTCCATGTTTTCTTACTACAGTCACCTTTTGAATGAGTCATTATCGGGACAAAGAAAAAGTTTGGCGGTTTTATTATAGTTCTAATTTTGGAATGGCCATAAATGGTACGTTGTTGTTAGTATTTCTGTGTAGTAAAATTTATGGTTTGTCTATTTTTTGTTAGTTTGGATCTGATCACGATTTGCGAGTTAAACATTGCCAGATCTGCCGTCCGTTTACTTAAAGGCCGTTAAGTGAATAAACCTGATTTTGAGCTATGGTCAAAAAGGTGGGAATTAATGTCCCTAGAAATCGATTAGACATATAGCTATGTTTAATATACCAAAATACTTTATGGCTGTTAAGCTTTCATTCTATGGGTTTTAACCCGTCAGAAGGCGCGCCTAATTTTCTTACACAAAGAGGCGCGCGTGAGCAAATTGCTCACACTATAGTAAATGTTCATATTTTTATAGAGTTTATATTTATTGGCTTATAATGTATGTAAATGAATAAAACAAGGTTTAGTTAATAAGAAAATGAGTATTTTAATTAAAACTATTAAACATAAATGCAACTTCTATAGCAAATAACAAAACAACTTATTATTATTTAAAAAAATTGGCAGGTTTCATGAAAATCACAATAAAAACTTTTTAAATTACAAAAAATCAAAAAATTATTCATGCATTTGGTTATCACTAATGTGCCTCTCAAAACATGCTGAACACATGTATCTAGCATGTTCGGTGCAAAGTAATTGCTTGCACGAAGTCATGCTTTTTTGACCTTCTATTCCTACGTCTAGGACATATTGCACAGAATCCGTTTGGTCTAGGCTCCGCAATGGGCATATAAGCTGGCACAAACCGCTTCATTAGGAAATTGAGATCTGAAGATATGTTCTCTTTGCGAATCAGGCGTGAAATATGAGGTTTCACCAGTTCGAGAGCCACCTCTTTCAGGAATGTTCGTCTCTCCATCAAAGTGTTTGTGTTGGCTTTGTATATTATTTGGGCATTGATCCCAGTTATATTCAGAATGGAGAAGACAAGCGCATTGATGTGATTCTGGCAACAGAGTAATCCTCTTTCTTCTGGTCTACAACATCCACGCCTCCTTTTGTGGAATTGTAAAATGTTACAATTTCAGGTTTAGCTTCATTTCCAGTTTCTTGGTCTATGTTGTCGTCATCGTGAAGTGTTGATTGCGTGAGGACTACGAATGACAGAACTATCTCTTTCTATTGTGTCAACACGATATTGTTCTCCATTTTCAGGATCCGCATCCAATTCGTCACCAGAGTCCTCTTCCAACCAGGAACTAATTTGTGCTTGCATTCGATCGTCCATATTATAAGTGTGGTATAGCTAGAAATAAAATAATAATAATAAAATTATTACTAAATAGTTTTTACATGATTATCAACGTAAATAAATGAAACAAATGAAAAAATATTGAAGAAAATACAACTACACTCATTTAAACCACAAAAATAAATACTTACACGGATGGGCGCGTGATGAGCAAATTGCCGCACGATGGTACACGGCCTCCACTAAGGCTAGACCGCCGCGAAAGTTGCGTCAGGGGAGAGGGGACGAATAGTTAGGAAGGTACCTAGGTTCTTAAAACGGTAGTGCGAGGGTAAGACCATAAATGGTTCAGTTAAATTTTTGTGTGAGCAAATTGCTCATAGCGCGCCTTCTCACGGGTTAATTATTGCTAAGTGAAATAATATTTTTTTAAATTACGATTTTGTGTTTTTGTCATGTTTATCTATTGCACAAAGGGACCTCTTGCAATACAAAAAAACGGCTGGCTGTCATGCAGTCGCTTTATAGAGTTGTAACGGAATTGTAACCGTTACAGATTTACTTTGAGTCACAGTTTAATGCAATTTCAAAGCTAAATAACAGTTAAATTACTAAACCTTTTTTTAGAGTTGTAAATTAATTGAAAATCAATGAACTGCACTTGTGGAAAAACGTTATTAGACTTTAACTGCTTATGTTTTTGTTCAGAGATACTAATATTGTACAGATTTATGATCTAAAATACAGTTTCTGAATATTCTGTGCACGATAACTGTCTTTTAGTTTAGGAATTACTGGCTAACTCATATAACTCTAAAGTCAAATCCACAACTATGTTTTAGATTTTGGACTTGCTTTTTGTGCTTATAAATGTGTGTGCTTGTAAGTTAGTGTGACAGGTAATTTAAATAAAACATTTTTTTTCTTTTAAGTGTGTGTTTTAAGTGTTTGTATAAGGAATTTAAAATAATTATTATATTTAATAAAAATTGCTCACAAACCTTTGTGGTACATAAAAACAGAAATCAACTCTAAAACGATAATGAATATGATAATTATAAATGAATTATTTTAAGTAGCGGCATTGTATGGTGGCTCCTGTGACAGATTTAAAAAGTGTTTATTATGTATGCGCATAATATTTATAATTATATTGATATAAGTTAGAGACGCCACAATAGTGACGCACCAATGCTGCTATCATTTAAACATCAATATTATAGTTAATACACTTTTATGAGCTGTCATGAGCATCCTCAAACAGAGCCGCTAGACTTGCAAACCAATTAAAAATATATAAAAAAGCATAGAAAGATCGGTACGTAAACTATTTTTTTGCTTATTTTATATTTTTGTTAGAATTAGAATAACTTATTCTCTAATGAGATCAATGATATTGCGGTGTTAACTTACTTGTAAACCATGTTCTTAATTATTGTATAATTTCTACCTACTTAGGAACAAAATCAACATTATAAATTTCTTTGTACTATACCTATAATATCCAATAATTAATATTAAAAATGGCTTAGAATATTTAAAAACAGTCTTCAAGATCCAATATTACAAATTAGATCTGTTTCCTTTAGCCGTGCTCACACGTTCCACACATTCGGGCATATCGTACCAAAATTTCATTTTGTGCAGTACGGTAATATCTTTTAACGCGTTGATAACTGCATCTTTTCTTGCCTTGTCGATACCTTTTGGTACACTTTTGAACTCTGGTTTTAAAACATCCGTGTGTTTCAAATATCTATCGGTCATGAATCGTAAAACTTTATAAGTAGAATCATCTACTTCCGTCTTATATAAGATGTCGTAATTTTTTCTTTGGAAACGCACTTCTATTATATCTTTCAGGTATACTCTCGGTGATGATGTTTGTATACGTCTGTCAGATACATAGTTTTGGAAATTAAAAAAATCTTTAGGCTCCATAGTTTTAACGTCCACTCTGGCTAAATTAGCAGATGCAACGCACTCGGTAAAATCCTGAAAATCATACAGTTTTCCTTTCTTTTTCATAGAGAGCTCGACTTGGTGATGAAATTGATCACAACTCATAAATGTGTGACCAGGCTCAAAGTATTGAAAGGTTATTGTTTCAGTGGCTATCAAATCGCTGTTAATTAAGAATATAAAAAGTGAAAATAGTAACCAGTTCTTATTTTGGGCACTGCAGTTATCCATCCAAATGGTGATATGTTTTACGTCACGGTGTTGCAAAATAAAATAATAATAGCAGCTCATAATATCTTCTTGTTTGCGACCAGAGATGCCATCATGCCAAATACATGCTAGCGGCTTATGTTGACTAGTAATTTTACCTACAGGTGCGAACGTGAGGTTAAATGTTGTTAATCTCGGACAAAATATAATACTTTTGAAACTATCTAGCCTTGGTAACATTATAACTTTCTGCAAATCAACACTGTAATATATGTTTTCACAATTTTGTACCTTTTTTTATGGGACTCGTACAAATTGCGCGCTTTATTATATTTCTGTTTATGACATATATATAAATTGCAAGCCTCACAGTTATCCGGAACTTTATTTTTTACATCATGAGCTGTATCTTTGGCATGTAACTCATACGCTTCACAAACTTCGCACTCCTCATTACCAAGTTTAGCAAAAGATATATTCATGCTCTTTACATGCTTCCTGTAAAATTCATAAGACACCTTCTGCGATGGATATTTTTCGCAAAAGTCTTTATGCATCATAGTGACTGAAACATCGCATGATATATATCGCCTAAGTGGAGCATGTTCACGGCGATAGTGGGGCTCTAGAGGGTGGAATGATTCCACGTGCTCAGTTAGTAGCCTGCGATCCTTAGGAGCTGTCTTAATGTGCAATCCCCGCCTGTCAACTGGAGCTTTGTTCAGAGAATTATACAATACGGTGTCGTTATTTTTGTGAAAACCTAATGTAGTTAAAAAAAATACTTTGCAGACTTCATCGCTTGTTCCATTTACATTTTTTAATGTAAATGTACTTCTTGGAGCTCTTTTGGGTTCGGACGTAATTTTTCGTTTTGGTATTGTTACGGAAGTGCTTTGTTGTATAAATATTCTTCTTTCTTTCCAAGATAATTCCCAATATTTTTTGTTTATAGATTCTCGTGTATCCGTAGTAAACTTAGTTGAACATTTTTTGGAACATTTTTCATGACATCCAATCTTCACATTATAACTTAGTATTTTTTCTTGCTTTTTCTTCATTTTTTTTTCCTTCACAGTCATAGAATTACGGTTTTCATTTGTAGCTTAATTTACTGCAGAAATAATACCAGACGAAGAACCAGTTTCCGGGTGCCTAGAATTTTTTTTAGGAAGAGGCTCCAAATTAACATCGGTGGTGGGACTTATAGGTTTTTGACGAGATTTCTGACGGGGCTTTGATTGTCCGTTGTCGTCATCATCATCTGATGATGTTTCATTACATGGGCAATAATCTTTATCTTTAACTGAATCATCAGAAGAAAAATCCCCTGATGGTGAGTGGTTTGACCGTGTTGGCGACAATATTTCGGTACAGTTACCATTTATGTAAGAAGAATCAAACAATACCGAAGAAATACGTGAAGGCAACGGTGACGACGACATAGGTGCCATAATTTCTTTACAAGTTAAAGACATTTCTATGCTTAAGTTAGGTAGTCGATCTGCACTAACTGATGGTGAGTGGTACGGCCATGTTGGCGACAATACTTCGGTATGGTTATCATTTATATAAGAGGAATCACACAATACCGAAGAAATACGTGAAGGCAACGGTGATGACGACACAGGTGGCATAATTTCTTTACAAGTTAAAGACATTTCTTTGTTTAAGTTAGGTAGTCGATCTGCATTGAGTGTTGAAAGATATAAGAAATCTAGACCTAAATCTAGAGATGTTTTCGTTTCATTAAGTTTGTCAAAAATACTTGACGTCATTGAATACTCAGCTGCATACAATGAGTTGACCATTTTTTTGGTATGTTTAGAGATATATTTACTGCTGCCTGTCTTGCATGCCTCGGTGGAAGATAGACGACGTTGATGACGCGGTGGCTGATTTTCTTTATCTTTAGCCACGTTTGGTTGGCATCTGTCATTGCATATCTGTAAATTTTCCAACATCGCTTTGACTCTTGAGTTCTTAATTCTGGAAATAAAATCATAACAAGAATTAAACAAAAATGTGAGTTTAAAGCAAAAATGTAATTTGCAATTTAATTTTCGCGAATTTATTATTTTTGTAATCAAATGACCTACACCTGACAAAAAAAAATATAAGTGTCCTACTTATATTTTTTTTTGGTAAGCATTATTGAGTGATATATTCAGAGTGAGTTTTTTAGGAATCTTCATGGCAGCTATTATACTGACCGTTAAAGATATGAAGATAAGGTCTAGATTTATTCTTTTTTGAAACGCATAAAAACTGCATTTATGATTTTAAGAAAATGTTATTCGGCCCAAAAACGAAAAGAAGCATACATTTTTATTTAAGCAAATCGCTATTTTTTATAACGAACAAAAAGTTGTGACGTCACGTTTTCTCCGATTTCAGAACAAAATTTAATAAATCTTCCAATGTACTTTTATTGCATTTCATAGAGGTCGAGATGGACTTCCAAAAACAATTATTCTTATCTGGAACGGTTAGCAAAGCTGCCATAGAGATCCATAAAAACATCTCATCCTGTATAAATCCAGGCCATGCAAAATGCAAAATAATGGAAGCAATAAGAATAATCAGCAAACAGTACTAGGTTACCGAAATTTAAAAATCATTGCTTAAACAGCCAATACACCGTGTACACGTTACTGCGCCACATATTAAACTGAATAAATGATATAAACAGGCACAGGTTACTGCGTTTTACATTACGACTGGAATAAAGGACATATCAATTAATGAATTATCACTTAAAAATAATGTAAACAATATCCTTACCTCCCGTTCGTGGTCATTTTTGGCGGGAAAGCACACAGTCGCTCACAGACACGTCTTATTTCTCCGTGGAGTTACGGACAACTGAAGTGTGCGAGGTGCGGGGGCATACGGGGAAGGCAGGTACTTAGACGTCTTTTAGCTTTGGAATGTCATTTAACCGTTTTTTGTATTGTATTCGTTGAGATATTATTTGAAACAATCACAACTAAATAAAGGTCACTGTCTTTTAGATTTGTATTTGCTCCCAAATCACGCTGGCTTACCAACGACTAGCCAGTTAAGTGTGAATAACGGTTTTGTAGAATGGTAATTAAAGAAAACTGTCTTTTAGATGTCGGTAAATGCCAATATATTGTATTACTATAAATCATTAAAATACGTATAAAGCGATGTAACGGTTTAATACTGTTGTAGTTTCATGTAACCGTTTTCTAAGATTGCATAATGGATTAATATAAATTTTGAATAGATCGTTACAAGCGTGTAACCGTATTATAGTGTTATAAAATGACATAACCGTATTTTAGTGTTGAACGATCTCAAAAATGACGTAGTTAGCTGTGTGTGTAGTCTCCAGATCTTTGGCGTAAATGAAGATATATAAATATTACCCAGACTGATTGATAGAGAAAAAGTTGCTCTTTTACGTAGTGCATAAAACTCAAATTTGACAAAATGTCACATAACGGCCTTTTAGTAAACGGACGGCAGAGATATCGAAATGGATAGAAAACTTTGGATGGAAAAATGGGGGATTTTGCCCAGACAGTGGGACAAAAATTAGGCTAGCTAAAATATAAATTATACAACTAGTTTAACCCAGTTACAGCTACCGATCGTTATAAAGATCAAAAAATTGTGTCACAACTACCCTCAAATTAAAAATATGAATGGGCGGAACACGTCTGCTTGTTGTTGACTAGTCGTTGCAGTGATAGTTTGACAGTGTTTCGGCGCAAATAATATTATCTTTTAATCGTAATATCGAAGTGTTTTTGCGTTTTAATTTGTATTAGTGGAATAATCTTTCTCAATGTCTGCAAAAAGGTAAGATTTTACGAACTTGCCTATGATTAAAATTAATTTTATGTATGTTTTTTATAAATTTACAATCTGCCGAACAAAACTATGAAATAATATTTGATTTTCATGTTATTTATTTAAATAAAAAATGGTAATACATTTAATGATCGTTATAGCGATCGGTAGTAATTAGGGGATGTGTTTTATCTTTCTAGGCGGCGAAACAAACCGCTTACTTTCAATGAAATCATTGACAAATTTCCAAGAAATATAACCATTTTACCACCGGATAACGCGAATGATGACGTCACAGATGAAATTCTTCATAATAAGCATAATAAATATGTAAATTTACAAAGTTACGACCCCTTCGAAATGATGAACGAGATATTCCTGAAGAAATGTACAGCATTGACAAGGCTATGGTACCTTTACTATGGAGGACATAGCTGTAAGCAATTTATACGTGGAAAACCAATTCGATGGGGTTATAAGTTCTGGGTTGGTGAAACTAGATTGGGATATTTATTGTGATTCAATCCAGATCAGAGCCATGCAGCAATTATTCCACCGGTTTATAAGCGGTAAGGTTTATGAGCTGGTGCCATTTTGCGTTTTGCTGATCATTTATAATTTCGTCACCCAGATGCGCCTTGTCACTTATTCCTTGAAAATTTATTTTCTTCTATTCCTCTCTTTCACGAATAGAGCAACAAAGGACTCTAAAGTCACTGGGAGAATTTGCGAGGACCGTACAAAAAAGTGTCCTTTGCCATCCAATAAAGAGTTCAAGAAAACAGAAAGAGGCAGTACAAGTCTAGCCAACCAGAGAATATTCTGGTTTGCAAATAGAATGATAATAGTTCGGTAACAGTAGCATCCAACTCGGAAACCGTGGAACCCTTGTTACACAAAGCAAAACGTTTCTCGCAGCAGCCTGCAATTATGAAAACCCATAATCAAAATATGGGAGGAGTGGATAGAACCGATCAAATCATTAGTCTTTATCGTACTTCTATTCGTGGCAAGTGGTATGGGATCAATAAAATGGTAGCTTAAGATGTATGAAAGTTAAGCTACCCGCCTATTACTACTGATCGTTAAAAAGATCCACGTTTTCCGGGTTTTCCAGAAAACACCGATTTTTAATGCTATTTTTCCATGCATATTACTTGCATCAAGGTAACAATATCAAAAAATTACGGTGATACGAGACAAAAAATAGTTTCAGTAATATCTGGGTTAAATGGGGAGGAATACCAAAAGCACGATATATCGTAGTTACTACTGGGATGATATTAAAGAAAGAGATAAGAAGAAGAACAAACATAAAATATAAATCTATACTAATATCATAAATAAGGAAAATGTTTTTGTTTGTTAGTTGGTACCGAATAAGCTACGAAAGTATTAGACCGATTTTTATACTTTTTTCTCCAATGGAGAGCTACATTATAAGCAAGTAACATAGATTATATTCGCGGATTCCCACGGGAATAATAACTATGCGGATGAAACTACGGGGCGCTACTATTAAGATATAGAGCAAGAAATTTTAGTTATGATCGAATCAAACTTAATTAAACTTATTTTTAACAACTGGCGACGACACGGCGAGGTGTTGTAGAAGATCTTGCATATTATCGGTACAATATTCTGACACATTTTAAGAAACAATCTGTCAGTAGTGATAGTGTCATACTAGTTCTGCCCGCGTCATTGTCCGCGTGGATTTCAGATCTGCATAAAAAGTAAGTAATAATACATGTAGGTAAGCAATATTTCATCTAAATTTTTTGAGTACATTTCGCGTGAAAGACTAATAAGTATCCATCTGCACTTCATACACTGTTTCATTTCTACCACTTCGTTACGGAACCCTAAAACCGTCTTTCTATTATTCTCTCGAATTCAGCTTACCCCAAAAACGAGCAAGAAGTTCGCATTGCACTTAATTACACTCCTTTGACTGCCGTCTTATACTTTTATCATTTTCAGTGACCGTCTGAAGGCGGTTTGAGAAAAAAATGTATTATTATTAAAAGTGAGGCGCACATTTATTCAACGAGCTCAAAGAAAACTGCGGAAAAACTTGGTAATGTACTGGTGAGGAACATATACATTTTCTTAATGAATTGAAAAAGGCAGGAGATTCTACTGGCTGTCACATTATATTCAAGTTACTAAGGTAGAGCATTTGTGAAGGAAAATACAAATTAAAGAACTAAGTATGTTCTTTTTGTACCAAGGGGTTTTATTTACGTCACAAAATAACATGGTATTACATTAATGCTTGTAGTTCTTTTCATTTTTTAATGAAAACGTTCTTTGCAATAAAAATATTGCTCTTTTATTTTTATTATTGGCTTCATTTTGTCAAGATACCATTTTTTGCAACGAAATTATATGTAGTATCTCCACCAGTCAGTTACCAGCGCTGTGGTATTTATCTATTTATTAAATATCGTAGCAAATGCTGAGATGGGGAAATTTTATGGCCTCGCATAGTTTAAAATGAATAATAAGCTTTTAATTATGTTTTTTTTGTTGTTTGTTTTTTGCGTGTCCTAAATAAACATTTTTCATTCTTGTCTTTCTTTCTTTTCTTTCTTTTCTTTCTTTTCTTTCTTTTCTTTCTTTTCTTTCTTTTCTTTATTTTCTTTATTTTCTTTCTTTTCTTTCTTTTCTTTCTTTTCTTTCTTCTCTTTCTTTTCTTTCTTTTCTTTCTTTTCTTTCTTTCTTTTCTTTCTTTAGTATCTACCGTACAGCATAGTCTGAAGAAAACCGATACAATCAATCTACCAAGCCATAGTCAACTGTCAGATTTAAGGTTAAACTTAATTATTATAGAGGTGAGTATCAGGTATCAGTATTTTACACGGAACGGCAAAGGCCTTCCACAAGGTATACTTATGACTTCTTGAGGGTCGCAGGTCACTGATGGATGCGAGACGCACAGGACCGGTTGTTGTAACGGGACTTGGGGGAAGACTATGTCCAGCAGTGGACGTCTTTTGGCTGATATGATGATTATGACCGCGTGTCTCATCATCACAACTCTGAGCTGTGGTGTGGTGTTTTTTTTGTTTATATGCTTGTCTTTGTGAGAGTCACAAATATTTTTTTTTCCTTTCTTTTCTGCATGCCTAGTATTAAATATTTGTTACTCGATACACCTTGGCAAGACTGGTTTAATTTTATTTTCTGATTTCTGACTACATAACCGCTTTTCATGGATCTACAAAATGACAGTTGGGTCCTACAGATTAATTTTGCTTCATGAAGTACGGAGGAGTTCGGTATGCTATGAATCCCTGATCTCCATTGCAAGAACCGACCTCGGCATGCGTTGTTAAACCTTATAGACCAAACCGTTTGGCTGTCGTTACTTTGCCAAACACACACACACACACACACAAATACGCCACACACACAATACATTAATAATGTTGTAAAATGTACTTACATTTGCACCGCACCGCACTTGTAATGGCAGCTCGATCACGGTGGTGACGGAAGTAACTGGTGCTTATAGCACAGGAGTACTCCTAGTTTAAGCCCAGTTGCACATGTGTTGTATCTTGCCACTAAGTACAAAATCTAATAGGTACAATAATTTGTAGATAAGTTTAAGTCTTGAACAAATAAATATTGTTTATTGTTATTTATAAACTTCCTCAAATCAATATAGATACATAAAATTTCTAACAAATTGGAATTTCATAAGTAAATATGGTAAAGTATTTGATGTTTCATAATAATTTTTCAAAACGATTTTTACGTCACCCACGAGAACATTTTCAATAAAATACATTGACGTAGAAATGTCGTCGGAAAAAATTGCTGGCAAACGATAAAAAGTCCCATAATTGAACATCAATCTATTTCAGATCAGGCCCGCGAGATCCGAATCGAATGACGTTTGGAATCGATTCATGGCAGTAACCAAATTATTTCAATCACGAGTACCATTCGATATGCAGCTTTGAAATAAATCTGAAACACTGGTTTTGGCTGTCCCAATTTATAGAGCAACTGTCATATTTCTTTATTTACTATGACCCGGTTAGTCCGGTTTCTGATTTGAGTATTTGAAGTTCCAAAGCTTATTAGATTTTAAGGCTAAACCTTTATAAATACAGTTCAAAATCTGTTGCCGAAATCAGTCTGATTCGCTGGTATCGCTGGAAACGCCAGTTATAATTATGAAAAATACCTCCATATTTATAACTGCCTTTTAATTATTTATCAATATCTCTCATCTAGTCGGTCGATTGGACAGTTTCAAACACTGTCCAGAGGAAAATTATTGAGATGGACAGGTCAAGAGTGTGCGATGTGGCGCTCTTGAAGTCAAACAAATATCTCCTGCTGTTTAAAAATATCTCTTGCCTTTTTTTATAATTCAAATTCAAATTGTTATACATTTTAATTACTATTTTTTAATTATTATTGTATAGTGAGATCTCAGTCAATGCTGTGCTTACCTATAATTTAGATGCATGCAATGCTATTATATTTTAAATAATATTTATTATGTCTTTTGTGTGTATTTAGTTGGTTTGCCTAAATAAATAAAATAAATAAAATAAAATAATTCAGTACACCTGCATCGTTATTTCGTCACCGTCCTTGGTTAGCTGGTAAAAAATCCTATGGCATTAAGTCCGCCTCTGTACCTTTGTGCATGAAGTTTAAATAAGTACAAATTCGGATCGACCTTGCTGCAATGAACTGGCAAAATTATTCAATAATTGAACATCTATTTTAGACCAAGCCGGCGAGAATCGAATCGGATGACGGCGAATCGATTCATTGAGGTGGGCGAAATGTACCGATTAAAGAAAATGGCACGATACCGACGAATCTTATTGAATTCCTATTAGACACGCTATGGAAAGACCTTGGAGCGATCAACGGAATGAATTGTTTTTATTTGAAAATGGAAACTTTTATAGAAACATTGTTTTGCTTTTGTGTTGATGTTGATCTTTTTTTTCTTATACTTAAGTACTTTTCGTTGTGTTAGCTACATGTTTTGATGTGATTGGCTGACAGAATTGTTATGACAATAGGATTGTTTTACATTGAACGGCAGCTGTCGCTGAAAACCGGCGCTGTCTTTGTCTAGCACATGTGTCCCAGCATTATGCTGAGCGATATCCGTTTTGCACGAATATGACGGATATCTTCCCAACTTGTATAACTATAGTATTTTTTTTACGTCATGCTGGGCGCAAATAAACAATTTTTCTTTCTTTATTTCTATTTGATTTTTTTTAAATCCTAGATGACCTTCGTTCCATAAAACGATCCTGTACCTACAACGAACTTTTCTTAACTAGGAACCATTTAATCTATAAAAAATCTGAAAAGGCACACTGCCATTTCTTATATTTTCCGACCATGTACCAACAATCTAGCATCCTGCCCTAATATTGACTTAAAAGTTAAAATGAAAGAAAGTTTTTTTCCTACGTACTTTACAAGACTTCCAAAAACATTTAACGTAGGTTGACGCACCCCGATCAACTTTCAGCCATGATAAATTTAAAGTTCTCCTGTACCGGTCAAGGGATTTTTAATAATCTTCTTGCTGGGATGAATAAATTATTGAATATTGAATAAAATTTCCAAAGTTTGACGTGGGGGCTTCATTTGTTCAAAAGAGAAAAGTCCCAGATTATTCTGATAGGTGATGGGTTTGCATTAAGGTGAATAATGAAATTGATGCTTATTTTTTGGCAAGATTCCTTATAGGGCCTGAGTACACATAGAATATTTTGTGACATCAGCTAGCAGTTAGTGGATTCTTCGCACGACCAGAAGGCTTACCTTTTTTTAAGCCAAAGTCGTTCATTATCGGCATTTCTATCTAACGTAGCAATTCTGCCACTATTTTGGGCACTTTTGCCATTGGTAACGATATGGGTGAAAGTCATTTATAGTCTGTATATCTTTAAATTCAGACAATACAGTTACTTTTATTCAAGGCTGGGAAATCATCATGGTGACTTCTTCCGCTCTTGGCGTAGCGGAAGGGAGTGTCAGACTCTTACTTACTCCGTGTTCCTCCTAATGCTCTTTTCGTTCCAGGGCCGCGGTGACTCTTTCAAACTTATTCCACAACTCTGGCAGGCACTGGCTCTAATGGGCCCTGTCTTCTATGCTGATATAAAAATTACCTACAGTTGCAATAAAACGTTCTAATCAAGATATTTCGTTTGAAATATTTACTAATTCTGCTACTGCACACATTCATTAATTCTGCTACTGCAGACACCTCAATAATTGTTGGTGTTACTGGAGCTACGACCTGAGTGAACAGACATCTACTGAGTGCGCTCGGTCGATTTTAGATCTTTCTATCCCATGAGATTGAGGTCAAAATCTGGCTCATGATGAAAAAAAGATCCTGATTACTGTCCAGTCCCTGTAAAATGAAAACAGAATACATATGTAGGTATTAAATTATAATTTAAATAACGGCAGAAAATACCTCACCAATAATTGCAAGACACGCTCATGCTCTGTTTAAATGCACGTGCGTTAAACATTTTGTTAATAAAATAAAATTCTGTGAATAAAATGTAAGTATTATAAAGCTTCGCCCATAATTGTTAAGCATAATAACATTTAGTAAATTTGAAAATGAAAACAATATATCTAGTTTTAATTTCCGCGAATATTAGTGGGTTGCAGGTATGCACCTCCCTCCCGCCCGCTATATTATGCACATGCAAGATTACTGGGCAAATGCAAGGATTTTAAGCACATGCAGGAAGGCAATGCAAAACCCAACACCATTACCGACACGTGTTTCGCCTCTCCACGAGGCATCCTCAGGGGACGTGTTGACTCGCTGACCGTTGAGTTGCGACTGAGCATTTAGTACAAGGCACCCCCCTTTTATACACTGCCACCGTTGGTTATTTGTGTACAACTACCCACAAACATTCGCAGTAAAGGGGAAGAAACCAAATTCGTCTGGTCATTCAACAGTGCAAAATTATTATTATTACTATGTTTAAAAATCTCTAATTGTTCTAAAACACACAGCCGGAAACCCTTATCACAAATATGTAGTATATTAAAACTATTGTTGTCGCGCAAAGAATGGCCGGTATCAATTAGATGTTTCGCGAAATTCGATTTGTCCGAATGGCCATTTCTATACGCGGCAACATGTTCCCCATACCTTATGTCAAAGTTTCGGCCCGTCTGACCCACATACACCCCGTTGCATTCATCACAGACCAGCCTATACACCCCAGACTTTTTACTATTTTCTAAAATATCTTTTCCGTTACAAATACGGCGTATATTCTGGTCCGTTCTGAACGCTACATAAACGTTGTTTTTTCTAAGTAAATTACTAATTCTATCTGAAATGGGGCCCATATAGGTCAGACTGGCCACATATCTATTAATATTAGTACGCGGACATGCATATAATAGTGAACGAACCCTTTCTTTCTGCTTTTTACTAATTAAACTGTCTACCATTGACTTTGAGTAACCGTTAGAAATTGCGATCTGGTAAATAATATTAAGTTCTTTTACATAATTTTCTGCTGAAAGGGGGAGGGCAAATAATCTATGAATATAGCTGCGGAAGGCGGCTAATTTATGTTGAAGAGGGTGACAAGAAGAGGCTGGTATTGTCGTGTCAGTGTGTGTCGGCTTTCGATAAATTTGGAAATCTAAGTCACTATTGTGTTTTGTGATAGTTAAATCCAAAAAGTTAAGGGAGTTTTGGGACTCTAATTCTAATTTAAATTTAATTTTTGGGTGTGTTTTATTTAGTTTTTTAACAAAAAGGTCTATTTGTCGAACGGTACCATTCCAGCAGATAATTATGTCATCTACATATCTATAATAAAACAGAATATTAGGTTCGTTCACTATATGTTTACATTCAAAGTTATCCATAAAAACCTCCGCCATTAGTGGACTTAAAGGCGACCCCATAGCCAACCCTTCCTTTTGAATATAATATTGGTTATTAAATCTAAAATAATTTTGTTTCATGCAAATACTAGTGAGGTTAAGTAAATCCGCAATTTCCCCAGGATGTAACCGTTGCTTCTCAAATTGGATACCCAGAATACGTAGACAATCATCGATTGGAACATTCGTGAATAAGCTGTCAACGTCTAAGGATAACAACTTTGCATTGGAAGGAATTTGGATATTTTTTACTTTTTCAATTAAATCTAAGCTGTTCTTCAAACTATATTTGGGATTAAAAGAAGTTCTACTTCTCAACAAAGTGTTGAGACGTTTAGCTAAATTGTACGCTGGGGCACCAATGTAAGAAACAACTGGACGT
This sequence comes from Hecatera dysodea, assembly GCA_905332915.2. Taxonomy (NCBI): domain Eukaryota; kingdom Metazoa; phylum Arthropoda; class Insecta; order Lepidoptera; family Noctuidae; genus Hecatera; species Hecatera dysodea. Next base: position 5,380,216 of record HG995289.1, on the reverse strand, counting down.
ACAGGCATGTTATCTTTATGGGTCTTGGGTAGACCATACAACAAAGGAGCCCTCGGATTCATAGGAACAAGGTTTTTTAATTGGTCTTTTGATATGTATGACGTGTTTTTAATGGCATCCTTTATCTCGAGGGCAAACTTCCTTGTAGGATCCGCACCAAGACGTTCAAAATCCTCCCCCAGGATGATGTCGTTAACTTTTTGAGTATAGGCAGTTTTTTCCAAAATGACGACAGAATTTCCCTTATCAGCCTTTGTTAATATTAAATCATTCTGCCTAATACGGTGCTGAATTGACCGATAAAGGTGAATTTCGGTTAAATTTTGATTGGGAGGGGACGTGAAAACTCTCTTAATGTGAGTTGCCACTTGATGTTTAACGACATCATCCTGTTTTCCTTTGAAGCAAGCTATCTCGGTGTCCACCACCAAAGTTTGAAGAGATTCCTGGGAAAGTCGGGGTTTAATATTGTATTTTAAACCTTTCTCTAACAAAGACATTTCTTCGGGGGGAAACTGTGTATTAGTATAATTTAAAACGCGAGGGTAAAATGTATGTGATATATTATTTGAATTACATGGCTGATTGTACCGACCCTCACCAGATAATCTCTCCAACTTCCTAACCTGGGTTAAATATTTTTCGTGAGCTAACCGAGACGCCAAATCCCTAGCCTTGTTATCGAAAAATATTTAACCCAGGTTAGGAAGTTGGAGAGATTATCTGGTGAGGGTCGGTACAATCAGCCATGTAATTCAAATAATATATCACATACATTTTACCCTCGCGTTTTAAATTATACTAATACACAGTTTCCCCCCGAAGAAATGTCTTTGTTAGAGAAAGGTTTAAAATACAATATTAAACCCCGACTTTCCCAGGAATCTCTTCAAACTTTGGCGGTGGACACCGAGATAGCTTGCTTCAAAGGAAAACAGGATGATGTCGTTAAACATCAAGTGGCAACTCACATTAAGAGAGTTTTCACGTCCCCTCCCAATCAAAATTTAACCGAAATTCACCTTTATCGGTCAATTCAGCACCGTATTAGGCAGAATGATTTAATATTAACAAAGGCTGATAAGGGAAATTCTGTCGTCATTTTGGAAAAAACTGCCTATACTCAAAAAGTTAACGACATCATCCTGGGGGAGGATTTTGAACGTCTTGGTGCGGATCCTACAAGGAAGTTTGCCCTCGAGATAAAGGATGCCATTAAAAACACGTCATACATATCAAAAGACCAATTAAAAAACCTTGTTCCTATGAATCCGAGGGCTCCTTTGTTGTATGGTCTACCCAAGACCCATAAAGATAACATGCCTGTACGTCCAGTTGTTTCTTACATTGGTGCCCCAGCGTACAATTTAGCTAAACGTCTCAACACTTTGTTGAGAAGTAGAACTTCTTTTAATCCCAAATATAGTTTGAAGAACAGCTTAGATTTAATTGAAAAAGTAAAAAATATCCAAATTCCTTCCAATGCAAAGTTGTTATCCTTAGACGTTGACAGCTTATTCACGAATGTTCCAATCGATGATTGTCTACGTATTCTGGGTATCCAATTTGAGAAGCAACGGTTACATCCTGGGGAAATTGCGGATTTACTTAACCTCACTAGTATTTGCATGAAACAAAATTATTTTAGATTTAATAACCAATATTATATTCAAAAGGAAGGGTTGGCTATGGGGTCGCCTTTAAGTCCACTAATGGCGGAGGTTTTTATGGATAACTTTGAATGTAAACATATAGTGAACGAACCTAATATTCTGTTTTATTATAGATATGTAGATGACATAATTATCTGCTGGAATGGTACCGTTCGACAAATAGACCTTTTTGTTAAAAAACTAAATAAAACACACCCAAAAATTAAATTTAAATTAGAATTAGAGTCCCAAAACTCCCTTAACTTTTTGGATTTAACTATCACAAAACACAATATTAGTGACTTAGATTTCCAAATTTATCGAAAGCCGACACACACTGACACGACAATACCAGCCTCTTCTTGTCACCCTCTTCAACATAAATTAGCCGCCTTCCGCAGCTATATTCATAGATTATTTGCCCTCCCCCTTTCAGCAGAAAATTATGTAAAAGAACTTAATATTATTTACCAGATCGCAATTTCTAACGGTTACTCAAAGTCAATGGTAGACAGTTTAATTAGTAAAAAGCAGAAAGAAAGGGTTCGTTCACTATTATATGCATGTCCGCGTACTAATATTAATAGATATGTGGCCAGTCTGACCTATATGGGCCCCATTTCAGATAGAATTAGTAATTTACTTAGAAAAAACAACGTTTATGTAGCGTTCAGAACGGACCAGAATATACGCCGTATTTGTAACGGAAAAGATATTTTAGAAAATAGTAAAAAGTCTGGGGTGTATAGGCTGGTCTGTGATGAATGCAACGGGGTGTATGTGGGTCAGACGGGCCGAAACTTTGACATAAGGTATGGGGAACATGTTGCCGCGTATAGAAATGGCCATTCGGACAAATCGAATTTCGCGAAACATCTAATTGATACCGGCCATTCTTTGCGCGACAACAATAGTTTTAATATACTACATATTTGTGATAAGGGTTTCCGGCTGTGTGTTTTAGAACAATTAGAGATTTTTAAACATAGTAATAATAATAATTTTGCACTGTTGAATGACCAGACGAATTTGGTTTCTTCCCCTTTACTGCGAATGTTTGTGGGTAGTTGTACACAAATAACCAACGGTGGCAGTGTATAAAAGGGGGGTGCCTTGTACTAAATGCTCAGTCGCAACTCAACGGTCAGCGAGTCAACACGTCCCCTGAGGATGCCTCGTGGAGAGGCGAAACACGTGTCGGTAATGGTGTTGGGTTTTGCATTGCCTTCCTGCATGTGCTTAAAATCCTTGCATTTGCCCAGTAATCTTGCATGTGCATAATATAGCGGGCGGGAGGGAGGTGCATACCTGCAACCCACTAATATTCGCGGAAATTAAAACTAGATATATTGTTTTCATTTTCAAATTTAAAATGGATTTCCGCAAAGTAACGCCTGACTCAATCAATTTTTTTAACATTTAGTAATTCAACCCTTCGTATAATTACAAAAGGATAATCTCGTTACGACTGTCGGCTTAAACTTTTATATAACTAAATAAGAGTTTACGTTTACGGCAATGTTATTACAAAATTTTGTGAGACTGTTTCAGTTTAGGTTAAGTAAATTTGTCTAATAGAAACATTTACTTGTGCAGTAAAAAGTTATGAGTGTTTAATTGGTTTATTTTTCTGGTCAACCACACTTGTACGGTCCTTGTACGAGACAACGTTTTATTTCAATTAAGTCATTCATCATTTACGATATAATAATTAAGTGACTGAAGTACCGTGTTCCCAAGTTAGTGGGTTATGGAGGTCTGGTAGGCAGCCGCTTCACGTAAGATACTGGTATTCAGCTGAATCTGGCTTAGCTGGGAGCCGACCCCAATATAGTTTGGAAAAAGTGACTCTAGTATCCATTCGCAAAGGTAGATTATTTAGGAGAATAACAGTCAAGAAATCCATAAAAAAACTCATGGTTGAATGAAGAGAACATGTTATAATATATGTATGTTCTCTTGGAACCCCAAAGTTGACCAGAAAATGTAAAAATCGAATAAAACACCATGTCACACGCATGTTTTTATGGATCCAGTTCCATACGAAATTAGGAAAAAAAGTAATATTATGATATACCATTAGAGAGAGATGCAATTGAAAAGTGATTGAACTAGTCAGTTGAAAACTAGGCAGTTGAAAAGTGATTGAACTAGTCACAGCAGCTAACGATCGCTTGACAATTATATTAATGACATAATTTTCCAATAATCGAGTACCTACTATTCTGTAAATATTTAACCATGACAACTCAGTTAAAGTCAGCTTCTTCAGTCTTTTTCTTTTTCTTTAATTGATGTTATTCCGGAAAGTGAAATAATTGATTTTCGTCTCTAAAATCATTACAACTCTTACGGAGCAAAACAGTCAGCATCTTCATCAAAACAAAGATCCGGCTATCTTTGTTTTGATGAAGATGCTGACTGTTTGAAAATAACAATATGTTATACTCAATAATAAGTAAAGGAATAGTGTATTTTGAAACAGCGTTCTAGCAGTCAGGCGCGTCAAACGTAAATAGAGCAGACCGAGCTATTGGCGCACGAACCTTTATTAACGTTAGTTCTACGAAGTCAAGAGAAACCAAGGGTACGACTTTGTACAGAAAATTAGTTCCAGCGCTGAACTCGAGTGTTGTTAATAAAAACTTTGTTTGAGTAAAACTTCCTTTGTTATGATTGACTTTCAGTTTCCAATATAATTATTTTATCTATATATATAAAAATCAATGCCACTTTTCGTTGTAATTCCATAACTCAAGAACGGGCTCACCTATCCAAACCAAATGCTTAGGATTTGGTCGGCATATTTAGTAGATGGTTTATGTGAAGTTTGCACAAAATCGGTCGAGCGGTTCCTCATTTGTCACATTTTTTGTAATAAATGAATTCAATAGAAACTTTTTTCACAGAAACTTTTTTGAAGTTTTGTTGACAGGACAAGCACGTTGTTATGTCATTCATGCCGTCAATTCATTTTGGACGTGGTTTGATTAAATCATATTATCAGCGATAAATTTTTTCTTTTCACATAATTGCATTTGCAGTGCATTCATACAAACGGTGAGTCCTGAATTTATGTATACTTTTCTAAGTTGCCGTATATGATTTCACATGGCATCATATGCGACAGCTTCTTGGGAATTTGTTTTTTTTTTGTTCTAATTTTTTTTTTTCGATTTTTAAGCGAAAACATATGTGCATACGGGAAAAATGCCACCAGCCAGACGAGCAAATATAGGTTACGAAATATTAATCCACCAAAACTGTGTAACGGAACCAGATTGGCAGTGAAAAAGTTATTGCCAAATTTGATTGAAGCTACGATCTTAACTGGTAAATCAAAAGGAGAAGTTGTTTTGATACCGCGTATACCTATGATTCCAACTGATATGCCTTTTGAGTTCAAACGTTTACAATATCCTGTGCGTTTATCATTTGCGATGTCCATCAACAAGGCCCAAGGTCAAACACTTCACGTTTGTGGTGTGAATTTGGAGGAACATTGTTTTTCACATGGCCAGTTATATGTTGCCTGTTCCAGAGTCGGTACCCCCAGCCGTTTGTTTATTTATGCTCAAAATGGAAAAACAAAAATATTGTTTATCCAAATGTTTTGGATTAAGTGTGTTGTAAATAGCTAGCAATTGATTTCGATTTTAAATAAAATATTTTTTTGATTAAATAAATGAATTTGATGTTCCGATTTGTTTATTTTATTTCACTTTATACGTAGCGAAGCACGTACCGGGCCGCTAGTAATAATATAAATAGGGCAAACAACCGACGAAAAACTCCTTCGCAAGTTTAATGATGGCCAATGAGAATAACGTAACCGGGTTTTTGTTGCGGCAACTAATTGATATACAAACTAATTGTATTTACAGACGAGTTTGAAGAAATAAATTTAAATTTGAAGTGTTTATAATATGTATGTTTGTTTAAACGTAAATTGTAACGTTAGATAGATGAAAATTCATCTTTGTGGTTTTTAATTTAATCTTCCATCAACTTCCTGGGCTCATTAGCCTTGTTGTGGTTCCAGGAAGCTGATGGAAAATTAAAGTAAAAACCACTTTGTTGCACACTTCAAAATGGTCTAATTTTCATCCAGGTGTACTTACTTAGTGGAGACCACGTCTCGGCAAACGTAGTGTACGTCCTCAGGCACGGTGGAGTGACGATTTGCTCAGGATGGCTGGCAGAAATTGGCTGCGAGAAGCCGAAAATAGATCTAAGTGGCGTGCAATCGGAGAGACCTTTGTTCAGCAGTGGACTGCAACAGGCTGTTGATGATGATGATGATGATGTACTTACGAACCAATTACATAGTATCAAGCATTATAACTGTTTAGATAGGTTAGGTGCTAAGGATTTTTTTTATGTATCAGTTTCCTGGAGCCTTAATAGCAACCAGCAACGTACCTGACAGACAAAGGTGGACCGATAGTCTAGTGACGGCTACAAAAATCCAATGCAGACGAGAAACACAGAACTGAACGATGTAGTGGCGCTTGAAGAAGACCAAAGGAATATGGACCCCTTATACCAAACGCTGCGCCATGATAAACTTTGAACACACCCACGGCCTTTCCAATTTACCTGCAACACAAAAGCAAAAAGTAACACCATTTCTAATTCACCTTGTGCCAATTTCTCTTTGGCATAGCTAGTACGAAGTTGGCCATGGAAGTCGGGCATTGGGCATTAAACATTTTTAAAAGCCAGTCTCAGTTGCAGCGTCGATTACACATCAGCTCGTGTTCATTTTTGCGCTTTTAGCGTTTGACACCTGGTATTTTGAGACCTTAGTTTATGCTCGGATTCGGCCCGTTTCGAGTTTATACTTTTTAAAAAATAGAACATATAAATATATCCGACAGTACTTGAGATCTTACAACTCTTTGTTGATTTTGAATAAAAATAACAAATTATTTAAAGTATTTTTTCAATGATCTCTGAAGGAGCTTCTATCATATCGATATGAGTATATGAGATTCAACGGATTTGCTTGCGCTACCGAAATATCATGTGGCTTATCAATAATAGTAAGTAAGTATTTTTTATTTGTGTAAACATGGTGTACATGATAAAAGTCTTTATGGTTGATAGAATGTCACAATGTGTATAGGACCTCAGTGGGCTTAGACGAAGTACCATTCTATCAACGAAAATGATTAATATGAAAAAGCCAAAATCGAATGAACTTGATGACGTATCATTTCAACAGTGTATATAATTTTTATTATGAAATCCAAACTTTTCCCAACTATGATGGAGTCGGCTTCCACTGCATGCTTCCAGATCATAATATCTGAGCGGCACAACCCAGTATCTGGATAACACGAAAGCCCTTGCAAAGACTGGTATCAGATTTCTGATACCAGCAGCCTTACCATGACGTCTTAAATCCATCAAGATGTGTGTAAGGGAAAGGGATAGTGCTATTCGCCTTGTGTAACTCCGTCTCTCTCTGATACAGGAATCATGATGGATTTAAGATGTCATGGTAGGGCAGCAGTCTTAACTCTGAACGACCGCCTGAATTTTAATTCTGAATGATTACAATACGCTACCGGAATGATCCGAAACTATTTTCAACTTTTCAACAACATAAACTGAAGACGATACTGAAAGAAAACCGCACAAGTAACTATTTTTACTCTCAATACCATTTTCATAGTGAATAAATGCATGTATCTTGGTGGTTGACGGGCGCCATCTCTCACGTTACCGCGAAGTAGCCGTGTTTAGACATGGATATATTGAGAGAGCAGCATCCACGTCTATGATTGACAGACCATCGAGTCTCTGTTTCATACTTTAAAGGACATTGAGACATATTTGTCTGTTATTAAGATACAAAGGAAGGACGTAGATTCCTGTAATTAAAAACGTTTAAAATGTAATTACAATTTCATATCAGGAAGAAACATTGTCAAATGGTTCTTTACAGATTAATACTTACTGAAATTAGATTGCGAATTTTCTTGAAAATATGAGAATTGCTTAAAGTATACTTGGTTTTGATTTATATCAGAAGCCAGACGGATTTAAAAAGCAAGAACTATCTAATAATTGATAAAGATATATTTTGATTTAGTTCTTATATGACTGCTCATGTGTTCGTCGTTTAAGTATAATTTGTAAAGACAGTCCAACCATTCTTACAAAGTCGATCAAAATACGTATCAGACAAATGGTTACCAAATTACTTACTTAATTCTAAACCTTAACGACTTCTGGTCAATTTCCGTGCGTCAAACTAGAGTTCGTCAAAAGAGAGACGTTCGCCTGAAAAGTCCGATCTCTTCGGCTCTGAATCGTAAGTCATGTCTCAAACTCCTGATGTTCTACATTGTTGGACTAGTAACTCGGAAATATGAACCGAGTCTTACGTAGCTATGAAACTTTAGTACAAGAAGTTCCTTCCCATTGATATTCAATGGACATTGGCGTTGCTATATTGCATTTCTGAACTTTAAGTTAATCTAAACTTTGATGCCGACAAATCTGTAAATCAGAAAACGGTCTATGTAACATTGTAATTTTAATTTTGTCTTTTCTTATAAATTCGTCATTCCAATACGACCCCATTGTCGTCTTGCTAAAAGTTCGTAATCTGCTAAATTCATAACGGTCGATCAATGGTCTATTAATACTTTTTAATAACCGAGCTATTAAAAGCAATGACTGCACAATGACGTTCTAATGGTAGGTTACTGATCAAAGGAACTGTCAAAATTTTATCAGTTTACCGCATACGTCTCTCATTCATTTGTCATTATGTACGAGATTACCATTCTATGCCATTTCTTTCAATGGAGTGTTAGTGGTTGACCATTGGAAAGTCATAATGACGCTTTTATATTAGTAGATTAGCAAACTTGTCAAAATTAACAATTATGAAATCAATGATAGACCATTCTGACACTATTGTAATAGCAGACTTGAGGCCCTGAAGACCCAATAAGACGTTTTACAACATTTTGTTACAAGTGTGAGAGAGAAACGGAGTTTTACGGGACTTCTCCTGTTTTTACTATAGGATCACTTCGTAATACAGCGGTTCTTTTTAACCGACTTCAAAAAAAGGAGGAAGTAGGTCTTGTGGTCCCATTTAAATTTGAGTGAGATCTGGCGACTAGTATTTGAGCTACCCCTAATTAATAATAAATAATCGGCTTCAGCTACATTGATGATGTTCTCATTTTATCGCATGGTGTCAAAAACGAAAAAAAAAAAAAAAACAAAAACACCGTGTTCCGAAATTAAAGTTATTTTATACTTTTTTGTGTTTTATTTAGATGACGGTTTTATTTTTTTAAACTTTTTTTTTTTGTAATAGTTGAATTAATGATGATGATAAATTGAATGCTTTAAAACAAACCGTATGAAGACTTAGGCGAGGAACGCTTAGTACGTGAAATTCAACCAACGCTCCTAAATACTAAGTACATCTTCAATGTTAATGATTCTTTTTGCACCCAGTGAGATAGAACTGCAGCTAGTGTCCGTATTAAAACAAAATTAGTCCGCTTCGTTTTTACCGTTTACAATGAAGAGGGATAGGTATTTGATTATTTTGAACATACGTAGATGGACAGAGAGTGGAATAATATATAAAAAATTGCTAGGATTAGATATTGTCTAGAACTCGCATAAATCAACGAAAATTAAGAGAAGAGCTGTTTCTTTTTATAATTTTGGAGTTATTTTTTTTTGGTTAATCATGTATATGATTGATATCTAATCTATACTAATATTATAAAGCTGAAGAGTTTGTTTGTTTGAACGCGCTAATCTCAGGAACATAACATCACGCTTAAGCCAATAGGAGCGGAGCAGCGATAAATAATGTTTTAAAATCGGGGATTCCACGGGGACGAAGTCGCGGGCAGCAGCTAGTGCACCGATAAAAAATGAACGTTACAAATATCACGTTGTATACACATACCCGTATTATTTTAATCGGCTTTAGTCGGCTCTTGCACTTCCTAACGCCATCGCCAGACATATCTGTGTAACAAGGATTGTCAGTAACGCCTTATCTAACTGTCTCAAAAGTCGTAATGTGAAGCAACCTATCTCACATGTGACACATTCAGGTTAACGGCGGATTGCACCGAGAGTTAACCGAAGTTAAGACAAAGTTGTCTCGTGTCTCGAAAAACTTTGCGATATTCTGTTAGAGATACGCTCTCGAGTTTACGTGATTAATCTTTTAAGACAGTTCGTGAGTGTTGTTGTGATGAAATTAGGAGTAGATTCCAGGGTTGCTGCATTTGTTCGAAAGAGTCACCGCGGCCGTGGAATGCAAAGGGAATTTTGTTGGAACACGGATTGGGCTGAGCCAATAAGAGTCTGACAGTCCTCCAAGTCCAAGTCATTTGATGATTTCCCCGGCTTGAAAATAAGAACAGAATATAAAGTGAAATAAAGTGATAACTAATGAATTAATTTGTGTATGTGGTTTTTGTTCTTAAAATTACAGTCAAATTAAATATCCCAAAATTATACCTGAAAAGCTTTTAAACTATTTTGGTTTTAGTTTTTTACCAAATTAACCACACATGAACATACCTCTCAAAAACAACTTTCTACGCCATGTAATGGTAAAATTTACATCAATAACTTTGTTTGCGTTAGTATAACCTATGTGCGTTTGACAATAGACATCCAAGTTTTCATACAATTTCGTGCTGCTATTGTCAGCTAATGTTATAATATAGTTCAAGGAGTTATACGCATTATCATATTGAACACATATCAGTACTCAATAAAGCTTAAAAGAATCCCAACACTTTAATCAAGTTTATCATAAAGGTGCAACCCGTCTCAACAAAAAGCTTTGTTAGAAAGCGTTACAATGCAATTAATGAAGTTTCGCCCATTTCTGGAATTCTTTTCACGAAAATGCCACCTAAATTTTCTATGCTAGGTAAGTAAAGTAAAAACGAAATGTTTTATAGTATAGTAAAGTAAAAAGAAAATGTTTTATAGAGCTTCTGTAGTGTTTGTTTTAAAAGAAATATATATTTCATACTGGTCCTAACATTTCTATCTTTTTAGTTAGGGAATAGCAAAATGTCTAAGTAGTTTTTGTAAAAGATAGTGCTGGTAACATCAATTTAGGACTCTTAGAAATTGTAAGCGGTTGAAGAAAGTCAGACTAATAAATGTTGGGTCGTACATTTTCAGATGTGGCTTTATTTAAAAGTAATGAACGAGCGCAAGAAAACCTTTTATTTGGATAAAGTGCAACCACTGAATTATAGGTGAGTTAAAATGGGTATTTTAGTAGTCATTAAAGTCATAATTATATTTTTTGAAAATCCGGGGGGTGGATTCAATACCACCGCTCGAATTTTCAAAAAATATTGGACACGTATTGTTTGTCATTTCAAATTGTAAAAAAATATAAAGATAAAGCGTATCAACATTCATGAGTGGGGGCTGGTGACGTCACGTCGCTGGTAAACATTACAGCACGTAGTGACGTCACGCGAGTTTTCAACGCACTGCATCGTCTTTGTTTTTTGTTTACGTGAAAAAATAAAAATTCGTGGGCAATATTTTTTGGAAATCTATCAGACGGACTTAATTAAATTTTTTCAGTAGAATTACAATTACAAAACAAATAAAAACAAATTACAATAGAAAATCAATTTGGTTAGACTTTTAGTAGCACGGAGAGAGTTACTCATTTATTTACGCACACAAATGTACAGAAGCGAACTTAATGCTTTAGGCATTTTCTACCTGTCAACCTTTGGGTGATGCAGATAATAATTGTGGTAGGTACTCAAATTAATTAACTTATACACGTAAATAATTTAACAGTTGATGCGAACAAATATGAGCAAAAAAAATAACGATACTACTGCCAACTTCTTACGAATGTGCTCGCGAATCTTAACTTTGAAGGTTAATCAGTTGGTTGCCACCCTAATTTCCTGGGGTAGCGCATTCCACAAAGAAATAGATTGTATGAAAAAACATACTGAGACTCTTCCGTGCCTTAGAATCCGAGTTAGATCATTGGTTCCTGTCATTAAAAGATCTCTGACAGTTATTACGGATAGCCAGAAGCCACAGAACCTGATACCAACTTACCAAGAGACTGCTTGCCAAGAGATATCGTGTCACTGAGTTGTAGAGGTTTAACATAAAGTCGGTCCATATTCAATCAGTACTTTACAGGGAGACGTCAGCTCACTGCCAGTGTTCAGTTTCCAGCTACACTGTGGTTAGACTGGAAACCCTGACGTAAAAATTATAACCGTGTTCTAAGCAAAAAACAATAAGAAAAAGTATAAAATAACTTTAATTCTGGAAGTCGTGTTTTAGTTGTTGTTTCTGTATTTTTTTTTTGTTTTTGTAAGAAAAGTTATTTTTTTTTAGTGGTAACACTCAACTCACTCAAATTTAAATGGGATTATATGACAAGGACCAGCTTTCGAATTTATACATCAATATAAAAATAAAGTAAATAATCATCTAAATCGGTACACCCAGCAAAAAAATATGTATATGAGGAAACACACAAAAAAAAGGCCACTTGAGAACCTCCTCTTTTTTTGGAAATCGGTTAAAAAAGATTGACTTTTGAGGCCCTTAGTCTAGGTGAGAATGTTACCACTGACGTACGGCTTACTGTTCTATGAATTTAATATTGCTAACATAACCCTTAATAGAACAACTTTGATGTTTTGACCATCTGCAGACAGTTGACTGACAGTTTGGGATAACTCGCCCTTAATAATATTAGTGTGAATTATTGTTAATTATTTGTTCTTGTTTTTGAAAACTGAAAGAGGTTCAGAATATGTTAATTAATCTATACAATATTATAAAGAGGAAAGATTTGTATTTATGTATGTAACGAATAAACTCAAAAACTACTGGACCGATTTCAAAAATTCTTTATATTCGATCCCCGTATTCCCACTGGAACCGGAACTAAGTGGCTGAAACCACGACGCGCTGCTAGTAACTGATATATTAGGTCCTTACATAATGAAATTGGCGTTTTGTATGAGAGGAACATAAAGTCGTTTTTTGTTTTAAATATTATATAATAAATTTAATTAATCAGAGTATGTGCCATTGCTATCTATGCACTTTTGCCATCTTATAGGTAGTTCATTGATCCCTTTACAAAAGCTTCTCAGATTGATATATTTTAGTGTTAACAGGAATTTGACTCAAAAATCAAACCACGAGGCTGTTATTAAGACAGCAACTTAGGTCCTACAAATCTATACTAATATTATAAAGCTGAAGAGTTTGTTTGTTTGGACGCGCTAATCTCAGGAACTACTAGTTCGAATTGAAAAATTCTTTTTGGGTTGAATAGACCATTTATCGAGGAAGGCTTTAGGCTACATATCATCACGCTTAAGCCAATAGGAGCGGAGCAGCGATAAAGAATGTTTTAAAATCGGGGATTCCACGGGGACGAAGTCGCGGGCAGCAGCTAGTATGTAATATAATGTATAGTATACGTATAACATAGTTATTCTGAGAAGTGAGCATAACATTTCTGACCGTAACGTTTAATGTTTCATCACAGTCTGTTTGTCTTCGCCAAAGTTCGAATGAAACAAACATAGTAACTGTTTAACTTCCAGCGATACTTTATCCGCAGTATCTGGTAAACAATTAATATTATGAACAAAACAGAACACTAAAACTAAAGGAGAATAAAAGTTTCACAATAAAAATTGCGGTCACTTTATATTTTGCAGTCGAGTTGGGAAAGTGATGTTAGATATAGCTGTATAGTTGGGTTTTTAAAAACATCAATGGTAGGTACTTAATTAAAGTGTTTTTAAATAGCTTAAGCATCTACAATAATATTTTGTGATGATCATTTATTTATTTATTGTGATTTTTTTTTTCACTTCGTATTTGTCCTAGTTTGCGTTCTTTCTTTTGCATTTAGTTGAATATGTATCTTGATATTTGTCTTTACTGAAAGCATTTATTGCAATTAAACCATTTTCAGGCACTTTCAAACTGTCAAGGCCGGTCAGTCAAAAGTATGAAGCTATTTCCACGTTTCAAAGCTTAGAACTCAAAGAAGAGGAACGTGCAAGAATCTCCACGGACTCTTTTACAATTATATGATTAGATCATTCGTGTGAAAACTATTTAAACATACAAGAGAGAATGATGTAGAAAGACTCGCACAATCAAACGTCCAGAGTAAAAAAACAACAATTCAAATAAATAAATGCTTAAACTTATACTATAAGTGCTACTAATAGGTACCAAAGTTTTAGTTCACAATTCAGTTCTGTGATGGTAAACACAAGTAAATACGTTCGAGTTTCCCTTCACTTGCCGAAAACCCTTGCATGTTCCCTGTGTTGCATTCTCACATTTTTAGCGACGTCGCTAGTCTAAATCTTGTACAAAATATTTTGAATAAGAAAAAAATATCTTCATTAAATATCCATGAAGGTAAGTCTTTAGACGGGCATGAATTAAACATAATACATTGTTTAATGGGATACTTAACCGGCAGCTCATTCTAAATAGTCTCAATCTTAAAATTAACGGTAAATCTTGGTCCTTAAACAGCCCCTTAGGACCACAAATTAATTTGCGCTCTTCATAAATACTCAAGTTAAAATCAGAATTTAATCTGCGTCTGAAATTCCACGAAAGACCAAATCAAAGGTTAGGCAAACACTCTGCTATCTAAATTCAGAAATAGCGCAAGAGTTTGTAATACCCACAGAGTAGGGAAATGTCTCGGCGGCCACTGCACGAAACGGTATTGTGAAAACTGTTAAAAACAAAAAAAAAATGTACATAAAAAAACAACCGACTTCTAAAAAAAAACTTTAATTTCGGAACGCAGTGTTTTTTAATTGTTTCTTCGTTTTCTGGACACCAACTTCCGGAATACAAGTTATGTTGTTTAGAAGTTGGTATTTCTTTTTTTGCGAAAAGTTTGTTATTTTTCACTTTATAGTGGTACACCCCTAGCTAAACGTACCCTGATTGGTACGTGTACGCTGTGATCAGCGTACACGGTATAAATTGGTGTTAACAACAAACAAACATGCGATTTCAGCAACCCCGAAAGATTTCCTATCATTTATTAAAGAGTTCCATTTTGTATCTCTGTTCTTCATCAGATCTTCAGCAAAATAGAAAGGGACAACCTTGAAATACAAAAATGCTTTTCCAAAGCATCCTATACAATTTAATTTTTTCATTATACATCAACAAGATAGAATGAGCATCTTCCTTTTTTGGAATTCGGTTAAAAATAAATGGACGGCCTGCGACAAAACTTGATTTAGTATGTTAATTAAAACTTTTGTAGCATCAATGCTGCCACAAGAAAAACTAACGAAGCGCGCGGCAACAAAAAATACCGCCACGCCATCTACCCCGCAATCAGCGAACTAAATTCCTGAATCGCAATGTTAGAGTTTACCATGCGATTTGAACATATACAACAGCCCGAATATCAACTATCGGGCACTGCCCATCGGACACAACAACAGTCTGTTCAGAGGAGCCTCCCTTTTCTATGGAGGTTTGCGGGACTTAACACTCTGTACCACATAGTTTTTGCTATCATTAGTAACAAGCTACTGTCAGCGGCTTCAGTCGTGTGACAGTTGAAAATATGACCATGGGCAAGTACCCCAGTGGCCGTACTACGAAGTGCTATGCTATCATGATACAGTGTAAGGGAAAGGGATAGTGCTATTCGTCTTGTATAACTCCGTCTCTCTCTGACACAGGAATCATGATGGATTTAAGACGTCATGGTAGGACTGCAGAACGTATTCCATGTCATGTAATAGGACAAAATAATTTAGTATATATCCTATTCCAGGTCACAGTCTATCCGTGTGCCAAGTTCCCTCTATTTCCGTTCAGCTATTAAGACATGAAACGGTATTAAACAGACAGGCAAACGTAAACTTGGAATAATATTAGGGTGAATAGTTTGGCTATCGTCTCACTCATTCACTGCTGACGCGGCGTTCCATACTCTGTGGCAACCCCTTAGAGAATCCTTTAGCGATAAGTCGCATTATTCTACGACAGATCTCAAATATCAATGGTTCTGAGATTGGGAACATTAAGTAGTAACAAAATATTTTTCTTTGCGATAGGTGATACTGCAGTATTTTTTTTTTGCGTTTTGTTCGTGATTTCGGCGGAAAATATTGTCAAGGCCGCTGAAGCTTTTAGATCACTTCCGTCCTTTGAAAATGGTCACATTCAACAACAAACTATTAATGGATAGAGGAGACTCAAAATGTATTATTAATATTTTATGTATATTTACTAATACGAGTATTTATAAAACGACTTTACCTACTGCTTATACATTTTTGCCTAGCGTAACTGCATTGACAACCTTTCATTAGTTGAAATATTATCGTCGTCACCGTCGTTCGCGTTCATACGGGTCCACTTCGGGCACCGCCGGTGGCGGATCCATAGATAAGCTTCCCTTGCAAAGGGAGCTCACCACGTCCTCCACCAGCTGGGGCCGGAAACTCTGTGTCAATGAGGGGCCAGGTGCGGAGTTTGTTCCGTACCATATTGTAGGGTCCCCGATCAGAGACTCCTGCATCTCCCCGCGTACTACATCCCTGGGCCGCAGGATCCCCGCTTGGAGGGTGGTCTTCGTTGCTCTGTACTTCTCGTACAGTTCCGCCTCCCTAGCCTGTGTATCCTATTATGTACATCATTTAAATTACAAGAAATATAGAAGAAAAAACATTAAATACTGTCCAACATTACATACCGATCCTCTCCTGGTGACACAACAGGTTCAAACATTCCAATAAATAAATTCATATTTACCCTGTACATCCTTCGTTGTCAGAAGATCTGGTATCGTGGTACCCAGTTACTACTACTTAGGCAGTCGCTCCATGTAAAATAGTGGTACTCGACTTCATTGGATAGTCAATAAGCCGACATCAAAATATTTGGGAAAAGGCTTTGCAGATTGATATCAATACACTTGCACAGTGAATCAATTGTCGGTACATTATACTAGTAAACTTCGAACTAAAGTAGGTACCCAGTTTCTTGGGTTCAAGACCTTTCATGGGTTCCATAATTTATCTTACGTAACTATAATTTATTCCAAAATTCGATGCCCTTGCCAACATAAATCTAAAGATCATTAAGAGCGTTCATGCCTAGCGCGGAGCGTCAGGTTTAGGTAAATAGTTCGCAAATTTCACTCACACAGAAGCGTGGGTAACTGTGTGCGTAGACTAGCCGCGTGCGCTCTCTTTGTACTTCGACTAACCAACTTTGATCCGTTAGCTTTAGAGCAATAATAATGTATTGTTATAGAAAAATTAAACTGGAAGTTAAATACAAATTATTGTTATTCTGATGATTTGTAGATTTACGATTAATAAATAATTACATTTGAAATATTATTTTGCCTTTACACCTTTTCATATATGAAATCCTCTACAGACGAAATCTAGTTATTTTGGAGAAAAATAATATTAATAATTGTACCTACTTAAGTGTTGGTAATTAGTTCTAGTGGATTGTTGATAGCTTTTTTCATTTTATGTTTAGGATGAGTAGGTGGGTAATTAAATAAAGATTTATCATGTTATATTTAGTACCTAAATCATTTATGATAAAAAAGCTGTATAAATCATAAAATAGTTTCCCTCAATTGCATTGATCAGCTATTTCTGGGATCAATTATTTCGGGAAGAACGCATACATAATAAAATTTTGTTAAACGAGGAATCATTTTTTCTTTACAAAATTGAAATTCTTTACAAAACTTTGTAAATTTTTACACCTTTTATTGGAAATTCAGGACTAGTGTACACCGCAAAAAGACACACATTTTTGTTTGAAATATTTTGGTAATACCAGTCATGTTTAAAATTGAAAATTACGTTATCGCCATGAAATAAAAATAATATCCATATAAAATAGATTTAACGAGTAGTGCTGAATTCAAATTCGGGCGTTATTTACAAATTTTGGCAAAATTGGAAGCAGTTAAAATACTTCTTCTCAGCTCGAGTCACAAGGCACTCACAGCCTGAAGAACTGTATCCCTTTCAATGAAATGCCGTTTTAAGGTCAGTGTTTTTAAATTTTCAAGGAAAACTACATGTGCCTGCTTGAAATTGTCTGGGTTCATGACAGGCGTTTGACATGCATTTGCGTAATTGACTTTGTTCAGGAGCCCTGTGCTAAAGTTTATTTTTCAGCGAGGTATTTTGCGTTTCACATTTTGATTTATAGAAAAACAGTTTTGCTCTAAATGTTTCAGGGATTGACCTGGACTTTTCTGGTAGGCACATTTATAAAGGGTAGTTTGAGGTTTATCTGTGTTTAAACTAACCAAGCGGCATGACAACGGACGGAATATGAATCTTTTAGGGAATTATGCGTTTCCCACCTTTGCTACTATGGTGTTGAACTGCTCTGCACGGTTTTTGGTAAAATCGTGGGGCAGACTTCGAGAAAGATAAGCCAGCTGCCAGACATTGCGTTGCAGTTTTAACATCAATGTTTTGGCTTCGAGAGTTTGGTTTGTTTCTTTTTTCTCTCTTTGGTGCAGTAGCACAAGTCACATTCACTCTGATCTTCAAGGATGTGTTTGGCGCTGTTCAGAATATCTCTCAGTATTTTTATATTCTTTTCTGATTCGGTTAAAGTTTGTGTTTGCCAGTACCGTACCGAAAATCTTACTGCTGTTCTCAGCCGAATCAATAGTTCAGAAGTCAACAATTTACGCTCCGACAGAGGGATAGATGTATAAGTTTTAAGCAATAATTTTTTTCCGTTGCAATTGCGGAGATGGTTGGTACATTAAATTTTTTGAATTAGAACGCCGGGATATGCTGGCATCACCATCAGCAATCAATGTATTATATTTAATTTCCGAGTTTCTACGGAGGACTTGAATCCTTCTACCAGTATTGTTGGTTCCATACTAGATGATGAACGTGATTTTTAGAACATTTGTGAGGAGCAGGCTGTTGTTCCTTTTTATTTGCGCGGGCACAAATTCCAGAATACTTATTCCGGACCCCAATGTAGAGAACTTTTCCTGTGTGATGTCCTATAATAGCTGCAACACACGGACAATGCATTATACTGGTTTTTATATGAGCGTTTGCTCCATCAACTGTCTGCTTCCACTGGTATCATCGGAATGTCACGAGTGTCACCTTGTAATCGAGCAGCAGCTGTTTCCTCCTGAGCTGATGCAAACATACTTTCTTCAGCGGAATTTTTCCACATTTCAGCAACTTTATCATGTCATTTACTATAAGTGAATAATGACATAACAGTAAGTCCATCGATGTAACAACTTCATTCAAATTTGTTAGGCCAATTCCTGAAATTATGGCTCCTGACACGGTGCCTTCATTGACATTTACCTAGTTTATTTTTTATGTTACATCGTGACTACTCAGTTCGAATTTAGAATTGCACATATTACATTGAAGGAATTGTATTTTTTTAAATAAATATTAATAGTGGAAAATTATACCTAAAGATCGCATTCATTTGTCACATTTATTATTTCTGATTGCGATTCCAGTATTTCCAATTCTTTATCAACTCTTGTGGTAGCTGTGATTCTTCGGTATCATTCTCTTGTGACATACCCGCATTGACTTGCAGTTTTTGTATGGTTTAGAAAGAATAATAGATTAAGAAGAAATAATTAATTTCACAAAACTAGTTTCAGTACAGCGCAACTTGTTTCGTATAATAATTAGTGTCGTGAAATCTACAGTATCACCGAAATAATGGCCCCGTCAGCATCAAAGCTTTATTTTGCAATCTACAGTAATATTATAAAGAGGAAATATTTGTATGTTTGTAACAAATATATATTTTTTATTAATGTCCTAATATTGAAGAATGTGACCTTCTATTTTTTATCGGTTATTAAAATCCCCGTGTAAGAAAAATGCGAATTGGCTATAACCAGCTACGACATTAAAAGTGGTTCCTCGGTAACGTACTTTTTAGCTTCATTAGCCTTGGCCAAATTTCCGTATCTTTTCCTTTTTGCCCCGTATAGCGCCTATTGCTACCCATAATTATCGGAAAAAAAAATGAAATCATACATAAAAAGAGTTATCTTCTTTCATGATTTGAACTCCATTACTTTAAAATATGTAATCATCAAAGTTTTGTTTCGTTAAAAAAAAAAAATAAAAAAAAAGTATCAATTCGTCCTAGTCGCTCTAAAAACTCGACAAACTATAATACAATTTTACGCAGCACGCGGCAACGGGAGCGACACACGTCCAACCTCTGAAAGGCCTCGGCCGGCACTGAGCGCTGGTGCGATTCCGCGTCGATTATATAGTAGTACTAAATAATTTATAGTAAAATTAATATAGAAGTTATTTAAAAAAAAAATGTACCATGTTTTAGATCGTAAATGTCTTCATTTACTAGGTCTAAAAAACAACAAAAATACCTTTGATTTCATCCTAAAATAACACGTTTAAAAACTCGAAAAGTGGCTAAAAATGACACTTTTGAGTATACTTTTCTTGTATAAAAACTTACAATGATTACGTTTTTTTTTCAGCCAAACACTAGTAAATGTTATTGTTTTTTTAATAGTAATATTTCTATAAGTTTGTAGTGTATGGTTTTACTATTATCTGGCATTTGCGTAGACCATCGACCGCTAGTTTTAAAAAGGGATTGAGTAAAAACTGTTCTAATGAGAAAACTTTACGATCATTTGAAAATATTTTTCAGCCAAGCACTAGATTATGAAATCCTCAATAATTTGACGTCAATATCTTATCTACGAATTAAATAGATTATCGTTTTATTGTCCGTCGGAAATCATCAATTTTGACTCCAGCGTGGTTTTTACGGATGAACGCTCTTAAAACAAACGTCTCGAGAGTCATTAGATAATTTCGTCTTTAAATTATTAAACGCACAAGTGGATAATAAATTCAATGAATCCAGTATAAATTGCTCTACATCCCGAAGTACGGCGCCCTCTACCTAATTAAACTGAGTGGTAATTCTCGGATAAATACTTACGTATCTCCTGATGCTTTTACAGAATTAATTCTATGGTATGCTGCAGACGATTGTTTGATGTGCTATTGTAATTAGCTATGCCTTTGGGGTCGGTTTCACCATACTCTTTTAGCTAAATACCTTTTTTTACGAATTGGTCCCGGCTGATATTTGTAGATCTTTGGCAGTCGTTACGGTTTGTCAGAAACCAGAAAGTCTGACACTAGTATTGCAAAGAAGTACCGTGTTATCCGGTTGATGGAATTTGGAGGTCTGGGAGGCAGCCGCTCCATGTAAAATACTTGTATTCAGCTGAATTCGGTCCGACCCCAATACGGTTGGGAAAAGGCTATGCAGATGATATCCACGTCATAGTCTACCCATATATGTATGTACCTACCAAGTTTCTTAAAAATCCGTACAACCATTAATACGTGAAGAGATAACAAACTAACTTCGCACTCGGAAGCAATGCTGATACTAAATTTCTATCATATTTATGCATGGACTAGCTGCTGCACGCGACTTCGTCCCCGTGGAATCCCCGATTTTAAAACATTATTTATCGCTGCTCCGCTCCTATTGGCTTAAGCGTGATGATATATAGCCTAAAGCCTTCCTCGATAAATGGTCTATTCAACCCAAAAAGAATTTTTCAATTCGAACCAGTAGTTCCTGAGATACCGCGTACAGACAAACAAACAAACTCTTCAGCTTTATAATATTAGTATAGATTATACACAGAAACCTTCCTCTTGGATCACTCTATCTATAAAAAACCGCATCAAAATTTGATGCGAAGTTTTTAAGATCTAAGCGCACAGGGACAGACAGCCAGCGAGAAGCGACTTTGTTGTAGTGACAATTAGTTTATTCTGAAACTGACGAAATCAGTTTTTTTTCATCCGAAGTAATTTTAATTGACTATGACGGTGATTCTAGAACTGTTCACGGCCAATGCTTTTACTACGCAGCGACATTTACATATTGCAGTTTTTGTTGAACCAAGTTTTAGATCATAATCAAATCCGGAAAAGCACGAATAAGCAAATTGCTTAATTCATACCTTTCCTATGGAACCGCTTCGATATCATATTCCGAAAGGGTTTCTCGGGTTTACTCAGGTTAATGAAATGCCTTGGGCTTTAGGTAGTGCACACATAGCATATGATTTTATTTTGATATTGTATATTATGATTATCTATGGATATTATATAGGTACTCATTCTGATTATATGTAGATTCTATGAACCAGTAAGTATGCGGAAGAATGAAGAACATGTCGTGAAAATTTCGATTATGGATATAAGGGTATGAAATTAATGATAAATAATTGTATTCAAGATGATATGGCTTGACTATGAAATGAAGTCAATAGAAGAAGACAACTGCGCAAGACTATGACGAGAAAAAAAGGTCAATGCTTTGTTCAATAATATTAGCAAAAGACACCACTGCGATCCACGATCACGTTACACACGCTTGCGCGGTTCATTAGTTTGTCAGCCATATATTCTCACGCATTTTGGATATTTCTTAACGAACGATTCTGCTTACATCCATTATAGGGTAACTGATTAAATGATAAATTATATTTTTTTTTTGTACAAGTCAATCTTTTTGACTAACCTACATACATATGTGGGTTAGTCAAAAAGATTGACTATTATATCAATGTATAGCTGAAATTACTGGGACTAGAACATGAAACCACAAGGCTTCCTTTTGTGATGTAAGCGAGGTTGAAGTTCATAAAAATCCCTTCAATAAGAAGGAACTTTTAGGAAACTCAGCCTTAAAGAGGTACAGACAGAACGCAGACGAAGTCACGGGCAAAGTTTTAAATACAAAGCAAATCTAAGTACACATGCGTTGCTTAGCCGTCAGCTCTTACAGAGCGGTAACTTTACCCTTTAACAACCTACGCAAAACCAGACCTATTCATCTTCAACTACGCGTCAGGTACATACTGTACATAGGTACATAAGCCAAAGCTGAGCCTCGAATTAACATAACTGGCAACATCAATATTATAAAGCCAATATAGTAGGTACAAGATAAACAAAGGTTAATCCGGGCACGTGAGCGACATATTATGCTAAGTGTACAGGCAACAAGCGATGGGAGTAATAAACTTCGTTAGTGCTGAACTGTGGCTTGAGACCTTGTTTGCGGAGACGGGGATTTGGGTTTAGATCATGGTGGATAAGGATCAATTTATTCTTAGGCATTATTTATTCTTAGTTTAGATATAATGCCATTAAATAATAATAATAAAGCCCATTTATTTCCTCGAGCAGACATTGCAGTTACGTAGTAACAAGTTTGAGGGCGAGGTGAATAGAAGAATTCAGTTAGGCTGGGCAGCATTTGGGAAACAACGTTCAGTCTTTACATTGCTGATCCCGCAGTGCCTAAAGACGAAAGTCTTCAATCAGTGCGTCTTACCCGTCATGGCATATGGAGCCGAAACGTCGACACTGACGGCTCGTATGGTCCACAACCTCAAAGTCGCTCAGCGGGCTATGGAAAGGGCTATGCTTGGTGTGTCTCTGAGGGATCGCATCAGAAATGAGGTGATCCGTCAGAGAAGCAAGGTCATTGATATAGCCCACCGGATTAGAAAGCTGAAGTGGCAGTGGGCTGGCCATATTAGTCGTAGAACCGACAACCGTTGGGGTAAACGAGTTCTAGAGTGGAGACCGCGTCTCGGCAAACGTAGTGTAGGACGTCCTCAGGCACGGTGGAGTGACGACTTGCGCAGGACGGCTGGCAGAAACTGGATGCGAGAAGCCGAAAATAGACCTAAGTGGCGTGCAATTGGAGAGGCCTATGTCCAGCAGTGGACTGCAACAGGCTGTTGATTGATCCATTACATGCCGAGATTCCTCCATGCCTTTGCTTCTACTAGTCTTAACCAAAAAGTATCTACACAAATATGGATTAGCATAAGTATATCAATAACACATTAAAAACGCTTCAGGTGAAAGTTCAGGAAAGTTCTAGTGGTTTTATTAAAGTTCTGATGATAAGTCCTTGCAGCGAGTTTTATTACTCCGTACATACCGTCACGCGTACCAGATGCAAGTAGGAATGTAAGCTGAAGCGTTGTTTATTAAAAACAGACCGTGATAAAGTTCATTTCGGAATTTCAATACAAATCGCTTAAGCCTGTTGTAAAATATTATCAGAAAACAAGTTTTATAAGGCGTCCGTAGCTTTTTTCACATGATTTAAGCATTTTTTTTAATAGCCAATGATACCGTACAGTAGGTACTTTTGAGGACCAGTTACTGTAAAAAAGGTACATTTAGAACAAAAGTTCGAGCACACACACAAACTTCAAACAACTGACACATTCAAGTCACACCAAAGATCTTAATTTTACTCGAACAAATAAATCAAGAATTTCACAAACAAAACTATAATTTAAATGCATTACAAAGTCCGCGATTTGTCGTTCTCCCTTATCTAGCGTTCCGTCAGCGACGTAACTTTGTGAAATAAATCTACATACTTGAGATAACGCTGGGGTTTTCGTGCGGTTTTAAGGTTTTAAAACAAGTTTGTGAAATCATGGTTTACTTAGACATCGTATGTGGAGAAATGTGCACGCTTTGAATCGTAGGTAGATATGTAAATATATCCGAATATCCGATTCTCAAACCACCAATAAGGAATGTGTATGATTTATTTATATTTTCTTATCTGAAGATAAATACATTCGTTACTATACTCTTGTCGTTGATATATGTATGAATACTGCCGCATACTCATAGTTACAAGAAACACTTCTATGCTCCGAATTCAAATGGTAAAAACATGGTTAAAGAGGTTAAAAGTAAACGTTTATTCTTTTACACTTACAGTTGCCTGAGCACTATAATTCTGTTTTTATTTACTTTTATTCAACTATGTATTACTTGAAAACCTCCTACAATATTATAGTTCCCCCTGGCTTATGAACCCACGTCCCAAGATGCTACCACTTACTAATGAGGAGTATGCTAATTAGTTGCTCCAACTAATTTACAAATAAACGCCTTTATAACTCAGTCCTATGGTGCGAAGTTTCCTAGCCAGTTTTACTGCGAAGATTTTGCAGAATAAGTTTTGTCTGAATTATATACTTTTAGCATGTTAGTAAGCGTTCCAGCACCTTACATTAAAAAAATGTTTGCTTGAAATCAAGATACTTTTGTAGCAACCTTCACGCCTCGTTGCAATCTTTACGTCTCGTAGCAACCACTACGTCGCATAGCAACCTCTTTACCACGTCTTTAGTTTCGTAGCAACCTCTTTGCCTCGCAGCGAGGCGTGAGTATCAGACTCTTACTGACTACCCACCCGTATTCCTCCTAATGTCAATGAACAATTCCACAGTCCTCGTAGCAATCCCTATTCTTTGCCTCGAATCAATGTATAAATCAACGGATAATCGCAAACTTTGTAAGATTATAAAATATGCTGTAAGATTGAAAAATTCTCGATAAAATGTCAAAAAATTTGGAATATTTTTTTGATCATTAAAATTTGTTAACCTGTAATATTTCGACGTCATTCCGAGAGATTGTAAATCGACTTAAACTGAGGACATGTTGGCAACCAATCAATCAATCAATCGTTCTACAGTTTATCAGATTATCTAGCCTAGCCAAGATTGGTTAGGTTACTCTAAACCCACTTTTTTAGTGGTAGGACATTATTTCATCCAATGACTTCTTTCGCCCTGGGCGGAGCGCAAGGGAATGTTTTTATAAGAGAGTGAATTTGTTCTAAAGATTCACTGCGGTCTAGGAAAGCAAAGGGCATTTGGAGGAACACGAAAGGGTTTTATTAAGTAAAAGTCTGAAACTCCCTTCCTCTCTGCCTCGAATGATAGAAGTCATTTGACGATTTCCCGATCTTAAAATCGGGCAAATTCCTCGATTTCGTCTTTCTACTCCTACCAGTTTCTGGTAATTTTGGACCAATCTTGTCTCTAAATACAAAAACATTACTTGTAAATTTACCTCCGCATCACACCATACACTCATAATACACTAATTTATCAATATTTCCTCAATAAAATCTAGTACAATCTTATGTTTTGTTCGAAATAGAAATAATTTCACACAATACCGAGCCAGATTTCCTTACAAAATTAATTTTGGGAAACGGATATCTTAACAGAGTACGGAACTGCTTCTCTGGCATCAACTAACACTACTTATTGCCCACGCAATGTTAGAACAAGTTCAGCCCCTACTATGATGTACCAATGCCATCATTAAAAGTGATAGTGATTTCCCTCTTGAACTGGTTATAAGATTTCATAGTACACTACATAGTAAACAACTCTTGGACCCACTCCATGGTGCCGGATATTCTGGTGCGTTCGTTCAAAAGTCCGGCTACAACAGATCCAATTTCATCGGTACATCGCAACGCTGACGTTCCTAACCCTCTGGTGCACCTTCAATTGTGTATTTTACTAGTTATAAAAGTCATAATTCTTTGGTCCATCCGTTGGATTTTCGAAAAAATATCGGGCACGTACTTTTGTAATTTCAAATCGTAAAAAAAATATAACGATAAAGCGCATCAAAGTTCAAGAGGAGGAGCTGGTGACGTCACGTCCCTGGTAAAAAAAATTGTGACGTAGTGACGGCACGCAAGTTTTCAACGCATTGTATTGTCTTCATTGTTTTTGTTTACATGAGAAAATACTTCTTGTCCAACATTTTTTTGGAAATCTATCAGACGGACTAATTAGTTTTTTTTTGTCAAATACCCTATTCTCTCTACAAATATTCTCAAACAATGACAGTCGCTGACACCTTAAGTTCGTACGTGAAGCTCAGCAAAATGGTTTCTGTGATCTATGGATATGTTCTTGTAACATGGTAACGTTGGCATACCGGTACATAGCAATGGATTGAAGGGATTCCCTTTGTTCTGGTTTAACCCACAAAATATTACATATACAGAGTATATTGAGCGAACGTATTGAATTGGAAAACATATTCTTGTGTACCGAGGTTGTGGAGCGGTGGCGTCGCGTCGTGGCGACGGAGATAAATAAATATTATTATAAGGAAGTTTGTACGATGGCAAAGTTTTCTATAATAAAAATAATGTGTATTTTTGACGTATAACAAAAGTGGCAAGATGAGAAAAGAATAGTATAAATGATCTTTACTAATATTATAAAGAGGAAAGATTTGATTGTGTTTTTTTTTTTTGTTTGTTTGCATTGAATAGGCTCCGAAACTACTTGACCGATTTGAAAAATTCTTTCACTGTTGGGAAGCTACACTATCTCCGGTGAATATAGGCTATATTTTATCCCCATATTCCCACGGGAACAAGAACTACGTGGGTGAAACCGCGGGGCGCTGCTATTAAACAATAAATTCAGTCTAAAACGTACCCTCTGCTGAGACATAGCTTCTTGTTAGTTGACTATTAACTCAATGATGCGATCTAAATGTAACTGACTCTAATTGAATCTTCTTCTAAATGCATCGATGCAAATCATAATGAAGTCGATATTATTAAAACTGTAAATTTGAAAAAAAAAAAAACACTTTTTAGATTATCCGAAGATATCACGCTGCAAAAGAGCTTTGGATATTTTTCAAAGTTTAATTTGTACCTGACTGCGAAATTATAAAAATAATGTTCTGTAAAATAAATCCTGTAACTTCTCATACATCGCTGTGCCACCCTACTATACATAAGCTTACGCGAAGCTATCGCAAGCGGCGTATTGGAAACGATATTGTTTGTTATTGCCTCAGAGACTTCCAGAATTTATCGACACAAATTGGACCTGTTTTGACCTGTTTCGTCATCTAAACTAATATTATAGAGGCGTAAAATTGTTGGTTTGTTTGTTCAGGATTATCTTTGAAGTTTTCTATGTACAGAAAGTAAATAAACTAAAAACATAAAAGGTTTAGTCTATCAGTTTTAAGAGCGATTTCGACGTATATTTATGGCAAAAAATGGACTGTCTAGGTCTCAAGTCTGCTATTACAATGGCGTCAGAATGGTCTATCATTGATTTCATTATGGTTGATTTTTACAAGTTTGGTAATCTACTAATATAAAAGCGTCACTATGACTTTCCAATAGTCGACCACTGACACTCTATTGAAAGACATGGCATAGAATGACAGACGTATGCGGTAATCTGCTAAAATTTTGACAATTCCTTTGATCTGTGACCTACCATTAGAATGTCATTCTGCAGTCATTGTTTTTAATAGATCGGTTTTCAAAAAATATTATGAGACCATTGGGCGACCAATGATCAACCATTATGAATTTAGCAGATTACAAACTTTAAAAAAAATGACAATGGGATCTTAAAAAATAGCAGACTTGAGGCCCTGGTGGCTTTCTTTTTCCGGAATTTGTTCGAAAGGGTCATCGCGGCTGTGGAACGCAAAAACCAATAGGAGGAACATACATAGATGGGTTTTAGTCAGTCAGATTCTGATACTTCCCTCCTTAGGTGGTGTACCTGGAGTGGCAGTTATATGATGAGCTAACGTGCTTAGGTCCCAGAACATGGCAGCAACAATCATCAACGCTGTGTGGTCAGTTACAAAAATGTAAGTACGTTGGTCTTCCTTTGTTGATAAAATAAACTTTTTAAGATTACTCAAAAATGAAGCTATTGACACACCACAGGGTGATAAGTGGTAGACTGCTGATGCAGAAGCGTTATATCATTATTATGTTTTAAAGAGGAGTCTCGTCGCTTTTAGTTTGAAACTAATCATGTAGTAGTTCCACGGAGAGATTTCAGGAACTTATTCCATATATTGCAGGTACCTTATACGTGATGGTTAGGAGCTCTAATTAATCTGGATAGCAAACAATCCAGGAATCATATTCACATTAAAAGAGTACAAAACAATAGACTGTTTAACTCATTATCATCAGCCAAGCCCTTTCGAAACTATATTGGAATTAGCTAAACAGTTACATGCTTTTAAAATAAAACGTACCATTAATGATAAAAAATACGATTCAATTCCTCGATAAGTTTAAAAATAAATAATATATATGTAGATTCAAAACAAAATTATTTTATTTTGTTTTTTATCCTGTGCGAGAACTAAATGTTGTTTTTTCTTTTCTATTTTAGAAACACAGTAAGTGGTTAATAAGTACCCCTACCCCCCCCCCCCCCTTGCATTTGCCCAGTAATCTTGCATGTGCATAATATAGCGGGCGGGAGGGAGGTGCATACCTGCAACCCACTAATATTCGCGGAAATTAAAACTAGATATATTGTTTTCATTTTCAAGTACCACGTGCCCATGAAGAGTTATGTGGGACGACCCCATAAGACGTGGGTTGAATGAGGTTGAACAGTTCTTCAGAGTCACAATCCGATGTAGAACATATTAGATATAGTGAGCAAAATCTCTGTAGAACCACTATTCCATTTACAAAAAATCACTGATGGAATGTAGGTAACATTATTGCCAAGTACCATAGACTACTGAATTTTAAGCGATGACGGAGAAGAAATATCAAAATATAAGGAACTAGCTGCACCCCGCGGTTTTACCCGCGTAGTTTCCGTTCCCGTGAGAATATGGGGAATATAGGGTGGGTGAATGTAGCTTTCTGATGGTGAAAGAACTTTTGAAATCGGTCCAGTAGTTTTTGAGTTTATTCGTTACATATGAAAATCCAAAAATACAAATCTTTCCTCTTTATAATATTAGTATAGATTGATCATGCATGTGACATTTCGAGAGAGCGTGTGTCAATTCCATATATTATTCACCATTTGGCAATGGCCTTTGGCACAGTACGGTTAACAGAATGTCACTTATCTACCCTTTGGTTATCTCAGAAAATTTCGCGTTTACTTTGAAATAGACACTGTGGCAAAACCGCAGGAAAAAGGTAGTATTTATTGCTTGATTTACTTATCTTTGTTTCTACAAAGGTATAGCGTTAAATGAAAAGGAAAGGTGAACTGATGTTGCGTGAAAATTATTGATAAGAGTCATAGATAAAAGCTAGATTCATGGAGAATGTCATAAAATAAATTCAGTATGAAATGTTACTGAAAAAGGTTGGTTTATTTATCTTATGCGGGGTTAGAAAACTGTTGGTAAAATGCAAACCGAAGTCTGTTAATTTGGTTTTTTTATTAATCCGTGTTTCTACAATCTCATCTGTAGTGCTATTCTGTAAATGGTAAATCACTTCGAAAGCCATATCGAAAATCATCTCGAAAGTCACACTCATTTCGCTTCTCATCTCGCCTGTACAAGTTTCGGTATTCACATGTCGAGATCAAGGCCAAGTGAAGTGAAGTGAGACTCTATGGAAGTGAGTTCCGAGAACCCATGTGACATTGCTCTATGGTAGTAGGGTAGTGACGCTGAATTGTGTCTTGTTATGATTTACATCTACTCAATAAATTTATATGTGTAAAAAAATTATTTGTGTAACAAAATCCTATAGACAAACTTCAAAATTCTCACCCGTTTTAGTTCCTCTCACTTCGATCATCACTTGGTGGCGCCAGTATCGAATTTACTCCATTTGAGAATACGAAACTTTAGTTTCACATGATTTCACTGTAGATTCAGAAGTGATTTCGCAAATAAACTTTTCAGAATAGCACGGCTGCCTAGCTTTTTCAAATCGAATTCAGCTGATTCAGGGCCTTGATGTACAAGGGACCTTCATCTCCCTCATTATCTTTCTTTCTTTTTGTTGTGCTGTCTTCTTCGGCGATGATTCCATAAACGCCTCAATACCGTCGCAACAGCGTTTTATACGCATGTCTTTTCGATGGCATGCGTCCCTCTTGTAAGATCTTTTGCGTGGCAATACTATATAATAATTTATTTTAATTCAGACATAGTCCATACATACTGGCCCATTTCTCTTGATGTGCTCTACAAACCGACCACCCGCTCAATCTTACTTCAGCTCTGCAGAATCCCTCTTCAGTCTAGTATTTTAAACTAGCGGCGCCCCGCGGTTTCACCCGCATAAGTTTTGATCCCGTGGAAATATTGGAGTAAAAACTATCCTATATGACACTATATATTAATTCTGGTTATAAACCATCTGTGTGCTAAATTTCATCCAAATCCGTTCGGAATTGTTGCGTGAAAGAGTAACAAACATTCATCCATACTTGCAAACTTTCGCGTTTATAATATTAGTAGGACTATGTTTTCCCCTTTTTGGCAACGATTTCTGATAATATCAAGATGCAAGCTGAAACTTAACATCCAGAATTAAATAACTCCCACAATCTTGACTTTAAAACGTCAGTTCCAAAAAATCTTATCTGCATGGCGTGTGGCCACGAATCGTTTACGACTTACGATTTGATTAAGCGATCTAAAATTCTTCAGGCAGTATTTTCGCTTTTTATCAAAACTAGCAAATACGTTACATCTCATTTTGTGATAGGGATCTACAAGAGAACGGAGGGCGGTCACGCGAGCCTTGCGCTAGTTACTTTGTACTGTTTTATTCGTTAATTTTGATAGCGTATTAACTGTTAGATAAGAATTTGCTTTTCGAAAGGAGGTTCATAAACTGCATAATTTTGTTACTAAAGCAAGTGTTATTTTAGTCGAAGTCTTGCCAATAGGTATGTGTAAATGAATACTAATTTCAAACAGTAGCAAATACGACTGTGTTTCGCTTAGTGTTACAATTCACATTAATCCCTAATTAACCTTTTAATTAATAAAAATACGGGCAGAGAGGCAGTGGTGGCCGAGTGGTAACGGCCCCGACTTACGAATTGTACTCGTACGTCGCGGGTTCAAACCCAGCTAGGCGCATTAATTTCTGTAAGTAATTTCATCATCATTGCTCCCAAAACCGTGATGGAAAACATCGCGAGGAAACCAGCTTGTTCTAGAACCAATAAATTTCGAAGACATGTGACATTCGCCAACCCGCACTGGGCCCGCGTGGTGGATAACGGCCCATTCCCTCTCCTAGAGAGGAGGCCTGTGTCCCAGCAGTGGGAACGTTAAAAGGCTTATTATGCGTATGCAGGCATTTACATAGAACTAGAGTGCAACCCAAAAAAAGTAGAAACCGGGAGACACTTTTATTAGGTATTTATTTAATAATTTACGCACACAGATGTACAGAGGCGGCCTTAATGCCAAAGGCATTTTCTACCAGTCAACCTTTGGATGATGCAGCAAATAAAAGTGATGACTGTTAAGCGCAATATTATTTATTTGAAATTATAAGAAAAACGAAATATATACATAAATATCGTGTTTAGAATACCCAGTCTGACATTTTGATTTGCATCCAAGGTCGATCTAAATACGATAGTCTAGACATGCCTATACCAAAATATTCGAAGGATATAATTTAAAAACATTGAATTGTTAGAATATGAGCACGGTTGGCGCAGTCCGATTCCCGTACGGACCAAATACATAAATGACCTACAAATAGTTGTTCTGGATCTGGGTGTCTGTGTTTGTGAATTTGTATGTTTGTAAACGCTGAATGCGTTTACAAAAAAAAATCACACTGAGACAGGAGATATTCCTACAGTGGGACACGTTTTAATAAACAAAAAAATTCATGTGGCACTCGGGGACTGTCGCGGTAAAGCTATTGCATAGCATTTTTTATCAACTTATGCAATTATATATTCTACGCTTACAGCTATTCACTGTTGTATAAAGATGATAGACACCTATACACCTATATAATTTCTTTCTTTTCTTTTTTCTTTCTTTCGATTTCGGAGCAGCTCGTCTCTATCCGTGCGAGCTTCGTGCAGTCGTATCGTATACATACACGTTAAGGTTCAACTAGTCGCGGGCTCGAACTCACTCGTAGACGCGGTCAAAAAGCAGGTGGTCTCACGTAGCATTGTGTCTAGAATAAGTTATGAGCAGTTAGCAGCTAGTCTACACGCATACGTCTAGTCGCAAGCACACAAACACCGTGCCGAAGACTGCCGAACGGAAACGACGTTAGACGATGCACGGCTTCAGGCAAGCCGCACCGCTGTGCCAGTCCGAGTAGGGGGTGTTAGGTTTATTTTCATTATGGAATTTCTTGATACGATCGCCGCGCTCAAAGCCCGCGATAAAAGCTATGCAATAGCTTAAAAACTCCCTTGCCCTCGAGTGATTCCTAGTGCTTACCACGGAGAAGAATCACTCGGGAACAAATCCCTGGTGCAAAAAACTGACTGATTGGCCTGAGGGGCCCTAGACCTAACTCCCCAGGTGCGATTTCCCGAGGATGTATCACCTCCCTGCTGGGTGTTGCACGCACGAATGCGAGCACTTACGCACTCATCGTCGATCAAACGTAAAATAACCGGCAGTGATATGCGGAGCGTAGCGAGTTGTAGACAATTTCGTAGCTCCGCGTAGCACTGCTACGATAAGGCGGGGCCTAAATGAACGGCGTAGCAGTGTTAGGTTATTTTCGTTACGGAATTTCTGGATTCGGTCTCCACGCTCAAGGCCGCGATAGAAGCTATGCAATAGCTTAAAAAAAATGCAATTAAAAAGTAACTAGCTCAATTTTCTAAGACTGAATAATAAACATTGTCCACCTAATTGCGTAAATCCGATAATAAACTCTAAAAATAACTTCTTCTTCACAATCGTCGAGATCTTAACAAAACTTGATCGATTGTGTGATGAAATAAATGTACTAGGTATAATGTACAATGTAAGTGAATACTTCCAAGGGAGTTTCAACCTTTACGGATGTCAATAAGGATGGAAATCGAATAAGAATTTGTGTATTGAAAACTTCAGCACTATTTATAGTGCATTTTGGAGAAGACGTGAATGAAAAATAGTTTTATGTTGTAGTAAAAACTCGAGGGGTTTCAAACTTTGTTGACTTAAAATAACCACAGATTGAAAATTAGTGTATTAAAAAGTTTATTAATTAATTTGGGTCATTTCCAGTCAAACAAAAGTATTTTTCGTGGGGAAGAAATACAGTGATCGTGTGGCTAAAAAAAAGGCATGGGAGGAGATATGTAGGTACTCTATTTATTCCAGACTTTGAATTGAAGTATTAAAGCCAACAGTTGTACTTCCTCGTTGGAATCCATTATATTTCTGATTGTACGCCTCAATTAGTATTATATGCGCGACGTTCACATCGCGTTCAGCGGACGTTAATGCTTGCCACAGGACGACGCGACGTTGACGTCAACACTCGTAAAACGCCAGTGGGATAGCGGCCTACACGCTGGAATCACATTTTCTGATTTCTAACAATCCAAAACGACTGCCATAGATCTACAAATAACAGCCGGAACACGGAGGCATGGACGAGTCTAGGTATGTTTAGATGGTCACCCATCATACCGATCTTGACAAGCGTTGCTTAACCTTGAAGATCGATCTGTGCGGCTGTTATTCTTTAGCCTCGAGCTCCTCATCCGAATCTTTTCGCGACTAAGCTTAAACATATTATTCTAGCAGCGCCCCACGGTTTCACCCACGTTGTTCCCGTTACCGTGGCAATACGGGAACAAAATATAGCCTATGACACTCCACAATAACGTAGCTTTCTATTGGTGAAATAAATTTGAAAATCGGTTCAGTAGATCCAGAGATTACCTCACGACGTCACAAACTCACAAACGTTACCTCTTTATACTCGTAATATTAGTATAGACAACAAATACAAGTTCCTAACTCCACAAGTTAATAAACAAAGACTATTTTAATAAACCCGTAACCTAGCTATTTCTGTATCATAGTTAAAGGCACGGCGTGAGGCAATTAGGAAGATATTTATGACTTAATGACAGGCCGTGCGATGGAATAATAAAACCTAGTCCTTCTAGTACTTACTGGTTTTTAAATGAAGTCAATAATGTTTGAAGAGCGAAAGTCGTTATTATTATAATGAG
This sequence comes from Hecatera dysodea, assembly GCA_905332915.2. Classification (NCBI taxonomy): domain Eukaryota; kingdom Metazoa; phylum Arthropoda; class Insecta; order Lepidoptera; family Noctuidae; genus Hecatera; species Hecatera dysodea. The sequence goes on along the minus strand of HG995289.1, from coordinate 5,345,611 downwards.
TTACAATTACCTGTAAGAAAATACTAAGGAAAGGCCTAGATTTTTTTCTTTGGGCTCTATTTCTTTCGCGCGTGCTTCGTATCGAACATGCGGAGGTACATATGAATGATAATAATGTAAGCCCGCGGCTTTACTCGCGTTAATTAAGGAAAAAAGATAGTCTCTGATCCAAAATTCATCAGAATCGGTTCAACGACGTAGGTTTGAGAGCTTAACAAACAAACTCATTCTTGCATATAATATTATGAAGTTATACATTTAGGATTCCAAAATGTGATAGTAACTATATCAGAAGACGAGCGTTAGGTGGCTCACCGTTCAATAACAACTAGACCCGGGTCGACTGCACGTTGTGTTCCAGGTGCGCCTCAAGGAGATGTCAGCATAGAAGACGAAGCCCTGCTAGGGTTTTTCGGAATTTGTTCGGAAGAGCCACCGCGGCCCTCGATAGCAAAAGGTATTTGGAGGAACACAGATGGGTTCTAATCAGTAAGAGTCTTACACTCCCTTCCGCCCACAGCGGAAGAAATCATTTGATGAATTCTATTCTTTAAAAAAAAGCTTTACTGTCTAGGCTGCAGTACTATATACAAGTACTTTCACGACGCCAGCATTTGATAACACTAAAATCAGTTAACACTTCATTTGGTAATTTTTGCCTTTTTCTGTTTGATAGCTCAGATGCCTTACTACGAGTATAATGTTTTAATCCCATTACAATTCAAAACGTGTGGCTTGGCTGTTTTGCTACCGTCACGAAGATTTCATAGGCATCATTGGGTGTGAAATAAAACCGCCAAGTCACACGTTTTGACTAGAATGCAAAATTTGTGAAGGTAGGCCTGGTAAAGTTAGGGCGCATAGATCATAAATCTTGGCTCTACATGAGATCTGACCACTTTTTCATATATTTTTCTAAAGTGTAGTGTAGAGCTTGTAGGTTTAGAGCATGCAGGCTTTAGAGCTTGGCTTTATACGAGATCTGATAACTTTTTCACAGGGTAAGCTACGGAGACTCGTCTTGGTAACATTTTTACATGAAAATGTTTTTGGTGTTTTTGTCTTTCTCTCTCTCACACACACCAAAAACATTACGACTTTAAGACGTCATAGCAGTTACCCGGATACCTTGTACTTAAGCTTCATTCTTAACAACTACGCATTAGTTTTAACTTAAAGACAATGTTTGCTATTGACAGTTCTACAATACACTGTGATAGATCTAAAAAAAAAAACAAACTAATAAACCTGTAAACCAAATTAACTAGGCAATTCTTGTTAGAAGTCGAAAGTCTTTATCAGAAAATTACGTCCAAAATTGTAGTTTCATAAATTACAGGGAATACGGAAACACAAATGACACGATAAAGAGGCTTCATAATTGGACGGTAATTGAAAATCGATGGAGTATACTAACCTTCCAAAGAGGTCGGGTGAGTTTTTGGAACTAAATACTTACCTACAAGCGATACTATTATATCACTACCCATAATATGAGAGAGTGTAGAGATCAAACTCTTTGATATAATCTCTTCTTCAAATTTAAACAAATATGCTAAATGAACGGTCTATTAAATCTCCAAAGGATAGTTGACGTTAATCATGAAACCGTTGTGAAAAAGAGAAAGTATTATGTGTGTATAGCTCGGTCTCCCTCACACACCGAAATCGTGATAGTTTTAAGAAGTCATAGTCGCTCCCAAAGTGTTTTATATTTGATATCCTTAATACTAAATACATAAGAGGCACTACTATATTAGCCAACACCAAGACCTGGCTAATCTTATCTTGAAAGTCATGAACAATAGGGTAGTTAACTAAAAAAATCTGATTAGTCCGTCAGATAGATTTCCAAAAAATATTGGAGACGTATTTTTTTGTTTTTTCACATAAACAAAAAAATGAAGACACATACAGTGCGTTGAAAACTCGTGTGACGTCACTACCCGCTACAATTTTTACCGGGCAGTGACGTCACACGCTCCCACTTCCGATCTTTGATGCTTTGTATCTTCGCCAGTTTTTATAGATTTGATAAAGGAAAAAATACGTGTCCAATATTTTTCTATAATCTAACTGACGGACTAATTAGAATCATATTTTTTTAATCAGGAAACATCCCTATTCTCGGTTATAGAACTTTACTACTAATTTATATCTGTGGATCAAGGTCGATTGCTGTAATTATAGACAACGGTAAAATATTTTATTTACGTAGACCTTCAGACTTTTTATGAAGTTGGAACACAGTGTTGGGCAAAAATATGGTTAAATATAAATGGTAATTAGAAATATTTCCGAATCAAACTGTAAAGATTTTTTTAAGGATGGAAATCATCAAAATGACTTCTTCCGCTTTTGGCGGAGTGGTACGGAGTGTCAGACTCTTACTGACTAAAACCCATCTGTGTTCCGAACAAATTTCGCAAAATCTTATAGCTAGAACTGGAAATCACACACTTTTAAAATGTTTCATATTTCTACTAAAACTTTTGACGGCACAAGCTTTTCGTTTGCATATGCCAGTCCCATGTTCAAGTCATCGCGGCCCTGGAACGCAAATGGCATTAGGAGAAACACAGAGAGTATGAGTCTGACACTCCCTTCCGCTCTGTCCAGACCGGAAGAAGCCATTTGACGACATTCCACCCTTAAAAAAAAACTGATCTTGCTATGTATTTTACCAACCGTTTTCTAACTCCGTATAAGATAAATAAACCAAGCTAAAATTTCAGTATCATTTCATACTGAATTCATTTCAGGACAATCTCCATAAACCTAGCAGTTATCTATGAGTCTTATCAATAATTTTCACGCAACGTCAGTTCACCTTTCCTTTTCATTTAACGCCATGCCTTTGTAGAAAAGATAAGTAAATCAAGCATTAAACTTTAACGCCTTAAGCTAAGCGAACGGGAAGTGTCCCGTGCGCTTAGCTTAAGGCGTTCGCGTAAGTTTTTAAGGTGATTATTTTACAAATTAGTACTGCAGGTACTCTTAGCAGGCACTGACACTATGGGCCCCCCGTCTTCGATGCTGACAGCTTTGTGAGGCGCGCGTGAAACACAACGCGCCATCGACCCGGGCCTGGTTGCTATCGGACAGTGAGCCACCCAAAGTTCGCCATCCGCAAGCCCGCGCCTACGGTGACCGTTACCTAGTTAGTAAGTCATAAGTAAGGATATCACTGGTTGCGAAGTTCGAAAGAGTCATCGCGGCCCTGGAACGCAACGGGCAGTAGAACTAAGGGATCACGGGTGGGTTTTAGTCAGTAAGAGCTTGACCCTCCCTTCCGCTCCGCCCAGTGCGGGAGAAGTCATTTGATGATTGAAAAGAAAAGAAAAGGATTCACTTGTTTGTAAGCAAGTATTAATAAAGAACGCATATGTCACACAAAAATTGCAGTCTCCGTAAAAATGTAATTAATATTTCTAAGATTATAACTTCTCGATATAATTATGAAAAAATCGTTTTGTGTAGAAAAACTCATGGAAATTCAAATAATTTTCAAAATATCCATGTCTTAATAAGAAAAAATAGTTTTCAATTTCACGCAATATTTTACAATCTCTTTGTACTTTTTCGGTGACATTTCACATCGTCTTCTCTACTCAGTGAGTGAGAGTTCAACTTAAGTAATGACAGTTTAGTTTCAACTGCGGTATAACCAGAACAACCGGGTTCAGATATATATACACCACAATAACTTGCCCTTATTATTGTATTAACGTCTACTCAATACACCAAACTTCTCTTGGGCGTCACTGACAGGAAGTTTAAAAACCACAGAACTGGGAATCGCAAGAGACAAGCCAGCAAGCCTAACTGTATACAGTGCGTTTTACTAGTACGTACTGTGTTTTACACTATAAAATTTTAATAACGAGGAAAGATTTGTATTTTAACCAACTTCAAAAAAAAGGAAGTTAAGGAAAAGAAGGAGGAGGAAGGAGGTAAAGGAAGGAAGGAAGGATTCGACCCGTATGTATAATATGTAATATTTCCAGAACTGCCCAGTTTTCGTATATGTTAGTCTATATCAGCGGCTAAACAAATGTGCCAAATTTCAAAAGTGTATGTAGGTATGTATGTTTTTATATTTGTATTCGCATATCTCCGGAATTACAAGTCCGATATGAGTAATTATTTTTTTGTTGTACTAGATATTTTTCAACTTAGGAAATACTGCAAGTTTCATCGAAATCGGTTCAGTAGTTTTTGAGATAGATATTTTTACTGCACCAATTTAAAAAAATAATCTCACCATAAGAATGCTACATTATCCCAGAGTAACATAGGCTATATTAAAGTAAGCAAATGTCTACCCGTGCAACCCCGGGGCGAGACGCTATTAATTAATTAATTAACTAGCGCAACCGTTAATGTATAATTAGCATTTGCGGTTTCTCTAGCGTTAAACCCAAGGGAATTTACTGCCGGGTCGAAAAATATCCTATAATCCAGGTCATCCGTGTGCCACTTCATTAAAATGTGTCCTACGATTTAGACGTGAAAACGTAGGAGCCAAACAGACACACACTTTTACAAAGGATGCTTAATAATGTTCTCGTTTAAGTTGGGTTGAGCGCTGAGCACACGTTTTCGATATTAGGGCAGTAGAAGAATTATTAGGTGTGGGCCGTCAAGTGACACGCCTGTGGCCGTACTACGAAGTGCCAATGCTATCATGATTCAGTGTGAGGGAAAGGGATAGTGCTATTCCTCTTGCGTAACTCCGTCTCTCTCTGACACAGGAATCTTGATGGATTTAAGACGTCATGGTAGGGCTGCTGGTTTGTATAAAAAGACTTACCAATACCGTACCTAACAACGCCAGCTGTGTTGTTTCTCAGCTCTGTATTCGAACTTAACTTAGTACAACATTTTGTTGTGAAGACAAAACTTACTTGATGTTCAAAAGTTATTTTGAATCTCGTGTATTTGGAGTCTATTAAGTATGTATATAATGATTTGATTAAGGGGTTTTGGGGTAGTTTGTCCCAAAGGGCGTTGATGTTCTGAAAACTATGGATGTGTCCATTTTTACTGTCATTGTCTAGTTACAACCACAAATGGGTCCTGATTAGTCACGAGGTCTTATTAATGAAAAGTTCATTAATAAAACCTCGTAGTTTTATTGATCAGGGTCGTACGAAAATGTTGGTGTACATTTTCTACAGAAAAAAACAATTCAATAGGTTGTTAATCTATACTAATATTATAAAGAGGTAATGTTTGTTAGTTTGTGACGTTGTAAGGAAGTAATCTCTGGATCTACTGAACCAAAATTATTTCACCAATAGAAAGCTACGTTATTGTGGAGTGTCGTAGGCTATTTTATGCCCGTATTGCCACGGGAACGGGAACAACGCGGGTGAAACCGCGAGGCGCTGCTAGTAGTATCAATAAATTAACTTGCAGTTATAACAGACTATGAGAGCGGTGGCTAAAATCCGACGGTCCACCATTGCATTATGTACCACAAAAGGAATTGTCTATGAGAACAAACGAACGAACGAACGAAGAACTTTTGTAACCATATTTATCTGCAAATAAATCCTTGACCTTTGACCTTTGACCTTTGAGCTCATTTCATAATAGCTCAGACTGCACAAAATTTGGTTGCTGCATTAAAATGTGATTTAAATATTGCCCATTTGACCAACACAGCGTTTTTAAGCTTAAATTATACGTCTTAAGTAGTGTCAAAAGCAAAAGCTACAAATAAACGCTATCAAGAACCTTTATTTCTTAGTATGCTACAATATTCCGCTTAATCTTTGAAGCACAGCGCCGTTCTCAAGCCCGCGTCACGCAACCATTGCGTGACGGACACGAAATTGTTATTGATTTAAAATAATTACAGTGTTGGCAAGCAAACAGCGCTGTACCTCACTGTACTAACGTATTGTTTTAAACACAGAGCTTCGAACTGTCGCGTCGGCAGCGACTAGAGATGATATAAAGAGTTTTATGAAGACACTGAAGAGTTTGTTTGTTTACATGTTTTTTCAAGGAAGTGTCTAGAAATTATGTAAAGTCGTGGACGTACCCAATATTATGATTGTACTTGCCACCTACCTACTTTTAAACCGAAACAAATTAATTCAGATCGAAACATTTTTTTTTATGACATTAAATCCTATTCCAAATTTGAGCAGATATAAATATTTACAACTAGCACAAATGAAGGTATACAACCTTACATCACAGTAATGAACCGATTACGAACATCTTTCACTGGTATAAATACACTTTTTGGCATATTATTTTAGGCATACATTTTATCCCGAATAATGAACATTCCTGGGATTTAAAATATGTATAAGGAAAAGCGAGTTACTAAGAGATTAAATTCCTGCCTGGTGCGCACAATATTTAACCGTCTCAGCCATATTCCGAATGATTACGGTCCGCCACTTTTTACGAGTAATCGGTGACTGTCACTAATTCGCTTTAGCCTGTATGGAAAATGTCGACAATGCCATCTCTAGCAAAGTAGCAGTAACCACCGATTCGTCTCATTGCTCTATGGTTCAACACGAATGTTCGATTTCACTATCATTATAGTACAGTCGCGACGATTATCCTTTGTGTACTTTCTTGATGACAAAGTCTTGTGAAATTGGAGTATTTTAGGGTGAGCATAACCAGTTCGTATCGATTTTGTTGACAGCGTATTTGGGTACAAAGTAAAAGATCTTTACTGATAAGTAGACAAAGTAAATATGCATGTTTTCGAAAGTAAATCAAAATGAGGGGGTTAAATTTTGTTTTGGTTGGTTATAATGGACCCGACTCGAATACACACGACACACAAAATGGACAACACAGGGAAAACTCTGATACCGCGATGCAGGAATTCGTTCGTTATAAAAACAAAGTCTCAATACACACATGAATTTAATTAGTCACAATAGGGAGCAGGGTCATGGGCCGTCAACGCGATATACCCAGAATTAGATAGTGTGAATGAGATATAATGAGATAGTAGAAATGTTGAACTTGTTGAACTCCGTAACTGAGAAAAATTGAACTCTTCCCAACCATTGTGGTGTCGGCTTCCAGTTTAACCAGATGCAGTTGTATTTTACATGGAGTGACTGCCTATCTAATCTACATAACCCAGTAACTGGGTATCAATAAAATTCACCTTGGAAAGACTGGTGTCAGATTTTCTCTCTTCTGTCTATCCTCGCCTTGGCGAGTCTAATGTCAAAATCTGACTACCCGTAATGAATGTTGAAGATTTAAAAAAAAATGACAGCTGACTGTAAAAACTGATCATAATCATATTAAAAAAAAAAACAAATTACAAAGCCTAAGCCACTACACAATAAAAATAAAGCCAACACAAAACTCACTGACTACATAAACGAAAAACGAATATTAATCCTCAAGAAATCGGACACTGAAAAACTGGATTCAGAAAATTGTAGACACAGCAATTTGTTGGAACAGTTAAACTGGTAACGGACGATTTATGCGGAGACAGCCTTAAAACAAGATGGCTGCTTCTCCAGCTATCTCTTGTAATAATATTATTTACGGTGGAAAAAAATATTGCCGTCCATCTGTTCGTGTTACGATGCGAATTCGAGCGTTGTTGTGTTTGATGTAAAATTTGTGATTAGGATTTGTAATATTTTGTTTCTTTTTTATCTTATTAATGGCTGTTATTACTTTTCTTACTGTCGCTTTCACTGAGAAGTTCGAACAATGAAATTGTCGTGACATAGCTATACTTTTTGAGCTCGATCCGTGGAAGTGAACTCAACATACCAATAAATAATAGGGTAGTTGACTATAAAAATCTAATTAGTCCGTCAGATAGATTTCCTAAAAAATATAGTACTCGTATTTTTTGTTTTTTTTTTTTTTTTTTTTCGGAGAAAAAAAACGAGGCGAAGCGCAGTGCCGTTACGCGAGTTTTCAATGCTCTGTGCGTTACGTCACTGCGTGCTTCGATTTTTACCACGCCGTGACGTCACAAGCCCCCACTTCTGATCTTTGATGAGTTTTATCTTCGTCAATTTTTATAGATTAAATAAAGCAACAAATACGTGATTAATATTTTCGATAATCTAACTGATGGACTAACAAGGCTCATTTTTTTTTAACTCTGGAAACATCGAAAATCGATATCGACCGATGGGTAGGAGCGGACCGTCCCATCGGTCGACTTCGATTATCGTCTCCAACGCGATCGAGTACGTTCACTTATGTCAATTCGTATAGGAAGAAAAATAGCTTTTCAGTTAAAGTTGCTCTGATGATAGTGACTTTCACAATTTCTAGGTCCCCTAGTGCTTATCTATCAAGTTTACTTTGGTTGGCACCTTATTATTACCTACATTATTTCAGACCATCCTTACCCTAGCCCGTTCCGAAAATAATTTAAACATCTTGATTTAGTAAAATTACTGTATTCACACGACGACATCACAGCTACACGCCAACTGTGAAGTAAAAAATAAAATATTAACACGCATCTGGCAACATTGCACTCTTAATTGCATTTACATCTTTATTTTAATCATAATTTCACCAACATCAGACGCGCTCCAAATACACTATTTTAAAAAACGAGCTCTTTTTTAATTAAAATTAAATTAAAAGATGCGCGCCGAGAACGATATAGTGTAGATTTCAACGTAAGTAATTATTTCACCACGTTTAAAGTGAAGTGAAATCGAGTATTTTTTCGAAGCAAGATTTTTAGTTTTGTAAATATAATAAAACCTGTTTGCGGACGAAATGGCATATGTAGCAAGTTCTTGCAGAAACTATGTAATTTTTCAGCAAATTTCTATTCGTACAAGCATGTCCTGTTTTCCCCGTTCCCGTATAGGCTATAGCCTTCCTTATGAATATGACTGTCATTTATATCTACAAAAAGAAGAAAAGCACAAATACGGCTGGTAGTTCCTAGCTTTTTCCCATCTTTGTTGAGGACTACTTTGAGTCTAACCGAATCCAGATGAGTACCTACTTAGAACAACCGGACTGGACCTTTATTTATTCCACAATGTGAACTTAAGTAGTAGGCGTATATTATTTTAGCAGCATATGTATGTATTTTATTAGTATTATACATATTACTTGTAATTTATTTTCTATAAAAATATATTTTGTATTTTATTTATTTTTTGTACACCAACCACTGTGTTGTCTTTTTAACCCAAAGATTGACTGGTACAGAATGCCTTGTTGCGTTAAGTCCGCGCATGTACCACTATTGTACATACAGTTTAAATAAATAAATTTTAGATCATTGTGGACCCTGTCAGGCGTAGCAAGATAAGATAGAGGAAGAACGTAATTTTTTTATAAAAACCCATTGCCATTTCCCCCATAGCCTTCCACTCTTCCTGGTGTGTTGCCCTCTCCGATCAAACCATCATGAATGCCTCCAAGTCAACACGCCAGCGTTTCTTAGGTCATCCTCGATGACGGCGCCCGTCCTCTGGCTCCCACTGCGTGACGACTCTGGCCCATCTGTCCTGGTGCATCCTACATATCGTCTGCATCAGTGCAGCACCTTGTAAATGCAACTTTTTTTTTATTACAGCGGACCTGTTTTTTTATTAGAGGCTTAAAAACTTAATCATTTAATTTGCAACTAAAATTGACACTTATGGCTATAAAACCTAATGGCTATAAAATTATTCAGGTTAAAACGTAAAAAGTAGGTACTTCTTGTTTTTTTTTTCCTTAAATATTTTAATTGTCTGCCTGTGAATTAAACATTTCTGCATTTACAAGGTCCTGCACTGACGCTGACGATATCGTCGGTCGAATCACGAAGGGGCGTAACCAACAAATTTTCGGATTTTGAGATATTTACACCATTAAATTCTAGATATGAAGTTTTATTATGTCACGAAACGGCGTAACCAAAATCTCAGTCATTAATGACTTAGGAGTAGTCGCGAAGAGCCCTATCTACTATTCGTTTAATTTAAAACATCACGAACAGGCGTATAATCAGTTACGCCTGTACATGTATAGTAATATTTTTTCACGAAGAGGCGTAAAATAATTTGGCGCGAATCAAACAAGGAAATCTCAAAACTTGTTCATTGTCACTCATTCACTGTGCAATTTATAAGCTGCAAAGTTTGTTTGTAAAAGGTAAAATAACTAATATCTTCGTTTAAAGTGAATAAAACCGCGGATAAATGGTTAGTTGCAAGTCTTCTTTGCTCAAATCACAAGATAAGTTAATAGTCACAGTAAATTGTTTCTACTTTAAACAGATTAGTCACATGAATTTATCCTTTCACAGTCCAAAAAAGGACCAATGTAATTTGTGTAATACATACTGAGAAGCACCAATGAAATTAAAGAGAAGCTTCAGGAGAGATATGATAGATACATAAAGGAGAGAGAAAAAATACGACGAATCAAAAATGAATGCAAGATTCGAGCTACTCAAAATACGAACATGGTACAGTGAGTATTTTACGATTTATAACCTAAACTCCAAAGACTGTGTGCGACTTATGGAACGAGATGATCAGTAAGAGAGGTGCAAATGAAATGTCTACTAGTGTTCATTATTTTTTAGTGTGTGTGCCAGAACAAGAACAGCACAATGGCGGCAATGCTCTTATATTTGACTAGCTTCTGTCCGCGACTTCGTCCCCGTGGAATCCCCGATTTTAAAACATTCTTTATCGCTGCTCCGTTCCTATTGGCTTAAGCGTGATGATATATAGCCTAAAGCCTTCCTCGATAAATGGTCTATTCAACCCAAAAAGATTTTTTCAATTCGAACCAGTAGTTCCTGACATTTGCGCGTTCAAACAAACAAACAAACAAACAAACAAACTCTTCAGATTTTTAAAGAAAGAAAGAAAATAATATTAGTATAGATTAAGAACTGTGAATCGCACGAAAAAATCAGTTAACGTTACTTCTGTTCTTTTCATGAACAAATTGAGAGTGATTCTGTTCATAGCATGATTTTAGCATTTGCAATGACTCAGGTTGGAAACATTTATGTACCCAGTAAACTGGAATCCATCATACGATTGGCACGCAAAAAGCCTTATGAGGTCAGATTTCTGAATTGTGATGATTTCAGAAATTTCAAAGACCTCGCATCAAAATTAAAGTGGACACACGTCATGGACTAACGTCGTCGTCGTCGTCGAGTATTGAGAAACCAACCTACTGCACTGTTCTTTAAAACTACTCACACGGAAACACAATACAAATCTATATCACCGAAACGAAGTAATGCCACCACTGTTTAAAAAACAAAACAAAATGAAGTATAATGTCCTAATGAAAATGTGCAGCGGAGATAGACCGATAATAAGGAATTGGGAACATGTTTTGTTATTACGAAAACTTACCCCACGATTGAAAATTATTTTAGTAATAAATTCTACAACTTTAATTAAATTAGTATAAGGATGACTACTTATTTTGATTGTTTTTTCGACCCTTTTTGATGATTTTATGTACGAGTATTTTTTTTTTATTATATATACTAAAATAAGATTAAGTTTCAGTATACTTACCCTTTTTTATTTAATTAAAAATTCAAGATACCGGGCGTAAATGAAATCAATTATATTAATTGTACATCACAAAGGGGCGTAAGTGAAACATTTTTCAAAAAAAATCGAATATCTCCACAGCCGACTATTTTACACAAAGAAGTTAATTAAATATATAAACAGAATTAACCATTAATCAAAAATACGATTCTTTAAATCATAGATAAGAATTAGGTAAAATGTTACGACGTTACACAAGTGTACATTTTATTAAAAATCGCTCTCCTGAAAAATTTGGTAAAACTCAGATAAGCCCTTTCGTGATTCGACCGACGATATGTTACCCGCAGAGAGCTATTATTATATTATAAATTGAAAAAGTAAAATTGCATTTTACTTTTGTTTTTCTACTATTCACTTCGATTGAGTCAGGCGTTATTTTGCGGAAATCTTGCATGTGCATAATAAAGCGGGCGGGAGGGAGGTGCATAACTGCAACCCACTAATATTCGCGGAAATTAAAACGACGCTCCCAAGCAATAACTCGGTAATCGAAAAATCAAAATTTTACAGGAGAAAAGATTTACTGATTTTATCAAATATCTTTTCAACAAGTGGGACTATTGAAGTCATTGATGTATTAAATGAAAGGTATTTTTGCTTAATATAAACTGTACCATTATTATGAAATCCCGTTTAGTCAAAACCTAGTAATTTATGAAAACAAATAATACCTAAAATCGATTACATCAAATATTACAGTAATTACGGGATTATTGCCGGAAATTTGTCAAATAAAATATTTCATAACATCATGTTATGGACTTCTACGGCGTTATTTTTTATTGTAGGGCTGATACGTAACGTGTTTTTACGGAGTTATTGTGGTGATTTCAAATAATTCTGAAAACGGTATTGATAAATAACATTATTATTACGATGCAACTTAGAAAACCAGTGCTATCGTTACCAGTCAATACCGATTTTTTTCGTTATATTTAAATGTAATATTAGAAGGTAATAAACGAAAGAAATACAATAATTTCGATTATTAGTAATATTTATTAAACAACAGAATGAAATTTAACACTTTAATTTTATGCTAACATTTATTAATAATAAAAAAACTTTTTACAAAAAATAAAACCGACTTCTAAACAAAAAAACCAAAAAGTATAAAATAACTTTAATTTCGGAACTCGGTGTTTTTGGTTGCTTTTTTGTTGTTGAACACACCGACTTCCGAAATTAAAGTTATTTTATACTTTTTGGTTTTTTTGTTTAGAAGTCGGTTTTATTTTTTGTAAAAAGTTTTTTTATTTTTCACTTTTTAGTGGTACCTACACCCCCTCCCCTCCCCCACCTAAACGAACCAATCATATTGGTGTACTGCTCCTTTGCGGAGTAAACTAAGAGGTCGTCAATGTAGGCAATGTAGATATTTTTTTTAGATTTTTGTTGATTTTTCGAAAACCGCTTGGTTGATTTCGATAAAATTTTCATGGGACCATTTGGGAAGTATACCCTTTCCAACAAAAAAAGAATTTTTCAAATCGGTTGACAAGCGACGGAGTTATGCGCGAACAAACAATAAAAAAAAAAAAAAAAAAAAAAAAAAAAAACATACAAACATCCGAATTGAGAACCTCCTCCTTTTTTAGAAGTCGGTTAAAAAGAATTCAATAAATCAAATCCTGCAATCAACTTTGAGCTACATAAACTCATCAAAGTAGCTCTTCTTCAGATATATTTTCGTTTTCCACTTCAGAACAGGATAAGGATTGGTAAAAAGAATGATAACTCTGTGGAATGGCTCCACTTCTACGTATTTTAAAATTAGTTCAACAATAACCTCATAAACACGTTTACCAAAAACTTCATGAAAATTATTTACTCCAATAACCCCGTATTCGCAACTTACCAAAATAAAATATAAATAGTTTTTTCCGTACAGATCTATAACAGGTTTATTGTCGGAATATTATTGTGCCTTATTTCCCAACAATAAACACGTGTGTCATGATTTCTTTGTAAATATGATTAGGAAAAATCTGAAAAAAATTGCTAAGGTGTATTCTAGTCTACAGATGCCGAATTTGACATAACAGCATAAAACCCATAATAGCACATTACCGAGTTCTTGGTTGGGGGGGTCGATATTATTTTCATTTTCAAATTTATCCACTTCGACTTTGGTTTTATTTATTACTAGCTTCTGCCAGCGACTTCGTCCGCGTGGAATAGTTACTTTACCCCCGATTTTGAAACTCTCAGCCCGATCGGTTTAAAATTGACAAAAGATAGACATGCTGTTTCGGGATGTTTTTTAGATAATTTTATGTAGATGACTTCTTCCGTTTTCCCAAAATTTTCCTTCACTGCTCTGCTCCTATTGATTGTAGCGTGATGAAAAGTATACTATAACCTGCCCAGGAGTATGAAGAATAATTGCACCAAGTTTCGTTAAAATCGGTCGAGTAGTTTTTGTTTCTATAAAGAACATACAGACAGGCAGACAGACAGACAGACAGACAGACAGAAAGACAGACAGACAGACAGACAGACAAAAATTTTACTGATCGCATTTTTGGCACCAGTATCGATCACTAATCACCCCCTGATAGTTATTTTGAAAATATATTCCTTGTACAGAATTGACCTCTCTACAGATTTATTATAAGTATAGATATCTTTGGCATAATCAGATACAAAAAATCCTCAACGTCTACTCCTATAGGGGCACTCATACATAACAAATTTAGCACCATCCAACGACACATCACATATAAAAAGCATTGCAGTTTATAATTTGAAAACAAAGGAACATCGATCAAGCATCTGACTGGCACAATTTGTTGCGACTGCACCATTAGACATATGAAATATTATGGGTTCAACGCAGCGGTTGAACGTGGCCTTAATTTATAAGTTTCAAACACAGTTCCGTGTTATTTATCGGTTTTTCTAAAGACCAATTTCGATACATCGAAGTCGATTCTAGATATTAGAATTTGGAAAAATCGTCAAGAACACAGAACATGTAGAAATTCAGCAATACTTTTTACAGCTTTAGCATAAAAACAATCTATGAACATATTAGTAAATCTATTCAACAGCCGCTGTAAGAAGAGCTGGAGGTAAATTGATATATTGTTATTATGGCTATGAAATGAGAGTTGAACGCAAGATTGAATAGGAATATGACGTTACATCATGAATACGTTGTGAAAAAGGGATAATGCTATTCATCTTTGGCCCCAAGTGTGCTATCTTTTATAAATTCGTCATTCCAACACGATCCCATTGTCCCTTTGTTAAAAGTTCGTAATCTGCTAAATTTATAATGGTCAATCATTGGTCGGTCAATGGTCTCGTAATAGAATCGTGGTAGAATGAATATGGTTTTCCATTCATACTTGTTAAACTTACTTATTATTGATATTGATAAAAGAAACGTACTGGAAACCCGAACTTGGGCCTTGGTTTTTTCCTATATTATATTTTTCAGTGTGTGTCTGTATCAGTATTCAGCTGAATCCGGTTTAGTTTCTAGTCAAACCAGATTCACTAGGAGATTAACTGGGTAACATAGTAGGTATGTACGTCATGGCAAGACTGGAGTCAGATTTTCTGACTTCTAACAATCCATGACGACTGCCAAAGATCTTCAAATGACAGCTGGGACCAACGGCTTAACGTGCTTTCCGAATCACGGAGGAGACTCTCGGTATGTTAAGATGGTCACCCATCCACAGACCAACGATCATCCACGACCCGTGCGGCTGTTATAATTTAGCCACGAGCTTTTCAAGTTAGTTAACTATTTCAAAATGGAGTACCAATACAAATAATAATAATATTTTCACCGCCACGAACCGAGCCTACCTACATGGTACATACGAGCCGTCGAACGCTTTAGGGTTGTCACAAACGATTATGACGCTGAACACAATGCGTGGCATGGCTTATCTCTTAATACCCGATGATAGAAAGGCGCCCGAGGCTGGAGGTTAATAATGTTTAGATGGAAAACACTTATTCAGGTTGTGGGAATGAAAATATGTTTTATTATTCCTATTGAGGGTAGATTAATGTATTGCTAAGTGGTTTAATGGTATAAAATAGTATGTTATCATGTCGAGTTGCGAGAAATGAAGTGGATTTACATACGAGTATAACGTTTCGCCCAAGTTACTTTAATGTTTTCATTATTTCGTGTTCATTCGATAATAGTTGTTTCAAGACAGTAGTTTGTTTATATGAGCTTATTGATAATGTGTTAATGTGACGTATCGACACCAGAAATATCAATTAATGTAAGAGACATTTCGAGGCGACCTCAGACATTACCCTAATCGGTTTTCCTTCGGCTTGATATTTTCATTGATAGTATATTCAATCTCTTTAGTCTTATACATTTTTATAATGAATAATTTCCACATGTAACCATTATTATTTGTAACTATTCATTATTTCTTCTCCATACAGATCTATTTATGTACGCTTTGGAACGTGCAACGGTTTTTATGTTTCTGACTGACTTACCTCAACGATTCAAAAGTGCTATTTAATGGTTTACTTGAAAAACATGTTTGAGGTTTTTTAGTGTAAGGTCCTTTATTTTGAAAGCCAGAAGGGCCTGTTTGGAACTTTGGGTAAATGTCTCTTACGTTGAATTATACTTCTGATATCGACATTTTCGTGTTCCTATTTCTAAGTAACATACATTTTATAATCAGCCTTTAACGTTTTGCTTGAACGCCTTGACGCCCATTGCTTGAACACATTGTATTCTTCGGGAATGGAAGAAAAGAGTAATCCTTCCGTGGAAATTTTCTTCAAAATTTTGGTAAAGAACCAAAAATGACGTTAAATATGGCATGCCGATTTTCTCACGATGATTTTCTGCAACGTTTTGAAGGCAGTGTTACTCCCTTAGGTATATTAAGACTGCGAGGAGGCATGGGAAGCGGTCGCCTCCTTCTGCGAAGCAGGAATGCTAGCGAAGGAGGAGGCGGAACGCGTGCGAGAAAGGGAAACCTCACGCCCCAGTCGCCGCAACAGAAGAAGACGCCCCGAGCGTCGGGAAACGCAGGACGATTCCCGGCCACCGTAGGCGCGGGCCTGCGGATGGTGAGCTATGGGTGGCTCTCCGTCCGATAGCAACCAGGCCCGAGTCGACGGCGCGTCGTGTTCCCCGCACGCCTCAAAGAGCCGTCAGCAAAGAAGTCGGGACCCCATAGGGTCAGTGCCTGGTAGGGTTGCGGAATTTGTTCGAAAGAGTCACCGCGGCCCTGGAACGCAAAAGGCACAAGAAGGAACACGGGTGAGTTTTAGTCAGTAAGAGTCTGACACTCCCTTCCACTCCACGCAGAGCGGGAGAAGTCATTTGATGATTTCCCATCCAAAAAAAAGGTATATTAAGACTAAAATTTACACATTTTCAATGAAGAAGAGCTCGCAGTGCATGTCTTGTGATGGATCGGTGACGTACGTCTAGCAGCACGCAGCGAAACTGTTTCCTTTAATTACCTCTGGCTCGCGTGACGACGTAACTGGAGGAACACAATAGTTACAAGAACATTTCTTACTACAGCAGATTGCTGTCGTTTTAGCTAAAAATAAAATGGGACGATAAGGTTTGCCAACGGGCTATGGAGCGCAGTATACTTGGTGTTAAATTAACGGATCGAATTCGAAACACGATACTGCGCTCAAAAACGCAGATCGTTGATGTAGCTCAGAAGGCTGCCCAGCTTAAAGTTTTATAGGCCCATCGAGCGGTGGGCCTATAAAACTCAAAATTGGTGCCCTGACATCGCGAGACGGGGCCGCGGCAGACCACGAAGGAGATGGCGGGACGACTTGGATGTCTTCCTTGGGAATTGGCAGGATGTGGCACAGGATCGGGAAAAGTGGAAGAAGTGGAGGGAGGCCTTTGCCCAGCAGTGGGACATTTCAGGTTAGCTATAATAATATAAGGTTGATTCTTTAACAAAACTCACCGTGAAAAGTTAAGTGTGCTGTCATTCCAATTAATCTTAGGGATTCACAGCTCACTTCAAGGATAGTAATTCAACCATGTTATTACCAGTGATTGGAGTAGGTAGAGCTTATGCGGGCCGATGACCTCAATAATTGAGGTATTTTTTTATTTCCGATATTATGTCCATGTTAATTTATATAATTATTATATAAATTAACATGGACATAATATCGGAATTGAGCTTCTTTAAATTTATATTTATAAAAAAATGATTCTTATTAAATATTCTGACAATCCGTAGCGACTGCCAAGGATCTTAAAATGACAGCCGGGATCAACGCCTTGACGTCACCCATCTACGGATCGACCTTGGTAAGCGTTGCTTCACTTTAGAGATCGACCCGTGCGGCTGCTATAATTCATCCACTAGCTTATCCCGGAAAAATGGTTACTGTGGAAAAATCTACTAGCTTGAAATTCAAAAATTCTGTAGTTACAATATACTCGTAGTTAGCAAAAAGTTATAATTTTTCCTGTAGGTATTAGTAGAGATAGATAATATCTATCTATAATCTTTACTTCCTTACTAATATTATAAATGTTAAAGCGTGGTTGTTTGTTACGCTTTCACGCAAAAACTACTTGACGAATCATCATGAAACTTTTTTGAACATTGTACACATATTCTGGGAGGTACTAGAAGTAACATAGGATACTTTTTATCCCGGGATTATGTTCCCTTGGGATAATTTCCGACATTCAGTTCCGACCACAGTAATATTATAAAGAGGTAACGTTTGTGAGTTTGTGACGTTGTAAGGTTTAATCTCTGGATCTACTGAACCGATTTTCAAAATTATTTCATCAATAGAAAGCTACGTTATTGTGGAGTGTCATAGGCTATATTTTATCCCTGTATTGCGACGGAAACGGGAACAACGCGGGTGAAACCGCGGGGCGTCGCTAGTTTTTAAATAAAGTCTTTCTAGATCATAAATATGGCGTGAACGTCCAAATTCATTCATTTCCAGCTAGAGGCAGTTCAGCTTCTGTCCCACGGTGCAGCCAACAGAAGATGACCAGCTGGTACAGGGTGTGGTGTTTAGAGTGTGTAGTGTTGTGACGACTTACGGCCGATTATATAGGTTTTCTGTTGTTTCATTTGTTTTTCTATGTCCAGTATGTGATAGATCGGTTATTGGGTTCGGCCGTTACCGTATAGGTTTATTTTTCAATCACCACTATGTCAAATTTAATCAACACTCTTTTACACTTCTACACAAAAAGATGACCCACTGGAAATGTGCCAACGTGTTATCAGTTTTCTGGAATTCAGTGCCAATTTACTAATTGATACCTGTTGTACACTATTTTGCCCACACCTACATAAGTATTATGCACTTCTAATTGAATTGGACCCGAAAAGACATGAGATTAATTTTGCAAATGCAAACCAGTGTTTTTTTTTTAATACACTATCGACCGGTAAGATTTTATTAACCACTAGCAGCGCCCCTCGGTTTCACCCTCGTAGTTCCCGTTCTCGTGGGTTTAGTTCAGTAGTTATTCGGTACAAACAAGCAAAAAATATTTGCTCTTTAGAAATACTTAAAAACCCATTTTGCAGAAATTAACGACATTACTTGGGATTTTTGATTGAACCTTTGAAAATAGAGGCAAAGCAGGGAAACAATGCTTGGTCTGTTAGATTTCACACAAAAGTAGTTATAGGTAGATAGGAGGTCAATGTCACTCTCCCTCAACAATTGCTGTTATGAATGCCTCACTATAGCATTGGATGAGAGAGAGTGTTTTTAATACGATATCGCTATAAGAATCTTAAGCCTATGCAAACCCAGCAACGTTGTATCTAGCAGTGCGAGGCAATCCTCGTATTTAGATACAAATTAAAATCAATGTCAAAAACATGTCAAAATGATTTTGACAGTTCGCGACTTTGATGCGAATGCAAACTCTCCTTGAAAATACGAGGATTGCCCCTCTAATAATTTCATTCCATTCCACCAAAGCTGCAACTCAATCAAGCAAACACAAACTAGACACATTGTCAAACTACACACAAGATTGACACACAAGGACGCGTGACTTGCTAAATATTCCAAGTTCTCAAAGCCATTAATACGTCACTTAATTCTGTTTAAAGTTCATGATATTAGCCACGTTGGGCACAAAAGGCTGCGATGTCGTGACTCGGTTATAATGCACAGAGATATTTGGTAGGCATCGAAGGGAATTGTGTATAGAAGGCAAGGTCGGCACGCGACTTTGCTAGTGAGGGTACGCTTGGGGTGAGTTTCGAGACAGGCTTTTACTTTCATCAAAAACTTTAAGTGAAAATATTACTATTTTTTTTACCTATTTCAAACAATTTAATAAAAAAAAATATATAAATATCTATCTGTAAATGAACAGGGTAGTTGATTAAAAAAAATCTAATAAGTCCGTCAGATAGATTTTCAAAAAATATTGTGCAAGTTTATTTTTTATTTTTTCATGTAAATGAAAAACGAATTCGATATACAGTGTGTTGAATACTCGAGTGACGTCACTACTCGATACAATTTTTACCATGACGTGACATCACAAGCCCCCCACTCCTGATCTTTGATGCTTTTCATCTTCGTCATTTTTTATTGATTTAATAATGCAAAAAATACGTGTCCAATATTTTTCGATAATGTGACTGGCGGACTACTTAGATTTTTAGTCAACTACCCTATTCATTTAAAAGATTTAATAAAATTCTACTATATTTAAAACCACCTGCTTTGTCATTCTAACCTACATTAGAGGACCAACTTCACACAGTGTCTGGCAATATTGCTGATATGAACTTTAAGTCGCCGCCGCATGGACTGTAATCAAATATGTAACTGTATGTTCTTTGTTTCTTGCAAAAGTTAATAATATAGTTAAAAATCAGGCACATTCAGGCAATTGCAATATGCAAGTTACTACATAGTATAAAACAAAGTCGCTTCCCGCTGTCTGTCTGTTCCTATGTATGCTTAGAACTTTTATTTTTTTAATAGATTTTTCAAGAGTAAGGTTTATATGTACAATACGTAATATGTAATTAAACAAACCGCATCAAAATCCGTTACGTAGTTCAAAGATCTAAGCATACATAGGGACAGACAGATAGCTGGAAGCGACTTTTGTTTAATACTATGTAGTGATAACACTATTAACACAACACAACACACAACACAACACAACACAACACAACACAACACACAACACAACACAACACAACAACACAACACACACGCAACACAAACAACACAACACAACACAACACAACACAATTTTTCTGTAAGTTCTATATTGTTGTTAACTGTTTGCTTCTTCACTCGTCACCTAAGGTTTATTGGAAGACAAACAATAGTAAGAATTTGTCTGACAACATTGCTGAAACGAGCTTCTTGTCACAATCTTTGCACACACTGTGTTTTGTATGTACCTTATGGACTGTCATTAAATAAATTTATTTTATTTTATACTTGCTATACAAAAAAAAAAGATCCATTCATGCCAATACATGTAAATAATATTCATAAAAAAAACTAAAGGATAAGAACTACGTTTCGTTCGATTTTTAATCTAGTACTCATAAAAATTTATTGGTGCTGAAACCATTTGAAAGCTTTTTATTCTCTCCAACTACATACTAAGCGGCATGAAAGAACGAAATAAACAAACACTGGCCAGCTCTATTGATCTAATGCCTACTTTTTTCACGACCGACCTACATCGTTCAAAACTTTTTCTTGTTTTTTTTTTCAAATGCAAACACATGAAGTGGAACGCTCTGACACGCAACTATGGCTAAAAGCCAGTGTGCACTGTAATCACAAATCTTACTCGTTTAAAAGTTACATGCATCGCATGACCGGGACACACAGGCACCTCGATGCAATTATGTAATTAAAACAATGATTGTTTAAAATTATTAGAGTTTATTACTCGTGATATAGTTATAAAAGCGGAGCTAAGTTTAGTAAACGGTTACAATACCAAAATCTTTTTTTAAAGGTTAAGTAGGGGCAGAATAGCTACAAGGCGTTTTAACTTGCTGATATAAAGAAATAAAAGGCCCTGTTTATTTTATTAAAGCTATTTTTTTTTAAAGGAGAGGATAGCATACTTTAAAAAAAAAAAGAAACAAAACGAGTTTATTTGCCTCAAGCATGCAAGTATGACGCTTACTATTAACGCTTATAAAAAAAAAGAAAAAAAATACACGGGTAAAACTGCAACAGTTTTTTTTTTTTGTATTCTTGAAAACAAACCAATGTTTTGCTTTAAATCACAATGATGTTTTGAGCTAATCTTATTCGGGTTTCGAACTCAGAACCACATAATCACAAAAAAAAAAATTTACCTACCCAATTTCCGCGTGACAAACATGTTTGTATCTGCGTGAACAATCGTTAGCAGGTTGTTCCAATAATTATTATTTGTATTCGATATCAATATCATCCACTGTTTGTACTACAAACTGGGAGGATGGGATGGGATGTGGTTTCATTTTAAATTATATTATTGCGATCGGTGATTTTACAACCGCTTGTAATAATGAATTTTATTGTGTACTTAAATGTTTTATTCAATATATTTGTGGACCTTGTTTAATGTTTGTTCGAATAATAGGCTTTAAATTTAATAATAATTGCGTTTTATTGAACTCAACACAATCACAAAGCGTTTTATAGGGAATAAGCTTAATTTCTGCGACGAAAATTTGATGGAAAATTTATTGTGATAAGTTGATAACCCGTCAAATGTGCATTAGTTACTTGAATTAATAGAAGGAATTTTCAACTACCAATCACGTACCTAACCTGATTTTCTTTTAAAAAGCGACGCGGTCGACTACATTTCTTATGTAGTAAAATTGTGTATTCTTTTCTCTTATTAATTTTAAAAAGACTAGAATTCGATCCCGAAGAATTGACCGGAACGTACTTCAGGAAGATACGGTACGCTAGGGAGATTGACTTGTCATAAAGTACAGACGACCTAACTGTGCGTTAATTGCCGTTAAGAAATAGTGAAATAGTCAACAATTGTTCAGGAAAAGTCCTAAGAAACCCTAACATCACAGCCATCCGATTCTCCCCTCGCTACATAGCTTGATTGATTGAGATGATTCAGCACAAACGAATTTCCCGAGTGAAATAACAATTATGTACGTACTCGTAGTATGAACGCATTAATAATTATGTAATCTACAATGACAACGCTGCGTATTGTTGGGAGATTTTATCTTTGATTTCCAAATTGACGATAAAAACGTGGTCGAAATTGTACTGGAAAACTTTAATATTTGTAGTTGCTTCCAACTATGTTGGAAACGTTTAAAGCTACATCCCAGTATATTTATTTCGGTGAATTTCTATTTGTCCTCTAGAGCCCATTAACTGGGAAACACTGAAACCTTTAACATTACTGTTTGACAGACTTCTAGTTCTAACTATACACAGTTAAATTATACCAGTCGAAAGACGTTCACAGCTGGGCATTCCGATTGCCCCAAATGTCGTCACAATCCATCACGTCCATCCCGGCGACCCTCACCAGGGCCTCAAGTCTGCTATTACAATAGTATCAGAATGGTCATTGATTTCATAATGGTTGATTTTGACAAGTTTGGTAATCTACTAATACAAAAGCGTCATGACTTTCCAATGGTCAACCACAGACACTCCACTGAAAGAAATGGCATAGAATGATAATCTCGTACATAATGAAAAATGAATGACAGACGTAAGCGGTCTGCTAAAATATTAACAGGTCCTG
The DNA here is from genome assembly GCA_905332915.2 of Hecatera dysodea. Taxonomy (NCBI): domain Eukaryota; kingdom Metazoa; phylum Arthropoda; class Insecta; order Lepidoptera; family Noctuidae; genus Hecatera; species Hecatera dysodea. The sequence goes on along the minus strand of HG995289.1, from coordinate 5,322,292 downwards.
TAATCAGTGGCCTATCATAATAAGCTCAGCAGTCATTTCTTTTTATAGTTATAATCAAACATACTTTCAAAAAATATTACGAGACCATTGACCGACCAATGATCGAACATTATGGATTTATCAGATTATGAACTTTTAGCAAAATACGAAATTAAAACAAACACGATACTAAGTTAGGTCACGAAGTTTTAAAATCTATAATATAATATAAATATATCTATAATATAAAATACTTTTTCATCCGGGAGTATGCTCACTTGAGATAATTGTCGACTTCCACGCGGGCGCTTCCGCTGGCAAAAGCTAGTTATATTATGATATCCCCGAAATCTGAAAAGTCCTACTTGAGGGAAGATTACGTACAGAAGATTCCTGATAACTATGATACTTTAGGTTACCATTAGGCATTAGGGCAAGTTTTATGTCACATTTTGCTGGATAAAACTTGCCCAATTGTAACCTAAATGGAAGAAGTCACTGGCTCCTGAAATACAGGTATTCTAACCTAGCTCGGGAACCAGGGTCTCACATTTTTCAGTAACCAGTTTTTATGGCAATAAAGAAATTTATTTACTTTGGGTAAGGCTGTCAATTTTACCCAAATGTCCTTACTTTCGTTCTATATCTCAAATCGTTGGGCTTATTAAAGTTCTGACTTTAGGTTCTACGGTAACTGACAAATGCTTGCACTGTCTGGACAGGTCCACTCAAACCTGTGTGGCACTTTCCTGAAAAGGCCACCTCAGACATTAACCTTTATGATTCTCATATGATTTGGCCAGTACGGATTGTATGGACTTAAAGAAACTTTGAATTTGTTTTGGTCTTTGTTCTCAGGGTAGTTGGTTAAGAAACACCGGCCTCATCTAGCTTAAAATTACCAAAAAAGATTGGACGTATAAATGTTTAACCTACCAAACAAATTAAATATCATTTATTATTTACTAGCTTCTATGCCGCGACTTCGTCTGCGTGAACTAGTTACTAACCGGATAACCATTCCCCAACAATTGAAACATTCTTCATTCGTGCTCCGATCCTTCCTATTCCTCCAGTTTTAGCATGATAATGACAGTCTCAATAAATAAGCTATCTAACAGCGAAAGAATTTTTGAAATCGGACCAGTAGTTCCTGAGATTAACGCATTCAAGCAAACAAACAAACTCTTCAGCTTTATATAAATACTAGCTGCTGCCCGCGACTTCGTCCCCGTGGAATCCCCGAATTTAAAACATTCTTTATCGCTGCTCCGCTCCTATTGGCTTAGGCGTGATGATATATAGCCTAAAGCCTTCCTCAATAAATGGTCTATTCAACCCAAAAAGAATTTTTCAATTCGAACCAGTAGTTCCAAAGATTAGCGCGTTCAAACAAACAAACAAACAAACAAACTCTTCAGCTTTATAATATTAGTATAGATTAAGTGCTAGCAGCACCTTGCGGTTTCACGCGCATTGTTCTCCATCTTGCCTATGAGACTCAGTAGATCCAAAGATTACCCCTTACAACATCACAAACGTTATCTCTTTATAATATTAGTATAGATAGATAATCCGATCCGTTATAACTACAATCTACAGCTACCCATCTACAAATCGCATGGAAATTAAAGCTTAACCTAAGATATCGATTAATTCACACAGTAACGAGCCCCATCATCTAAAACCTAAGCATTACACATAAATTTTCTCCTACACAACCATGACATCGCAATAATTTGGCCGCACGCAATATTTTTTCTGGCAATAATTTCTATCCCGCGTTTATAACCAGGCCTTATTTTTGTATTACGCTTTATTATTAGAGCGATAAAGGCGAAAATTGATCGGCAAGCTATCAATGGAGTTTAAGCGCTGTTTAATCGGTCAGTTCTCACGTAACGTTTGATAGCCTGCGTGGTATTGAATACACATTGTTGTTCAGATCGGATAGCGTGATCTCTTGCGAGTTGTATTGTTCGGATAAATTTACAGTGTGTTGAACATTTTTGTTAAATATTTTATCGCTATTTACTGATACCTAAATTGAATGACCTTATATTAGTTCCAAGTAGAAATCGAGCTTTATCGTATGGAAGTTCTTATGGACCTTCAACTCTGTGAAGTCGAAACCCAAAAAGAGACCACAATGTGACCGATCTTTTTCAGCAACATCACCGTCACTCTTAAATTGCTATAACACTTTTTCGGGTTCTTCATGATCAGTGCTTTCTCAGCCATTGACTTACACACAAACCTTTTTATTGATCTGTTTATAGGGTTCCGTACCTTTTTTATGTTTTTGGATAGGAAAACATCAAATGACTACTCCCGCTCTGGGCGGGGCGGAAGGGAGTGTCAGACTCTTACTGACTAAAATCCACCCGTGATCCTTCTTGTGCTCTTTACGTTTCAGGGCCGCGGTGACTCTTCCAAACAATTCCGCAACCCTAGCAGGCACTGTCTTCTTTGCTGATAACTTTTTGAGTCGTCGACCCGGGCCTGGTTGTTAACGGGTCCTTTGTAGGATCACTTTGTTGTCGTTCTGTCTGTCCGTCTGTTAAGACCCTTTTTCTCAAGAACGCGTGGAGGAGTCAACCTGAAATTAATATCAAACACTCACGTCTACTTCCTTTAGGAGTAATGAAATCAAACTTCTAAGTCATCACAATCTATAGAAAAGGCCGTTTATGGTGTATGTTTCGACGCTCGTAAGGGAATCAGAACCTGTAGAATATTTCCCGTTGACGTAGTGACATGAAAGACAAGAAGATAGTTCTTAGTGTACAATTAAAGGAGAAAGTCTGAAAATTGGGAATTTTTAGTATTTATTTAGATTTTTTTTTGCGATTGCCTATAGTTTCGGTCAAAGAATTGACCGTAACGTATGTTTATTGATGTATTGCAGAACATTTTATTCAAGAACTAAGTCAAGTCCTTCAATGTTACTTGCTATATTTTTGTAAGAGTAGTGAGAGTACTTTTATTGTTTAATTGTTGTAAAATAGTAATTTGATCGTATTTGATCGGAATCCTCGGTGCGTGACTCAAACTTGTCCATTTTTTATTTTACAGTCATACCCTTTTATTGGGCTATATACAAAGTGACATTCTACAGCGTTTCCTAGCACATGCCAACACATAATACAGAATAAATAGCACTATCCCTTTTTTACAACATAATACGTTGTAAAAAAGGGATAGATAGCAACCACAAGTAGTTGCAGGAAGCTTTTGCCCCCTACGATAACTTGCTAATGCCATCGTGATTGGATTGTGAGAAAGAGACGGAGATATTAAAGACAAATAGCACAGTCCACACACGCCATAACTATATATAACATACCATAGCGCGGAAAAGAAGTCTCTAGTGGAAGCCATATATGTATGTGCCCTGTGGCTGTTATTCCCATATCGCGAGGGAAAACTCGTTTCCCACAACACTCTTGCAGTGCATGCTAGCACGTGACCGCTACGTGCCTCCCGCCTCCCAAGGGCCTCCAGTAAATAAAGTGAATTCCAAACCATGAGGTTTTGCTTTATTTTCATATTACAAGGTTCTTTATTCGACGGAAAATCTTCGTTACCAGAGCAGTGCTTTGGTTTTCAGCTTTCTTTCTTGCAAAGCAGTAACTGAAAACAAGATAAACACTCGCAAAAGTGATAGCACTCTCGCATATATATAAACTAAAAATAGCTAGTTTATGTGCGAATCTAAAAAGATTCGTATGTAACTACTTACTTCACTACGAGTATCACATTTAATAATAAATAAAAGTTTTACACAAGCGTTATCTTTGCATAATAAATGTGTATTGAATTAAAAAAAAAATGAACCACGGTGACTAATCCCATGATCACATCATAATTATAATTACCTACAAGTAGCTGGTGACTTACTTACGTCATTATGAAAATAATTTACGGTCTGAAATCGATGTCTTCGTTTTGTGTAGATACGTCCTTTTTCTTATGACGGCAGCTTTATCGATACGGACCGTCTTTTTTTTCTTAGTAATTTTTCACAAACAAATTGTCAGTTTAGAGTCACTTCTTCCAAAAATGTGCACCACAGAGTTGTTATTTAACATACTGGCTGATAATTCTGGTTTTGGATGGATTCTGGTCAAACGCAACACAATGAAACTGCAAAAATTACAAAAAAAAGACCTACCTACCTAATTGTGATCGCTTTCCACCTCATCCGTATGTCACGAGACTTATTGCAATAACCTCAGCGTAATGTGCTTTGATATTAAAGCTTTCACCGTTTTAATAGCTCTGACAGATGCTGGTTCTTTTTTGATTAAATCCTTTACTAGACGCGGATGTTATAAATCAAAGTTATTGTCACCGTTTGTGGGCACCGTTTTCAGTTTAATATATGAGTGTGGGGATGAATAGGTAATGTGCTGTTCCTTGTTAAGTGGTGTTCGAATCTCTATAGTAGTTTGATGGTGCTTTGATAGAAATTTAAAGTGTTGAGATTACTCTCTTTTGTACATACGATGCGGCTGCATAAAATGTTTTGGAAATACTTTTAAGGAGTGGAGTGTGTGTGTTTTTTAACCGACTTCTAAAAAAGGAGGAGGTTCTCAATTCGGATGTTTGTATGTTTTTTTTTTTTTTTTATTGTTTGTTCGCGCATAACTCCGTCGCTTGCCTACCGATTTGAAAAATTCTTTTTTTGTTGGAAAGGGTATACTTCCCAAATGGTCCCATGAAAAATTTATCGAAATCAACAAAAATCAAGGTTTTTGAAAAATCAACAAAAATCTAAAAAAATATCTATATTGTCTACATTGACGACCTTTTAGTTTACTCTGCATTGGAGCAGTGCGTTTTTTTACACTAATGTAATTGGTAAAGGGGGTTTAGGTACCACAAAAAAATGAAAAATAAAAATCTTTTCACAAAAAAATACAACCGACTTTTCCACAAAAAATAAAAAAATAAAACTTTTTACAAAAAAATACAACCGCCTTCCACAAAAAATCAAAAAAGTACAAAATAACTTTAATTTGGAACTCGGTGTTTGTGGTTCCTTTTTCGTTTTTTGAACACCGACTTCCGAATTAAAGTTATTTTGTACTTTTTTGATTTTTTGTGGAAGTCGGTTGTATTTTTTTGTAAAAAGTTTTTATAGCTAAAGTCTAGAGATCTTTAAATTTAAAATTAATAGGTTACTTCTTGGTATGTGTGCTCCACTGTGGACCATCATCACCGTTGTTCCTCAAGTGAGATTGTTGTTAAACGTGAGCCTTTAACAAAAATCTCACCTGTTTTACAGTCAACTTTTTTATTTCCACTAATTAATATATTGCTTGGTATATAAGAAGTCAGCGAAGAAATAACCAGAGGCACACGATGTATTTCTATACTTTTAAAGTGTGATTTTTCAATATTCATTTTTTTTAGCCAATGAACATGAACCGTCTAAAACCGTCGTCGTTATCCGGGTATTAAAAAATCCCACAAAGATAGAGATTTCACATACACCCAAATAAAATCCATAGTACGACAACAAACATTAGGCACAGTATACACGCGTGGAACTCTGTATAATTAAGTGGTACAATATAGTCGTAACTCTCACACTCGTTTATCAGCGCCCCGGGGGTTAACGCCGAATGACGGCGACACTCACACGCTTATATTACATGCGTTTATTAACTTTTATTCAACTTTTCTGTGAGTAACGCCCTTTATTTTATAGCGCAGGATATAACTCTCGGGAGACAATGACTTTGATGGCTCATTTACATTAGAAAATGACGCGGTCATAAAAAAATAATGTTATTGGATGTTTTTCATAATAATGGTAGTAGGTGTTTTATGAGAATATATGTACGTGCCTTATCTTACTTAAATTATACGTGTACGATAAGTTTGAAAAAGAAAATGTGGCCAAATAGACGTCACCATTGGTTCCAAAGTGAAGTAGTATTAGGCTAGATTGATTCGTACTCTTCTAAGGTGCTTGAAATAGCTAGTAATTTGTAACACAATAACTTGGTGCTGTCTATTATGATGAATTGGCAAAAAAGCGAATTGAAAGACCCCAGGACATTTCTATGATGTCTTTGGCAGTAAGTACAAGAATAATCCTCTATGGTTACTTTAGTCGAATGCAGTTTTCAAAGTTTTTAAATATAAATATAAAAATACGAAAATCATACAACTCAAAATAACCATCACTGAAAACTAATCTTAACTACTACAAATCATAACTTAAACAATTAGCATGTAAATGTTTAAATAAATATCGAGTAGGTACACACACACATCGAGTAGGTCACAGCTCTTGAGCGATGTTTCCGTCATGAACGACAACCGTCAAATGAGAGAATGAGCGGTGTCTTGCAATTCAGCATAAGGTTGTCGACTGCTTAACCATGGTTGCTTGTGGCGGCCTTAATATAAATATTAAAGCCTCCAGGTAGGGCGATTACCCGCTACGGACCCTGTGGGGTACGGATCTCGGCTTAGGGCGTCACTGGGGGGAGTAGTTAGGGACAGGCTGGAATATAAATAAGGAATGAATGAATTGAAAACAGGTTAAGCAGCGCACAGTGTAGATCGCCCGGAGGATATAGTGGAGCAACCGGTAGAGGTCTGCCCTGCTTGGGCGGAGTTCTCTCGCGTCCGGCCCTGGTTCAATCCATGGTCTGGAGTGATGAGGCATGGGAAGCGGTCACCTCCTTCTGTGAAGCAGTAATGCTAGCGAAGGAGGAGGCAGACCGCATGCGGGAGAGGGAAACCTTACGCCCTAGCCGCCGCAACTGTAGAAGACAGAGTGATTCCCGGCCACCGTAGGCGCGAGCCTGCGGATGGCGACTAAGGGTGGCTCGCCGTCTGATAGCGACTGGGCCCGGGTCGACGGCGCCTCGTGTTCCACGTGCACCAAAGATCTGCCAGCTGAGAAGACGGGACCCATAGGGTCAATGCCTGCTAGAGTTGCGGAATTTGTTCGAAAGAGTCACCGCGACCCTGGAACGCAAAGGGTACTAGGAGAAACACGGGTGGGTTTTAGTCAGTAAGAGTCTGATACTCCCTTCCGCTCTGCCCAGAGCGGGAGAAGTCATTTGATGATTTCCCACCCAGAAAATAAAAAAAAGGCTCAGCAACGCGGGCTGGCTCGAGCAAGAGTCACGGCGGAAGACAAGTAACGGTGTGCACATCGCTTTTACAGACTATTAGGTAAATGTTGTCACTCCAGCAAGGATTCCTAACAATAAATAATTGATTACATAAATAAATGATTACATGAAACATTGAAGATTCTCATTTTGAAATATTTTTTTTACACATATGTAATAAATAGAGCAACTTCCCTAGTTCCTCGTCTAAAAATAAACCCATATATCCCACTACAGTTAGTAACTCGGATACAAACACGAAGAGGAAATGATAACGCAGTCGACGGCTCAAGAATCCAAGATGGCGGTCCATTAATCACGTGACCCAGTGAGGGGATGACGTGGCAGTCTCCCAGATTGACTGACAAGCACTGCTGTAGTTAATTCGGTGATACAATAGGGGTTATTCGGTGATATACTCGTAATATGGCACTTGTATTAAGAGATTTTTGTTGCAAAGTCAAAGTCAAAACGTTATTTTCAATTAGGCCATTAAACGGCACTTTTGACCAACATCATTAAAAGTTATCATAATTAAGTGACGCCCATTTGCAAAGATTCTTTTGGAGAAGAATGGACAAGAAACTCCATAGTTACTCTTTTCAAATAAACGTTTTACAATTTTTGGTATAAAAAATACTTTATATATGTATGTGAGGACGATCATGCACCAAGTGTACTAGTTATAGAACTAATTATTACCATCAGAGGTAAACTTTTAAATATGCTCATGGTACTCACATATTTACAAATATTGAACCAGTAGGCGAACAGAAAAAAAAGTACAAGACAAAAAATGCATTCATAAATTTAATCCATACATAAATCAACCAGTTTGATTTTGTCTACACCCTTGATTACCCTATGGAGCAAGACCAGCATGTTTCCAAGCATGCTTATCCTGAATGTAATCTTCTAATTTGTAATATGCTTGTTTACAAAGGGTGCTTTAAATTAAAGTTTAAAATTTTCTTTCATTTAATTCCAATATGTTACACGGTATTTTGTTGTAACATTTAACACAGTTGCAGTAAGCATTAAGACAAAAACAAAACAGAAATAATGAACATTATTGTAAAGCGTACACATATTTTATATATATCATTTTATGTCTTATGTATATCAGAGTTATACTTTAAGTAAGAGGTGCTGAAGTCTGTTTAAATAAATATTCCATACATAATGACATCATTTCAAAACTAACTCAAAAGTTACAAAATAACTTCAGTTCGGTTTTTTAAGTGAGCCTTTTAGTAGTAGATTAACGCAGGCCTTTTCATAAAGAAAAAAAGCATAACGTATTTTGATCTCCATAAAAAAGTAACAATTTTGTTTATGAAGTGCAGTCATCACCAACTAATTAGTTCTTAAATGTTACTCTCATGATGCTTTGATATTCAGGTTTGCCCACCGTTTTATCCTTTAACGATAATTCGAGGTGCCTTTGTAAAACTATAATACGAACTTCTTTCCACGTTCCGAAATAAAAGAAATCAACCAAGATTTATTTTTTTTTTGAAGATCAAGATTTTTATAGAAACTATATCAAGTCCAATTTAGTATTATCAGTGGATGCCACTCGCAGAAACTACTAACGAATTAAACCAGTTCTTTCTGGGAGGTTGCATCTTTAATTAAACTTTAAGCCGACAGATCCCAAAGGAATCTATTGGGGATACACTGAGGTAAGATTATAATGGATGAGGTATTTTATTGTTTACTTAAATAACAGCCCAAAAAAAAAAATGTTTTATTAAGGTTTTATGTTTGTGTGTAGGTAAAAATATACGAGGATTCCTTTATGACATTACAATTGCTGAATCCCTGGAATGAACCAGAAGACTAAATTATGACATCAAATAATTAAGTTTAAGATTAAGTCCAGATGTAAATATGAGCAGTTTGAGAAGAACTGAATAGAGAACTGAAAAGTAAAATATAAACCGTTCGTTTTTTTTATTCTTTTTTATTGAGCCAGGATTTTATTAAAAGTGCCTACGTCAAGTCTGTTCAACCTCAAGACCCTAAACAGATCCTTTCTCTCAGACTCATACCGAACACAGTCCATCAGCTAGTGGTGTAAGTCTTCAACAACTACACACTCCACACAGTCAGGCGAGTTAGTTTCGTTAGGAACCAGGACATAAGCAACTACCACTACACTTTTACACTGTTATATGCACTGCTTTATACTATACTAGCTTCTGCCCGCGACTTCGTCCGCGTGGAATAGTTGCTTTACCCCCGACTTTGAAACTCTCAGCCCGATCGGTTTAAAATTGACAAAGTTTCATACAAACTTTCATCCCCTTTTTTAGCCCTTGGGGGTAGAATTAATCAAAATCCTATATCAGTCAGTCAGTCACTTTTGAGTTACATATATTTAGATTATGTGTTTGCTATTTCATATTAATGTACGTTTTTGAAAAGCCTCTTCGACTTTTTACTAAATCCATGTCACATCCAGTCTTCTTCGTTGTGCGGTGTAACAGTAGCACCAAGCTACCAGATAAAGTCAGCCTTCTAGACTCATTTAACTTGATGCAGTCGCTGCCAACCATTCATTCGGTTTGACTTTTCATTTTTATTTCATAGCCATAGCCTCATCATAAGCCTTAGATTGATTTTGATGTGGTCGGTTATCTGAAGGACTTGTAGCTAAATAAAAATTCAGTGGTTCCAGAACCAACGCACAATGATAATAATGCGCACAGCAAATGAGTGGATCTCTCTACCTGCGTCTGTGTTTCTGTACGCATTAAACCCTAATCTTTTCATAGTTCGAGTGAACAGACTTCTTCTGGGTAAGTTTATTCCATCGTTGACTTTGTCTTTATCACCTCTGACTGTGCACGCCATCATGTGCACCCTGCATTATAAACCGTACCGAGAAGATGCGCGCGGCACATCACTATCTGCGGGGAGCGGTGGGTGCGGGGACATCGGCGTTGGGACTGAGGACGGCCGGCCGGCCGCCGTTACAACATAATTTCTACGCATGTCACTCAATAAAAACGTTGATTCAAGAGAAGAAGAATTTTATTACATCCTCTTCACTGACTTAGACTAGAATCAAGAGCAAACCAATTTCAAATAAAGAATCGATGCGCGGTGCATCTTTTTCTGTTGCGGAGACTGAGGCGTGAGGTTTTTCACTTCCTCACGCAGTCCGCCTCCTTCTTTGGCTGCTTTCCTTGCCCCCTCGCTCTGCACCATGGATTGAACCAAGCCAGAACGAGGTCGCCGCCGCTCAAGCAGGGCAGACTTCCACCGTATGCTACACCGTGTCTCCCGGGCGATCCTAAAAGTGGTGGGGTGACAGTCAGGCAGGTCCCCCCGCCAAAGATGTAACAGGTAGCTCCCGAAACAACAGTGTCCGGAAAGTGCCTGCGTCGGGTGGAAGGTGAGGACACCATGGCGCCTCTTTAACGACTCCGCGAAGAGGGTCGTATCGCCACAAAAGTGGCGTGCCCAACGAACAACCCTGTAGCTGTTGTAATTTAGTCGCGGGCACCTACCGTGTACCTAAGAGAATGAATTGAATGCCCACATCAATAGATTTTAAATTTAAAACAGATTATTAATTTCAGTACTGCTGAAAATCGTAGTTGGCATTCGCCTGTCCAAAGACCTAGCCTAAAGCATAGCCATAGAACGTGGCAACGCTGCCTGTCTTTGGGGCACAACACAATTCATTCACAGTTGACCACGATGCGGAGGAAGCTTGTAACGCTATATTTTAAGGTTAAAGCATAAAAGTTTTCATTTTTAAGTACACAACTACACATGTCATAGTTTCAATACCCAATGTAATAACATAAAAGCGAATCCAATACTCTCCGCATAACACTGGCACTTCTCGGAGCTTAGTTACTGAAGTTAACAGGATTATTAGTAATTCAAAACGCGACGCGCGACGCTGCGGTCAACCTTCCTGATGCCAACTGTACTTATATTAATTACTTAATGTATGTATTCCTCTGTTAGTTTACCTAAGTAATCATATTAATTATATGGCTCTTTCTACATTACTCTCACATAAATATATGAATAACTTCAACAAGAACTATGTTAACTGTCTGTAGAATTTCTTGCAAATTATTCTCCATAAAACTTTGGAAGCTTTATTTTGAAGCTTTACTTTTTTGACTGATCGACCTTGGAAATTCAAAAGTGCCTGTAAATGTTTTAATTGAAATAAATGTTTTGGGTTTTGAGTTTGTCCTTCATCCGTTAAGAAGTGAAAGGTAAACTAGTCTTTTCATGACTTAATATAACTTTTTTTGGATGGGACATTATCAAACGACTTCTTGCACTCTGGGCAGAGGGGAAAGGAGTGTCAGATCGGACTGATAAAACCCAACCGTGTTCTAGTGTGTGGCCTCGGTGACCCTTTCGAACAAATACTGGCGGCTGGGGCGTAAGGTTAGACTCTCGTTTACGCGTTCCGCCTCCTCTTTCGCTTATATTACTGCTCCGCAGAAGGAGGTGACTGCATCCCATACCCCTCGTTCTGCACTATGGATTAAACCAGTGCCAATCGCCTCGAGCCTAAGGAGGGAAGACCTCCACATGTCCTCCGGGTGATTCAGACAGCGTTGACACCTTGGAGGACACCCTCCCGCCGAATCTGAAACAGGTAAGCTCCCAAAACATACGTGCTCAATCACGTCTGTCAGGCGAATGACCAAATAACTACTCTTTGATTTAGTCAGTGGTTAAATACTTACCTATAATTTTCCGTCACTTAGTTACAGCGCCAACTCATTTCAAAAGCAAAAGAGGTGACACCAAAAGTAAAAAGACAGCTTAATTCTTAATCTCAACCGTCGACTCTAAACATCGAGAAAAAACGGCGGGTATAAATAGTATTTTGCTTATCTGCGGTCGTTGTAATTAAATAAAACAAGATGCTGAGCGATTTATAGGCCCCCGAGGGCTTGTAGTCTGAGTCTCGACGTGCTAGGAAACTGAATACTTTACTTTTTCTCTGAAAGAGATTATTTTCTGCGTGGGTGAATTTATACCCCATAATTAGGGTATAAAAAGGGAATCTATTTTAGTTAATATTTTCCTATCTAATAAGATCGCGTATGACTGGGTGCTCACGATTTTGTGGTCGACGTTGGAACTCGGTGAACGAGAAGAGTAACCTATTCGATCGTGACGTAAAAATCCTGAGGTTGCAGCTCAGTTGCTATCAGGAAACAGACCGGCAAGGAGTTCCAGTCCTTAGCTATTCGTACATTGAAAGTATTCCCAAAAAAAAATGTGCGTTGGAAAACTACATATGTACTCGTATATGTACCATATGTCATATGGTTTTGAGTAGGTATTTATGAATCAAACCACTTATTGGTATTATTAAGGTAAGGTTATTTTAGGTCTTCCTGTCGTTGTAAATCAAAACCTTACTGCTTTTGCCGCCATGACACCCAATCTCAATTTATGTATTGTGTATTATTATATTTGTAAAATTAATAAAACCTAAACAAAAAACTTTAATAACTGCTTTTGCCGCCATGACACCCAATCTTAATTTATGTATTGTGTATTATTATATTTGTAAAATTAATAAAACCTAAACAAAAAACTTTAATAACTACATCAAATCTAACTAATAAATAAAACCTTCAATGTAATTTTATAACCTCATTATGGACGCAGAATGCGTAAAATGCTGTAAAACGTCTACAATAAAGTAATGATTTATAAGAGCAATGAAACTTAACAATGTAACCATCAGGAAAAGTATTTCACTTGGTAGTTTTACGAGACAACTTGCGTTTTTATTAGTGTTTGGATAAATTCGATAAGCTGCGATTATAGTTACCGGGTTTCGTTTTATGGTTATACTTTCTTTAATAATTTGGCATTTGTGAACGCAATTGGCTGAAAGTTTTTAGCGTTGAGTAGGTATTTAGTTTCGGTTATATTTCTGAAGGACGAATTTAAGACATCTTTCTTTTTATTAGATACTGCCTCGCGGTTTCTCCCGCGTAGTTACCGTTCCCGTGGGAATATGGGGATAAAATATAGCCTATGTCACCCGGGGATAGCATAGCTTCCCAACAGTGAAATAATTTTTCAAATCGGTCCAGCAGTTTTTGAGTTTATTCGTTTCATACAAAAATACAAATCTTTCCTCTTTATAATATTAGTATAGATAGTATAGATTCCTATTATTCGAACTCAAATTTAATCTGAAGTACTCTAAGCACTAATTGTAAGTCCATAAGTACTTGCGCATGCCATCATTGTGGCGATAAGTCTCCTCTTTGAGGAGCGATTGGAGATGCACCACGGCGGTATCACCTTCCGCCTAACGCGGGAAGTAGGTATCTGTTTCGGATCCGGCGGGATGTCCGGGTGTCAACACTGTGTCGATCTAGCCTTCTAGGGCGGAACAACGCCGAGTCCTCGTCGAGGCGATCGGCGGCGGCGACATGGTAAGGCTTGGCATGCGGTCACCTCCTTCTCCTCCGTACGATAACAAAGACCCAGGTCGACAGCGTGTCGTTTTCCACGCACGTTTTAAAGAGATGTCAGCAAAGAAGACGGTGCCCCATAAGGTAATTGCCTGTTAGAGTACGGAATTCGGTTGAAAGAGTCACCCCTGCCCTGGAATGCAAAGGGCATCACGGGTGGGTTTTAGTTAGTAAGAGTCTGACACTCCCTTCCACTACTCCCATAGCGGAAAAAGTACAACGTTTCATAAGTGCAGTGAATAATATTATGATATAGCTACCCGAGCCTGAATTGTGACGCCCCATAATTAACGATAAAAATTCTTACACTTCGCTTCGCGTCAGTCTGTCTGGAATATCGCTTAAATGGACCTTTTTAGTGCAGCCGTGAGACACTCACTAAGTTTTTTGCTTGCTATTTTTTCTTCATACCGTCTACTGTGAATTTTTAGTGTATGTGCTGAATAAATTTTATTCTTTCTTTCTATGAAATTGAAAAATAAATGCTAAATCGTGAGAGCGAGACCAAAAAGCATTTCGATTACATTGTAGCCTAACGCAGTAAAGCTTCAGAATCAAGAGAATTTAAATTTTAATGGCGTGCGAAGCAAGCTCGACATGTTAACACCCCGATTCGTATATTTTATATAACTACTTTAGCAAAAAAGAATAAGATCTGAGGATGCAAAAGCAAGCAAAACGGGCTCAAAAAAATTAGCACCCCGAACAATATTAGTTACTCTGTCAATTCAGTAAAAATCTTGATGACCGAGGCATCAAAAGTAATCGAAGCGACTTTGAAAATTTTAGCGCCTTGCCTCGAATAGGTCAGTTTTTTGCTTTACATCTACTCTAATATTACAAAGAGGAAAGATTTGATTGTTTTTTTGAAAAATTCTTTCACTGTTGGGAAGCTACACTATCTCCGGTAAACATAGGCTATATTGTATCCCCATATTCCCACGGGAACGGGAACTACGCGGGTAAAACCATGGGGCGATGCTAGTACCAATATATAACGAGAATACCGCATGTTTGGATGCCGCCCTGAGCCATGGATATCTTGACTAAAGAGTGAATATCTTCTGCTTCCCACCAGACAGCCTTTTTACAAAATTAGACTACTGCAAACAAACCGGCAATTCTTACTGACCTATAAAACAGCGACTTTTCATACAAATTCCCGAAGTGATATTTAACTCTTCCACTATCTAAAGTCGTCTACAGTAAAAAAGGACGAGTGAAGCCGTCACGGGTACAAATTTCCCTTTTAAAAATGCTAAACCAACTTCTGTAATACATTTGAAACACAAAAGTTAAATAGAAACATTTCGTCCGACTGCTAAGAAAGTCGACTTTAACTTTGTTTCCTAACAAATCGTCCTTAATATCTGTAACTACGATGCAACCTTGCATTTTTGCCACCCCATTTTGCCTATAATTCATTCTATCTAGTAATAATGTCTGCTTGTGTTCATTTTCATTTTTTTTTTTTTACAAAATATTGATATTAGCTGATTATTCATTGGATGTCAGTTTTCGTCTTAAATTAAAGTTTTTAGTGTGACGCCTTAGAAACAATTATTCATAAGGCGTCACTATGATAGATACATTAATCAATTAAATGTAGATGCATGATGTTTGGTATCCCAAACATCATACAATCTACTAAATTTGTCATTTTCTGCTAATAACTGTAAATTTGTCATTTTGAATTTGTCACATAATCCGTAGGCTTGACTAAAATTGCTTTAGAAAAAAAAATACAAATAAGGAAATCTGCAAAGGCTACCAGCCTTTTAGCGGCATTATTTTCAGACTCTTCAAAAAAAACACCTATATACTACTTAAAAAATTTAATAGCCGATACTTTAATCACAAAAAACATTATTTTACTCGGTACCACTAAATGATATTTTTATCAAGACGTGGTAAAAAAAAATATCATCACTTTACAAGCGAAACCCTGCATCGTCTCTAGTATTCCCCAAGCTTCGGTAGAAGTTTGTGTCGGCAACCAGGTGCTGTTCACAGACGCTGCCGTTAACTTGTTACACAACTTCCACTAGAAATTGTTCAGTTTTTTTGTTTCTTTATTCTCACTTTGTGCGGAAAGCAAATTTTTCTGAACGGATTTTTGTGTTCGTTTTTTGGACATTTCCGCTGTGGTTGCGACAGGTTAAGTTGCGACTTTTGAGAACTTTAAAGTTAATAATGAATGGTGATATTTACACGAGGCTAGTCTCTCAAGCAAAGACTGTAAGCCAGTGTTAGTAAACTAGCCTGCCAGTAATTTTGGTTTCGTATATAAAGGTATCTATATTTCCTGATATAGTAGTCAATTTCGAGGCAATCGTGCTCAATCGTCGGCCACATCATCCATAGTTTACCATCAGTTGAGATAGTTGACAAACGAGCCTATCACTAGGAATAATAAGATACCTAACAGATGTTCCTTCAAAAACAGCATAAGCATAATCAGCCTTTTAACGTTCCCACTGCTGGGACACAGGCCTCCTGTACAGGAGAGGAAATGGGCCGTAATCCACCACGCGGCCCCAGTGCGGTTGAATGTTACATGTCTTCGAGTTTTTGGTTCTAGGACATGCCCGTTTCCTCACGATGTTTTCCTTCACCGTTTTAAGAGCAGTGGTTATGAAATAAATTACACAAAGTAATGCGCCTGGCTGGTTTTGAACCCGCGACCTTTAGTACGTAAGTTGAGGCCGTTACCACTCGGCCACCACTGCACAAAGACAGAATAACATTCTAACACACAAATACTGCATTCATTATCCCCCAGCAAGAGACGATCATTACAATATGCAAACACTTATAAACTGCAAGGATCTTGCTTACTTAATACTGTGACTGCTAAACTTGCATACGCGATGGAGAAAGTTTTGGGCAAACGAAGCTGAAACACTTGGGCATTACAGTGAAGGTAACAGTGGGCAAACTTTAGATAAACATACTGAACTTAAATAGAATATTGCAGTATTATGAAGTAGTTGTGCCTGCTGGAGTTTGTGTTTTATATAGAAACAGCATCCGCCTTCTTTGGGTAAGCAGACTATGGCTGCTGGGTGTATGTACTAGGAAGACAGGACATTCCAGCGTTAGTACTAGCATTTCAAAAACACTTTACCATACCATAATACCATAGGCTTGTTTGGATTTCTATAACAATAATATTGCATATAGATTGTAGACCTTGATATTGAAGAATTTTAATATTGCTTTAATTCTTCAATATCAATTTTCATTTTTATCATTGTCATTCAATTTACAAAATCATCCCGGAGTAAATCAGTGTCAAAATTTGATCAAAGTCTTCTTCTAATTTTTCATAACCAGCTTCCAATTTGGGTACTATTTGGTCAGTTAGGTGTTCAATAGATTTTACAGCTGCCTTATGTCGTTGTCAGCTATAGCAAGGTCCTTCATGGATTCAGTATCTTCCTGTTCACCCTCTACTTCTAAGTTTGGTTGAAGGCAATTCTTTTCACAATCAAACCATGGGAATGTCTCTGAGAATAAGTCCTTGTATATTGATGTCAAAGTCGTGGGTGTATTTACCCAACTGGCCCAGAAGGAAGATGTTTCAACAATTTATTACTTATGGGCAATCTGAAATTTAAATATGGAAATTACCTGCATGGACCTTTTTTAATACAATACAATCGACACACCTTAGAAATTTATCTTAAAAAAGCTTTTATTTGAATGCCTAAACGAATAAAATCATTTTCACTTTAAAACGTTTACTTCTTAGGTCATTAAAAATACTTGTTGCCGCCATGTTGGATTTAGAATGACGACGTCACAAAGTTAGCCATGCATTGTCATCCAAAGATAACTTGTATACGAAATTTCAGCTCAATTTATTGAAGATTTCACCCGAACAAACATACTTACCTACATACATTGTAAGTTAAATAAAAGTTTGTAAAAAATATTTAAGTACCAATAAACGGAAGAGAAAATACAAACAAACAATTTACTTTTAAAATCAAACCGCTTAACAATTCACACTTTTTAGCATTTGCCGAATTTCAAAATATTTCCAACAGGGCCCGAGGGCTGGACTCTTACAAACTTTTTTATTAAACTGTTAACAAAAACGGAAATATGTTTTATATTTTATTTCACGTCTATAAGGTAAATTCAGTAGGGTGTTTTGAGTGAATTTATCGGATTTGCTTATCTTACGGTGTTTGTGATTAATAACATTTTTAATCGATTTCCAAAAAAGGAGGAGGTTCTCCAGTCGACTGATTTTTTGGGTTCCCCATAACTTTTTACTGGGTGTACCGATTTTAATGATTAATTTTATATTCGAAAGATGGTGCTTGTCGTGTAGTATAGTATTTGAGTTATCTCTAATAATGCGTGGCTTCGACTACATTGATGATGTTCTCATTCCCTCTTGTCGATGTAAAATGAAACAATTAAATTGTGGATGGTTTGGAAGAGCATCTTAGTATTTCAAGGCCCTTTCTAGTTTGGTGAAGGTCTGATGAAGAACAGAGATGGGAAACGGAACTCTTCAATAAATTAAAGCAAATGTTTGGGCATTGCTGAAACCGCATGTTTGTTTATTGTTTACACCAATTTATACCACGTACGCTGTGATGGCTATGTTTAGCTGCGAGTGAACCACTTAAAAGTGAAAAATAAAAATAAAACTTTTTACAAAGAAATACAACCGACTTCTAAAAAAAAAAAAAACAAAAAGTATAAAATAACTTCGTTATTTTACTTCGCACGGAAATCAGTGTTCAAAAACGAAGAAACAACTAAAGACGACTTCCGAAATTAAAGTTATTTTATACATTTTTTGTTTAGAAGTCGGTTGTATTTTTTGTTAAACTACAAAACTATAGCAAAAATATACTAAATCAAAGCATAGCTAGCATACATTTTTTGTACCAGATAATTAAATCAATCAGTTTCCTTGGATAGTAAAAATGTCCTCGCGTCTAATTGCATTACAATACTCGGAATAAATTTACTGTCTAACAAATTAAACAAACAAAAAGTGGGGTTTTCTATCGCCCTTAAAATCTATCCAATTGCAAAGAATAATGTCCAAACAAAGTTTAAGAAGTCGGTGTCAAGATAACTCCAATTTGTGTCTACCTTTCGTAACCCTAAACCGTTGTACCTACCACCCCCGATCGGCTATCTAAATTAGTTTTTTGCAAGGAAGCGTAAAACAACTCAAACACTTCTTTCACTTTATCACGACGGGTCTTAATTAAAAAGTTGAAAGCAATCAAAACGATATTTCAAGAAGATAGGTTCTGTGCGCGACGTCATCAAGTCGTATCGAGTTATTAAAGTCAGCCCGGAATAGGGCGAAGATAATAAAATTTCGATAAAATCCTTAGGATACTTTAAGAACGTCTGTTATGTTTTAAATCCACATTAATTTTGTTCAATCTACGAGGGATTAGGCGGTTGGTTTTGAACGAGAGTTTCGCCGAGATTGTCCCAGTCCCCGATGAGTTTGGATTACTATTGCTCTTGAGTGCGAAGTGTTTTCAAATTTAATTAATTTCTAGATGCTATCGAGTTTTTTCTCGGTATCTCATTGGACGTCTGTAGGAATTAATTTGAGTACATGCCTTTTTGGACTAAGTGCTGCTGGGAATTAAGTTTGTCTTCCAAGTAGAAGGTCGCCATTTAAGTGTTTTTTTACTCAAGTAGCCTATCACTTTTATCTATTAATTTTATATAGGTAAGCACTTTTCATTTTGCATGAAAACCATATTATAGGTGTATTCATAGTTATGTATAACCATATTCATACTTCTTTTGTAATAGTATAAATGTGAGAGCAAGTCTGTCTATCTGTTTGTTACCGTTTTGTGTCTTACTGCTGAACGAATTTGGATGACATGGGCCAATCATGTCCTGGATTACGATAGAGGATTTATATCGGGATATATATGTTATGATCACATAGGATGATTATTGGGAGACACAGTTAGCGTAGCGGTTGAGTGATTTGTAGATCTTTGGCAGTCGTTACGAATTTCAAAGCCCGACAATCTGACTCCAGTCTTGCCATAAAGTACCGTGTTACCCAGTCAACGGGTGTTCAAGGTCAGCGGCTTCACGTAAAATACTCGTATTCAGCTGAACCCGTTTTGACTGGAGGCCGACAGGCATTTTTTCTTGCTCTCAAAACGGTGAAGGAGTGAGGAAACCGGCGTACCCTAGAACCAAAAATTCAAAGACATGTGACATTCACCAACCCGCACTGGGGCCGCGTGGTGGATTACGGCCTGTTCCCTCTCCTAGAGAGGAGGCCTGAGTCCCAGCAGCGGAAAAATTTAAAAAAGCTGATTTTTTCAACTACTTGGCACTAGTTCTAGTACACTTATTGCAACCGTAAAGCAGGTTTTAACGTTGCAAGTTTAGCACTTAGTTTCCTTTGGCAAGTTATTGGGAAGTACGGGTGTGAGGCCCGACTTTTTTGGGCCCGAGGTTTATAAGCTGTTAGATATTTCTACTTACTTTTATGAAAAAGAACAAGTCGTTTGTCCAATTCGATATTCAATCGTATAAACCGGTCAAGTGCGTTTTGAACTGGCGTAACACTACTACTTCATGTACGGTTATTTTTTTTTTCTGTTTTAGTTTCTATGGTTTGACTGTACCTACGTTTTGTGCCACTTAATAAGGGATTTTTCTATGGAAAATTTACCATGCCGCTACTCACAGCATCTAATGTGCTTACAGCAGCTACGGCGTGTCACAAATCGTATCTTTTTGCTACATCAATTTTAATAATTTTATATTTTTCTTTGAAAGATTAACACAATACGAGGAAAGATGCTATAATATACCACTATTGTACATAAAGTATAAATGAAAAAAAGATATTATGTAATTCTATCGATGAGTTATATGACATGATATGAGAGGTAAATAAATACCTACTCGTGCCTTTTTTGTCCGAAACCAAAATAAGTAAAGCTTAACTAGTCTCATTTGATTTAATTCAAGAGCCCTCAACAATATATTATTTAGATACGAAATCCCCAACCCCGGCCTTGCGCACTCGTCTATCACAATTTCAGTACCTATGTGTCGATGACGCGCCATTTCTCTTCATTCTTTGCAAAACTTTGTCTCCCTCACCATTTGAGTGAGTGATTTCTCATGTAGTCTAGGTACCGATAGCTTTGATAAGTTCACTGCGTCGTATGACAAACTAACGACTTATTGTTAAATTTTTAAAACTTTAATTATTAAAAAAAAAAAAAAAAAAAATGAGGATGCCTCGTGGAGAGGCGAAACACGTGTCGGTAATGGTGTTGGGTTTTGCTTTGCCTTCCTGCATGTGCTTAAAATCCTTGCATTTGCCTTGTAATCTTGCATGTGCATAATAAAGCGGGCGGGAGGGAGGTGCATACCTGCAACCCACTAATATTCGCGGAAATTAAAACTAGATATATTATTTTCATTTTCAAATTTAATTATTTATTTTAAGAGTTGATTATTTTACTTTAAATAAACTAAAATTCTCCTAACTACAAAATGGAATCAAAAAACTCGTCCGCATCGCTATCGACTGGGAGTGAACCCAATAGACTGGCGGCATTGCCACATTGTACGGCAATGCTTATCCTCTGTCCGAAGTAAAATCCAGCCCTTGGGTCACGCGAAGTATTAAGAATTATTTTATTTTTTTTTAGTTTCGTAACCGATATAACTACATATTTAAATCTCAAAGGGTTTTTCAATACTCAGATAGAATTTATAACCGACGAGTAAATATGGGTGTTTAACATATTTTGTACGAGTATAAGAAAGTTGTCAAAGCGCCATTCCTATTTCTCAAGTAGTTAAACGTTATCTGTACCCAAAAAAATCGGCGGGAGGACAAGCCCGTGTGTCTACTCTGTGTACTCTGTGTTGTCTCTGATCGGCAACAGTGACCTCTCGCTTCCGGCACTAATTCAGTTCATGGTCCGGAGTGAGGAGGCATGGGATGCGGTCATCTCCTTCTACAAAGCAAAGTAATGCTAGCGAAGAAGGAGGCAGACGGGGCGAGGGAGGTGGAAACCTCACGCCCCATCCGCCCGCCGCAAGAGAAGAAACGACCCGGGCGTCGGGAGTCGCAGAGCGATTCCCGGCGACCCTAGACGCGGGGCTGCAGATACAAGAACAACCAGGCCCGAGTCGACGACTCTTTACCTTACATTTACAGATCGACTTTTTGCTCTTCTACAAAGTTATAAAAATTGAGTATAGAATTAGATAAAAATAATTATTTCAGAAAAGAATATAAGTCAAAATAAAAGTAAGTCACACGTAAAATAGTTTTATTTGCCAGTCTATAAATAATGTGCATTTATTCAATGAATTAACAATTTGTTGATTAAATCAGTTCAACGTTCATTTCTAACTTATAATCATCTTATATTTATATTATCACACAGAGAGCAGAGCACCAAAATCACTTGACTAGTACTACTCAAAATTAGGGATGTTACAGAGCTTGGAAATCGATTCGAGTAAATCGGAAGTTCCGATTGATATTACACCTCCAGTTCCAACTTCGGCTTCGATACTTTTTAATCGGTGATCGAAGCAAACAATTAAATAATTTGATTTGATTTCATTTGATTTTTTACGTCCATGTTAAGTAGGTATATTCTTTATTAATTGCAACTAAAGAGGCTAGAAGAATAATATTTACACTATTTTATTCGGCCTGTCTTTAACACATACGTACTATCTTTTTTGCCATCAACTTTGCCACTGACTGTGAAAAACCAAATTTAAAAACTCCAACTTCGTATTCGGTAAAATTATCTCCGTAAGATCCCTACTCGTAATAGATACCTTAAGTCCTTTTGAAGGAACCTTCCTTCACTCCACTCGATTTAGTTGCCATCCATGGCATCGTATATTAAAGCCAATTATTTATGAATCAAACTCCGTCAGATTATGAGATTTAACTCTAGATAAATTGTCAACTGAACACTTGGAACACTTAAACGCATCAAAATTTGATAGTCTATAATCTCTCGAAGTCATTCCGAGAAATTGTAGAATTGCAAGTAACGAAACGTTTAGTACCTACCTATTACAATTTCAACATTCTAACCGACGACAAAACCCCGCTGTGCGGTGCTCCTATTTCTGTCTGAAGGATTTAAAGCATTCCAAATGTTCAGTTGACAATTTATCTAGAGTTTATTAATCTGTCGGGATATTTTATAATCTTACACATTTTACAATTATCCGGTGACATATATAAATAATGTGTTATAACTGCCAACTTGAGGGCGGCTGCTTCGAGTAGAGGACTTAGCACATATGTATGTACATATGTAATAGGGTAGTTAACTAAAAAATCTGATTAGTCCGTCAGATACATTTCCAAAAAATATTGGAGACGTATTTTTTCTTTTTTCACATAAACAAAAAATGAAGACGAAACAGTGCGTTGAAAACTCGTGTGACGTCACTACTCGCTACAATTTTTCCGGGCCGTGACGTCACACGCTCCCACTCCTGATCTTTGGTGCTTTTTATCTTCGCCAGTTTTTATAGATTTGATAAAGGAAAAAATACGTGTTGTAGCGCGCACATCACTAAACCTTTTAAATACCCCGCCAAACGTCCTTACGGACTGGTAACCAATCACAGCGCTTGCCGCCGACGCTTACATGTAGCGAGCCCCACGCGCACAGGAGGCCGCGCGGGCGCGCCGTTAGTCTCTGCCCCGCTCGCTTTCAAGTGACACTGAATGTTCTAATGTGCTACAAAAAGTATGTTATAACCGTTATTTGTATTCTCAATGTGGTTTTAAATAAACTCCCCTGGTCCATGTGTCCGTCTTTTAATGGTAAACACCACAAGTGGCTGCCCAACGTGCCGCGAGTGAATAAGTGCTCGTGCGAACAAAACAGCGCGTGTGTTAACCATCACTATGCCTCGTTCGCGCAAGAATCCCGCGACACCCTCGGAAGACGAGATCGACGTGGATGTCAACGATGACAAGGTCACCGATAGCCCCGAAAGTTTTTCATCAGGACAAGTTGCCGCCATGATGGCTGCCATGCAACGGTCCCAAACCGAAGCGTTCGAGCGCCTGCTGGAGAAAGTAATTAGTCGCCAGCCGTCATCCCCAGTTCCCTCTGCATCTGCATTACCGGTCACCGGTAACGGTACTTTCACGCATTGCACCGCCAGGTTCGGCGGTGACGCCGACGAGTCCGTGGACGCCTTCATAGACGCCATTCAGAGCTACAAGGACTGCGCAAATGTGTCTGAAGAAAATGCCCTTAGGGGCCTCTCTATGGTACTCACGAAGAATGCCGCCATATGGTACCAGGGAGTCAAGAAGGAAATCCATTCATGGGACGAGGCCATAATTTTATTGATCAGTACCTACGGTGATAAGAGACCTCCACACCGTATCTATAAAGAATTATTTGAGCAACAACAACGTCACCAAAACACGGACGTGTTCGTCGCTAAATGCCGTGCATTATTATCGAAAATCCCTGCCGGGGACATATCTGAAAAAGCGCAAGTCGACATGGTTTACGGCCTACTTGACGTTCGAATTCGAAAACACCTGAGAAGGGAAGAATTCAAAGACTTCTCAAGCATGCTGCGCATCGCCCGTTCCATAGAAATTGAAGAATCTGATACGCGTATCCAGTATCAGCCCGGTCCGCAGCCCAGCGCCCGGCCATCAACCGCAGACGGCCGCAGTGGAGGCGCGGCTCAGCGCGCGCCGGTCCCGCCGCGCCGCTCCGCAGCGCCAGCAGCGCCGAGCTCAGCCAGCGCACCACCGTCGTCGAGTACACCTGCGGGCGACGCGACGTCGTCACAACGAACAACGGCCGCTCAAGATAGTTCCGCGAATCCGCCTCCGAACCAAAATGTCGCGAAACCTAAATGCGTTTATTGTAAACAATACGGACACGTACGTAATGACTGTAATAAGTTGAACAAGTGCAGTGCTAATGATAAGTCTCTTTATTGTTATGGTTGCGGAGCAAAAGGGGTAGTGAGGTCACAATGCTCTAAATGTAGCAATAACTTAGCGTTTTCATCTTTAACTATCGAAAATTATTCCCCGGATTTGGTAAGTGAATCTAAACATGTTACTACGTCCTCGAATGACACTCCAAGTCATGATATTATTACTCGTAATAGTGATAGACGTAATAACAACAGTGTTCAACTATGTAAACAAACACGTGAGACGCGTTTTGATTCTAATAGTTATTGTAGTAATTATTCATCGTACTTGCAATCGCAACCGTGCGATCGTTTTGATAATACTTTCTATTGTAACAGCAACTCACCTAGTAGGGTAAATGTACCTGTTGTTGAAAATTGTAACAGCAACTCACCTGGTAGGGTAAATACACCTGTTGTTGGAAATTGTAGCAGCAACTCACCTGGTAGGGTAAATTTACCCGTTATCGCACCTAATGTTAGTCCCTCGCCTGTTAGGGTAAACTCACCATCTATCGTCCCAACTCGTGGATTGTGCTGCTCAAAGGTTGATCAGTTGAACACGCCTTCAGTAGTTTCCTCATTATGCGCCGACAATACGGCGACAACTACTGTTCCTGGGGGTGGTGTTACGCCTGCGGTCTTGATATCGGCGACGACCGTACACTCACCGCTACGGAGGCCAGTGCTTAGTATTCAGGTTCTTGGTTTGCGGGGCATGGCTTTGATTGATACAGCGGCTAGGTGTTCCATAGCAGGACATAAGCTTTATAAAATATTTATAGAAAAGGGGCTTACCTTTTGTGCTAAGCAGGTTAACGTGAAGCTGGCTGATGGTGTTGTCCATCCTCGGGAGGTTCTGGTGGCTCGCGTTGACGTCATCATCTCTGTGGACAAAAGTGTTCGAGTAGATTTTATAATTTTCCCTGATGCTGACAACAACGATACTCTCCTGGGCATCGACTTCCTCAACGCTGCAGGTATGGTTCTTGATTTTTCTGCTTGTTCTTGGCACTACTCTGGTTGCACGCAGACCTACCCGCTTGAGTATGAGGGTGAGACGATGGTACAGCACGATCCAATCCCTGTGTCTTCTATTTCGCTAAGGGCTGACGAAGGCTTATTACTTACTGGTGATCAACGCCAACAGCTTACAGATTTGCTTCAGCACCACGAAGATGTGTTCCGTCTAGGAGGAGAAGCGACTCGTTTCGCCGAGCATCAAATCAACACAGGAGGGCATGCGCCTATTGCGGTGCCTCCGTACCGCCTCACGCCCGCTAAGAGGGCCACAATGGAGCTAGAGATTAACAAGATGTTGTCCGATGGTGTGATCGAGGAGTGCGAGTCAGCGTGGGCTGCACCCGCTCTCCTCGTCCCTGAGAAGGATGGTACGTATAGGTTCTGTGTAGACTACCGCCGGCTTAATGCGATCACTAAAAGTGACACCCTTTGCCTGTCATCGAGGACTTACTTCACGCCACTAAGAGGGAAGGGTACATGAGTACAATAGATCTGCGGTCAGGTTACTGGCAAATAAGTGTATCTCCTGTGGACAGGGACAAGACGGCGTTCGTCTCACCTCTGGGTACGTACCGTTTTACTGGAATGCCCTTTGGTCTCAAGAATGCTCCCGCCACCTTCCAGAGGTTAATGGACCGTTTCCGGTCTGGGTCTACTCTGAAGGACGTTACCTTATTATGTTATTTGGACGATTTGCTAATCCTTTCAGAAGGGCAATTCCAGAAACACCTGGAAGACCTGGAAGCCGTATTCAACCGCTTACGTGTATTTGGACTACGTGCCAACAGGGACAAGTGCCACTTTGCCTGTAACCAAGTTAAGTACTTAGGCCATCTTATTACTCCTAAAGGTATAATGCCCGATGAGTCCAAGGTACAGGCTATCCAACAGATGAATGAGCCAAGCAACATCAAACACTTAAAAAGTTTCCTACAGACCTGTTCATGGTTCCGTAAGTTTGTGTCTGGGTTTTCTGAAATAGCTCAACCGCTCACCAAGCTTACTAAGAAGAAGGAACCGTGGGCTTGGACTAAAGACCAGCGGCGAGCTTTCAATGAGCTGAAGAAGAGGCTCATTACAGCACCAGTGCTCGTGCAAGCTGACCATAGTAAACCTTTTATTATTCATACAGATGCTAGCAATTACGCTTTAGGTGCCGTTCTTCTGCAAGGCGAAGGCCACGACGTGCATCCCATCGAGTACTCTAGTCATTTGCTCACCTCTGCAGAACGTAAGTACTCAACTACAGAGCGTGAGGCACTCGCCGTAGTCTGGGCCGTAGAAAAGTACCGCCCATACATCGATGGGCACCCTGTTATTCTGCGGAGTGACCACCAACCGCTAAAGTGGTTGTTAACTTTAAAGTCACCGAGTGGCAGGTTGATGCGCTGGGCTCTCAAATTACAAGCTTTTGACATACAGTATGAGTACACACCTGGTAAGGCTAACGTTATCGCCGATGCTCTAAGCCGTCCTACCTGTAGTGAGGCTTCTCAAGAGAGCTGTGGAGTCTGTTCGGTGATCTTGGACATACCACGCAAGAGTGCGACTGACCTTCGATCTGCTCAGTTAGATGATCCAGAGGTGAGTAAGATCATCAAGGATATAGAAAACACAACTGACCCCATGTCTTCTACCCGCTGGTTAGAGCGCGGGTACCTTATGGACCAGGGTGTCCTCTACCGTCACGCTCCTGACTCTGAGTCTGAAGAGCCGCAGTTGGTGATTCCCGTATCCATGCTTAAAGACGTCATGGAAGAGTTTCACAACGCCCCCACTGCTTGTCATCAAGGCGTTGACCGTACAATCGACCGTATTAGGCAGCGATACTACTTTACAGGTATGCGTAAGTACGTTTCAGCCTATTTGAAGAACTGTATCGACTGTCAAAGGTATAAGTTCTCAAATCAAAAACCTTTCGGACTTTTGCAAACACCTATACTACACCAGAGAGGCGAAGTACTGGCTGTCGATTTATTTGGCCCTCTTCCAGAAGCTGAATCTGGCGAGAAATGGGTATACCTTATCGAGGATACTGCCACTCGATGGGTGGAGTTATACGCCATCGAGGAGGCTACAGCTGAGGTATGTGCCAAATTAATGATTGAAGAATATTTCCTTCGATTTGGATTCCCTAGGCGTATCATTTCTGACAATGGAGTGCAATTCATTTCTGCGGTAATGCAACAGTGCATGTACATATTCGGAATCAAGCAGAACTTGATACCACTCTACCACCCTGAGGCTAACCCAGCCGAAAGGAAGAATCGGGACCTGAAAATTCAGCTGGCCATGTTGGTAAAGAATGAGCATCGCACTTGGCCCCACTTCCTACCCCAGGTAAGATTCGCCCTCAACACAGCAACCTGTTCAACCACAGGATTAACACCGTCATACATGATGTATGGTCGCGAAATGCGGACACCATTTGACGCACAGCATGACCTGCGCACAATCTTGGATAAAGAAACGTATGTACCCCAGGTCACGCCTTATCTGTCTAAATTTATTGATTCCCTACGGGATATACGAGATCGAGTTGAGAGACGACAAGATCTTAGGAAAGAGTATGCTGACACTTCCCGACGTCCATCTCCAGTTTTCCAGGTTGGTGACCAGGTATTGTTAACCACCCATTCTCTCAGTAATGCACCCAAAGGTTTGACTCGGAAGTTTATGCCTCAGAGGGATGGGCCATATACTATTAAAAAGGTTATCAGCCCCACAACCTACGAGTTGGTCGATAGTCAGGGTCATCTTTTAGGTCGTTTTCATGTTTCGGACCTGATGGCACTTATTCGTAATCAGACTGAGTCAATAGAGCCGGTCCAACCACGCCGTCGGCGAGGCCGGCCACCTAAGTCAAAAAAGTAAGGCGCGCTCCTAGTTTTTTTTATTTGTTCCAAATCACTCTCGGGACGATGTCGTGACTTGGAGGAGGAGGATGTAGCGCGCACATCACTAAACCTTTTAAATACCCCGCCAAACGTCCTTACGGACTGGTAACCAATCACAGCGCTTGCCGCCGACGCTTACATGTAGCGAGCCCCACGCGCACAGGAGGCCGCGCGGGCGCGCCGTTAGTCTCTGCCCCGCTCGCTTTCAAGTGACACTGAATGTTCTAATGTGCTACAAAAAGTATGTTATAACCGTTATTTGTATTCTCAATGTGGTTTTAAATAAACTCCCCTGGTCCATGTGTCCGTCTTTTAATGGTAAACACCACAGTGTCCAATATTTTTCTATAATCTAAGTGACGGACTAAACATAACCATATATTTTTCACTCAGGCAACATCCCTATTATGCAGGTGTTATGCTATCATAATACTTTCACATGATGAAGCCCACGTTGTCATATGGTCTCTGGTGGGTTGAATTGGTGGTGACAATCGAGTCTGATCTTGGCGCTATTAAGGCACTCTTTGCTGGTTTCCAAGCGGCCGTTGGTGTAAATAGTTGTTTTCCTCGCTGTAAAGAAATATTTTTAATTGTTATTTAAATTATCAACTGAGTATACATATGTGGAGTAAATCTAATACCAGTGTTGACAAGGGCCCGATTACCCAGTTTCGAGGGTAAGATTAACAGTCGCCCCATATAAACTACCTACTGGTACCTAACCTAGTTTTTTTTTTCTTGAAAACATGACTGAATATGTAATGTTGTATATAATGTCTTTTGCTGGGGTAGCGTACCAAAAAAGTGCACAATTTTAGGTTATCTGTGGATCACATTTTTTGGAAGTGCGAAGTATGAGTAAAATATTTGACATTGTGAAAATCTCAATAAAATTCAGTTATGAAGTGAGTTATGTTTCGGCGGTCGGGGATTTAGTTAAAAAAATATTTATTTATTACAATATTAATTTAATTATAAAAATACAGGATATTGAGCTGATGGTTGATACAAGACTGAATATAATGCAAAGAAAAATAATTGTATCTAATTCCTGGTAAATGCATAGTTGCAATACAACACATGCTGACGGAGACTGCATACTCAGCGTAAACGTCTGTTACGATGAGTTAACTCCTCCCTCCATAAGATAGAAGCAACTCTTGCTTCTGGCGGCGTCCGCGCTGCCCTTGGTATCCTTCGGGGTTTTCTTCATTTTCCATTGATACAGCTTCCAGGATGCAGCTGCGACCAGTAGGATATATAGGATGATTGTAGTCCAGCTAGGTGTGGCTGCTATGATTGGCCAATCATCTTCTTCTGGCACGGAGATATCGCCTGCTCTGTTGATAAGTTCATGGATGCTGTCTAGTGAGATGTCTTCTAATTGGAGTTCATATTGTATTGATTTTTCTGAGTCTTGATACTGCTCTGGTAACGGTATGATCTCATTGATGACGACCGTGTCGGTGTGAGATCGTAGTGTCTTGTTCATGACGTTCATTTGGCAATCTTCTGTTAGTGTAACGAGATGAGTTCCAGATAGCTTCTTGTAATCCGTCTTGGTGTTGCATTGCGTTTTGATGACTTCATCTTCTTTGAGAACGAGTAGCCAATTGTTGTCTCCGATCTTCTGAACTTTTCCGCTTCTTAGGTTCATCTTGGCGTGAGTGCAATTTGCTGGGCGATGCTGGATGAGTGATAGTATGCAGTCATCTGCGTCTTCCAATCTTCTAGTGTCGAGGAGTTTGCAGAGCTGGGTGTTGTCTGTCAGTGGCTGACAGTCTTCTTCTAGGTAAGCGTACTCGTCGTTACCAAGTGCTAGGTATTTGGATTTGGGGATTATAGTGAGGTTATTTTTATTTGGGATAGAATAGAGATGGATAAGGTCATAGGTTTTTGGGGTAATTGAGGGGATTTCGAGGATAAAATTAACAGAGTGCTCTGTGCTGTAAGCTTTAACTTTAATTGACTTCTCTATCCTGTATATGTTACTAATACTAATACTAGCTACTGGTTTAAACACAAACATATTTTCTAAGTTTCTTAGCTCTTCTATTAAGTTCCGAGAACTTATGATACTAGGATGCATGGTGCCCATCTGAGCAAAAGTCATAGCATCTTCTAGTAACATTAACCTATCTAAAATTATCTGTAAACTAAAATCTATCTGTACGTAGATATCTAGGAGATGTAAATGGTTAGACAGGTCGTTGGAATTATAAGTAATATTTTGCAATAAGCTAGCCAAATGTTTTTGATTATTATTTAATTTTGTTAACTGTTTAGTGAACTCGTTGATTGTATTATGAGCTAAAACTAAGGATTTCCTTTGTGAATCCTGAACATTTCTAACTCTATTTTTAATTTTAAAAATTTCTTCTTCAAACTTAGTTGCATCTTCATGGTCGAGATTACCTGTGATAGACTTAACGACAGTACCTAATCCATCTATAAGACCGCGTCGCTTTCTAACTTGCGGCGTAAAAAACTTAATCTTCTCGCCTATTATATTAAG
Source organism: Hecatera dysodea (assembly GCA_905332915.2). Taxonomy (NCBI): domain Eukaryota; kingdom Metazoa; phylum Arthropoda; class Insecta; order Lepidoptera; family Noctuidae; genus Hecatera; species Hecatera dysodea. The sequence continues at coordinate 5,291,271 of HG995289.1, read as the reverse complement.
AGTATATTCTATTTGATTCCTGTACGTTTTATGTAACTCTCCAGATGCTGTATTCTCGGCGTTTTTTGTGCTTGCATATAAGGACATCAATTGGATAGATGCAAAGTGTAAATTGCTAATGTTGTAAACGCAAGCAAGGCTAAAGTAGTTGTCTTGTTTGAGGAGTTGACCTTGTTTAAGGAGGAGGATGCCATTGTCGTTATCTACATGGGTAATGGTTACGGTGGCTGTTGTGTGGAGCACGACGGCTCCTGCGATGAGGGCCCTGCAACAAGATGAGGCCTCCGTAGTAGCTTGAAGTGAACCCTAATGGACTTAGAATTTGGGTGGTTACCTATTATCTCAGCCACGTTATTTGGGTGAAGGTGTATTATTTTGTATGGTCCTTTGAAGACTGGCTTCGTCTTGTCACTGCGTGCTGACTTTGCTACCTGTTTATAGACAGTTTCACCTACCTTGAATTTCATTTCTTCTGCTTCTTGGTTTCGTTTAGCAATCACCTGCTCCTTATTTTTGGACATGTGTGCAGCAATGCACTCTTGAACTGCCTCTGCATTAGCACGATGCTTAATAACGTAGTCCTGGTAAAATTCTTTTGGGTAATATAACTCTAGTGGGTTTCTGGAGGCTGTGTGTCCGAATAATAACTCATGTGGTGTATAATCTGTTGCCGAATGGATAGCATTATTGTAAGCTATTACAGAGTATTTCATAATTAGCTGTATGGGGTCATCTTTGTTAGTCATTCTTTGAATTCTAATTATTTCGGCTAGGGTAGAGTGTAAACGTTCAATAGGGGAATTAGAATTAGGGTTGTAGGGTGTTGTAAAATGTATATGGATATTATGTAGTGCACATATTTCTTTGATAACATCGTTGTCGAATTTAGTATCTGAATCTGTGGTTATTTTATCCGGTAAACCTAATACTGAGAAAACGTTTAGTAGTGCTTCCGCTATATGGACGCTACTGCATGCTGTTAGATGAACTGCCTGGGCGTATTTAGAGAAGTTATCAATGACTGTAAGAAACGTAGCGCCTCCGGTTGAGTATAGGTCCATAAATATGTGTTCCATCGGTTTACGAGGCGTATCGGTTATGGCTAAAGGTGGTTTAAGGGGGTTGCGTTCATACTTAGATTTCAAACAGGTGTCGCATTGATTAATAAACCTTTGAATGGTAAGAAGCATGTTTGGCCAGTGGTAATTTCTATGCAACTGCTTGTACGTCTCCTGGATACCGCGGTGAACAGTTTTACTTTCGTGATATTTCTTAATCAACTCATTTTGTTCAGATTTGTTTTCTACTAAAGTTACGCGTTTTGTGCATTTAAGTAGTTTAGGACCTCTGTCGTTAAATATTGTTGTGTAGACTCTAGAAAAGGCATGGTATAATTCTTCATTATAAAAGTAACAATGGAATACACGGTCAGCGATGGTGTGTTCTTTAAGGAATCTAATTATCTCAGACTCTGTATTGTTAATTGGGATAAAGACGTCTTTTATAACTACTTTTGAGTTTGTAGATCTGTTATCTACTCTATATGCAGATCCGGGCGTTGACCTAACGTGAAACTGTTTTAGTTGTCTATCAATAGCGTCTGTAATTATGGGTATACCTCTATTCTCGTTGTCGACCTGTGTGTGTCTTGTAGACACTAGTTCAGGTTCAGCTGACACTATACTCATGCTATCTGTACCTATATGAGATTCGAGAATGCTTGGGTTTTGTGATTGTATGTTTTCATTGGGTTCTACTGTGTTTGTTTGATTTTCGGCTTCCCTGCGTGCGTTTTCGAATATTCTATTAATTATCTCATCGTCTTCACTATCGTCTAGGTTAACGGCTAGAGAGTCGATGCTACCATGAAATATTTTGACACGTGATAGAGCATCCGCGTTAGTGTTTTGGCGACCCTTTTTGTATACAACCTTATAATCGTATTCTGAGAGTTTCAAACGCCATCTAGTTAATTTAGAGTTAGGATCTTTTAATGACATTAACCAAGTGAGAGGCCTGTGATCCGTATAGATAGTAAACTTTCTACCGTAAAGATAGGGTCTAAAATATTTGATTGACCATACTATGGCGAGCAGTTCCTTTTCTATTGTAGAGTATCGCGATTCAGTATCTGACAGTGTCCGAGATGCAAATGCTACTGGTTTGTCGGATCCTACTATTCCTTGAGATAATACCGCACCTAATGCTACATCTGAAGCGTCGGTGGTGAGGATGAAAGGCTCATCAAAATTCGGATATTGTAGTATGGGGGCGTTAGTTAGGATTTGTTTGCACTTATTGAAAGCTTCTAAGAAATCCGGGGAATGTATGACTTTACTATTTTTCTTAAGGCAAAGGGTCATTGGTTTGGTAAGCTTGGCAAAATCTTTTATAAATTTCCTATAATAGCCGACTAAACCTAGGAAGGCTTTTATTTCCTTCTGAGACTTAGGCAGGGGGAAGTTAAGTACGGCTTTTATCTTATCTTTGTTTGGTTTTAAACCTTCATCTGTTAGTTCATGTCCTAAGAAGTTAACTTGTTTTTGTAGGAACTGCGATTTATCTATCTGGATCTTTAGATTATGTGTTTTGAATCGATCGAATACTTGTTTTAATTTCTCTATGTGTTGCTGCAATGACGTAGATATTATTATTACGTCATCTAAGTAGGTGTAAACATTATCTATGCCTCTTAATATATGATCCATAAGTCTTTGAAACGTACTTGGTGCATTTTTAAGTCCGAACGGCATTCTAAGGAACTCGTAGTGTCCTCGTTCAGTGGTGAATGCGGTTTTTTCAATATCATTAGGGTGCATTTCCACTTGGTGAAAACCGCTAGCTAGGTCTAGGGTTGTAAAATATTGCGCTCGTCCTAATCTGTCTAATATGTCGTGTATATTTGGCAGGGGGTATTTATCTTCTATTATACGGTCGTTGAGACGTCTGTAATCAATTACAAGTCTCCATTTGACGTTGCCTGAGGAATCGGGTTTTTTAGGTACGATATGCACGGGACATGACCAAGGAGATATGCTCTCTCGCACAATACCTTGCTGAAGAAGCTTATCTACTTGTTTACGAATTTCTTCGCGTTGCTTAGGAGCTTGTCTGTAGCTACGCACAAAAACTGGTGTATTATCACTTAATCTGAGTTCATGTTTGACGGAGTGTGTAAAAGTGAGAGGTACATCTTCTGTATAGAATAAGTCCCTGTACTGGTAACATAACCGGCCTATTTCGCGCTTTTCTTCTTCGTTCATGTGATCTGTACGGATTTTCTGAAGGTTTTCGTTTAGTATATGGTCAATGTTAGTTTGGATCTGTATGTTATTAATATCGTGACTATTATTTTTATTGGTATTGGAAAATATCTCTAATTCAATTGACGGGTTAGACGGGATGCACTTCTTTTGATCAGTATGATTAATTACCGATGTTTTAAAAGAGCCGTTTGTGACGTTAACTATAGCTGCCGGGGACATTAAACCATCTGACCAGATTAAATCGTCGTGAAGGTATTGTCCATCTAAATAGTTAGTTTTTACTTTTACCATCTTCTCACATCTAGGTTCGATACTTATCTTTTGAGGTGGAGAACTAAAGTGTATCGGTATTTCCGCTGTAGATGTACGTAACACGTTATTATTCAAATCAATGTTACTTTTTAATTTTTGCAGGTCAATTCCGATAAGACCTTTATATTTCGGGTCGAAGTCGAATATTAAGAACTTATGTGTTATATCACTATTAAACGCGGGAGGTAAGGGAAGATACACTACTTTGTCGTGAATTGATGAACTGTGTGCCGTATTAATTTGAAAGGGTTCTGTTTCTACACAGTACTCAAATATGGTGCCTACAACTACATCAGTTGCTATAGTCGAATGACTGGCCCCTGTGTCTAATAGAAATTTACCGTCGAACTCTGGTAGTATTATATATGGTAAATATTTCTTAGCCTGGAAATTTATCGAAATTAGGTCTGGCTGTCTCGGTTGGTGTCCGAAGTAAAATCCTGATCGCTACCTACCTCCTTTTCGTCCAAGGTTACGTTCGACTCGAGCGCTGTGCCATGACCTTCTATGATATCGTTATAGAGCCCCATGTCACTGGATCCTGGTTGATCTTCGGTGGCCATCTGAATTGGAATATAGAACAACTGCTGTGCGAACTGTGGTTTTTCTGACTTACCTGCCGTACGCATTGTGACGTCCGATGATACTGGCGTGGGAACCGATTGTTTTGGAATGTTAGGTTGAGTCCTAAAGTTACTTGAACCATTTGGTCTAGAGTTACCTGATGCTGGTCTGGCCTTCCAGGGCAATACGGATTGTACCCATTGTTGACGCTGTTCGGGGGTCATATTAATTGGTTGAGGTACAAAGTTTTGTGAGGGAATAATGAAGCCTGGTGCAAACGGGTTTACTGTATTACGGATGGGATTATTGTTGCCTGGTTGTTTAGATACCTCTTTTAGCTTTGCTTGTGACGTTGAAGGATTATTATTATTATAATTGGTTCTATTATATGAAAGTCTCGCCTCTTCTTGTCTAGCCGCTATGATGGCTGCTTCGAAGGTTTCCGGTTTGGCGATTCGAACGCCCAACGAGACGTGGAAGTCTAACTGGTTTATATATTGTTCAATTACCATCTTTTCGTAATACGATTTATTACCGTGCTCTCCTACAGAATACAGAGTATCTAAAAGCTCGCGGAGGCGTTTGCCGAAGCTTTCGGCGTCTTCTGTCTTAGACTTACGCACTCGCGTTAGCTCCTGCATTACTTGTATTTCGTTTCGTGGTTCACCAAGGCGCCTAATTAACGCGTTTTTAATTGATAGCCATGAGTCTAAATAGCCTTCGTATGCTATTGCGTCTACGGCTAGGCCACTGAGTCTACTTTTTATTAGACAGATAAATGCTGGGTGCGAACGATCTGCCTCGGAAGTTAACTGTAATAAGCTTTCTACTTCCCTGATATAATAATTGAGTAATTTAGGATTGCCATCATATCTTGGCATTAAATCCGCGATTAGTTTATAAGGTTTATAGTTGGCATCATAATCCCTGAGCGACATTGTTTTTCTTTAGCTTGCCTGCCTAGTGGCGCTCGACGCAAAACAATAGAGGTGTCAAATGAACACTTGGAATTTGCTCGTGGAATTACTTAATGCTACTTATTATAATTTTAGTGGTTGCCTACTGCGATTTTAGCTTAGAGACAGACACACATGGGCTAACATAAAATACACAATTAAACTAGGACAGGAAATCGAGCAAGGACACTTGGTAAAGAAAGAGCACTTACCAAAGCAGCCACTGCATCTCCTGTCGAGTCGAGTCTCTCCCAACGCAGCTTCCTCCAATTCTCCGGAGATTTATCCCGATAACCGTAGAGGTGTCCGACCGCGCGATAGGTTCTTTGTAGATCACGAAGGAACGATTTGAGAACCGTCGCTCTTAAGATGAAGAGTTGGATTCGATCTTAGAACGTCGCGATCCTACCGACTGCGCCAGTTATGTTTCGGCGGTCGGGGATTTAGTTAAAAAAATATTTATTTATTACAATATTAATTTAATTATAAAAATACAGGATATTGAGCTGATGGTTGATACAAGACTGAATATAATGCAAAGAAAAATAATTGTATCTAATTCCTGGTAAATGCATAGTTGCAATACAACACATGCTGACGGAGACTGCATACTCAGCGTAAACGTCTGTTACGATGAGTTAACTAGTGTCCTGACTAATATAAAAAACGCGAAAGTTTGTATGTATGGATGTTTATTACTCTATCACTTCCAAACGGCAGAACGGATCTGAGTGAATTTTGGCACAAAGGTTGATTAGAGTCTGAAATAACACATAGGATACTTTATATCCCGGAAGTATGTCCCTTAGAATAATTTCTGCAATTCACACGGCAGCTAGAATTGCATAAAAAATATATCGGCTCTTGAGTAAAATTTCAAACAACGTGAATTTGCATATTAGTTACTAATATAGATACTTACATATCCATGGTACCATGCCCACCCGATACCCACCGGGAAGAAGACTAGCGTAGACAGGCCCACAGCCCAGCCCATCAGGTCAGCAAATAAGGGAAATACGTAGCCCTGGTATTCTGGAGTTTGCCATCCGTAGAATATGAAGATCAGGACAGCCTGCACAAACATAATGTGAAAACGAAGTTGGAGAAAGATTGATAGCAGGGCATTGTAGCCCTTGCTTTAAGAACAGTAAACTCACATCTGTTTGACAGAGTAAAGACATAAATATGAAACGAAGAAATGACGTCGGAAATGTCTTGTACCGAAGACATATCAGCCACAAAAAAAAAAAAAAAAAGACATCAAACGTCAGCAACTCCAGACAGCGGATAGGCAACGTGCAGAAACTATAGGTGGCAGCACAGACGCGTTAATGTCAAGTATATTTTACTTATATGTTTCAAATTTGCAACGCTAGATGGCGCAGTCTACTTCGTGCACGTTCCCCTAAACGGAGGGTGCAGGAAGTATAGGTGACAGCACAAGTCAAATATTCACAACGTAAAAGTTTCCGATTTGCAACACTAGATGGCATAGTCTACGCCGTGCACGTTCCCTATAGAAAACTACTTCGTAACAATTTTTTTTTTTCATATTTATGTCTTTATTCTATCATACAGATGTGAGTTTACTGTGTAATGTTAGATTAACCAAGTGAGCGAGCATCTACGACGATCTAGAAGTGTTGTCATCCGATTCGCAATTGTTTTACTATTAAACATGCACAATTGCACAACTGTCCATATAACCTGTCAATCTCCCTTAGAAGTCCTAGTTTTGATAGTCACTAAGAACTTCAGATTAAAATAGGTTTCTAGAGAGTTGGCACTGTTATTGCAATCATTCGCGGTTCTTTCAAAAATATGCATATGAAGTATTAGTTAGACGTACAGCGATCATAATTAATTCATTGCACACAACTACCAAAGCCTGTAATTCGCTAAATATGTACTTACAAAACTGCCGATGGGTGTGATGACAGTCCACACAGATATCCAATAGAATCGAAGCACTTTGTTATGCTTCATACCCATACTGATTAGATCATTAATAGCCCGTTTGATCCCATAACTCCAAGAAACTGCAACACACTGGGGGGCAAAAGAAATTATCAAAATAAAATCTATTTAAAAAATGCTGTCCAATGATTTGCGTATCACTAGAGAGTGGCTAAACCGATTTGGCTTATGTTTGTTTAAAAATGTCGTGAAACAATGGGAAACGTTTCCTGGGAAATTGCGAAATTGGATTTGCATTTTTCTATGGGATTTTTGAATAAATTAGGTATTTTAAGAGCAGAGACTGTCAGTTTAATTTCTAAAAAGCACGTAGTCTAAGTGTAGTGTAAAGCACGTAGTAATTTGAAAGGATCATGTTTAAATGCACAAGGATACATAAGTTTATTTGAATGGAATAATCAGTAAAAGGACTGCATCAAGAAGTGTTATTTGAAGGATCATCAAAAGTGATATTAGAAAATAATTTTAACACTCTCTAAGTCAATAATTTAAGTTATATTTTATTTATTTTTCGGCAATCATTGTGCTTGTATTTACCTACTTCAAAAAACAAATGGGTTGACGCCTTGAAAAATGTTCTTTACCTCAGCCATCCCAATCAGCAGAATTGCCCATGAGGCTGTGTTCCATTCTAAAAGTTGAAACAAGTATACTCCGCCGCTGAAACACATTGGGATCCCAAGAATGAAACACGCGAAACATGTGCATGCGGTAACCTAGAAAAAAAACCTCGATTAACACTATTTATGGACAAAAATTTTCTATATGAGTTTTTGTCGATCTTTGAATAATGTCGTGTTACGTTACAGAATAAACTCAATACACGAAAAGTAGTAATTATAGTTACAATATATGTATGTATATAAAACAAAAAACAAAATCGACTGCCTCATACATTTATTTATTTATGAACACATAATATACTTAAAGTAGGAAATTTTGTACAGAAACCAAGAGCACAAAGGTACTGCTTATTTCAATAGAAATTACTTCCAGCAGATCTGCGACAGAAGAGTGGGATAAGAATCGTAGACACAGCGTGTAAAGAGACAGAGAAGAAAACTTAAAATAGACTACACTAACTAAAATAAAACTTATTATTATTATTTATTTATGTGCGCATAACTCGAGAAAATGTTTTGGCTTGGCCCCATAGTTAAAGTTATTCATAATGGTGATTACAATTAACCCTTTTCAGGCACAGCGTGAACTTAGTTACACTTTGTATAGATTATACAAAAAATAAACCAGAACAAAATGTAAAATAACCATGTTTTCGTTGTATTTTATAAGCCTCAAGAATTATAAATGTTGAGATGATTGAGGGATCTGACACTCAAATAAAAAACAAGAATTATTAAAATCTAACTAAAACCACATATAGCAAGAAATTATAATGCTGAACAGCAGAAAATATTACTAACCTTCCAATAACTTTTCCTAAGATGCGGCCACTTGTCAACAATAGCTGTGTTGATGGATTCAATTCCAGCGAACTGACTGCCCAGCCCTAATATGAATAGCATGAAGAAGAACAGGATAGACCACATTCTCGCCACCGGCATCTGGAGTAACGCTTCAGGGTACGCCACGAACGCTAAACCAGGTCCTGAGTCCGCTACATCTGCAAATTAATTTTATTGAGAATGATTTGATGATAATGATACTCGTATGTACCGTTTTTATTTTGGTAGTGAAGTTATTTGTGGAATGAGCGTGTATAAAGAAACAACTGATAGATAAAATTGATTGAGTCAGGCGTTACTTTGCGGAAATCCATTTTAAATTTGAAAATGAAAACAATATAAATCTAGTTTTAATTTCCGCGAATATTAGTGGGTTGCAGGTATGCACCTCCCTCCCGCCCGCTATATTATGCACATGCAAGATTACTAGGCAAATGCAATGCAAAACCCAACACCATAGGTTTTAGTCAGTAAGTCTGACACTCCCTTCCGGTCCGAGCAAAAAAAGGCGTACTGCAGGTGGCCTGGGCATGAATACTAGCCAAAGTAAATAATGAAGATCTATGTTATTCGTTTTTCACAACTACCCCCAATAGACGGTTTAGGGGGTGCTATAGTTTATAATATAGAAATTTTATATTTAGGGCCAATGTTCTTAAAACTTTATACGAATACTGGCTGAAGTAAATAATAAATGTCACTATTAGTTTCTCGCATCAACCCAAAAGCAATTAAATGGTCTTAAAGTTTATATCGATGATTAATAGCACTGAGAGTTTATTCAGAATCTTTTAGCTACTAACTAATTGGTTTGGTAACACGTGTAGACCGATTTCCTGGAGTCAGTTATAGATAGTAGATATTATTTTGCCTTGGAATAATTTCCAACTTCAACGCGGGCGCGTCCAAAACAGAAGCTAGTTGATAAATAAAAGCCGTGATTTCTAAATTATGTTTTCTATCTTTAACATATAACAGTGATGGATGATGACTAACATAATAATATTTCCTCCTCTTTTTATTATGATATGCCGAGTTTGATCGCAATTTCACTAAAATTGAAAACACGGTTGGCGCAGTAGTTAAGCGATTGACTACTGCGCTGCATCTTGCGGGTTCAACGCACGCACAAACAAAATATTTGTTTGAACTACAGATTGTTTTTTCGGGTACTGGTTGTGTGTGTATGTAAGATCGTATGTTTGTAAACCCACCCACGATACAGGAGAAATTCCTGGTGAGGGGCAACGTTTTTATGGAGCCTATAAAATTGACTTTTAGACACCCAGGAATTTACAGGAATTCTACTCTTTGCCTGTAAGATGTAGTATGAAGTGCTAAAATATGTAGTCCTTGTGATTGGGATGCCAGCAAATACCGGTGGCGCATCACCAAAAGTCTTGTAAGTAGTTCGATAGTGGAACGTGTTCTCGACAGTCAGGAGAGCTCAAATTTATAAGGAGCTGAGTCGGTTGATAGAGCCGGACATTAACAGTGGCGAACGGGATTCGAGATTAAAAACACTGTTTCGCGTTGGTACACCAAAACATTTAATTAAATATTGCAAATTTTTATTATTGAGCGTAAACAAAAGCGCTTGTCAGCAGAGAGAAGACTAGCCTACTGCCCGATGGTAAAGTCACTACTGCCGGCAGCTGGCCAGCGGACCAGCAAACTCGCGTACAAGCTCGTTCATAAAAACAATAGAGAATCGGGAAACAACAGGTTACACGAAAAGTAGGTAGAATTCAAAGAGGTTCCAATCGTTGATAATTAATCAGTTCAGTGCGTCCCTGCTCGTTTCCAGATACATACTACTGGAAATAAACTTTCATTACACTGTTCCTTTAAATACGTAATACCTAAGAAAGTATTCTCGGATTTCACAGCTATCGCTAATAAATTCCCTAGACGATAACTCTTAGGAAATCAATTTATCAAAATCACGTGTGAGTGAACCAATACGTTTCCTTAGTTACTTAGAGCTACACGTATTAATGTTTACAGCCATTTCATAAATAGAAACATCAATAGTGTATTTTACTGAAAAAATCTAATCAGCCCGTCAGATAGATTTCTAACAAATATTGGATACGGATTTTTTTCTTTGCTCACGTAAAAAAAATCGCGTAAAATCGCTACGTGCTACAATTTTTACTAGCGATGTGACGTCACCAGCCTCCGCTCTTGAACTTTGATGCTATGCGATCTTCATTTTTTTTTACAATTTTTAAATGACAAAAGTTACATATCCAATATTTTTTAAATCCAATGGACAAACTGTATAAAATTTTGATATTATATCTAGTAAAACACCCAATTAATTGTATTACTTTTATGATTATTATACATCCATGTGAAAAACGAAATCTTTTTTCTTCTCTGCATACAGTTTTCACTATAGGATGTATTCCGAAATTTGTACGTGTAAATTAAAATAGCATGTCATGTAGAAATATGGACCTTTGTTAAGAAGTAAAATCTGTGTTAAAAAGGGGCGGGTACCTAAATGTATCGATATCGCATTCGCGAATGAATTATGTTCTTTCCTTTATCGTTAGTTCAATTTTACCGTTCTGCTTGTTTAACCAGCGCAACAATAGACAATAATGGTTCGTATGTTTTACTGTTTCCAATGTGTAATGACTGCGGATTACGACGGATTGTGTAAATATACTATCAAACATTGTTATTGTAGTAAAAATGTACAACCGTATCTGTCTGGCGAAAGAAGTTTTTTTTTTCTTTGTATATTATTATTATATTTTTTCTGAATTGCCAAATCGGAACTTTAAACCAAGATTCGGTAAAAAGAGGAACTTAAATTGAATAATGAGGATAGTTATTAGAGAAAAGGAAGACAAACAACGATGGACAAGCTGTGTGAAAAACGATGAGGCTAGAAAAGGAGACACTATTGCAAACCTAATAAAGAGAGTGATGAATAGATTAAGTTTAAGTACCCATTCATTCTTCCTGCCTTCCTGGGCCCCAAGTCTGCTATTATTATACAATAGTGTCAGAATGGTCTATCATTGATTTCATATTGGTTGATTTTGACAAGTTTGGTAATCCACTAATATAAAAGCGTCACTAAGACTTTCCAACAGTCAACCACTGACATTCCATTGAAAGGAATGGCTTAAAATGGTTATCTTTTACATAATGGCAAATTAATGCGGTAATTTGCTAAAACTATGACAGTAATAACTGCACGACTTTCTAAAGGTTTAGAACGTCGTTGTACAGTAATTTCTTTTAATATCTCGGTTTACAAAAAGTATTACGAGACCATTGACGGACCAAATGATCTACCATTATGAATTCAGCAGATTACGAACTTTTAGCAAAATGACAATGGGATCGTGTTGGAATGACAAATTAATAAAAATAGCAGAATTGGGGCCCTGAATCGATGCCAAAATGTTTTACTTCTTTCACTTCTTTTTACAAATTAATAGGAATGAACATTTACAAAGCTTTCTGAATTTAGCTTCCATGTTACCTAGTCAAGAGTTGACATACCAAACAACAATACAGTAAATTTATGTAAATAGCATTGCAGTTCATTTGAATTTTAAGAGGGCTTCTGTGTGCTGCGTTTTGTTTGCGTGCAGTCGGTGTGTGCTCTTAGCCCCGTGGCGGTGCAGAGCCCCGATTGATCATTTTGAGCTAATCGCAAAGGAAGCTTTATTTTTTGTACTTTTTGACGCACAAACATTTATATTGAACGGGTGGTCGACAAGGGATTCGACGTTTTGTTCATAGTATTTCTGTTGAACTGGCTCAAACAGCATCATGAATAAATATACATTTTACAACTCAACTTAAATTGTGCCATTGAAAAGTGAGAAAATGATTAAGAATTGAATAAATGGTAAATCAAACAGTTAGTTCACTTGCGGATAATTGAGATGAAGACAAGAAATGTAACCGACGCATCCTAAAAAACAGTTTTTAAACACCGAAACGACATTCCTCTCCTAGAGAGGAGGCTTGTGTCCCAGCAGTGGGAACATTCAAGATTCAAGATTCAAGATTCAAAGCATTTATTTCAAATAAACCCTTTACAGGCACTTTTGAATTGTCAAGTCGAAAGAGGTGAAGCTATCTGCACGTTCCATTAAAAGGCTGATTATGCTTACGCTTACGCTTATGAAATGACAATATTCCTTGATGAATTGACTATAGAAACCAAAAACACACAGTTAAAAGAAAATCACTCACCATCAATACTAACACCCATATGTTGAGCCTGGAAGCCCAACACGGCGAAGATGGCGAACCCAGCGTATATAGACGTGAGGAAGTTGGTGATGCTGACGAAAACGGCGTCGAAGTGACAGTTGTTGCTGAAGTTGTTGTACGAAGCCAAGGTCACGAGGGACCCGCAGGCCACGCCGAACGAGTAGAAGATCTAGTGGAAGAAGTACATGAGTTAGATGAGTTTGAAGAAGATGAATCACAAGTGGCTTTAAAGTTGACCGGTTAGGTGGAAGAAAACAGTCTGGCAAACTGTTTCACTTATTTTGTGAAGCATTCCGAACGTAAACAGAAGCGGTGATTACGCCTGGTAGTTCAGAACCATTTTTTATAGTTTTAAAGTTACAGAGAAAGTAGATAAGTGTTCCATAATTATATACAAAATAAACAACCAATTAAATAAACAATAACAACACTAGTCACAACAATGGCTACAATATTTCAAAACAAAATATCAAAACAAACGCAGGTGATTTTGTTTGTCAACTTTTGTTTTCCCGAGAGTGTTGAATTAAATTTACGTTTTTAATTTTAGCATGTATTGTGTCAGCTTTTATTGCATACTTTTTGCTTCTCCTGCAACATTACTTTCCTTCGAAATAGTTGTGTTATTATGTATGTGCTAATTAAACATTCCATCTTTCTTCACTACATAGTATAAAACAAAGTCGCTTCCTGCTATCTGTCTGTCCCTATGTATGCTTACATCTTTAAAACTACGCAACGGATTTTGATGAGGTATTTTTTTAATAGATAGAATGATTCAAGAGAAAAGTACAATATTGTAGAAATCTGTGATAATTTTACAGGTTTCTAATGTGATGTCGTAAATAAATACATTTATTTTTCATAAAAAGCTGTGAATGTTTTATATAAAGACAATCTGTATTAAATTTAAGTAAAGCCGGGGCGGATCGCTAGTTTAAAATAAATAACTATTAAAAGTTGATGTTTCTTTTCTATAAGCTGTTATAGTAGTTACAGTACTACTTTGAGTTGTTGATGATACAGGTCAACACCTATACCCAATGTACTATTGTTCATCTCTATTTGAATATGAAAGATTGTTTTATACTTCTAACCTTAACAGCATTCCATAAAGTTTAGTTTTGATTTAGTTAGCATTCATTCATTTATGACTTATAAAAAAAAAATCGAATGGACCGATTCCTACAATAGATTGATTGATATACTTTGCCAAAGTCTAGAAACTTTTATAGCGGTCCGAATTACTTTTATTTATCAATCTCTTTGAACTGTACTTAGTCAAAGTTGGTAAGTTTTTGAGTTAGCATTTTTCCTTGAAATACTTGTGGTAAATCAATTATAGAAGACTTTTTTTGAAGCTGAACTCTTTTGATTTGCTAAAAGGTTTCAAACCGTTTTGTTTGGGTTTACTTTTATACATATAATAATATTTATTCGATGTCTTATTTTAAGAAGATTCTGTTACCCTGCCTTGACCGGAAAGAGGCATGTATATAAGTAGAGTATGTAGGTATATATGTTCTACCTTTTATTATATTACAGGGTTAAAGCAGTGATCAACTTAAAAAATAATCAAATATATTATGAAATGAAAACGCAACAAAATCAATCTGCCTAGCCTTTTCTCAACTATATTGGGATCGGCTTCCAGTCATACCGGATTCAACTGAATACCAGTATTTAACGTGGAGCGGCTGCCTACCAGACCTCCACAACCCATTAACTGGGTAACACGGTACTTCTTGGCATGACTGGAGTCAGATTAATCTGTCATAATGGGAAGAAATAACATATTTATGTGGATGTTGATATTTAATGTAGAAAAAATCGCTACTTAGTATGTAGTTTAAAAAGGAGTAGTTACGTAGAAGTATCCGAATAAAAACAATCGTGTATCCAAAAATGGAAAGAAGGAGTTTTTCCTTTGGTACCTGTGAAGCCGCATCACCCCATACTCTGGGTGATAACAAAATGTCCCAGTCAGGTAACAAGTAGAACACTATCCCATCGGCAGCTCCCTCTAGCGTCGCTCCTCGTACAAGCAGAGCTGTCAACATGACGTACGGGAACAAAGCTGTGAAGTACACCACCTTGCCTGCTGATTGCACTCCCTGTAAAGGAGTACATATGTTTAGATACCAATGAAATGAAGGTGAGTAAATAGAAACGTCTACTAACAGAAAAGATTGGAATCGAAAAACTTTTTGCGATGACCTCTTGTAGCTGATGACCAGATGTGCTAGATTTCTGACGTTCAAAAAATTCTAAGATGGTAATAAAAGTATAATTAAAAGGGTAATACTTTTTGGGACACACATTTGGCGTAATTGTATAGTCGATAAATAAATCATCATCAATAAATGTGTATTAAAAAACTATTCAGTTACTGATGAGTGACTGACAGACAACGCAGAGCCTTGAGAAATTGAAATCATCTTTCTAATGAAGAATAATGATTCCTCTAAATTTCTACGAACACGGAAAAGACAGGATATATGCGTACGCAATAGCAGGAAATAGCTTTATTCCCTAGTATTCTATATTATATTAAGGACGGGCAGTAAGATACGGTTTTCCAACTAATCTATTGCTCGCGTAACGTAAATGCGATAGCTCATGGAAGAAAATGGATTCCCATTACTGCTCCCAGACGGCGCTTATTAAGATTTAATACAAATAGAAGTTTCCACTAACGCAATCGAGTGCATTTAAAAACTCAAACCAAAGCTACAGTTTACCTTGATAACACAGAAGAAGGCGATAAGCCACGCTAACGCCAAGCATCCTACTAGATGCCACTGTATGCTGCCCCAGTTCTCCCAAGTAGCATCGCCTCTGCCTAGCACACGCTCACTGAAAGTAGAATAACTGAGCTAGATTTTACTGTTTTTTTTATTCAAAAAATAATAAAAGGTACTGCATAATCTATCACTCATTGGCGTTTTATTGACAATTTTTTATGTAACCGTTTTCACTTCTCCTAGGCAAAAACATGCCGAAACCAACTTGTTAGAAACTATGAAAAATACTAATAAAAATATCAAGTTCTTTACGTTGTAAGCCTTATATGATATATGACGTAACTCCCGTCACGAACCCGATACAGATCTAGACTCCGTGTCACTACTGGTAACTTTTTAATGCAACCACTAGAAAAACAAGGAGCTCTTCAACGAGCAACTCACTTGTAATACTCTTGAGTTGCTAAAATCCTTGTAACATTCCGGTACCACGGTACTTTATCTTCTCCATCCAGGCAGTAAGATCCATCATGTGGTTGGAAACCAATGCTAGAGCAGATCTGACCGATTTCCATACATCTGCGTAGAAAGTAGGTCTGATCTGTCACTGCTCCTGTATTGTTTTCCCTGCAGATTCTGTCGTATTCACCACTGTAACAAGCTAACAAACACGTGTTCTCAGTATCTAATGTAACGATGATTCGGCAGCATTACACATGACTTATAGTGAATTGATTTATGATTTCCATGTTGGATAATTTCTTTTTTTTTTCCTTCCTCTGTCATGTATTAATGACTTTGTATACTATTGTATATATTCAAGTTCTTCAAACGCAATAGACAGATGTGTTGCTGGGGAGTTTGTTGTGCCACTTCTTCTTCCCAGCTAAAACACTAGGAAGTGGTGACAGGTTTGCGTTTTGTTGGACTGTCTTAATGTATTTGACGTTCAAAAAGTGCTGTCTCTCAGCCTAGTTTGAATAAATGACTTTTGATTTAGATATATCAGACAAAATGCTGCCCACTAGTACTCAAGTAAATTCGGTTATGCTGAAAACTGTCCCACATAGTTGTAAAAAAGTCTTCAAGGTTATGAGAATGATTGACAAGGTAATAAAGACGCAAGACTTACCATCACTATTATAAGAATGGTCGCATAATCCCCAATCCATGAATCCGGCAATAGACACAATGGTGTAGAATAGGGTCCAAGCAACAACAATCATGTAGAATATCGATATGATGGATATGACCACGAGGGTACAGTATCCCAAGCCGCTGAAGAACGGAGATATCGCGCTGAAGGCTTTTAAGGGTCCGAGGCCGGTATACTGGCCTATGTAGAGCTCGAGGTAGAAGATTGGAAGCCCAATGAAAATCAACATGATGAAGAATGGTATGAGGAATGCACCTGAAACAGATTGTATTCAAATAATTTGAAGGTACAGAGGTATACTACATAACTTCTATTCGAATTATGATTTTCATACACCATACTACATAGTATAATGTAAATGTGAAAGTGAGTTTGTATGTTTGCTTATTACATATTAACACTGTCAACGCATCGTGTGGCCTTGCTCTAAGCAGTATTAATAAGCATAAGCATTAATCAGCCTTTTAATGTTCCCACTGCTGGGACACAGGCCTTCTCTCTAGGAGAGGGAATGGCCCGTAATCCACCACGCGGGCCCTGTGCGGGTTGGTGAATGTCACATGTCTTCGAATTTTTGGTTCTAGGACATGCCGGTTTCCTTCACCGTTTTGAGAGCACTGGTGATGAAATTAATCACACAAAGTAATGCTTTCTTTTTACACAAAGTAATTAAATTAAACAAGTTCATGAAAGACTTTGTTTCAACACTCAACGTGGGAAAAAACAGTAGGCAGAAAGCCAATTACTACATAGTATAAATCGCTTCCCGCGGTCTGTCTGTCCCTGTGTATGCTTAGATCTTTAAAACTACGCATCGGATTTTGATGCGGTTTTTTTTTTAATAGATAGGATTAAAGAGGAAGGTTTATACTCATATGTATAACATAGTAGAGATTTAGTATTAGCATTGCACCCATGCGAAGCCGGGGCGGGTCGCTAGTGTTAGAATAATTTGGAACTTAGCAAGGATATTTCGCCACAAAAATTTGATACTTTATGTGGTTAAATATCTATTTTGATTAAAGTACACGTAAGTTCGTACGTTAGTAACGTGGCGTGAATAATTAAGCGACAAATTTAAATTATAAATAATATACATTAGAGCATTACTATCATTAGGTATTCTACAAAAAGCCGACAGAAACCTTGTTATAAGTTACCCAGACCCTAATTAGGACTAAACACATAAGAAGATACCATATGCCCCAAATAAAATATTCAGTAGCTAAAAACAATATTTTTGTTCAAAATCCAGGGAAGACTCATTTGCTTGAGGGAGGTTCTTATTGACCGATAGGGATTCGATAAATAATTCATACTGATTCAGAGTGATATGTTTTTTGTTTAGATCTTCGCTTTTATCATTCTTTATCATATTTTCTTTTCGTTGCCGATGGTAAATTTTGATTTATAATACGATTAATGGTGTGCATTATTCAAAACATTTTAAATTTGAAAATGAAAATAATATATCTAGTTTTAATTTCCGCGAATATTAGTGGGTTGCAGGTATGCACCTCCCTCCCGCCCGCTTTATTATGCACATGCAAGCTTACAAGGCAAATGCAAGGATTTTAAGCACATGCAGGAAGGCAAAGCAAAACCCAACACCATTACCGACACGTGTTTCGCCTCTCCACGAGGCATCCTCAGGGGACGTGTTGACTCGCTGACCGTTGAGTTACGGTCAGCGAGTCAATTGCATGTGCATAATAAAGCGGGCGGGAGGGAGGAGCATACCTGCAACCCACTAATATTCGCGGAAATTAAAACTAGATATATTATTTTCATTTTCAAATTTGAAATGGATTTCCGCAAAGTAACGCCTGACTCAATCAATTTCAAAACATTTTGCCTAAAAAAGGATTTTTCCTTTCTATATTAATAATGGCCTAAATAAAAATATTGAATAAGGAAAAAATCCACTTTTAAGATCGTCATCATAACTAAAATACAGCATTGCCAAAATATTCATGAAATAGAATTCCACATACAAAAATGTAATTGTAAATAGGGAAGATGCTATTACAGAATTCATGAACATTTTGTTCTTGAAATGATAAAATAGCATAAAAGAAGGGCCACTGCAATGTTTTTATTGTAGTTAATATTGATTTTTAACAACTATTACGAATTAATATAACATGAAAAGGAACGTAAACAATCTGCGTCTATCGTCAGTCGGTGTTATAACAACGAAAAGACGAACTTAAATTTTAATACATGAAAGTTCATGATCTCTGGCAGACAGGAGTGACGTTCATCATTCGTTTTCGCGGGAAAAGAAAAACAGTCAGTTTATAATCGCAATTTAGGCAATACATTAAAGCGTATTAATTTTTGTATGGTCTATTTTACACGGAATTCTTTTAAATGAAAGCAAGATGAAAATATTGCATGTTCCCTATTAACATTAATAGGTCTTTAATTCAAGAGCAAATAGGTAAGCTTATAAGCTAGCTAATTAATGCTCTATCGTCGACCATATCATCGCTTTTCTGTCACTAGGTGAGATTTTTGTCAATAATAAAAACATTTTATAAAACTTACCTCCGCCATTCTTGTAAGCGAGATAAGGGAACCTCCATACATTTCCCAGGCCTACGGCGTATCCGAGACAGGCTAATATGAACTCTAAGGGTCTTCCCCATTTTGCTCTCTCAAGAGTTTCATTTCCTGCTTTTTTTGCTGGTGCCCCATTTAGTTCTGACTGTAACAAAATCAATAAACTTATATCTTAAATTTGTTTTTTTTTTTTATTCATTTACGTTGTACTTTTAATTTAATTTGTATAAATTAAATTCTAGAATGCTATCTTGCCTGACCCTTTATTATTCTGAGAGTGCTGTGTACTTCTTTAAGCGACGAACTCACTATGCCTAAAACTGTTTGTTATTTACTGTTTGTTATATTACCATTGAAGTACCATATATTATACATAAATAAAACTATCGAAATGTGCATTAAAAAAAAGGGTCTTGTACCTACAATAAAACGCTCGTAAGCGGTACTGAAACCAATTTGAGCTTGCCTCTTATTTGTTTGAAACTGACCTACGTCAGCTCAAAGTTAAATTGTTAACCTGCAAAGTTACCATATGACTCGGATGAGTTTTAGACCGATGAATCGGTTGAGTTCGAGGCCGATAAGTTGGTTGAGTTCGAAACCGATAAGTTGGTTGAGTTCGAAACCGATGTGTCGGTTGAGTTCGAGACCGACTCATCGGTTTTTCATTTTTTTTTAATGTCTTTGCTAATATATTATTAGGTATATGGATTTCTGAAGCAATTATTTTACTGTTACAAAAATGTGATAAATTAAAACAGAAACACAGAATGGAAAATTTTTGCCAACCTTTTGTGACATTTCGAGTGAAAGTCGTGTTAAAGCGTTACTTGGTTCAAACACATGGCTTTAACATTTCTTCTTTGCTGTTGTGGTCGATTGGTTATGGCCCAAAAAAAACCATTTGGTGCTTTTGGTTTTTTTCGTATTTTAAAAACCGACATCGGAAACTAAAGTATTTTTATTCCTTTTTATTTTTTTTTATTTTTTTTTATTAGAAGTCGATTTTATTTTTTCAGCTGTCATTTGTAGATCTTTGACAGTCGTTACGGATTAAAATCTGACTCCAGTCATGCCAAGAAGTACAGTGCTACCCAGTTAATGGGTTGTGGAGGTCTGGTAGGCAGCCACTCCATTTTAAATACTGGTATTCAGCTAAATCCGGTATGACTGGAAGCCGACCCCAATATAGTTGGGAAAAGGCTAGGCAGATGATGATGACAGATAGTTGTTCCGGGTTAGCTGTTTGTGTATGTGATTTTGTAAACGAACCCACGACACAGGAGAAATTCCTAGAGCGGGCAACGTTTTATTTAAAAAAAAATGTTGCCGTTGCTGTATTATCGATTAGTACCTACTTACATACATATACATACTTATATCGATGGTTACTCTCAATAGTTTATGCTTAATTCAGTAAGTACAATAAGACTATTTCAAATGTTCAATAAACGTGTAGAAAATAAATAGAAGGAAAAAATCTACATAAAGATAATATTATGTTGCGATAAGACCGCCCATTGTACACTTGTTTTTATTAGTTTTGTTCTGTATATGGAGAAAAATAAGGTATCTAGTATTAAACAAATAAATAAATGAATTGGTTCTGGGTAAACAAAAACTCCGTGCATGTACGAGTAGCTGAAAGTTTTGAACGGTGATGTGGTCACAAAGAGGACACAATGCTGGGGGCATGGGGATGGGGTGAAATGGATGATTAATAAAATCCATACATCCATACATCTATGTATATTAATATATAATGCTGAAGAGTTTGTTTGTTTGCTTGCTTGAACGCGCTAATCTCTGGACATACTGGTCAAATTTGAAAAAATCTTTTAGGTGTTTAATAGCCCATTTATCAAGGAAGGCGATTGGCTATATATCATCACGCTATAACCAATTGGAGCGGAGCATTCATGAAAAAGGTGACGCAGACGAATTTGCGTGAGTCAGCTAGTACCAAATAAAACAGTAAGAAAGAAAGATTAAAAAAACTATTTAAAAGAAGGCAAAATTGATAAAACAGATGGAAATGGTATTTTTTTGTAATTCTTGTATTTAGCTTGTATTAATACATTATTACCATTAGCTTTAAATTTATGTTACTTTTTGTTTGTGTTTTGCGAGTCCGAAATAAATATTTTGCTTTGTTTCCTTTTCATAAAAACAACAATAATTTATTTGTTGGTTAAAACAATTTTATCTCCATTGTTTAAAGCCGTGGCTGCTTTAAAATTACTTCATTCATATTTCGCATGCAACTATTATTTGCGAACAACTTTTTTTTTCAAAATGTTTGAATTTTCTTTTGTTGAAAAAATATAATGGTGCTATTAAAAAAAGACATTTGTCACACTTGCCTTATTTTTAGAGTCACTGGCAACCATTTTGAAATTGAACTCATTAATGATTTATTTTATCGAAACCATAGGCACAGCACTCCCGTACCTCGCGCCGCACTACGGAAGCTATGAACCGATTCTGTCGCCACGTATCACAAACACTGACTGAAATGTGAACAAAATCGTGAGTTTTATCACAAGATTCATATCGGAATAAATGGAGATAAAATTGATACTATAGCGCTGAAACTGATTTTTAATAAGATGACTGTACATTGCATAATTATTATGTACTAGCTTCTGCCCGCGACTTCGTCCGCGTGGTATGGTTACCTACTAACCCCCCGATTCTTTGTGATATTGATTCGTTGGTAGTAGAAGTGACGGGTGGCGCCCAACTTGACGGTACAGTGGTGGCATGCGCGTGAGCTGCGCGCGGTACTGGACAGTCCTTGGACCTTGCAACATCACTTTATTTTTCTAAAATATTTATTTTTCTAAAACAAAAATAGCCTTAGTTACTCCTTATTATATCAGCTATCTGCCAATAAAAGTCCCGTCAAAATCGGTCCAGCCATTTCAGGGATTAGCCGGAACAAACATAGAAACAGACAAAAATTGTAAAAATCGTTATTTTGGTGTATGTACCGTATATATTCATATATGCATGTTGTAAAAAGCAGTTATTTCAATGTTACAAACATACGCTCCAATTTTATTTATATGTACTTATAGATTATTTTCATTTGTAAATACGATTAATTTTATCGCCACACCCAACGCTGTAGCCAGTTTTAAAAATACCTATACTTCGCTTGCTTTCTCCTGAACCGTATGTTTATCCTCGTCCTTCTTCCTTCCTCTTTCGTTTTGGACTATACAACTCTATCAATGGCTTCGTATAAAATCCTGGAAGGTGCAGGTGGTGGTCGACGGGCGAAGAAGTGACGAATTTCTAGTGAAGGAGCTCCATAATGGCACTGCGCTTAAGATGGGTAACCCATTTGGCCAAATTAGTTTTCATAGAAGCCAGGGTTCGTTATAGCTAAACAGCTAGATGGTTCTAATTTTGGTGGCTATTTGTTTCCGTTCTTAAAGAGCGAATGGGACCTTATGGTCCAACCTTGGCCACCATTCTACTTTTGAACTCGGACTCTCTTAGGTACTTTTGGACGCTCAAGGTTTCTATAAACCTTGAGCGTCCCAAAAGTATCAAAGTCGCGGCAAATACATAGAGGGACGTAGAGAACCGACATAATCTAGAAATGGACCAAATCAGAGTAATAGTGATGATAAAATGTTTCAGAATACACATACGAGCACTAGTACCTCAAGTGCCCATTCACGCGAAATTTTGAGGACCCAATCAACGCTACTGTAGTAGTTCATGTTTTTTTTGCGTGTGTGTGGCCTCTTGCACGTCAATCTAAGAGGCATTCATAAAAATTAGAACGTCCAGTCAGGACGACATTAAACTAAGCTACTAAATGCTAAAAGCACCCCGTGAGGGTTATGGATGTACATAAAGGTATGCGATACAGAGTGTATAGTCCCGCAAACCTCCATTGAAAAGGAAAGCTCCTCCGACGAGATGGTTGTTGTGTCCGGTAGACAACTGCCCGATAGTTGATTTTCAGACTGTTGTATATGTTCTAATCGCACAGAAAAGTCTGATACCACGATACAGGCGTCGCTGGCGGTTAAATGACGTAGAGTTTGTTTATGTCGCCCTACAAATGTGCTTCGTTGTTTTTTTTTTTTTCTTGTGGCAGCATTGATGCCGCTACCTCGTACACGTACCTCAGTTTTGATTGTCACTGACAACATGCTGGATCGATCTTTGATTATTTAGGAACGAATTTGAAATTACTGGCTGACGACAGAAGAGCCGGGCACACAGTCTGCTTTCACGGTAAAAGTATACTTTTTATAATTTACACTTCAGAGAAAATCGCGCTCAAGTTAAGCCCGTTTACAAACGTCTCTTGCTGGAAAGTTGTAATATATTGGCACGGCTAACTTCTGGAAATCGGAGACAAACAAACAAATTAGTAGATTGTTATTTTAATGTTATCCAATGTTTGTCAAATAACTTGAATATTCTTATTAAAGGAAAATCTTTGCTCATTAATTAATAATAAATTTATGTAGCGCGTCCACACTTTTTTTTTACGATTCTTACCTCATAAATTTGTACTGGGTGACCCGATTTTGACGATTATTTTTGTATTCGAAAGCTGGTGCTTGTTGTGTGGTCCTAATTTGATTGAGATCTGACGACTAGTATTTGAGTTATCCCTAATAATGCGTGGCTTACGGCCGAACATAGAAAAACAAATGAAAGAACAGAAAACCTATATAATGTTTCAGTTGTTTTATTTGTTTTTCTATCTCCAGTATGTGATAGATCGGTTATTGGGTTCGGCCGTTAGACTACATTGATGATGTTCTCATTCTATCTTGTCGAAGTAAAATGAAAAAATATAATTGTATACGATGGTTTGGAAGAGTATCTTAGTATTTTAAGGTGGTCCCTTTCTAGTTTGGTGAAGATCTGATGAAGAACAGAGATAGGAAACGGAACTCTTCAGTAACTGATAGCAAATCTTTCGGGATAGGTAGCTGAAATCGCATGTTTTTTTTTATTGTCTACACCAATTTATACCGTGTGCGCTGTGACGGGTATGATGAGATGGGGGTGTACCACTAAAAAGTAAAAAAATAAAAATCTTTGTACAAAAAAAAAAATCGACTCCTAAACAAAAAATAATATAAAATAACTTTAATTTCGAAAGTCGGTGTTCAAAAAACGAAGAAACAATCAAAAGCACTAAGTTCCTCTGCTGATTTAGGCCAGTCATTTTGAAGTCATAACAACAACAATGTTATCTGTTTCATGAATCTCTTTCTGAGAAAAAGGGTTTACGATTATGAGTGAGTTACGCCACGGCATCCGGATTCTAACCAAACCATAATAAATGTGTTTAGTAAAAGTTTGTACTATTGTAGTAAAATAAAAAGTGACAACAACCAGTATATAATATTGATCGGATCCAAAAATAATAAATCCGGTCTCGACAATGCGCACTATCAAACGTCTAGTCTTATTGATCTCACAACAAAACAAGAGAATAACGAAACTCGATCCAATCCAAAAATTGTTGCGAAATAAAAATGGACCATGATCCGAGGTAATTAAATAAAGTATTCCCTGCGGCGAATGGTCGGTGGCTCACATTCAAGCAATTTCTTTCCAATCGCCAGAACGCCGGGTCGTCAGCCACATAGATTAAAGTTAAAACTACCCTTGGGGAATTGGTGAGTTTCATGCTTTTATTGTTCAGGTTTGGTTGGCAGGACTTCCTGTTGTTATAATTTGAGTTAAGTATACGTTTTAGACTTTTTGTTACTATTTTGAACATCCTTAAAAACGGAAGGCTTAGGTATAGGATCACTCGGTTGTCTCTACGTCACAGCCAATTTTCTCTGGAACTACTGAGCCGATTCTGTTAAAATTTGGTATAAATACATATAACCAAAAACACCCGAGTTCCGAAATTAAAGTTATTTTGTACTTTTTGGTTTTTTTTTGTTTAGAAGTCAGTTTTATTAACTAGATATATAATGAATGAATATTAAGTGATTAGTAATGTGTCATCATTCAGGAATCTGTGTCTCACTTAAATTTTTGTGACGTAAAAATAATGATAATAGTTCTTTACCTGCAGATTATAAGAAAACCTAATAGTCCGCTTTTTTATATTCTATATTTGCTTTTTTTAGTATTTGAAGTTTGTAATTTTTTTTTTCGCTAAATAAAATTATTAAGTGGTTATTTTCTTTTTGTTCCTTCGTAGTTTGCTCACGTTTCTGTAACTCACACGGAAAAGAAACTACCCACAACTTAGATACAAAAAAAAGTTGCTCACAATATTAGGAAATAAGGTGAATATGCAATTTGCAAATTCGTAAGTTTGTAATAAATCTTTATTACATTATAATTTTCACTATATTTTGGACAGATCATTCTCAGTACAATGAATTCCATGCAAATTCTCGAACAATTTTACGCGATATTTTAAATACGACGTTTCCAATGATCCTGTGACATAATTATGTATGTTATGTAAACCATGGCTGTCAATAAAGGTAGGAAAAATGTTACATTTATTTAAGACAAAAGTCTTCTCGGAAAGGAGGCACAGAGTCTAGTATTTTTGCCCAAAAAACGAAGGCCTCATGATCCTCGGGGATTTTCCTTATAAAACCGTAGAAAGATAACACGACAAAACAGATCGCAGAAGGAATTACAATGATAAATAATTCAGGGGCGGAAATATAGATGCTTACCCTTTAACTTTGTTCTATTTTATTATTATATTACTCGTATTTGTTAAGAAGAGGCGCTTTTGTACACACTGAACGATACGGAGAGCAGTGGTGGCCGAGTGGTAATTAACGGCTCCGACTTACGAATTGTAGGTCGCGGGTTCAAACCCAGCCAGGCGCATTACTTTGTGTAATTAATTTCTTCACCACTGCTCTCAAAACGGAGAAGGAAAACATCGTGAGGAAACCGGCATGTCCTAGAATCAAAAATTCGAAGACATGTGACATTCACCAACCCGCACTGGGCCCGCGTGGTGTATTACGGCCCATTCTCTCTCCTAGAAAGGAGGCCTGTGTCCCAGCAGTGGGAACGTTAAAAGGCTGATTATGAACGATACGGTGGTCTACAGTATATTATACGGTATACGGATACGGGATACGGTGGTCTATAGTATGGTATTGTTCGTTTGGTTGAACGAGCTAATCTCAGGAACTACTGGTTCGAATTGAAAAAGTTTATGATAGCCCATTTGACGAGGTCGTAGCTTATATTATAACATGCGCTACGATCAATAGGACCAAAGCAACAATGTAAAATGTTGCTAGAGTTTTTTTTTTTCTCTGTTATGTGACGCAGACGAAGTGGCGCGGTTTCAGAATAACACTAAAGCTAACGCTACGATATTTGAGAGATTATCATGTTGTACAAAAATTTATTTTCTATGAATGTCATTTTAAAATGCCAGTATTCTAGGTATGTAAAAAAAAACTTTTTACAAAAAAATACAACCGACTTTTCCACAAAAAATCAAAAAAGTACAAAATAACTTTAATTTCGGAACTCGGTGTTTGTGGTTCCTTTTTCATTTTTTGAACACCGACTTCCGAAATTAAAGTTATTTTGTACTTTTTTGATTTTTTGTGGAAAAGTCGGTTGTATTTTTTTGTAAAAAGTTTTTTATTTTTCACTTTTTAGTGGCACCTAAACCCCCTCCCCTCCCCCCACCTAAACGAACCAATTACATTAGTGTAAAAAAACGCACTGCTCCAATGCAGAGTAAACTAAAAGGTCATCAATGTAGACAATGTAGATATTTTTTTAGATTTTTGATGATTTTTCAAAAACCGCTTGTTCGATTTCGATAAAATTTTCATGGGACCATTTGGGCCCTTTCCAACAAAAAAATAATTTTTCAAATCGGTTGGCAAGCAACGGAGTTATGCGCGAACAAACAATAAAAAAATAAATAAAAAAAAACATACAAACATCCGAATTGAGAACCTCCTCCTTTTTTAGAAGTCGGTTAAAAAGACCGTGCATCGCTTAACCGAATTTTGTACAGATATAGGACCCTGAAGACGGTTATAAACTACTTTTGTCCGTGTAAATCTAAATAAAATCGAATGAAGCTGTGGGTAAAGTATGTATGTAATAAATGTGACAATATTTGTTTTTCAAGTTATATTAAGTATGAAAATTTAAATTTGATTGATAGTTCACACAACTGGTATCAAAATATAATAATTATTTTTTAGTTCGATAAAATATTTTTACTAAATATTTTTTTATATTATATATATTTTTAACTGAACTTCGATATCCATTTTAATCCAGTTTTTACACATATTTGAGGATAAAAATATATTCCTCTTATATTGTTATTTTGGAAACACAATACCTACCTATCGCAACGTGTGTCATGCATGACTGTCGTCAATTTTGTGTCGTCATTGGCTCATGTCGTCAACCTGTAGTATCGTTTATAGTTCGTATCGTCAACGTGTCGTCCCATATAAAATTACAAATACGCCTAAAGACGTATGATTTTGGCATCATATTTTTGTTAGACTACTGTGAACAGAATACATTATGTTTGGGGTAAGCCATAACTCATAACGATGGTCCATTCATTCGTGTAAATTGTTTTGATAGGCTCCTAAAGTATGTCTAGTTTGTTTTTCTACACTTTATTTTAGTTTAGGTTTTGTTTTAGTAGGTTTTGTTTAGCAGATTTAAGGGTAGTTTTATTTAGTTAAACGAGCGGAAGGGGTTTTATGGTTGCTTTTGATGTATTCTGGTGTTAGTGTTTAAGTTATTTTTTTAATTATTAACGATCGTTACAATTTGAGAAAGATTTTTATTTATTTTAGGTACCTACTGGTAGACCACACGATAGGAGCGACGTCATGCCTTAAAATATCGGTAAAAAAACAAATTTTGAAAACTTTCAAATGTATCCATTAATTTTAAACTTTTGAACTTGAACACCAATAACATCCTTAAATGCCTGTCTCTATTTGAAGCTTTCGCAAACAGACCTGACGCAACAATTATGTGACTGCGAGTTTTAATATAATTTTTAATCTAAATCTTAAAGTTCTTTAAAAGGGCTTATCGTCTCGCACCTATGCGTTTATCACCAGATATTCTCTCTCTCAAAATTATACGTACAATATTTATTAACAAAAATCAGTTTACGAGTTTACGTTTTAAAGGTAAAGGTATAAAATGAAAACCAGCATTAAAACGAACATTGTAGCCAAAAACATTGTATAAAATTAACGCCACCATAAAATCCGTATGCGCACAAAATTACTCAGTTTTTGATGGACTTATTTTCCTGTTTACAAGTGCCTATAATAGTAAATCTCGACAACAATCCTGGTTGCCTGTACTACACACGGAAACCAAAAAGCAGTAACTCAATCAAAATATTTTTTGCGGAAAAAAGTAATTTGTAAAAAAATATGTTTGTCATTCTTTCACGCCTAAATCGCTGAATCGATTTTAATGAATTTTGGTACCGAGATAGAATGTGGGACGGTTTTAGGTTTCTTAAACAAAGCCGTGAGCAAAAGCCAGTGGCATATTTTTAAAAGTAGCTTTATCGCGCCCTTTCTTGTGTACGCAATGTAAGTCGCTAGAAATTATTTTGAAGTACTTTTTCAGGATATACCTATGTGTTGCGGAATTTGTTCGAAAGTGTCACCGCGGCCCTGGAACGTAAAGGGCACAAGATGGATCACGGGTGGGTTTTAGGTCAGAGCTCCCGAGTCATTTGATGATTTCCCATCCAGAAAAAAAAATCTATTTGAAACATTAAGATCAGCTTAGTGATTAAAACTTGAAAACGTGACAAAACAAACAGATTTAATTTGCATTAACAACATAAGCAATTACGAAGAGCGTTTTCTTTTTATATGTTCCAATAAAATAACTGGTTTTTCGTCTAACCCATCTGATGCGAAATGTTTTATTACACGACTGCCCAAAAAAGGAGTGTTATGTTTTCGGGCTTCATTTATGTATGCATGTATTTGTTAGTGAGCTTCTTTAATCCACTATAACTTCTAAACGGCTTAACCGATATTGATGTGTGATTGTGATATCGGTAGAAGCGTTGAGTTATCCCGGGTAACATAGGCTAGGGGACGGTTCTTTTTTGAATAGTTCTTTACAGGTCCCCCAACTGCAATGAAAAGATTATTATCTATCTTGTTTGTAATTTTTAGTTCACTTTTGACAAGGCATGCGTGTTTTTAATTTTTTTTTAACTATCTTGGAGATACCCCTTTTTGGCTTCCGAGAACAGTGTAGGTAGTGTACCTACTTTATAGGTACGTATATTTTTATAAAGCCCGCATGATGGTGATGCGAGAATTTAATGCCGCTTTAAAGCGCTCTGAGTTAATCACAGCTGCTTTTTGCATTTCCTCATACCTGTAACCTTTTTTATTTCGACTGTTAATGCGTTATGTGTTCATTATTAAGGGTAATGTTGTGTTCTTTTTTGATGTCAGCGTCAGTGACTTTATTGCCTGTTTTCAAGGAAAGTAATCCATGTAATATATACATATTTTTTTGTTATGTAATGTGTATGGTATAAGAAAACGTCACCTTTTTTTTCTAGACGTTAAATTATCAAATGACGTCTCCTGCTCTGGGCGGAGCGGAAGGTGTTCGAATCTTACGGACTAAAACGAACCCGTGTTCCTCCAAGTGCCCTTTGCGTTTTAGGCCCCGATGACTCGTTCCAACAAATTCTTTAACAAGAAAACATCACCTTAGATCCATATATTTCAAAGTAATGTCACATCACTAATATTTAGCAAAGATTTTTGATGCTAGCAATGTTTTAAACCCTCAATAGCCGAGTACTCCAGCGCATGTTACAGTAAAAATAAAAAATTTCAACATTCAAGTTCGTCATTCAAATGTAAAAACTTGTACAGTCGCGCACATTTAATTCTTGAATAAACGCAACCATATTTAACTTAATTTGGCGTTCGTTTAAACTCATTCCTGTTTCGCTTAATTATGTATAGTTTAAAATTCGTGTACAAACGTGTCAATTAATGTTTTAAAACTGGAAGCCTGGAATTATGGTTGATGAGTTTCAGTATTTCCTGTTTTGGTTTGAATTAGGTAAAATAAATGAGTTTGGTAATTTAAATATTTATTTTGTTAAACGACAACAGTTTTAAACATTTGCCATTTCTGTAAACGTTACAGAGAAGAATATTCTTACCGGAGTCTATATATATTATTTATTTGCTATATACATTATTGTACACCTCATAATAAAAACAGGACAAACATTTATAAAAACAAGTGTATAATGGGCGGTCTTATCGCACAAGACAATCTCTTATAGACAACCTTTGGATGGACTGCACGAAAGGGTTTGAAAACCCTAGAAAGAAAATAAGCATTATTTTTATGTACATTAATCTATGTAGTTGTCACCACCGACTTTTACAACGAAACGAATTGAGTGTTAGATCTACCCACAGATTTTATAAATTTAATGTTATTTAAATAAAGGTCGTCTTTCATTACCGTCATCATAGTGCATGCATTATTTTGATGATTGTTCTGGCTAGTTTAATGCCGTAAATCAATCTATTAAACATTTAAGATGAAATGTTCGTGTTTCACGGGTCTTCATGAAAATTATTTTATGTAAAAACTGTTGGCATTATGACGCCCCGTAGTAAATTTGATGTCTACTTTTATTACTATGTCTTAGATCACGGATGAAACGAACTTTGAAATTCAACTAAATATTTGATGGAATAGGGATATTTTTTCTGATTAAAAAAAAAAAAACAAGATTCTGATTACGTCACAAGAGTTTTCAACACATACTTAGTCTTCGTTATTTGGTTACGAGAAGAAAAAAAAAGAAAAAAATACGTGCCCAATATTTATTGAAAAGACTTTTTGACACACTAATTTGACTTTTTTAATTAACTATATTATAGTATAACTATATTTTTATAACTATTACATCATTATAGACCGCTTTACGATTTGAGCATTGTAATTAAACATTTTCCACGAGATAATTAAATACCGAAGTAACAGACGAAGATTCCGGCGATGAAAATATTTGTAACATTACATTATGTCTCAAGTTTGATTACTATTTTTGAGCATAGCTATAGAAGTCATTATACTAACTACTAACAATGCAATTATATGTCAATGAATTGTGCAAACATAAGCTGTAACGTGCGAAACATGTATGTATGCAGACGACACTGTACTTACTCCTTGCATATAGGTCCCGACTAGAAAACGGTTAAAAAAAATGCGGAAATCTCTCTGAAGGCAGTATTGGCTTGGCTTGCTTTCTAAATGTCTCAACAACAAAAGCAATTGCCTTCCGTATTAACTAGAGATCAGCGCCTCCACTAGGACAATCAGGCACATGTATATCTGAACCCATATATGCCGTCTAACTGTCCACGCCTTACTCTTGTCACAAACACACAATATTTAGGTGTCTATGTGTATGAGAAATGAAACTGATATACTCACTCAAAATCTTTAAAAACAGAGTTAGACGTCTTCTCTTTATCTTTAAAACCCTCCGTGAATCGGCAGATCAAAACACTTTAAGAATCGTTTACCTCACCCTATGCCAGTCCATCCTCTCGTACTGTATGTGGTGGTACACACAAAACGGCAACGATAGTGGTATTGAACGACCTGCTAGGGTTGCGGAATTTATTGGAAAGAGTCACCGCGGCCTTAGAATGCAAAGGGCATAAGAAGGGTCACGGGTGGGTTTTAGTCAGTAAGAGACACTCCCTCCCGCTCCGCCCAGAGCGGGAGAATTAATTTGATGATTTCCCATCCAAAAAAAAAAGGTATTGAACGATCCTAAAGGGCTGTTCTAAAGGTAATGATGCAAAAACCATGTCAATATCCAGCGTCTGCCTTATACTTGGTAATTGGTATGCAGATTCGTATGGGTGAGTTTTCATTCTAAGTACTATTCTTAGAAAACACTCCTCCATTCTTTACGACAGGAATATCACTCTTCGCACCGGGAAACCTATATACAAAAAAGAGAAAATCAAAATAGCGTTTGCAAGACGGTAATTTTCCTTTCTTCCCTCGAAATTATATATGTATATATAATAAATTAAATAAATTACTATCCATTTGTACACTAAATAAATTCGAACCCAAAAACAAAATATCGAATTATCTACTTAACAACTTATCCTATGATGAAACAGAGTTTGTATTTATAACTACATATATCATAAACTAGCAGAGCCCCGCAGTTATACTCGCTTAGTTCCCGTTCCCGTGGGAATATGGGGATAAAATATAGCCTATGTTACTCAGGGTGAATGTAGCTTTCTAAAAGTGAAAGAATTTTTGAAATCGGTCTAGTAGTTTTTGAGTTTATTCGTTACATACAAAAATACAAATCTTTCCTCTTTATAATATTAGTATAGATACAGATATGATTATGCATAGAGAGTTCAACACTAAGACCCTATTCCGCTAACATGTTTTCATATACCTCACTCTGTCACAACACACACACCTACACTCTTCACCATACTAACCCAACAATACATGTAAACTCTATATAAAATAGAAAATAGTTGACCACTAATGTTCATCACATCTGTGTCCTTGATAAAAAGGCTGTATTTGTACCTCTAGGAGGTATCCCTGACTCTGAAAATACAGACAGAGCCAGAGTTTCAACCACTGTATTTAATCTCTAACTGTAATACTACTAGTGATAAAGTAAGTAAAAAATAAAAAATAAACTTTTTCCAAAAAAAAATAATTGTAAAACGTTTTTTTAGTTTTTCATTTTACATCGACAATGAGTGAATGAGAACATCATCAACATGTTCGAAGCCACACATTATTAGGAATAACTCAAATACTAGTCGTCAGATCTGACTCCAATTTAAATGGGACCACATGACAAGCACCAGCTTTCCAATATAAACATAATCATCAAAATCGGTTCACCCAGTAAAAACATATGAAGTAACACAAAAAAAATACAGTTGACTTGAGAACCTCCTTCTTTTTTGGAAGTTGGTTAGTAAAATAAATAAACGATGATACATTTTTAGACGGTGAAGACTGTGAAGGTGATTTATCTTTGTCTGTGTACGTTAAAAGAATGCGCACTATCCATGAATGCTTGCCAGAAGATGTGTATCTACCAGATGCCTTCTACTCCTGAATCCAGTCTATTTATAAACTTTTCTTTGTATAATCCTACTGTTACATGGCACAATCATGGTACCGTGGCATAATCTAATGAATAAATATGTTTATTGGCCTATCATATCAATGTTAAGTTTACAGTTAGGAACATTAACCATTGTGAGCATGTTCGGTGTTCAAACACTGAACTTGCTCACAAAACAAAAACACAACAACAACAACATTCAACAACAACATGCACATGAAAGCTTTGATTGCAGATATTTTTGGAATAACATTAATATTATTCCAAAAATATCTGCAATCAAAGCTTTTGTTTTGGTAGCCGATCTTATTATAACGTCACACGTTGTTCCCAGGCCGCTTATTTTTTTTTTTCAATGTTCTTCCCAGAATACTAAGTTATAATAGAATAAAATATAATATTATCTATACTTATAATAAATCTGTAGAGAGGTCAATTCTGTACAAGGAATATATTTTCAAAATAACTATCAGGGGGTGATTAGTGATCGATACTGGTGCCAAAAATGCAATCAGTAAAATTTTTGTCTGTCTGTCTGTCTGTCTGTCTGTCTGTCTATCTGTCTGTCTGTATGTTCTTTATAGAAACAAAAACTACTCGACCGATTTTAACGAAACTTGGTACAATTAGTCTTCATACTCCTGGGCAGGTTATAGTATACTTATCATCACGCTACAATCAATAGGAGCAGAGCAGTGAAGGAAAATGTTGGGAAAACGGGAGAAGTTACTCCATTTTTTAAGCTTCCATCGCATGTGTAGCCTTAATGGTTAAAGTTACATAGAAATCATGTAGTACGGAAATGTTTTACATAAAATTATGTAAAAAATATCCCACTACAGCATATGTCTATCTTTTATGGTTGACTCACAATAACACGTGTAACTCCCGATAGCTTAGCAGTAATCTTACGTTTATCGTCGGATTGGGCTGAAATTTGGCATGCAGGTAGATGTTATGACGTAGGCATCCGCTAAGAAAGGATTTTGATTAATTCTACCCCCAAGGGGATAAAATAGGGGATGAAAGTTTGTATGAAACTTTGTCAATTTTAAACCGATCGGGCTGAGAGTTTCAAAATCGGGGGTAAAGTAACTATTCCACGCGAACGAAGTCGCTGGCAGAAGCTAGTAATAGAATAAAATCGGATCAACCCGAAACATTAAAGGTGATCATACGTAAAAATAACGCATGCTATAAGTAGTTGTTTTGTACGGAAATTTAGAATTCAAATCATATTTTGTAAGTAAAATTCAAGATCTGATGTTACAGACTAATCATAATGTTAAGTGAACTGATTATTTCAATACAAGCCTCCTTCTTTGTAGACCACATCATCGCTTACCATCAAAGAGATAGAGGTCAGACGCGAGAAGAAATTATAAAACGCCTAATAACACTTAGCAAGACCATTTTTTTGGATAGGAAATCATCAAATGACTTCTCCCGGGCGGAGCGGAAGGGAGTGTCAGACTCTTACTGGCTAAAACCCACCCGTGATCCTTCTTGTGCCCTTTGCGTTCCAGGGCCGCGGTGACTCTTTCAAACAAATTCCGCAGCCACTTAGCAAGACCAGAGGGCTAACTTTTATTTTGTTGAGGCAGCCATTTTTTATTTTATTTTTAGAATTTAGTTTGTATCCATGTATTTACTAAATTCAAGCTGAAAAGGTTACAAAAAGGTTCAATTTATTTTCCTAAAATTTTCAGTAGCAATACGATTTACTTTAAAAAAAAAAAACAAGAAAGAACGTTGTTTCTAACAAATTCACAAAAAGCCTATTTCAGTTGGCTACCTACTCTAACGACGCGAAAAGACTTAGCTAAGCATTACAAAGCTTAAACAAAATATTTTGTTTCAAAATGAGAACTCAGAAACAGGCCGTTATTCTATTATTTGGCGCGAAAATTACATCTACAAGAATGCTACAATGCTTCTGTACTAAGAGAGAATTCCTTGAAATATTAAAACCTAATTTGTGTTTGCACACATGCGAAACTTTGCCGTCGAGTATGCAGGCTGGTGTTCCAAGTATGAGTGTATTGTCTTGCCTACACTTACATGAACAAAGATGTATATTGTTACTGTCATTAATAAGTCTTCCTAGCTTCTGCTACTGGCTTCACTCGATGAGAAGTTTTAATTTATCCCAAAGGTTTGTTCTATCAGATTAAGTATGTAAATGTCTTACTGCAGGGCAGAATCTTTCGGTGTACTAGATTTTGTCTATCCGTTTCACCGATGAAGCGTGATTAATTAATGAATATTGAAACCTCAAAATCTATACTTATAATAAATCTGTAGAGAGGTCAATTCTGTACAAGGAATATATTTTCAAAATAACTATCAGGGGGTGATTAGTGATCGATACTGGTGCCAAAAATGCAATCAGTAAAATTTTTGTCTGTCTGTCTGTCTGTCTGTCTGTCTGTCTATCTGTCTGTCTGTATGTTCTTTATAGAAACAAAAACTACTCGACCGATTTTAACGAAACTTGGTACAATTAGTCTTCATACTCCTGGGCAGGTTATAGTATACTTATCATCACGCTACAATCAATAGGAGCAGAGCAGTGAAGGAAAATGTTGGGAAAACGGGAGAAGTTACTCCATTTTTTAAGCTTCCATCGCATGTGTAGCCTTAATGGTTAAAGTTACATAGAAATCATGTAGTACGGAAATGTTTTACATAAAATTATGTAAAAAATATCCCACTACAGCATATGTCTATCTTTTATGGTTGACTCACAATAACACGTGTAACTCCCGATAGCTTAGCAGTAATCTTACGTTTATCGTCGGATTGGGCTGAAATTTGGCATGCAGGTAGATGTTATGACGTAGGCATCCGCTAAGAAAGGATTTTGATTAATTCTACCCCCAAGGGGATAAAATAGGGGATGAAAGTTTGTATGAAACTTTGTCAATTTTAAACCGATCGGGCTGAGAGTTTCAAAATCGGGGGTAAAGTAACTATTCCACGCGAACGAAGTCGCTGGCAGAAGCTAGTAATAGAATAAAATCGGATCAACCCGAAACATTAAAGGTGATCATACGTAAAAATAACGCATGCTATAAGTAGTTGTTTTGTACGGAAATTTAGAATTCAAATCATATTTTGTAAGTAAAATTCAAGATCTGATGTTACAGACTAATCATAATGTTAAGTGAACTGATTATTTCAATACAAGCCTCCTTCTTTGTAGACCACATCATCGCTTACCATCAAAGAGATAGAGGTCAGACGCGAGAAGAAATTATAAAACGCCTAATAACACTTAGCAAGACCATTTTTTTGGATAGGAAATCATCAAATGACTTCTCCCGGGCGGAGCGGAAGGGAGTGTCAGACTCTTACTGGCTAAAACCCACCCGTGATCCTTCTTGTGCCCTTTGCGTTCCAGGGCCGCGGTGACTCTTTCAAACAAATTCCGCAGCCACTTAGCAAGACCAGAGGGCTAACTTTTATTTTGTTGAGGCAGCCATTTTTTATTTTATTTTTAGAATTTAGTTTGTATCCATGTATTTACTAAATTCAAGCTGAAAAGGTTACAAAAAGGTTCAATTTATTTTCCTAAAATTTTCAGTAGCAATACGATTTACTTTAAAAAAAAAAAACAAGAAAGAACGTTGTTTCTAACAAATTCACAAAAAGCCTATTTCAGTTGGCTACCTACTCTAACGACGCGAAAAGACTTAGCTAAGCATTACAAAGCTTAAACAAAATATTTTGTTTCAAAATGAGAACTCAGAAACAGGCCGTTATTCTATTATTTGGCGCGAAAATTACATCTACAAGAATGCTACAATGCTTCTGTACTAAGAGAGAATTCCTTGAAATATTAAAACCTAATTTGTGTTTGCACACATGCGAAACTTTGCCGTCGAGTATGCAGGCTGGTGTTCCAAGTATGAGTGTATTGTCTTGCCTACACTTACATGAACAAAGATGTATATTGTTACTGTCATTAATAAGTCTTCCTAGCTTCTGCTACTGGCTTCACTCGATGAGAAGTTTTAATTTATCCCAAAGGTTTGTTCTATCAGATTAAGTATGTAAATGTCTTACTGCAGGGCAGAATCTTTCGGTGTACTAGATTTTGTCTATCCGTTTCACCGATGAAGCGTGATTAATTAATGAATATTGAAACCTCAAAATCTATACTTATAATAAATCTGTAGAGAGGTCAATTCTGTACAAGGAATATATTTTCAAAATAACTATCAGGGGGTGATTAGTGATTGATACTGGTGCCAAAAATGCAATCAGTAAAATTTTTGTCTGTCTGTCTGTCTTTCTGTCTGTCTGTCTGTCTGTCTGTACGTTCTTTATAGAAACAAAAACTACTCGACCGATTTTAACGAAACTTGGTGCAATTATTCTCATACTCCTGGGCAGGTTATAGTATACTTTTCATCACGCTACAATCAATAGGAGCAGAGCAGTGAAGGAAAATGTTGGGAAAACGGAAGAAGTTACTCCATTTTTTAAGCTTCCGTCGCGTGTGTAGCCTTAATGGTTAAAGTTACATAGAAATCATGTATTACGGAAATGTTCTACATAAAATTATCTAAAAAATATCCCGAAACAGCATGTCTATCTTTTGTCAATTTTAAACCGATCGGGCTGAGAGTTTCAAAATCGGGGGTAAAGTAACTATTCCACGCGGACGAAGTCGCTGGCAGAAGCTAGTTTATAATATTAGTCTAATGTGTCCTTCATTTAGTAACTCTAACTGTCAATGATTTAAAATAATGTAGATTTCAATCAAATCAAGTCAAATCAAATACGTTTATTCGTGTACACAGATAAAAATGGCTGAAACAATATACAAGGTAATAGTAATCTCTGTGTAAATAAAAATTATTTCATTAAGATGTCTAATCACTACGTAGTATAAAACAAAGTCACTTCCCGCTGTCTGTCTGTCCCTATGTATGCTTATCTTTAAAACTACGCAACGGATTTTGATGCGGTTTGTTTTTAATAGATAAAGTGATGCAAGAAGAAGGTTTATGCATAAAATTGCAGACATTTAGTATCAGAATTGCACCTGTGCGAAGCCGGGGCGGGTTGATAGTACTATAATAAATGACGATGACCACCAAGAACACCAGCTTAACTTACTATCCGAGACACGAAGGAGTCCTGGTGTACAGCGGATGAATCGCCAATCTACAGACCAACCTTAGCAAGCGTTGCTTAACTTTGAAGCCCGTACGGTTATTAAGAGCGTGTACGCCGTATGGCATTTCATACAAATTTTCAAATCACTGTTTTGCGAAATGACTGAACCGATTTTAATGAAACTTCACACATGTAAGCAGGATACATAAGTCTAAAAAGTTAGTTAAAAACATTTTCAAAATGTTTTATTTAAAAAAAGATAACTGGAGATTTATGTTTGTATGGAAAATTTAAAATGGGTCTAATTTAACTGACACACTATTTATCGAAAATGTTTTCAACTAACTTTTTAGACCGATTTATCCTGCTTATATTTGTGAAGTTTCATTAAAATCGGTTCAGTCATTTCGGAAAATAACGACTTCAAAGTTTGTATGAAATGCCGTTTGGCGTATGCGCTCTTAATACTTGGCCACAAGCTCATCTTGCAAAATTGCATATCATGTAATGTATAATAATAACAGCGAAACCCCTCTACATGAGGGTGTGTGTGTGTGTGTGTGAACAAAATAAATCCCTACGCTCTTGGATGTGTGGCCTCCGTTAGTGTGCAACTTTAATTTAGACACCGCGCTAAGTCAGCAGTACTACAGCATATTGCTAGCAACTTTTGGCAGTTTTAGAGTCAATTTATTTCATGTACCTATGTTTGTAAAAAGTTTGATAATACCTTGACCTTTACTGTGAAAATTTCTGTTACCGGGCTGTATGTTTGTTCAAAACTCATTTGTCATGAGAGGGTCGCGTCCATTTTGTTTTTTATTGAAGGCATTTAAACTAAAATTGCTATCTGAGTTTTAAGTGTTCTGTTAACATGAATGTCGGGATTATTTGAGATGTGATTAAACTAAATTTTGTAGTTCAAGAAAACAAAATATATTTGCTTAGGCAAAATCACAGAACGTACTTTAACTTTGCTGAGTACTGAAAGCGTTTCAAAATCTACCTTAATCTTTAAGTACAATACTCGGATACGATCAATGAGAATGAAAATTCTAATTTCTTATGCGGACTATGAATGATGCGTAGAAAGATGGTGGTCTAGGACCAATAAACTATTTTTATTGTGTGTGTGATTTACTCCGATTGTCACTTTTTTTTTCTGGATGGGAAATCATCAAATGACTTCTCCCGCTCTGGGCGGAGCGGAAGGGAGTGTCAGACTCTTACTGACTAAAACCCACCCGTGATCCTTCTTGTGCCCTTTGCGTTCCAGGGCTGCGGTGACTCTTTCGAACAAATTCCGCAACCCTAGCAGGCACTGACCCTATGGGGCCCCGTCTACATTGCTGACGGCTCTTTGAGGCGCGCGTGGAACACGACGCGCCGTCGACTCGGGCACTCCGATTGTCAGCTGTGTCGTAGATATGAGGCACTTCGTAGATGGGTGCGTGCTTTGTACATTTTTATATTTTAGTCTGGCAGCGACCACCAGGTTCTACAAAAAAATCAAAACAACAAAACTCAAAAATAAATTAATTTTGACGGGCCTGTTGGTCTAGTGGTTAGCGGCCCTGACTGCTAAGCCGGAGGTCGTGGGTTCGATTCCCACCCAGGACAAACTTTGTGTGATGAGCATGATTGTTTGTTCTGTGTCTGGGTGTGATTTATCTATAATATGTATGTATTTATAAATTATATAAGTATGTATATCAGTTGTCTGGTTACCATAACACAAGCTCTGCTTAGCTTGGGATCAGATAGCCGTGTGTGAGTTGTCAAAAAAAAGAAAAAAAAGGATTAATATTTTACAACGATTTCATCCGAAATTGAAAATCGAACAAATAAAAATTGCTTCTAAATTATAAAAACTGGACAGCTGGGGGCACCGTCAGATTTTATCGATACGCTTGTAAACAATGCAATGTTGCATGTTGACTTTTATCGATACTAATATCGAAATACCCATAGCTGCCAAATGTACTACACTAGATGAGATACGAAATTGAAAAAATGTTTTGAATTGAAGAGTTGTAAGCGTGCTTACTAAATAGGGATAAAAAAAGAAATGAACCCGCGGCACGCAGTGCAGCAGTCAATCGCTCAACCACTGCGCCAACCGTGTCGTCAAAATGTGAATTAACTACTTTATAATAATAGATATTTGCTCACCTAATCAGATAAAATATGGTTCAAAGAACTTTATTGTTATTATATATCTAATGTACCTACCCCAATATATTCAAATATATTTTTGATTTGATTTTATTCGAAACTACAATAAGACTTTACTTGAGCATTTTTGATTATTCAGTCCTCTCATAATCACAATTTTTCGAAGGTCTTTGATCTCACATATTCCAGACAGCAACAAAGACATAAAGAAAATGGCAGCAACAAAAATAAAATGGTGGACTTTCATAACTACAATCTCGACGAACATTATTATGCTTGAAAAACTGCTAAACATTTTAAAATTCCCGTCGAACTACTCGATTGAGAACGTGAATATTCAAAGGGGAAATGACAAAATAGAGAAAAAAAATATATACATTTTCTAGCTCGAGTTGCCAGTGAAAGATGTCTCGATAAATAACCATGTTTCTCTCGAAATATAGGGACTTCTTATGAATTTCAAATTCCATATTTGAATACATAATTCCGTTGAGTTCGAAAAGTTATTTTTCTTTAAATCTGTGTTGCCATTCTGCTGAACATTTAAGATAATATGTAATTTGCTATTCAAAAAGAACTTAGGTAGCACTCGAGAAATTTTGAAGTTGTAGGTAGCTACAACTTCAAAATTTCATTATTTACACGCAAATGTATGGATTTGTTTACTGGTTCATGTTTTATTTATTATTACTCATTAGCTTATAATTAACTTGTACGTCTTGAAGTGTAAAACTTTGGTGGATTTGGTTCTAAATGAAATTGAAGTATATATATAAAAAAATATGGTAGAAAATCTGTAATTTGCTTTTATTTTGTATGATATTGATATTCAATCAAATGTTTAAAGTTGAGTTACATACTCAAAAACGTGCGTATCCATTTGATATTTGAAATTTAATAAGTAGTTGAAAAGTGTATGTGTAAAGTGTAGTAACGCGGAAAGTCGAGAAAATATTGTGCAGAAAGTTTAAAGTACGAGTATGAATGAAAATATCTATAAAAGTAGGAAGAAGACCAAAGAAACGATAGATGAACGTAATGAATACTGAGTATAGTTTTTCTTAAATTAAGAACAACCACATCACATACTCGTAGATCGCACAATTTTAAATAAGCTTTATAACAAAAG
Source organism: Hecatera dysodea (assembly GCA_905332915.2). Classification (NCBI taxonomy): domain Eukaryota; kingdom Metazoa; phylum Arthropoda; class Insecta; order Lepidoptera; family Noctuidae; genus Hecatera; species Hecatera dysodea. Next base: position 5,249,389 of record HG995289.1, on the reverse strand, counting down.
AATGAATGCACACGACAATTAAGGGGTACATAGCTCTCATGAACACAAAAGTGCCGCCTTGAAATAATAAGTCTTATAACTAACTTTAAATATAAACTTAAAATTAAAACTAAAAATAAAATACATTTTTTTAGAAAAAAACAACACAAGAAATGACGACTACCAGAGAATTATGAAAGAAGACACACACCTCTTTACTGAGTCGACTATAAATAAAATGGAATCTGAGACTTTGACTTTGGACAAAGTGCCGTAATGTTAGCGATGACAATTGTTGAAAACCAAAGTTTAAAGGACGGAAGAAGCACGTGATATTTCCACAGAGATGATCAAACCTATACATTTTTGGCGTTTAGAGCCTAACTGAGGGCATGTCGAATATTGAACAAACCTCACAAATGACCCCATATCAGAGAAAAAACATTCTGACACGCACACGTGACCTACATGCGCAGATTTAACCAAGCTCTTCACACAATTTGTATAATTGTATTTAATTTCACCAGCAGCTGCACTTGACGATAAATTACAGTTCATACGAGTATTATACAAACTCTTGCTACATGTAATGATAATAAATTAATACATTAAACTAGGTGTACCTATCAGTTTTGAGTTTATGAATTATGTTATCTGGTGATGATTCAGTCATAGTCAGTATTGGACATGAAGACATGAGGGTGTTTTTTTTTTAATGTGATCATAATAGAAAGAAAGAAAGAAAAATAGTTTATTCCCCTCATTTACACGCACATACATATACAAACTATTTAATACACATCAAACATTAGGCCTACCTATGTCAGGGACGGACATCATGCATGAAGTCACCTTTACACGCCGCTATCTCAGACCAAGCGCTATCGCACCATAAACAAAACAAGTTTGACACTGACGTTGTCATGCACTGCGCGACTGACACTGACAGTGATGCCTCATGACGTCCCAGCCAAATAAAAACAAATAATAAATTGTACCATAATATAAACTTATAACTAAAAAATTAAAAACTAAGTGATTATTAATAAAGCTGTGCGTCGCATCTGAGCAGGAATAGGTTGTTGCTCAGCTAAATGCCGTGACTGGACGAACCAAACTCATCAGCGCTGATTTTCAGCAACAACCATAATACGTAGTTATTACTCGTAATTTATGAACGAAGGTTAGCTTAACTCAAACTTGAATTTTCCTCCGGCAAATCTTTGAGTGATAAAGAGAGATCACATAAGAGTACAGTGTATGTACAATAGCTTATGTATATTATATAAACCTAAACAAATAATAAGAATTCATCGAATGACTTAACCCGCTCTGGGCAGAGTGGAAGGGAGTGTCAGACTCTTACTGACTAACACCCACTCGTGTTCCTCCTAGTGCCCTTAGCGCTCCAGGCCGCGGTGACTCTTTCGAACAAATTCCTCAACCCTAGCAGGCACTGAAGTGTGAGACAGACTTGCATACTGAAGGTTCAATACCACCAAATGTAACTACATATTTTTTATTTGCAAGGAGTTCTGTGAAAATGACCACTATCCTTTAAAAACATGGATTACACTTTTGTCGCAGACAAACACGTAAGGTCAAAGTTCAAAGATTTATTTGCAGATAAATATGGTTACAAAAGTTCTTACAATAGAATAGGTTTAGTAATAATACCTCAATTGAAACCCCTAAACCACAATGCAATCTAATTACTGTATCAGCCTGACAGTTAATTTTCTTTTCCATCCGTTGATTGTTTGTCTGTTAACATTTATACAGTGTAGTTATAGTATCGCTAACGCTAGGTAAACCTGTAGCAAACTCGACTAGGTTATCGGTGTAACCTTCCGCGTGTAGCGTTGATTGGTCGTTAGAGCCGCGCGAGCCATTTCGTGGTACTCGCGTTGATGTCAGGTAGGTGTACCCAAAAGGGTTTTGCGAAAGCATTAGTTAAAACCTAGGCTATGTTTTAACTGAGAGATAAAACACCGGGGTGGTTTTAGTCAGTAAGAGTCTGACAGACCCCTCCGCCCACCCCAGGGTGGACGACATCCATGAGGATTTCGCCCCGATAAAAAAAGGTGTTAACTGACCAACCTTTTGAAAAATAATATTATAGCCTGACAAATAGACAGATATACAGAACAGGTTTAGAAATAATACCTCAATGGAACTTTGTCCGCCAATACTTACATACGTAGTTATCTTAATCTTAATGATAACAATCTTTAGTAATCCAAAAATAATATACATATGTATGTTCACACAATTTGAAAACAAGCTACTTATAATTAATCTTAAAAATATAATCTCGGTAATTGTGTCTATTTTTTAGCATCTGCTACAGAACTAGGCAGTGCCTCAACGCCCTCAACTACGTTTGCAGGTATGCGCTCATGAACAAAAGTAAACATTAAAATATGAACTCAATTAAATTTTGTTATACAATGTATTTATAATAACATCGCTAACGCTAGGTAAACCTATAGCAGGTATGTGGTGTACCAGAAAACATGGGCTATTTCTAATAGAGTTTTTCCAGTGGCAACCCGGTGTTTCGAAGTTGATAGCGTGATAGCCTCATGCGTCGGCAAAGTATTTTGTTCCTGCTCACGCCCAATTTCTCTCTGGTTGTCTCGAATAGTCATCTCTTCGAATGAAATAATAAGTTAATGTGGGAACACAGAATGCGTCTTTGCGGATACATACATACATATGTATGTATGTATGTATGTATATGCAAGTCAACTGGCAAATGCCGATGTAGTCGTGTTATATGTTCTGTAGGGCTTTTATTTGCTAGGGTTGCGGAATTTGTTCGAAAGAGTCATCGCGGCCCTAAAATGCAAAGGACATTCAAGGTTTAGTAGTTTTATTAGTAAAAGTCTGACACTCCGTTCCGCTCCACCCAGAGCAGAAGAAGTCATTTGATGATTTCTCCCATCCATGAAAAGGCCTTTTGTTTGTCACAGCACATATTTAAAAACACTGAGAAACTCTTAATGGACAAACCGAATAACATGTTTGATGACCTGCACCGGAACTGCAATCGAATCCAGGACAAAGTTTTAATTCGATGTTCTGTAGGCGCGCTTATGTCACTGATCAGTTAAAACTGGTAGCCAGAAGCCTTCTGTGTTCTGACACCAGTCTGTCAAGGGTGTGATACTTTGTACTCAAGCATAATATCAGATAGGTGACTCCATAGAAACTGTTTCGTAGCTGCATCTGGTAAGGCTTGAAGCCGCCTTCTGCATATTTGAGAATAGGCTGGGCAGATTGGTTCTACCCTTTCTATGTATCTAAGCCACTGTAATCACACTTGCGACTGCCAGATTATAAACCTATAATATTCTAAGTAAAAACAAAAAGTTTGTAATTCTGTTCAATAATTCTTACAAAATGCAGCATATACACGTATTTTTATTTTGGTGTGTGTTAATACAAAAAAAATATGGTTATCGTTTTTGTATTAACACACACCAAAATAAAAATACGTGTATATGTATTTACATTTTGGTGTGTGTTAATACAAAAAAATATGGTTATCGTTACTGAAAAATGTTTAACTTGAAACTGATTTTATGGGTACTCGAAGCGTTGTGTATGGCGGAGCAAATCGCGCTTAAGTAGCCACCTATCAGCCGTTCGTATTTACGTGGATAACGATGTAGTGATCGCTGATTTTATCAGGTTTAAACTAGACTTTTTTAAGTTTAGGCTGTGATCTGAAGTTATTTCTAGAGTAATTCAATTTTCCTTTCATACTTTTATGGGCTTTGGAACATCAAAATGCAGAAAAGAAAACATTATTATCAATTCAATTATAGCACTTTTAAAACATAATAATATCAAAATTGTCATTACATTCTGAATACATTATGCACAGATACTATTACTACGTTGAAGCCGTGATCACGCACTCTTTGAGTGGCTGCTAAAATTGTCATTTCATTAGGGATCCCATGGGTGAGCTACTCGTAAATATTTACACCAATTAATAATATTATACTCGCACCATCTCATAAAACTCGCGGTTACTACACAGGGCTTGGGAAGGAAAGTGAAAAGACGTAACGTACGACAACTGCGTGTGCGGTGAGCAAATTGTCGGGTACCAACCTGTCGCCCGCATTTCGTACCCCCACTCTAATACCGCCGTGACTCCACTGCACCGACCGGCGTTGTTATTATGACAAATAGATACCTATTAATCATATTTTGCTGATTTAAAACTATTAAAAAAAGGTTTGAACAAATTATGGAATTGTCTACGTACTATTTCTGGTTGCCAAATTTTTTATGTATTAAAAAGTATTCCTGTAGAGTATTCAACTCCCCGACACTAACACAAATCCGGTCCTCCGGGACAGTTCAATTTAGCGTATGTGATAGACAATAGTCGCTAACTGTTCCATCATAGTGTCGGTCAGTGTTGTTATGGAGCAATTTACCTGTGTCTATTTGTGTACAGCTGTTCTGAATGCGATAACATTGTTGGAATACGCAATAACTATAAATATGTGCTGCATAGGTCGGGTAGAGTTGTTGGTAGTTTTGTTTAATTTAAAGTTAAAAAAACGTAAAAAAAGAGAAAATTACGCGTTTTTCATGGCAGTATTATGTGACTTATCACATAATATCATAGTATTAGATATTAAAGATAGGCTCCTCCGCACATTTTCCTATATGCTTTTACCGTACAAGAAACACGTAATTTCGAACGTCTCGTGCACACCCCTAAAGATTGCCGTCTATGTGGCGATCTTGCTTTGGTCTAGACAAGCCAAATACAGACCAATCTGTGGCGTCAACAAACTTGCGGTCTGTTCTGTCCTTACTATAGAAGTTACTATACCATTCATTCTACTCTTGCTTTAGCCATGCTCTTTTTTATACTATGAAGGGTATTATGAACCATGCAAAGTCTTGCAAATCTCTACGGTTGTTGTATCTGATGGGTAACTGCCCGATAATTGATATTAGGACTGTCGTATATTTTCAAATCGCAAGGGAAACTTTGATACCGCGATGCAGGATTTCTTCAGTAGTTCGCTGCTGGCGGGATAGATGGCGTTACGGTCTTTTTTTTATTTACGTACAGTCGGTGATAGCAATTAACTGACCCCCCTAAAAATTACTCGATTTTACACCCTATGCTCATAACATTAAACGTTATTCAATATGTATGAGTTAATCAGACTAACACTACTCGTTGAACAGAAACAATAAATAATTTTGATACGCAAACTTGAGCTTTAAGAGGTTGGTATTAGGTCATTTATTTATAACTTTTCACCTTTTTTAATAAGTGGGTAGTTAGACGCCAATATGCGTATTCAACAAAAACTGCTATAGATATGACATTAGGAATATGGGGTAGAAGAATAAATTGAACAAGATATTCTATGCACAAATAGCAGTGAATACGCGCGAACATTTTTACCTTGCCTTACTAAATTGCGAAAATCCACGCTTTTTTCCTTTTTATTAATTGTTATCAGTTTTGATAGTTTAATCATCCTGTCTCAGTTGAGTGATTATTTAAAATACAAAATAATCTATTTGCATGAGGAGAATGTTGGTATTAAAGCGATTGCTAGGAAACTTAATATAGCGGTAAGTGTATTATTTTTTATGCTTAATTTATAATAATTATAGTTATTCCTTAATTCGTTAGTTTGCTTAAAAGCCGGTGAATGTAGAATAATAGACAATTAACTGTGTTTCATTATGAGTCTAATTTGAGATCATTTAAAGGTCTAATTTGATTTATATAATCTAATTTGATAAACGTATTTTTTCAAACTTAATCGATAAATTATGTTAACCTATTCGTTACTAAAATTATGCTTATTGTGTTGTTTCAGAGAAATACAGTCAGATTGTGGCTAAGACGTTTTAAAGAGACAGGGAATATTCAAAAATATCGTCCTGGACCAAAACCTACTATACTCCTGTGTCAGAACGTCATCAAGCAATTGTTAGAAGGCATACTGAACACCCATTTTTGCCTACTCATTCAACTGCAAGTGGAAGTGATTGTTGTTGGAATATGGTGCGCGGTATGCGGGACCGCATGCAATAAGTAATAGAAAAAATGGTGCTCCACTTCGCTGTTAAAAGCATGAATGACTTGAGTAACCAGTGTTCTGAATGAATGACTTGTGTCAGTAGGTGTGTTAAATTAACTATTGTTATCATTTCTAACGAAGTATTTCGAATACCTAGTTTTTTGTCAAAACCTTATTTTATAACTAAAATAACTATTCACAAAACAAATTGATATATAGTAGGTAGAACTTCAACGTATAATGCCGTTTTATTTAGTTAAATTATATTTAATGTGGTGATGTTATTGTTATGAAATAGAAATACATACCTATATTTCTAAATATTATAACATGCTGATTCACTACATTAAACTCAGTGCAGTTAACAACGTTATTAGTAAGCAGGTAAATATTATCATCTTCGTGTCGTCATCAATATCATTTATGTTATTCTTATAATATTTTTTTTTATAAAATAAAATCGTTTTTAACATCATTTTGCTTTTTTATTTCTGTTTGTTTTTCTTTTTTGTTGTTGCTAAAGTTATAATTTATTATTTATAACTTAAAACAAATATACAAAACAGAAAAAAACGCGTCATTTACGTTGGTTACGAACTTACAACCACGATTTGTCAGCTCACTACAGTCACCACTAGACCACCCGAAACACATTTAACGTGGTCGAAATTACGTATTATATTACAAGTTAAAATAATATTCAAGATCATACCCACCTTAACACTGCGTATTAAAGATCAAATTCGAATAACTATTTTATTGATCGTAGACGTTGAACTAGTGGTTCTAGTTCGACAAGCTTACTGCTAATAAGCAAAAGGTTCAAATTCGTTTAATTTTTAGGGGGGTCAGTTAATTGCTATCACCGACTGTACATATTTGGCTTCATTTGTTTTTATTGTGCGGCATTGATGGCTACAATAAATTAGATGATAGCTATATATTGTTAGTTATAGGTACATATAGTTATAGGTGGATTTGACTGAGTAATAGAGAAGTATAGCAGCAAGAAGAAGACGATATTATATAGTAAATTATGCCGTTTTTTTCTATGGGTACATCACTACATTATTGAGCATATAAAAATAATCGAGCAATCCGGTTAGGCTCTTTTACATACTTTACCAACATTTGGTCAAACGACGAATAAATCTTTAATCTTGATGCCTATGTCGGTCACAACAATATCAGTTTACTAACAGACGTATCTCATATCAAAATATCTATTAAATGTTATAATATCACGAACGTGTTAGGCGTGTTCAATAGGTAACCCAGAGAAATCAATAGGAAGAAGTAACGTTGTGATATTCATTAAAAGAAGGCAATAAGTATATATTGCAATAATATTAACAAGATGAGTACTGTACACACATTAAAAGTATGTTCGTCGCCTTACCGGTGACGATTAGCAATTACAAGCGATTCTCGTATTTTTAAGGTGTTCGGAGATGGCTTCTTAATGATCTATTTTTGTTTATTCATTTTACATCTTACAAGGGCAGTTAAATTTACTAATAGAACAATAAGCCAGACAAGTACGTGGAACTATTTTCAATGAAAATGCCTAATGGAATTTATTATTTTGGTCATACTATTCGCAGAAACGGGAACGTTGATATGTCAGATCTATGCTGATATAATTTGAGTTTATACGGAAAATTTACTTCACAGTTTTGTCGTGGAATCCAACCTCTATTTTGGAATAAACCTAGCTGTTGCAAATTGTTGAAATGTTGACGTTACCACGAAATACAAGTTTTGCTTTTCACACGTCATATAAGTTGTCTTTTCGTGACCATATGCTTGAAAATGCTCTAAACGTGAGGAAAATAAACATGGGAATGTTTTGAGGAGGTTTATAGTCTTGATGATGGAACCTTTGGGAGATATAACATTGTAACTATTTTGATTTTGTTGAATTCTGTTGAGTTACACTTGGTCCTTTTAAGAAATAGACTTACATAGTCTTCTGGTGTACTTTTTCGCCAGTCATGTTTTGTAAAAACTACAACAATTTTATCTTACAGTCTTGAAGCTCATAACAACATCGTTAACTGACATGTTAATCAGGATGCTGCGAAAAGAATCTCCATTTAATTAATTTGAATCATGATCCATTTCAAAACTGTCAGTTTGCAAAAGTGACAAGCAAAGTTCATACCCACGAAAAAGACAGGCTTATAATTAATTTTAAATTTTATTTCTGTATTCTATTCCCGGATCCGACGAAAAATGTAATTGGGCCTTTCCCAGGAATTTATAACTAGCGGCTTTGGACCGAATTTCTGTCCGGTCGATGGCAATATGCTTGCCTCGAAATGTATAATTACTCCCAAAATGTCTTGTACTTGTGTATCTTCGGGGAACACTATTAATAAGTACGTGTTAGTTACTTAGTGACCCGCCCTCCTAGAAAAAATTAGGAGGAGTTTAAATTTATAATAAATTACCATCAGTAATAAAAGAAGAACAAAGCTATGCCCAGTTCAAAAAGCTACCTACTAAAAACTTACACAAATAATACATACAAATAAGTGAATACACAAAGAAAAACAACTAAAAAACTACATTAAATATGTTATTTATATTAATTATGTCATTTAGTAATTACTTATATTTGAAAAAAAAGAACAAATCCATTATTCAAAATGTTTTATATACCATATATATGTGCCGAAAATAGACAGTTAGAATAATAAATACAAAATAAAATAGTACTATACTAATAAACTTGCTAATTACAGATTATGCCATCGATGCATAGAGAATGTAACCACTAGAGAGCGTATAGGCTGATTTCTTCTAAGCACACGACTCACTACTGCGGGCCGGGGAACGAGGAAGAATGCGCGGCTGCAATTGGTCAGTTCAAGGTCAAGTTGCGTAGGTATGCCTATCGTTAGGGTTGCACTACTTCATTAGGGGAAAATAATCGATATCGATAAAATGGATTTTAACATTATGAAAATTACTGAATTAAAATCATAGAAACAATATTTCATCAAAATAAATCAATTACAAAAATAAACAGACGTATATCCTGTTATTATTGATTTTTAAAATGAATTATTTTGGTATATGTTTTTTGAATCAAAGTTTTAGGGTCCTTGTTCTTTGTAAAAAAGATAAACGAGCGTCTATATATTTCTGAATTATGCATCTTGCTTATTATACATTATATATATAATTATATTATTAAATTATATCCAATCAGAGATTTTAAAACCGATCTAAGAAAATAATAAAATAACCGATCGGTCCCGGTCGGGGACAGAGAGATACAAATAAATCGAAAAACAAAGAAACTTGCATAAAAAATACTGACGAACTGAAACTCCTCCTTTTTTGAAATCGGTTAAAAGTACAGGTATTTTATCACAGTACTAGCTGCTGTCCGCGTCTTCGTCCCCGTGGAATCTCCGATTTTAAAACATTCTTTATCGCTGCTCCGCTCCTATTTATCATCTTTAGGCTTTAGGCTATATATCATCACGCTTAAGCCAGCGTGATGATATATAGCCTAAAGCCTTCCTCGATAAATGGTCTATTCAACCCAAAAAGAATTTTTCAATTCGAACCAGTAGTTCCTGAGATTAGCGCGTTCAAACAAACAAACAAACTCTTCAGCTTTATAATATTAAGTATAGATGTGAATAGAATAAAAACAAATAGTGTTTTCGATATCGACTTTCAGCTAGCTATTATTGACACCACTATTTTTCTCGATAAAAATACAAAGAGAAAAAAAGGGATAGAAGCATTAGAATTGTCTAATGAAAGAACGAGACGTTTCCAAAAGACATCAACGCGGAACTCAACAGTGTACTCGTTTACCCCAAACACCATTTTAAATAGACCCCTGCGGTGACTCATATTCTGATTAAATCAAACATAATTTTCGTTCGCTTTAATTATCGATGAAAAGTTATGTCATCCTTTTTGTATCTAGATGTCTTGGAATGCTTCCCGTACCATTTCACCGCGCATGAAGGCATTTGGATACGATAAAATTGCATAAAAAGTTATCAAAATTTGTATTAATCTAGCGTGCACACAGGTCTGACACTTGGGCACAACTAAAATGGTTACTCTTACCGTAGCCTATTTATAGGCGACAAAATACTAATCGTTTTCGAGCGTCGGGGCACTGTATGCGCAGTCAAGTGGTTATATTGTCTTTGCATCAATGCCACATCTAGTAAAACTCGCATTCATAAATCCATATTGTACTTAACTAACGACCGAGTTTATGTTATCTGTTTACTCACTTTTATTATTTTTTTTTTTTGCTATTTTGTTTTGTTATTTTATATATTTACTTACCTCTGTGCGCTCTAATAAATAATTACCTACTCTTTGTATTGTGTTAGACATTGTTTCTCAGTAAGTGAATTATGTATGTAATTCTCTAGTAGAAATAAAACTGTTCTTAAACCTTGTTCTGTTTAGTTGTTCTTATATTAAGTGTATATTAGAATAGTAGTATAGGTAATTAGAATTCAACGAAACCAACATATACGACGACGTAATCCCTATAATTATCACAATATTACAACAGAACATACCTAGTTTACAAACTCCAGAAGCAGTTCTGTAGCTCTAAAAGTTGCACGTTCAAAATCTGTACACTCTTAGGGGTGGGACACACTTAAGCGTGCTAGCATTAATCGGCACAGGTGGTCGGAAATCGAAAACATATACATAATTATGTATGTACAGTCGGTGATAGCAATTAGCTGACCCCCCTAAAAATTACTCGATTTTACACCCTATGCTCATAACATTAAAAGTTATTCAATATGTTTGAGTTTATCAGACTAACACTACTCGTTGAACATAAACAATAAATAATTTTGATACGCAAAATTGAGCTTTAAGAGGTTGGTATTAGGTCATTGATTTATAACTGTTCACCTATTTTACTAAGTGGGTAGTTAGACGTCAATATGCGTATTCAACCAAAACTGCTATAGATATGACATTAGGAATATGGGGTAGAAGAATAAATTGAACAAGATATTCTATGCACAAATAGCAGTAAATACGCGCGAACATTTTTTTACCTTGCCTTACTAAATTGTAAAAATCCACGCTGTTTTCCTTTTTATTAATTGTTATCAGTTTTGATAGTTTAATCGTCATGTCCAAGTTGAGTTGAGTGATTATTCAAAATACAAAATAATCTATTTGCATGAGGAGAATGTTGGTATTAAAGCGATTGCTACGAAACTTAATATAGCGGTAAGTGTATTCTTATTTATGCTTCATTTATAATTATAGTTAGTCCTTAATTCGTTAATTGGCTTAAAAGCCGCTGAATGTAGAATAATAGACAATTAACTATGTTTCATTATGAGTCTAATTTGAGATCATTTATAGGTAATTTGATTTATATTAAGTATCTAAATTGATAAACGTAATTTGCAAACTTAATCGATAAATAAAATTATGTTTACCTATTCGTTACTAAAATTATGCTTATTGTGTTGTTTCAGAGAAATACAGTCAGATTGTGGCTAAAACGTTTGACGTGTGGTTTTAATACTTATTCAAAAAGATCGTCCTGGACCAAAACCATTAATGAGAGGAAGTAATTGTTGTTGAATATAGTGCGCGGTATGCGGGACCGCTTGCAACAAGTAATAGAAAAAAATGGTGCTCCACTTCGCTATTAAAAGCATAATTATAAATGACTTGAGTAACCAGTGTTGGTCACAAACGATACTAACGTATGTCAGTGTGTGTGTTAAATTAACTTTTGTTATAATTTCTAACGAAGTATTTCGAAAACCTAGTTTTTTGTCAAAACCTTATAACTAAAAAAACTACTCACAAAACAAATTGATATATTATAGTAGGTAGAACTTCAACGTATAATGCCGTTTTATTTAGTTAAATGTTATTTAATGTAGTGATGTTATTGTTATGAAATAGAAATACATACCTATATTTCTAAATATTATAACATGCTTATTCACTACATTAAACTCAGTGCAGTTAACAACGTTATTAGTAAGTAGGTAAATATTATCATCTTCGTGTCGTCATCAATATCATTATCATTTTATAAAATATAATCGTTTTTACCATCATTTTGGTTTTTTATTTCTGTTCGTTTTTGTTGCTAAAGTTATAATTTATTATTTATAACTTAAACTATATTATAATTTATTATTTAAAACTTAAATTTACAAAACAGAAACAAACACGTCACAATCACACTGGTTACGAACTCACAGCCTCGATTTGTCAGCTCACTACAGTCACCACTAGACCACACGAAACATATTTAACGTGATCGAAATTACGTATTATATTACAAGTTAAAATAATATTCAAGATCATACCTACCTTAACACTGCGTATTAAAGATCAAATTCGAATAACTATTTTATTGATCGTAGACGTTGAACCAGTTGTCTTACTGCTAACGAGCAAAAGGTTCAAATTCGTTTAATTTGTAGGGGGTCAGTTAATTGCTATCACCGACTGTACATGAATGTTTGAGAAAAAGACTGCTCGGCTATGTCAGTTGGGTTTTGGCGATCAATATTAATTTGATAGTTCTGAGAATGTGGGTACGGTGGAGTTACGATTTGCGCAGGGCGGCTAGCAGAAACTGGATGCGAGAAGCCGAAAATAGATCTAATCGGCATGCAATTGGAGAGGCCTATGTCCAGCAGTGGACTGCAACAGGCTGTTGATTATGATGATGATTGATGAAGAATGTGGGACTAAGACAACATGTTGGGATTTAATGGCACTAGCCGAATAAAATGCAGCCTCATCGTTCAACAAATACTGCCGTACCGATTGTGCCAGCCCGCATATGTGTAGCACCCCTTACCTGCAGAAGTTTCGGGGCACAATACGGCTTCAATACGGCGCGAGCATAATTAGAACTGCTTAACGCAACCTCGTGCAGTTCGTAATTAGCAGACTGTCTTCGAGAAAACTTGTTTGAGTTGTTAATTTTGTTTGTGTTTTTGGTGCTTGTTTAAAGTTCGCTTAGTTCTTTCCATGCGTTTAAAAGTACGGTCGTGTGTTTGCAAGCTGGACTACTGAATTTTGGGTCCTAGGTTCTATTCCAAAGTTGAGTGAAAGTGTTATTGATTTTCTCCATTCAAAAATCTCAATTAGAAAGACATCCAGTGAAACTATGTGAAACTGTTAGTTTTCCACCTGATCTCACCCCGGACGTCGGCAGATTGTGGCCATGAACTGAAATGTGGAGCATCGCCAAATTTGTCATGTAAGAACATTTTGTCAGCAAATTCCATATCCGATTTTAAAAAGCACAAAGTAACGCAATTGTAATAGAGACAGTGCAGTTCAATCAGGATTCGATAAGTTTTGTGTCTCGACACAGTAAAGCACTAAAAATCTTTCATCGGTCCGTCCTTGATGTCAATTTGTATTGAGATAAATGGTGACTGCTTAGTTGGGATGGATATACGGTTGCAGTTATAAATTCAACTAGTAAAACTTTAGCAAAATCTTGATATTTACTAGGTTTATGTATTAGTTACACATTATTTCCAAGGCATTTCCTCCCCTCGCCTTCATCAGCTAAATCGATGATGGGAAGAATTTCCTTGCATAGGCCTCAAAATATAATTAAACGAACATATTAGCTTCTGCCCATCTTTAGATAAATTAATTTTTAGGCTGAAGATTTCCGAGTCTAGAGGAATAGAAGTCTTTTATAAAGATTTTGTGTGTTTTTGTGTTAATCTTGAAATCTATCGCTCTAAGGATTATGGATCTAACGACGAGGCAATCAATCTCTTTCCACAGTTTTTACATGAATGCAAGTTATACAATTGGAGAATTATCTTTATCTCAAGTTTTATTATTTTATCCGTCTACTTTTAAAATTGCAACGGAAAGTAGCCACGGATTGGGTCCCAAACACCAGGAACCGTTGACACGGTAGACCCAGGAGGAGTTGGCGAGACAAGTTAGACTACTTTCATTGGTTTGAGTAAAACCAAGATAGATAAGAATGGAAAAACGAAGGGAGGACTTTGCCCCGCAGTGGGACGCTACGGGTTTATAATCAAATAATAATAATAAAGGAGCGGTGGTGGCCGAGTGGTAACCGCCCCGACTAACGAATTGTAAGTTGCGGGTTCCAGCCCAATCAGGCGCGCATTACTTTGTGTAATTTATTTCATCACCACTGCTCTCAAAACGGTGAAGGAAAACATCGTGAGGAAACCGGCATGTCCTAGAACCAAAAATTCGAAAACATGTGACATTCACCAACCCGCACTGGGCCCGCGTGGTGGATTACGGCCCATTCATTCACCTAGAGAGGAGGCCTGTGTCCCAGCAGTGGGAACATTAAAAGGCTGATTATGCTATGCGTATGCTAATAATAATAAAGACGGCTAAACTACTACTCATAATTCCAAATAATACAGGAACTAATTAAACTACAAGGTACAACGTAGCTACTAAACTAAACCCACCCAATATTATTTGACAACATTACAAAGAAATAAACACAAAAGTAAGTCCCAGTAACAGCCCTACCTGTGTAAGTACTTTTACAACTGTAGTTCCACAATGTTCAGGACTTCTGGTACTATCATAATCAGCCATAACTCTTCCGTAGTTTATCACCGGGCTAGGTGTTCAGCACTTTTTTACACCGGTACTTTTGTTCAGGCAGTTGGAGTTGAAAAGTGTACAATGTCAGCAGTTTTACTGGATACGGTGCTAAGAGCGGAATAAGTTTTTCTTATTCTGATTTCATATAAAGAAGGGCTGAATATCAAAGAAAAAGCGAAGAAAAAAACAAGCCTAAAAGTGATTCAAAATCTTAAAATGGTAGTTATAGTTGTGAATGGAAATGGAACTCAACTCAACGGTCAGCGAGTCAACACGTCCCCTGAGGATGCCTCGTGGAGAGGCGAAACACGTGTCGGTAATGGTGTTGGGTTTTGCATTGCCTTCCTGCATGTGCTTAAAATCCTTGCATTTGCCCAGTAATCTTGCATGTGCATAATATAGCGGGCGGGAGGGAGGTGCATACCTGCAACCCACTAATATTCGCGGAAATTAAAACTAGATACATTGTTTTAATTTTCAAATTTAAAATGGATTTCCGCAAAGTAACGCCTGACTCAATCAATTTTAATGGAAATGGTAGCAAGCATGCTCTATCAAATCTGCGTAGAACATACCTCAAAATCCCACCTCAAACATTAGCCCACATGTACGCATTGCTTCGACTTTAAAAGAGGCTTTGTATTCTAATTTTGTTTGGCAATTTCTTCTCTAGGCAATCTAATTTTAAAATCTGACCTGTGACCGTATTACGAATTGCCAATGCTATCATGATTCAGTGTGAGGGAAAGGGATAGTGCTATTCGTCTTGTGTAACTCCGTCTCTCTCTGACACTGCAATCATGATGGATTTAAGACGTCATGGTAGGGCTGCTGGTCTAGTTAAAATTGACTTAGGTATAAGTGGTATTATGAGTAAACTAACAAAATAAATACAATTTATATTCGCAAAGTAATAGTTCCTCTTGAAAATACTATAAAACACATCTATTTTGTTGGGTTTTAAGTTGAAAAGAAACCAAGTTCGCAGCTAATCCACCATTTATAAGCACGATGGCGGCGTTAACATAAGTTCACACGCCGAATCTCTTACAAACATTTCTTGGAGCACCTCCAACACTTAAAAACAGTCCAAAAATCACCGACACGTAATCCAGCATATGATGGGAATAAGGAATGAGCCAAGATCTAGAACAAAACCATAACTAAAGAAGAAAATCCTCATTCTATAGTAGGTACGTCATATTTGGAACAGTGCCGGGACAATTATTAACGTTATATTGTCGCATGCACTCGGGTGCTATATTGACGATATCGCGTGCACAATTGGATAAACTCCAACTACGCCGGTGTTTAATGCGATAAACAGAAATAAAGAACAGTTTCATACTTAATAAGAACTTGGCAGATATTGTTCGTTAGATTAGATTTTGCTGCCAAGTCTAACATTCTAGGAAACTTAGGTGCACGTGGTTCCATAACTATAATGAGAAGTGAGCATTATTTGTTTGCAAACCCATAAATTAAATTCAAGATTTATGGATATTATCGGTGAGAGCGCATCGCAGTCACAACCTCTAATTTCCCTATATTTCGACAGTTTTATGACATAGACTTTCGCTGAAATGATATTGCCACATTTTGAACGTTTTTCACCGACTTCCATAAAAGACGGAGATTCTCAAGTCGACTTCGTACCTTTTTACTGCATGTACTGATTTTGATGATTCTTTTTAGTTTGGAAAGCTGATGCTTGTCATGTGTACCATTTAAATTTGAGAGACATCTATCGACTAGTATTTGAATTATCTATACTTATAATAAATCTGTAGAGAGGTCAATTCTGTACAGGGAATATATTTTCAAAATAACTATCAGGGGGTGATTAGTGATCGATACTGGTGCCAAAAATGCAATCAGTAAAATTTTTGTCTGTCTGTCGGTCTGTCTGTATGTTCTTTATAGAAACAAAAACTACTCGACCGATTTTAACGAAACTTGGTACAATTATTCTTCATACTCCTGGGCAGGTTATAGTATACTTTTCATCACGCTACAATCAATAGGAGCAGAGCAGTGAAGGGAAATGTTGGGAAAACGGGAGAAGTTACTCCATTTTTTAAGCTTCCGTCGCATGTGTAGCCTTAATGGTTAAAGTTACATAGAAATCATGTATGACGGAAATGCTCTACATAAAATTATCTAAAAAATATCCCACAACAGCATATGTCTCTCTTTTATGGTTGACTCACAATAACACGTGTAACTCCCGATAGCTTAGCAGTTCGGAGCTTTCTGATTATATTTGTTTACTCTTACGTTTATAATACTCTCACTCATCCCTAATTAAAAAAGGTTAACATTATTAACTATTCAATACAATAAGAATCATAGAAATCGGTATAGAAACACCAAACTTATACATGAATACAATAATAAGCCATCGCGCCGTCGCGCTTTAATACTGAATAATGCGGTAAGATGTTATTGTGATTATTTTTGTGTAACTTTTGTTGCTATTTTATAAAATAGGTACTTATTAATTATTTTGGTAATGTTTAAATATTCGTTCAAATTACAAATTATTAATAGTTTCAATTTTATTTCTTTTTAGGTGAAGTAGTAGTAGAAGTAGGAGCATAGATTTTAAGATACCGATAGGTTAGTTTTGGCTAATTTATGTTCTGTTTATTTAGTATTAAGTAGGTAAAAGCGTAGATACTTTTATTAATTAGTAGTTATTTTATTAATTAGTTATACGTAGTTATGGTATTTATTTTTAAGTGAAGTAGGTATAGGTTATTATAATATAATTTTGCACAGGCATTTCAGCTTTACCTTCATTTCTTTTTTTGTTGTAAGTTGTACATATTTCTATCAATGCACAGCCCAAACCACTGAACGGATCGGGCTGAAATTTGGCATACAGGTAGATGTTATGACGTAGGCATCCGCTAAGAAAGGATTTCGATTAATTCTACCCCCAAGGGGATAAAATAGGGGATGAACGTTTGTACGAAACTTTGTCAATTTTAAACCGATCGGGCTGAGAGTTTCAAAATCGGGGGTAGAGTAACTATTCCACGCGGACGAAGTCGCTGGCAGAAGCTACTCCCTAATAATGTGTAGCTTCGACTACATTGTTGATGTTCTCATTCTCACTTGTTGATATAAAATGAGAAAAAAAAACTGTATGAATCTCTTCCAAATATGTGGTTTGGAAGAGCATCGTAGTATTTCGAGGTGGTCCCTTTCTAGTTTGGTGAAGAACTAATAAAGAACTTCGGAGACGAAACTCTTCAATAAATAATAGCAACTAGCAACTTCTCCCGCTCTAGGCAGAGCGGAAGGGAGTATCAGACTCTTACTGACTAAAACCCACCCATGTTCCTCCCAGTACCCTTTGGTTTTAGGGCCGCGATGACTCTTTCAAACAAATTCCGTAATTCTGGCAGAATATGTACATTCATATTTCAGACACAGAAATGACGAATGATATGAATTGGAGAAGACAAACAAATACCAAATTTTAATAAAGGCAGGAAGACGATTATTAAAGAATTTGCAAATATTTTTTATTTACTTAAACTCTGACAATTTTTTATACTTCGTTTTTTTTTAGATTGTTCCTTTTATTTTCAAATATATTAAACTGCAAACATACATATTTGAAGAAAGGACACAATACTATTTTCTATGTCTGGGTATATCAGCTTTGTTCCAAGTAGACGCTATCTTTATGTAATTACCTTTGTTCACAACAAACAAAAGCAACGCAAATGTTTAATAATTATTTTGAATCAATTTTCATTTTATTGACTGATAGTTCTTTGACTCGGTTTTCACAGGACATTGAGCCGTTTCAAGGTCAACAGGGTCAGGGCGCATACAATTGGAAATTGTTCGAGCAGTTTTCGTTGACGTTACTATTAGTAAATAACTGAATCAAAATTACTTCTCCCACTCTGAGTGGACTGAAAGGGAGTATCAGACTCTTATTACTGACTAAAAATATCCGTATTACTCCAATTACCCTTTGCGTTCCAGGGCCGCGGTGACTCTTGCGAAGCAATTCTACAACACTTTTTTTCCTGTCTGTGAAATGATTAAATAAGTTCTCCCGTTCTGGGGAAAGCTTAAGGGAGTATCAGAATCTTACTGACTAAAACCCACCCGTGATCTTTCTAGTGACCTTTGCGTTCCAAGGTCTGAATCCAAATTTTGCAACATGGGATCAACCCTTTTTTTTTTTGGATGGGAATTCATCAAATGACCCCTCCCGCCCTGGGTGGAGCGGTAGGGAGTGTCAGACTTTTACTGACTAAAACCCACCCGTGCTCCTCCATGTGCCCTTTGCTTTCCAGGGCCGCGGTAACTCTTTCGAACAAATTCCGCAACCCTAGCAGGCACCGACCCTATGGGGCCCCGTCTCTGATGCTGACGTCTCCTTGAGGCGCGCGTGAAGCACAACGCGTCGTCGACTCAGCCTGGTATCGGATGGCGAGCCACCCACGCTCGCCGTCCACAGGCATTAGCCACTGCGCAATAGCACAGCGGCCGACTTGTCTCTGGAGGAGGCTGCGATGGGACCATTACTGGCACTCCATTTCAGCCCCCTCCCGATGGGATCAACCCTGGGATCGGCTTCCAGTCTAACGTGGTGCTGCTGAATACTAGTATTTTACATGAAACGGAACCTTATCTGAACTAGAAACGAGGTAACAAGATAGACCTTCGTAAGACTGTTGTGGCCTATTCCTTATAATGCCATACCAAACCTGAAATTACTTTTCTTAATTTTTTTTTCTCAATTTGGAACGTTGACTGAATTTTAAATAATGAGTGACTAATTTAAAATTCAGTCGTCTGTTTTATTTGCCTCCTCATTTCTTCATGACCACTGACAGACCTTCGTTCGTCTGAAAAATGCATAACATATTTATACATGACAAGGGCCAAAAAGTTTTGAAGTGGCGACCGTGTACTGGAAGACGCAGCCTTGGAAGGCCTCTCACAAGGTGGACTGATGACTTGGTGAGGGTCGTGCGTAGCCGATGGAAGCAAGACACACAGGATCAGTTGTTATGGCGACACCTGGGGGAGGCCTGTATCCAAAAGTGGACGTCTTTTGGCTGATATGATGATGATGACAGTCGAGTCCATTGGCATAACGTGCTTTTCAGAGACTTAATATGTAAGGAATGGTGACCATTCACACACTAACCTCGGCAGAGCGGCTAAAAAAACTGGCGCTAAGTGCCAAAGATGGGGGGTTATTTACGAATATCATTTTCAACATGTAATCTTAAAACCACGAATTTTAAAGAATCGGAGAAAATTGAGGAAACTGTAACAGATTGACGGACAGGCAGACGCACACGTAATCTTAAGAATAATAATAAATAAATAAATTAAAAAAATCTGTTTTTACACACGTGATTTTCGGAACCCTAGAAACAAACTATTAACACAATAACCACCATCCACAACAATACACGAAAATTTAATGATTCCAGTTGGACCTGCCCAAATTACTGGTTCCACTTCATACATTCTGGGTGTAGTGTTTCGTAGAAAATCAACAGTAGATACAACCAATAGACCAACTATATTGGGGTCTGCTTCCATTCATACCGGATTCAGCAAAATACCAGTATTTAACGTGGAGCGGTTGCTTACCAGACCTCCAAAACCCAATAACTGGGGAACACGGTACTTCTTGGCAAGACTGGTGTCAGATTTTCTGGCTTCTAACAGTCCGTAAGGACTGCCAAAGATCTACAAATGATAGCCGGAACCAACGGTTTAACGTGCTTTACGAGGCACGGAGTAAACTCGGTATGTTAAAATGATCACCCATCCACAGACCAACCTTGGCAAGCGTTGCTTAACCTTAAAGATCGACCTGTGCGACTGTTATTCTTTAGCCTTTAGTTAAGAGCACCGGGGGTCAAGTCCGTGTTCGCGCGCGAACGGTTGGTGCAACTGCGGACGACGGCGGGGAAGGGGCGGCGCGCGGGACGGCGACGAGGGCGCGGCGCACCCGCGCGGCGGCGGCGTCTGTTGGTGACGGGACAGCTCACGCGCAATTTCGTTGTCCTATAATTTCTATTATATTTTTATACAGTCCACTTTTCTTTCATTTGAAGAGCCAAATACATCACCCCAAACAGTCCGTGTTATTGAGCTTTTCATATCTTAATTATTTCAAGCTCTAAAGGTATTGAACATACATTTCAAATACAGTTAATCCAACTCAAATTCTATATTAACAGTCTTCAGTCTCAGACTGTACAGGATTTTATATAAACTTACGGTACTATGTGCCTCAATCCGAGGATCAGTCAGCATCCAGAGATATCAGTTGAAAAAAACATTCCTCAACTTCACGTCACGTATTGTGTTCTTCGCATTTCAAAGCTATGAAAAGATAGTGTTGCCCGATGAGGATTTAAAATGCCGCTATTTTTCTAAATAATTACTTCATTCGAAGAATAATTAATAACAGACTTTTTAAATCAAGTCAGTGCAGCGGTCTTGGATCGACTTTTTTACGTCAAGTTAGAGAAAGATTTGAAATTTGAGAGGTTTGTACTGTGTAGTTAATACGTCTGCCTAACCTTTCTAGAGATATAACCAATATATTTTATTTATTAAAACTTTATGCAGTTGTAAAAATACTGTAGAAATGCGGACTTAATGTCATAGGCATTTTCTACCAGTTACCTAAGGGGGGGGGGGGGGGCAGAGACAATATGGCAGGTGCAACTTAAAAGAAAGACCAACAAGGGTAGAAAGAAATACAATCATAAATACATAGATACATCACACAAATTATATTAACAACGGCATTAAGAAAAAAGAACCCAGCGACTTAACGCTGTGATGATTCTGGTTAGCATCATCCCGATAGTTTTTATTCGAGCTTTTGTATAATTATGTTCAAATTACACGGTTAACATTAATACCGCTATGCAGTATTTTAGTTCGTCGCTGGCGAGATAGATGGCGTAGCGGCTCTTTTTGACAATGTACATAATTGCTTCGTTATTTTTTCTTTCTATCAGTAGGTACATTCTCATTTTATCAGTATGATTATCAAGCATCTAACCAATATAGGTTTTGCATTAGTTACCTTTAAACACCCCGATTTTATATGAAATAGTCTAAGCTGGCAACACATAACAGAGGTGCAATAATGCATCGAGATCACTCAAACGTAAAACGCGCTGTCAAAGGAAGGATCTACACGAGATCGCTATTAAAGCTCTTTAGGATCTTATAATATCAGGTGGCAATCTGTGTTGTAATAATAGGAATTAAACCTGCTGTTTGTGGTACCAGGGAAGGATGATCAGTAGAGTTAAATATTATAGAGGAGTAAGTTAAAAACTGGGAACACTATACATTTACAAGCTTTCGAATGATCGATTTTCTAATCTCACTAAGACCTTTTTTTTGGATGGAAAATCATCAAATGACTTCTCCCGCTCTGGGCGGAGCGGAAGGGAGTGTCAGACTCTTATTGACTAAAACCCACCCGTGATCCTTCTTGTGCCCTTTACGTTCCAGGTCTGCGGTGACCCTTTCTAACAAATTCCACAACCCTAGCAGGCACTGACCCTATGGGTCTTCGTTGCTGACAGCTCTTTGAAGCGCGCGTGGAACATGACGCGCCAGCGACCCGGGCCTGGTTTCTCACCAAGACCTGATAATCAACGATTAGTTTAATTTTCATTCATCATCAACATCTTCACTTCAGCCGCGCGTCTGCTGGACATACGCCTTCCCCAAGTGTCGCTATATCGAGAGGTCATGTGCGTCTCGAATTTAGTTTACCCCCGTGGCATTCACATCTCCTGCCGTCATAAGAAATAAGGAAAAAGGGACTGATCTACTCAAAACGAAGTGTCCGATTTCCGACATTAAGATGGTAAGTTATGGTCGGAAATTGGTTACTTCGTTTTGTGTAGGTACGTCCTTTTTTCTTATGACGGCAGTGTTCCTCTTCGGATATGCACTTATTATTCCACCGTATGGGAGGCCTTACAACGCTGTCTCCTTCGATATGCGGTCGCATTCTCGTATCATTCGCCCCCAAAGAATGCAACCTTTTTTTTACGGGGGTAAAATCCTCATGGATGTCCTCCACCCTGGGGCGGGCGGAGGGGTCTGTCAGACTCTTACTGACTAAAACCACCCCGGTGTTCCATCTCTCACCTACGCCGGGGATCGCGAGAACGTATGCGACATCCGTAATCCCCGGCTGGTGCCGATGCCGGCCCGCCTCTGCGGACCACCTCATGTCTATGGAGGGAGTGAGGTGTTTGACTCCCTACGCGACGTCAGAGATGGGCGCACGGGAATACCACGCGCCGCCACCTCGGGTTCTGATGAATGGGGGGCGACAGATGTAACCAAGTCCGCCGCCCCTGGACCCAGTTAACTAATTATAAACAGGTAAAGCTAGAAATTTGTAATGTTATATTTCAATACAAATCTAACAGATAAAGTGGTTTTTTTAAGGAGGTAGAATCTGGATGTTTTGATCCCATTATGTACGAAAATTCTTTCACTGTTATAAAGCTACAATATCGTTGGAATTATGTTATCCTGAATAATAATGCACGGTTGCTATGGGAAAATCTGCGGGATCGAAGTTGTGGGCAAAGCTAGTCTATAATATGTTGTGATGATATCTCGCAAAGTGTTCGGAACAAATCATATTTTTTTACATGTTATTTTAAAAGAATATACTTCTTCTAGGTAGGTATTCCGGTAAACTATTAATAAGGAATTATATTCTAGAAAAGTTTTTCGGAAACTTTTGGGCTAAGTAACCAACTGCATCTGACACAACCCCTTTGCTCCCAATATGTTGGCTTATTGGGAGCAAAGGGGTTGTATCAGATAGACCGACGTGCAGATGCCTGTCAGACAGACAGACACACGTGTAATCCTACAAGGATTCCATTTTCATTCGGCTACACTGAACCCTAAAAAATGTCCATAGGTTCAAACGTTCCACGAAAACATGCGAGTATTTTTGAGCGTGACAAAACATCACATACGTAATTTTTGAGCACAGGTACATTATATACATTTTAATGGCCTTGGCTATTGAAGAGTAAACGGACTGTTTTGCTCTCTTACTTTAGTAAAAAATAAGTAAATAAAATTGTTTTTAAAAAGTAAAAAGAATACACGTAAACGTACATCGTGTTACAAACACCCATAAAAACCGCTGTTAACAATGAGACATTTAAAAAATAAGCCCACTTTTGGAAAAGTTCCAATCGACAGCTTTGGCGTTCTATGCAAAGTTGTTAGTATATTGTTTACTCTCCGCTTTTGAGCTGTGATTGCTGTATCAGATACTCGTACATACGGGCAGCGGAATACATAAGTTTCGTATTGTTAGTTTTCAAGTTTCGAATAAATATTGTTCGGGAAATTGGTAGGTACTGGGTCTGTGTTATGAAATGTAACGGTCTTGAGTTTCATGTAAAACTTGGCAATTTTTTCTTTTAGAGTGTTAAGGCGCGTCCCCGAGAAAAACGCAGCGGTAGCCGTTTTTTGTGTAGTTTTTAGGAGCCATCTTCTCATTATCCATTAGAAATATCAACAAATAAAAAATACATTAAATTTCTACATAATCTTGACTCCAAAAGGGTAGGTTTTTTTTTCTATTTTTTAAGTCGCAATGTTTAATTATAGAGTCGCAACGAAACGACAGAAATGAGAAATAATTATTTTTAACTTGCATCTCCTCGTAAAGTAACCATTATTTTGGTTTGCTACTTAAAGTAATGGATAGGTAATTTAATAATAAACATTTTGCTTGTTTTATTTTTTATTTAACTCGAAAATTTGATTTTATATAGATTTTACTATAAAATCTGAGCGCAATCGCTACAAATCTTGCGGGTGCGGCGAAGAGGGAACGAATGCTCAAGGACTGTAGTATTATATTATCTGTGCTCAAGGTTATTTGGTCAGGGTACCGCCTTAAATAAAAAGTCATGGTAGTTATTTTTTCATAGCAGTTCTTGATTTTGTTCGCGTCGTTTCGTTCAGCTAATTACAGTGTTAACTAAGGGTTCATTCGCACGTAGCTCGCCGTCCGACAACAACGAGGCCCGGGTCGACGGCGAACAAAATTAGTCACCTCTTTCTTCGACACAGTAATGCTAGCTAGGAGGGCGTGAAGCAGTGGCAAACCGCACGCCCCAGCCATCAAAAGCCAGCTGAAGACCACGATTCGATCGTGGATTCGTCGATTCCCGGACACCGAAGGCGTGGGCCTGCGGACAGCGAGCTATAAGCGGCTCGACGTCGGATAAGATCCAGGTGGCCCGTATCCCACAGGGGATGCCCTTAGTGAAGCGGTAATTTAGCTTTAGTAGTTTTTAGCTCTGGCAAGGGCCTTAAATTCATTTGAGGCCACCACCGGGTTGCCCGATTAAGCAGTAACCAGCCTTAGTGTGCTGAACTGCGAGTGGTCAAATAAAAAAAAAAAAAAAAATAATAAGATCCAGGCCCGGGTCGTCGGCGCGTTGTGTTCTACACGGGCCTGAAAGAGATGCCAAATGAACGATGCCTGCCAGGAACGCGGAAATTATTAAAAGCAGTCACCGTGACCTTGAAACTCAAAGGGCATTAGGAGGAACACGGATGGGTTTTAGTCAGTAAGAGTCTGACACTCCCTTCCGCTCCGCCCAGAGCGGGAGAAGTCATTTGTTGATTTCCATCCTAAAAAAGGGTTAATTCACACACCGCACACGCACTTTCTTTCACTCTCTCTGTATCGTAATCTTAACTAATACGAGTATTATGCAAGAGTGAGTTTGTTAAATGGTTTGTAACGCCCAAATCGCTAAGCCGATATTGTTGACTTTTGATACAGACATAATTATAAAGGCGACGCGCGACGATCATAAAATACTTTATAGTGAAAAAAAAAACTAAAAGTTGTGCTATCGCTGAGTGCTAAAGGTTTTCATGTCGAAAAACGCAAATTTCCTGAAGGAAGGCCACGGAAGGCAAAAAGCAGGTGCTGTAATGTTTTTGCTATTACTTGTGTTTTGCTATAGTTTTATACTAACAGTCTATTGAAACAGGATAATAGCTGCATGTAGATTAATTAGTATTGCTCTTCCATATTAGCTTTATGGTCAACATTTAAATGACGATTACAATTTTATTTTGCATGTTTTTTAAAAACTTACATAGGAACATAGAACGAATGACTGCATGCATGTTGATTTTATTCCTGAAATCTTTTATCATAGATAACTGTACCTTTAGGGATGTAAATAAGGTGGTAACTACACCACCATTACTTGAGATACGCATTTTTTTCTATGGGAAATCATCAACCAACTTCTTCCGCTCTGGGCGGAGTGGAAAAGTAGTGTCAGAGTCTAACTGACTCACACCCACCCGTGTTCCTCCAAATGCCCTTTGCGTTCTAAGGCGCAGTAACTCTTTCGAGCAAATCCGCAACGGGTATGCATGCAATGAACAAATATCGTGTATTTGCACAACAACAAACGCAGTTACCTATCCACTAAACTGAACAACTTCGCGGCACAGTACAGTCGCTAACAGAAATATGATTCGATGAAATATGTTCCCTTTAACAACTGATTTTTCAATCCTTTGGATTATTTTTAACCGTCTTCAAAACAGGAGGAGGTTATCAATTTGAATTATAGTTTTGAAATGTATTTTCCGGTATAATTCGTCATTTATAAACAGGTTTGCAAAATTATTTTTTTGTTCAAAAGAGGTTTATTTCTAAATGGGACCATGCAAAGAACTTCAGGGATAAACAAATTAAATTGGTGTGGACTGGTTGGAATGTGTAATTTTTTGGGGGATATCAGCACTAAAAATAAAAGTTTAATATTTTTCTAAAAAAAAAAATATTACGTCCGATGAAAAATTTTTTTTGAATTGGTTTGCATTTACAAGCTGGATATATATTTGAGTAAAATTGTTTATTTACACGTTAAAACGACACTCAAAGAGTGAAGTCAGAATTTCTGGCTTATGACTAATCCGTAACGACTGATGAAGTTCAAAAGTGCCGTTTGATGGCCTAATTGAAATAAACGTTTTGACTTTTGACTTTGACTTGACTGTTGAAAATGATCAAATGACAACCAATCCTAACGAGACCAAGTGCTTTCCAAGGCACGGCGTAATCTCAGTACTTCATGGATTTTCTAGAATCAGTTTATCAGACAATATTATTTTTAGGAATATAGAGAAGGTAGTAACTACATCACCATTACTGGTTATCTTTACATAGTAGCTAGCTATGCATGCAGTGAACAAATATCGTGTATTTGCGGAGGTATGCATAACAACAAACAAACGCTCAGCTACCAATCTACTAAACTGAACAACTACGAGGCAAGGTACAGTCGCATACAGAACTGTTGTTCTTAAAAATATTATTCCATTTCAGGACTAATTTTCCCATCGTTTGGTATATTTTATCAAAGCAATAAAATACGAGTTATTAACCAGCTATTGAGAGATATGTATTTTCTTTTCTCTAGTACGGTAATTAATGTTCGAGTGAACCGGTCTAGAAAGATGGGTAAGTCCCGAAAAAGTTAATTGTGCCTTGAATATAATTTATTTTTCCTTTCTTTTTTCAAGTGTGAGCCGATCTTGTCAACCGTAATAGCACCGTACACATTTGTTTTTGATTTTGCTTTTTGGATATGAATGCAAGTTTAAACTGATGCAATGGAATGCATTTATACTGTAGTTTACAATTTTCTTAAACCACTTTATGCGCTACTAATTTGGAAAAAAAAACTAAGCTAATTTGAATTAGCGGTAATCACTTCTCGCTTCACCAGTACGCCGCTCAATTTGTGTTCAACTAATGCAATAGATATACACGTTGGCGAACTGCATAAACATTGCTACACCAGATACGACGATCTCGCGTTTAGCGTTCAATATTATACGATGTGACTTTTAATTTTAGAAAGTTCCTGTCAAAACTTAGAATTAAAAATACATTGATTAATAGTATTTAAAAATATATGTTTTTGTCTTATCGAGACACTCTAATTATGATGAAATTTAACGCAAAATTGCAAACATCGTCATTTTTTCAACGTAAAGGCGTTCACAGCTGGAAAAGGGCATCGTACTTGCCATATCCAAAATACCTGTTTGTATATCAAACCTAAATAGGTATTATGATGACCCTGGCTTGGGGCCTTAAATTCATTTGAGGTCACCATAGGAAAGTCCGGTTAAGCAGTAACCAAACTTAGAGAGATGAACTGCGAGTGGCCCAGTAAAAAAAGAGGTTTTATGAAGCTCGAAAGTTTAGTTTCAAGAATAGTTACTATGAATGTTACATTATGTATATGACATCATCGTAAATGCAATACAAGTTGCTCAAGACTACTACTAGATATTTCACGACATAACAGTGTGCTTCTACTAATTTTCAAAAAAAAAATTTCGCTTTCGCATATTAGTCGCTATCTGTCATAAATGTCGTAAAAAAATTGTGTGTATCTGTAAAAATTGTGTGTCTGAAAAAAAATGAGGCTTTATGACAGATTGCGACTGTCATGCGCATTTCAATGTTGTTTAAAATTTTATAGAATTGGCCCTCTGCCTATCAGAAAAATCGATCGTCCAAAAGCAAGAGAATGTAGGGTTTAGATAACATATAGTTGTTTTCAAAAATAGAATGTCACTTAAGAGCGTAAGATCACTGTCAGTGTATAGTAACGCTACTTTAGACTATTAAACCGCTCCCTTAACACCGTAACAATCGACCAAACACAAGAATTCTTAACCAATACAATGAACCCAAACAACAGACGTCTAGTGAAGTGAGCAATCTATTTTGTATCGGCCGCAAGTCCGTCTGTAAGTCTCAGTCGAACGTAGATACTACAACCAAGGAATGGACTCGACGCGACGTCAAGTCTCGAATTTGCATTCCAAATTCACCAATTGACTGAGTACGGTGCCAGAAACCGCCGAGTCACACCGTACTGTAATCGAATTAACGTTCGGACTTGTTTGATCGGGGACTGATGTTATAAGGGGCTGTGGTACAGTGTCTTTCTATCAGCGATATCGACTTTGAGGTTATTTCTACTACTATAAGATACTATTATAACAGTAAATTTTGTCGGAAAAATTATTTATATAAACAAAAAAAAAGTTGGGAGTAGGTAAATTCAGTACAGCTAGGTTTGCGGAATTTGTTCGAAAGAATCACCGCATCTCTCTTTGGCATTAGGAGGAACACGGGTGGGTTTTAGTCAGTAAGAGTCTGACACCTTTCACTCCGCCCAGAGTGAAAGAAGTTATTTGATGATTTCCCATGCATAAAAAAAGAAATATCAGTTCGTTGCTTTCAAGTCATTGCCATCATGTTCCATTGAGATAATTTATCTGGAAGAACTGATCCGATTACGAGAATTCTTTCACGGATAAAAACCCTCACTATATTTGAGTTATAAAAACAATATTCTCTTACAAAATGCATTCAATATTCTCTACGGTGTGACAGCCTGCCGCAGTAACAAGACTGACTATAAATTTCTATTCCTTACAATAGTTACCGAGATTGCACCTGGGATCTGTCTTAGTGGTCCTAGACTAAACTTGGACCAAAGATAAATCCCCCGAAGTTTACCGCCTCGAGCAAGAAACGACAAATTGAGTTATCAACTTGAGGGAATACCTTTAGATCATTTATCGTATGTCACGAAATAAGAAAGTTACGTGAGCTTGTCAAGATTTTTGTGAGACCAAAGATGCGTAGCTTTTTGAGGTTGAAAGTATTTCGGTATTCTTGTTTTTGTTTTCTTGAAGGTTTTTGACGTGACTCTGGAATGTGAGTACTGAGTATATGTTATTATTTTATCATTTATTTGAGACCATAATCTATAATCCTTACTAATATTATAAATGATGTTTGTTACGCTTTCACGCAAAAACTACTTGACGAATCATCATGAAACTTTGTACACATATTCTGGAAGGTACTAGAAGTAACATAGGATACTTTTTATTCCGGGATTATGTTCCCTTGGGACAGCAGCTAGTCATATATAAAGCTGAAGAATTTGTTTGCTTGAACGCGCTAATCGCAGGAACTACTGGTTTGATTTGAAAAAAGCTTTCAGTGTTAGATAACCAGTTTATCGAAGGAGGCTATAGTCTATATATTATATATTATCACGTTAAAACCAATAGAAGCGGAGCAGTCATGAAAAATGTGACACAAACGAAGTTGCGCTAGTCAGCTAGTTCCATATAAAATTGTTAGCAAAGCTAAAACCATGTAACCTTCTAGAACTGTCTACCTTATTCCAGTGCCTAATAATAGGACACTCAACCCATTTGACTATAGACTATGGTGTTTAAAAGGTTGTTAGTGGTGCAGTGTTAGTGCCCCACATGCGACAAATCATCAAGGCCACTCTCTTGCGTACTTTTGCTCTAAAGCAGTCGGTGTTGGCCTCCGCAAACATTCCTGATACACTACAGAATCGCGGCCACCCCATCAGCATCATAAGTCCATTATTAATTTGAAGTTTAAAATCGGTTCGGTGTAAAATAAAATCAAAAGTCATTTATTCAAACTAGGCTGAGAGTCAGCACTTTTACATAAAAACTTAGCCACAACCTTACCTAAGTTTGACTGGTAGAAAATGCCTATGGCATTAAGGCCGTCTTTGTACAGTTTTTAAGCTATTGTATAGCTTCTATCGCGGGCCTTGAGCGTGGCAACCGAATCCAGAAATTCCGTAACGAAAATAACCTAACACCGCTACGTCATTCGATTAGGCCCCGCCTTTTTAAAATGGTCGCTCGCCGTCACCGAGCCGACCCGAACGTCTGCGTTCGGAAACAATCGGTGGGACAAAGTTAAGTGAAACGTATGTGATTTACATTAGTACAGTAACCCAGGTGAACGAATCGAGACCATATCACAATGAAGCAGAGTACTAAATATATAATTGCATAAGTTGATAAAAAATGCTATGCAATAGCTTTACCGCGGCAGTCCCCGAGTGTCACATGTATTTTTTACTAGTGCATGAAGTTTTAATAAATAAATAATTATTATCTGCATTTTAGCAGATGATACATATCAATATTATTGCTTTTTTTTGTAGTTTTTTACTTACGCAATATGTACTTACTGCACTTTAATAAATTTGGATAATAATCCTATTCACAGACAGGCAAGGTCGCAATTAAAAGATAAAGTCTGCTAAAAAAAGATTACAGAAAACAGCAATAAAGTCCACCTTTATTATTATCGTTATTACTAGCCCGTAACACACTCACACACAGCTGAAAAAAGGCCTTACTTTGGAAAGCTTACAGTCATTATAACCTCAGTTTTTAAAACCAACTATACCCACACCTATTCTAAGTACCAATTTTTTATTCTTTATAATATTAGTTATATATACACTTAACCTAAAAATAAACTAAAATTCTCCTACAAACTACTACAAAATGGCATCAAAAAACTCGTCCGCATCGCTATCGACTGGAAGTGAACCCAATAGACTGGCGGCATTGCCACGTTGTATGGCAATGATTATCCTTTGACCGAAGTAAAATCCAGCCCTTGGGTCACGCGAAGTGTCAACCAAACGTTTAGCAAGTTCTTTAAATAACGCATGAGCACTCGGAGCACCTATTCTAAGTATTGTGTCCGTAAGTATATTCCTCACACATCCTATTTTTCATCCACCCTTATGGTTATAACCTCAAGAAAATATATTAATTCGTTAAATAGAAGACGTAAATCATCCACGTGTCTACAATACAAAAGCACAAAAATTGTCTAAACCGTCTGAATTCACGACACATGACAGTTAATTAATAGAGGAACAAACGTTTACATGTGGCGTCTCGACGATTCAAACATCAAAATTTACCCTTTCATCGTAATTTAAATACCATAAAGCTTAGTTCACAATGTCACCCAGTTTTTTCCCAACTATATTGGGCTTCCAATCTAACCAAATAACGCTGAATACCAGTATTTTACATGGAGCACTTTTATAACCGACCTCCATAATCCAGTAACTGGGTAATACGGTACCCCTTGGCGTGATTGATGTCAGATTTTTGGCTTCTGATTGTTCGTAACGATTGTCAAAGTTATTCTTATGACAGCTGGGACCAACGTCTTCAGATGCTTTCCGAGACTTACATAGAGGTAACTCTGTATGTAATGGGTAGTCAGGTCACCCATCCATGAACCAACATTGGAAAGCGTAGTTTATTTTCGAAATTTGAGCCATTTTTTTTTTTGGTGGGAAATCATGGAATGACACCTTCCGCTCTGGGTGGAGCGGAAGGAAGTGTCTGTCTCTTTACCGACTAAAAACCACCCGTGTTCCTCCAAATGCCTTTTGCGTTCCAGAGGTGCGGTAACTCTTTCGAACAAATCCGCAACCCTGGCATGCAACGTCCATTTGACATCTCTTTCAGGCACGGAACTCAACGCGCCGATGACGACCCAGGCCTGGATCTTATCAGACGGCGATCTGCTTATAGCGCGCTGTCCGCAAGCCCGCGACTACGGTGCCCGGGAATCGACGTATCCACGTTCGTATCGTGTTCTTCTGCTGCGGTGGTTGGGGCGTGCGATTTGCCACTGCCTCACGCCCTCCATAGCATTACTGTTTCGAAGAAAGAGGTGACTGCTTTCTCATGCACTCTGGCTTCGGATCATGGATTAAACCAGGGGCGGAAGCGAGATGTCGCCGCCGTCGATCACTGCTACGAGGCAGTGTGGCCCATTTTATGGCCAAAGGCTCGCCAGCATACCATAATGTAAAACATTCACGTATTTACAATACAAGAATAATACAACAAATAAATTATCGCTAGAATTCCCGTCACTGACGTATGTATAAGTCAGTTAATTAATAAAAAACAAACGTTTAAATGTGACGTCTCAACGTTTCGTAATAGACCCGCGTACCAACGTCGAAAGTTACCCTTTCAACGTACTTAATTTAAATTCCCTGGAGCAGTGTTTCCCAAACCTCGGGTTGCGACCCACTGTTCCCATGCAAATATTGAATGGGCCTTACTAAACCGATTCTAAAGCATAAATGACCAATATAATGGGAATCAATACATCCTCAGAGAAATAGCAATCATTGCATCCTAATTTTCTAACTGATATAATAAATGGGAAAGTGTGTTTGTTTACTCTTAACGTCGTAATTGCTTAAATTTAGGAAAAAGGATACTTTTAAACCCGGGAGTGTATTGTAAATTTCAATAATCACGCGAGCCAAGTGGCTGATAGAAGTTAGTTCTTTGTAAAGAGTGATTGTAAGTAAATAGAAAGTTTTTTTTATTTTTATAGATAGGTATAGATTGTTTTTCTTGTGACAGCCAAGAGGCGAGTTCCATATTTGTAAGGTTATCTTAGTCTCAGTCAACTTTGAGGACCATTGCCCTAAAGTTCAGTCTACAATGTGAACTTGATACAAACGCTTTACGACAGACCTCTTCGAATATTAGAACGAATTTCATTAATTTATTTCAATTTTCGCTTTTCATGTCGTATTATCGTTGCCAATTATCCGTACAAACAAAGGGCGTTTTCATTATCAAAGATGTTTACTTAGTTAATTTCTTGCAATATTTCAGAGTTCAAAGTCATTGGAATTTCAGATGAACCAATGGAATTAGGAACATTTCTTGGTATTCGTTAAATTGGTTAAGAACGGATGGTCTTTGGGGACAAACGCTTGTCTGTTACAAATGAGGGGGGGAGATCGCTCTCAGAGAGATTATTAATAAATTATAATTGTTTTAGAAGTCTTCTCTATTCAATTCAATAGGGACAAAAGTAAAGGTTAAAATTATTATAGGCATGTTTAGATGATGGATTACTAACAAATTGGATCGTATGATCTGGAAAAATAAACGTTTTACTTTTAAATTATTTTATTGTTAGTAAAGTTGTTGCAACGCAACGCAAATACTGGTATTCAGCTGAATCCGGTATGACTGGAAGCCGACCCCAATATAAATGGGAAAAGGCTACGCAGATGATGAGTAAAGTTGTTGCAACGGTTTTAGAACTGACTCTTTAAAAACTTTTTACAAAAAAATACAACCGACTTCTACACAAAAAATCAAAAATGTGCAAAATAACTTTAATTTCGGAACTCGGTGTTTGTGGTTGCTTTTTCGTTTTTTGAACACCGACTTCCGAAATTAAAGTTATTTTGCACTTTTTTGATTTTTTGTGTAGAAGTCGGTTGTATTTTTTTGTAAAAAGTTTTTTATTTTTCACTTTTTAGTGATACCTACACCCCCTCCCCTCCCCCCACCTAAACGAACCAATCACATTGGTGTAAAAAAAAGCACTGCTCCTTTGCAGAGTACACTAAGAGGTCGTCAATGTAGACAATGTAGATATTTTTTTTAGATTTTTCGAAAACCGCTTGGTTGATTTCGATAAAATTTTCATGGGACTATTTGGGAAGTATACCCTTTCCAACAAAAAAAGAATTTTTCAAATCGGTTCACAAGCGACGGAGTTATGCGCGAACAACAATAAAAAAAAATAAAAAAAAACACACAAACATCCGAATTGAGAACCTCCTCCTTTTTTAGAAGTCGGTTAATTAATATACCTACCTACATATTAATGTACCTACTCACAAAATGACTGGTCGTTGAGAACGTTTCTTTAAATGTAATGTTCTAGATCATTTTGTAACGATTTCAACCTCTATAGCTGGAGAGGCACCAATTTTCGGGAACAAATTAAAAGATCTAGAACATCCCATTTCAAGGAACACTCTCAATTTACCAGTCGAGCTGTTAAAGTGTGTTTTGTATAGAAATACACTCCTGCTTTCAACATTTTTGTGTCATAAAAACTTTTAATATAACAAAATATTCCTAACCGGATCATTTCCAAATAAAAAGGATAAACTTACAAAAACACTAGTGCTCTAGGCTACGTAAATAAAGGGTCATAAATACTTTACCTCCATCGGGGAGAGGTCACGTACAAGCAAAAAATCTCTCGCCCAGCGGAGGGTTCCAAATTCGAACGTAATTCAATAAGAGAAGCCTGGCCACACTCCCTTCGGGCCCGATCGGCCGACAGTCATACCCAACAAATTGATGAGATTTACAGCCGAGATTCCCCGAAGTTAGCCGAAGGGAAATTAAGTTCGAAGAACTTTTCAAGTTGTTCAACAAACGTACTGACCTTATCGCTTGAGTTTAGGCCTGGTACCTTTTTCGTGGTGGTTCTAGACAGGAATAGTTTTGAACTTTGATAAGAGGTTAGGCTAAGTTTTTAGATAAGGTGATTTACGAAGGAAGGGGGCATTCGCCATCTCATCTGAAATAAATAGTGATTTAAAATAACTTTATATTTTTCCCTAAACTGTTTTTCAGAAAAAATATTTAATAACTTTTTATGTTGCGTATGCAATTATATGTTTAGTAAAAGTCGATTCATTCATTTTATTATTATTATCATTTATTTATCAGATAACAAAGTTCCATTGGGTTAGTAACAATAGTCTTAACCTATGTTAGTACTCCTAAACATCGACAATGTACAGGTGACAAGTGACCTCACCAACGGGCTGTCATGTCTCCCGGCTATAGCGCGTAGAATACTGTTGGGGCTACCACGGAGTCTGTTTAGCAGTGAGGCCGCTTTCTTTCGCCGAACAGCATTGAAGCAGTTGGTACGTGCCTCGGCGAACATAGATGACGCGCTACAGAACCGTGGCAAACGCAACAACGCCCTAAACGCGTTGTCATACTGCATCCGCAGAGCATTAAATATTTAATTTTTATGTGGCTAAAATGCTCTAAATTGCTGATGATTTAATCAAATTAGTTAATTAATTTAGGGTCTAATAGAAACTAAGCGCTAGATAGTAAGCCTTGATATTTCTTATGAACTTGATAAATAAAATTGATGATCATAAAACAATTACCTAAAATAATTTATCAGTACAAAGGAATTTCCACACGTAGAATAAAAATTAAATTCCAATCTTTTACCTTAATAATATAACAATATTATAATCTTTTTGCGTTTCTTGGTAGGTAGGTATGGAATTTTCTTGTCATTCATGTCACAATCATTCGTCCGAACTAATATCATGAAGCAAAGGTGAGTTTTTGTTTGTTACACGTTCACTCTTAAATCGCCGAATTGATTTTGATGAAATTTGGTACAGAGACCCTGGAAACGATTATGAGCTACAGTTTTTGCGAAAATATTCAAAATCAAATCAAAGCTAGTAATTTCATGAAGACATACACAAACTCATTGTTGTTATGCTCGGAGCTTCTTGTGGATGAAATCAGAAATTAAGCTATCCGTAGAAGAACCACGGTTACTGACATAGCTCAGCAAGTGCAAGTGGCAGTCACTGTGGTCAGGGCTGATTGCTGGCAGAATAGATATGTTGCTGTAGTCGAAAGGTTCTGAAGTAACCAACGCTGTGTTGGAAGGCTTCCCATAAGGTGAACTAAGGAGCTCGTAAAGGCACAGATTTGGTTGATGTGGCGGGACTAAGAGGAGGCCTATGAGAGGGCACGGAAAGAGATCTGGTCAGCGATAAATAAAGAGCCTCGCTTGCTCGCTTGTTGCCATTACTAAATAATGAAAAAAATAGTTACATTTTAATAAAGAGTATAAATAAGCGGGTTTTAATAATGCAGTTTCTAGTATCACTTTAAAGCTTTTCCATCATCACCATAATTTCAGCCAAAAGTCGTCTGCTGTTGGACTTATACCTCCTACTTTTTATGGATGGGAAATCATCAAACCTCCTTCTGCGAAGCAGTAATGCTAGCCTCCGTTAACAACCAGGCCCGGGTCGACGGCGTATGGTGTTTCACGCGCAGCTCAAAGAGATTACAGCATGGTAGCCGGACCTGGTAGGGCCAGTAACTGCCAGGGTTTCGGAATTTGTTTGAAAGAGTCACCGCGGCCCTGGAACGCAAAGGGCATTTGTTACACGGATGAATTTTATAAGAGTCAGACACTCCTATCCGCTCCGCTCAGATAGGAAGACGTCATTTGATGATTTCCTATCCATAAAAAGTAGGAGGCATATGTCCAGCAGCAGACGACTTTTGGCTGAAATGTTGGTGATGATGGAAAAGACTTAAGGCGCGTCCCCGAGCAAAACGCAGCGGTAGCCGTTTTTGTGTAGTTTTTAGGAGCCATCTTCTCATTATCCATTAGAAATATCAACAAATAAAAAATACATTAAATTTCTACATAATCTTGACTCCAAAATGGTAGTTTTATTTTTTTATTTTTAAGGCGTAATGTTTAATTATAGAGTCGCAACGAAACGACAGAAATGAGAAATAATTATTTTTAATTTGCATCTCCTCGTAAAGTAACCATTATTTTGGTTTGCTACTTAAAGTAATGGATAGGTAATTTAATAATAAACATTTTGCTAGTTTTATTTTTTATTTAACTCGAAAATTTGATTTTATATAGATTTTACTATAAAATCTGAGCGTAATCGCACCGAATCTTGCGGGTGCGGCGAAGAGGGAACGAATGCTCAAGGTTATTTGGTCAGGGTAGCGCCTTAAGTGATACTAGAAACGGCATTATTAAAACGCTCCTTCTTATACTCTTTATAAAAAGTAGTTTTTTTTTTTTTTCATTATTTAGTAATGGCAACTAGCGAGCAAGCGAGGTTCTTTAGTTATCGCTGACCAGATCTCTGTTATTGTTAACTGGACAAAAACGAAAACATTGATAACCACTGAAATTATTTTAATATCTATCAATATCAGTAAATCACTACAGATAGCAATAATCCACATAGATATTGTCTATCTGGCGCGTTGTCTGTCTGCCGCCAAGTTGGCCAAAATTCAATAATTTATGGAACTATTTGAATAAATGTGCCAGATAGCATTCAATACGCTGATAGGTAAAAAAGAATGTGCCATGTGTGTTTCACCATCCTGTCTTAAAATTTTCAAAATTAAGGTTTCATGCATTCATAGGGGCCATCTATATATTACGTCACACGTTAAGGGGGAGAGAGGGGTTCAACGAAGTATGACATTGTGTGACAAGGCGGTGGGCGGGCTTTTAAATTTCATAACGTCACATTTAATTGTTAAGTAAAACACGAATTAAATTTTTAAATATGTGACGTCACAGTAGAGAGGGGGGTGGTCTAACAAATTTCAGCTGTGACAAGGACGGGAGGCCCCCCTCCCGTCGTAAAAAATCATGCCAGTCGTGTGACGTAATTTTTGGATGGCCCCTAGTCAATTGCTTACCTGAAAAACCTTCAGTTAGTACTTACATACAGCTCCTTAGCAAACACACACCACAGAAAGTAAAGCGTAACGCAAGCAAAATATACGTAGTAAGGAATGGTTCTTAGGTAGTGGACAACCTACACTTAACACAAAACAACACGTGGAAGTTTATGTACACACCTTCCGGGTGCATACACTTCCCCTTATGTTTTCAGTCACAAGAGGAGTCGAGCCTATTCACAGCAACCAGGTACAGTTTAAGACTTTTTCACACGGAAAAACCCATTAATAGGAAAACATAAGTATGTAGTTTTATTTAACTAGAAAACATGTACATTTTGTATTTCAATACCAATCGAACTACACTACTGAAATTCTCCTAACTAAAATATGGCATCAAAAAACTCATCCGCATCGCTATCGACTGAAAGTGAGCCCAAAAGACTGGCGGCATTGCCACGTTATACGGCAATGCTTATCCTCTGATCGAGGTAAAAGACTGTCCATGGGTGTGTCCAAAGTGTCAAGTAAATGGTTAGCAAGTTCTTTAAATATCGCATGAGCATTCGGACCCCAAGGCCCAAGAGTTTCAACCCCAAACAGCTCGAAAATATAATTGCCAACTAGGTTAAGAAAAACAATTACAATGTTCTTGTTATTGTTTTTCCTAAGCTCCTCCAAGGATTTCGTGAGAAATGTATCTAAAACAAAAAGAAAACACCAATTAAAGCTTAAATGTGATATGTATCATAAATAATACACATGGCCCTGGAAATATGATAACACACAAAACTATTTGGTAGGCCAGTGTATCATTTATGATACACATTCTGAAAAACCTGAAAATAGAAGGGAAATGGAAGATGAAAGCTTAAAACACATTAATACAACAAATAAAACCATATAAGTAAAAAATAAAAAAAAATACGAAAAAAAAGTGTGATTTTGGAAATCATGCTTGGCGCCGAAGGTGTTAATATATGTTTCCGACATTTCAGGGTCTCAGCAGCGGTAGCACCAGCACATCACGACGAACTAGAAATATAGGATGGTGCATGAGTATCGACATAAGTAGCGTCCCACTCTCACGCCATCCCATCTTCTATGGAAATAAACACATACTGTCCTGTCGCATGCTATCGTAGTGTGTCCAGACCAACTTATTAGGAATGCAACTAGGTACTACTCCAATGAAGATTTGGACATTTTGTTTTGATTTGTTTTAGGCACTGACTTCTGAAATAACTTATTTTATACTCAAATTTTTGAATTTCAATCATCCCATCCTACCCATATTCAAGCAAATAAATGATTTGCATTTACTTTCTTGAATATGGGTAGGTTGGGATACAACTTTGAATATATATATTCGAAGTTGTTACATCCATTTTTCTAAACCTTATCGAATCAGTATTATCTAGGCATACCTACTGATTAATATCATAATTGTATATTTTACGTACCCATGTAATTAGATATCTCTTTGTCTCATACATATCTCGACTTTCTCACGTTGTTAAGCCGATTGGTCTGGCGTTCAAGGTCATTCTGACTAGACAGAGCCTTGAGCTTTGATACACATAGAAAATTCATTAGTATAGATATATTATCATTAATCCCTAAGTAGGTAGTGTCTAAATAATTCGCCCAGAAATATGTCGATGACGAATCATTTAGTCACTAAAGGAACATTCCTTCTCAAATCATTGCGTACAAAGACGGAATTATATGAGTTACGTGCCGCTGGTAAAATAAGTGAATTAATAAATTGTTATTAATTAAATAATAAAGTTTGTAAATATTACTATGTAAAACGTCATCTTGTAAATTCATTGGATAAAAGGCTACATTTTTTCTTACTTGGCACACCCATACCCGGACCAATCTGTAGGCCATACAAACATTTGTTCCGTGCGGGGATCGAAACCGCGACACGTAGCGCAGCGGCCGAACGCTCAACCACTGCGCCAACCATGATTTAGCTCTCAGTAATGCTCACTAACGCACACTAACCAATTAGTTCGATCCTTGTTAATTGCTAAAAGTAAATATACTTTATCTAGAAAGCCCCAGCACTCAGGAAAAACCCTTCGTAATCAGATTAATACTTCCAAGCATTACTTTATACACAGACTAGCTGCTGCCTGCGGCTTCGCCCGCGTGAATGTCGGAAATTATCCCGAGGGAACATAATCCCGGGATAAAAAATGTTCCAAATTTCATCAAGATCCATTCAGTAGTTTTTGCGTGAAAGAGTAACAAACATCCATACATCCATACTTACAAACTTTCGCGTTTATAATATTAGTAGGATATAAACAAACTAATAAACAATTGTATCCGTTTATAATACAAAATTCGACATGTATTACCAGTAATTCCATGAGAATCATAGCTATTGACCACACTTCTCTCACCGATTGAACGTGCAAATCATTGACGCCATAAAACTTGCATTGTTCTACATACAATAATAATAAAAACAGCTATCTGTTTGTCTCATCGTTTCATGAATAAAGTAATGCAGACAGTCTTCAAAACAATGTAGTCGTAAATCTGTGTTTTAAACAAAACTCCGTACAACGACAGGCAATGTGCAGAAAACTAAAACTAGCCACGGTATTTAGAGTCGTCTATTTCATATTGTTATCACTTAAAATGTATTTAAAGTTGTTGTTGTTGTATTGCGTTGTTTTTGTTGTTGTTGTTATTTTAGTTGTTGTTTTTTTGTGTTTCTTTTGTTTGTTTTTTTTTCTGTATGTTATATCTTAATGTGAAGGATTGTTAGGATCGATAGATGATTGTAATTCTTACACGCACAAACAACTAAACGGATTTGACTCGTTTACTCGCTCATAGGCTCATATATGTATGTAAGCACGGTTCATAACTTACATTAAATATGCATAGTATATGTATATCATCATTATTATCGTCATTTATCATTAATTAACCGCTATCCACATAATTCCCGGCAAGACTAGCGTCAGTTTTCCAATTGCAAAAAAAAGGTTGCATACATTTTGAATGAACTTGTTCACATAGATCCATGTCAGACGCATCCGTCGTTCAGAATTACAAGGTATGGTCTACGAACAGACCAGACTGAAAGGACTCTGACCTGGACACGTGTAGATAGTGCCTTAGTAGGTAAGTAGTCTAAATATATATAACTCAAAAGTGACTGACTGACTGACATAGTGATCTATCAACGCACAGCCCAAACCACTGAACGAATCGGGCTGAAATTTAGCATGCAGGTAGATGTTATGACGTAGGCATCCGCTAAGAAAGAATTTTGATTAATTCTATCCCCAAGGGGATAAAACAGGGGATGAAAGTTTGTATGAAACTTTGTCAATTTTAAACCGATCGGGCTGAGAGTTTCAAAATCGGGGGTA
Source organism: Hecatera dysodea (assembly GCA_905332915.2). Lineage (NCBI taxonomy): Eukaryota > Metazoa > Arthropoda > Insecta > Lepidoptera > Noctuidae > Hecatera > Hecatera dysodea. Next base: position 5,208,021 of record HG995289.1, on the reverse strand, counting down.
AAGTAACTATTCCACGCGGAGAAAGTCGCAGGCAGAAGCTAGTTTTCTATAAGACCGCAAAATGGCGAATGATAACACTTACCGACTGACTGGAGCTGCTAGCCATTTTTTTTGCCGGGGTGGAAAATCCTCATGGGTGTCTTTCGCCTGGGCAGGTGAAGGGGTCTGTCAGACTCTTACTGACTAAAAGCCACCCCAGTGTTCCTTATACCATACTTGCACTGGGGATCGTGGGAACTAGTGCGCATTCCAAGATCTAGCTAGTGCCAGCCCGCCTCTGCAGGCCACCTCCGGCTGGCGGGGAGAGTGAGGTGCGCTCCCCACGCCACGTCCAGAAAGGGGGCGAATAGTATGAAAACTGGATAATCTGAATATACATAATATTCCTTCTTACTCCACAGTTCGGCACTTCCTTCCAACACTCAACACTAGACAATACGGCTTCATGCCACAACGCGGAACCGAAGACACCCTCTATGACCTCATTGGACACATACGTGCCGAAATCAAAGCCAAAAAGATCGTGCTTTTAATTTCACTGGACATAGAGGGGGCCCTCGATAACGCATGGCAGCCAGCACTCAAAAAACAGATAGTAATCAAAAACTGCCCAAAAACATCTACGCTCTCGTCACCTCATACCTGGAAGATCGGAACATCAGGGTCAACTACGTCAGAGTGACTAGCGAAAAAGGTATTCGGCTTCCAGTCTAACCCGATGCAGGTGAATACCAATATTTTCCATGTAGTTACTACCCACGTGACGTCTACAATCCAGTAACTGGGAAAAACGATACCGCTTGGCAAGACTCGTCTTTGGACCTACCTATTGACATGATATAAGGTAAATATTTCCTAGTATCGTCAATAAAACAGGACATGTCACGCGCCAGGCAGACACGCACGTAGCAAAACCGATCTTGACTTTGGTCGCGTGGTTATTAAATAAAATGTATGGACTGCTTCTGTAGTAAATTAAGGAAAATAAATAACAAACACGTAGTCCACATGATGTGTACGTGCAACGCGTAAAAATACTTCAGCCTTTCTGGCACTATCTTCCAAAAGAGATATAAACTATACCTACCAAACATTTCCTTGAAAATCTCTTTACCTAGACCAGCTACCATTTTGTTAGAGTACATCAATGCCACCCTCTTTTTTCAAGTCTAGCTGACAAATACGGTAAAGAATCGCCCCGCGACTTCCGACGCCCGGGGTGTCTTTTACTGTTGCAATGGCTGGGGCGTGAGATTTGCTTCTCCCACACACGCTCTATCTCCTCCTTTGCTTGCATTAGTCCTTCGCAGAAGGAAGTGTCTGCCTCCGCTGCTCTCTCGTTTCGGACTTTGTATTAGACCAGGGCCGGCAGTGACAGGTCGCCGTCACCATCGTCTCGACGAGGACACCCGAGAAGGGCAAACCTCAACTGTATACTCCACCGTGTCTTCTGGACAATCTGCACAGTATTGACACCCAAGCGTGTCGGCCCGCCGCATACGACAGACACACAGCACACAGCATAGATAGACAGTTAGCTCCCGAAACAGCTGTGTCCGGTGAATACCTACGTCAGGCGAAAAGTGAGGACACCATGACGCTTCTCCAACTTCTCCTGAAAGAGGGGACTTATCGTCACAATGGTGGCGTGCGCAAAATACGTAAGTACGTTCTTACATATTAGTTTGCCAGAACAGGGAATTAATCATGAAATCAGCTGAAAATTTTCCAATGCTGGACTGATCTATCTTAATCTGCATTCAATGTTTACGGATATTTGTGTAGTTTGAGCCGTTTCAAATACTGTATAAGGAGACCCATAAAATAGAAAGAAGAAGAATAAGATATAATTAGCCCATTCATAAAAGAGATGAACGAGGTTGTTCATGTGGTTACAACCATGAAAAAATTACTGTTGACTTTAACAAGTTTCAATACACGGCAGAGCAGCATAGTGGGACAACATTCCAGACAGGACTCCATTCATGCGATCTTGGGCAGTAGACAAAGTAAAATTAACGGACGCAAAAAAAAAAACAAAATATATTAAATGGGCCAAGTGACATTTCGATAGCGCAATTCTATCCATTACATCATCACTTTCAAGCCTTTTGACCGGTTTCAAATATATAAGCAACACAAACTTGAAGAAGAATACTCAAGCAGGCAGGTCCGAACGACCTTGATTTTCATCCAAATTGTATTTTGAGTTAGACAGTCTAGCCGAGTGAAATTACTGTACTATCACTACAACGCCAGCATACAATTACTCGCGAGAAGGAATTCATTCTGGCCGGTATCGACGTTGTCCCGGCACGGAGATATCTCATTTATTTCGCTTATCATTGCCCCGGGAACGAGGATCGTCAACGCGACGGCCATTTCTTTGGATGGGGCTACGACACTGACGGAATTTATGCTTTTGTTATTGTTAGAATTATTGGTTGCTCCGCTTTTTATTTGGTTCTGAAGCAGTGAAATCCAAGGTTACCTTTGAAATGACAGAGCCAATTCTAATATTTTAAACATCGTTCGCTTTCGCATAATTATCAGTCGCAATCCGTCAGTATCTGTAGTAGTAATCCGTAGTTTCTCGACAGATTGCGACTGAGATTTAAATGCTAACATTACTTAAAAATTTGTACAATTTGCACTCTGTTGTCAAATGCTTAACTTTTGATTGGAACTGCAAAGGAATTAATTTTATTTTCGTAGTATTATTTTTTATAAGTGACTACAAGCTTTGGAATCGTGGTTTAAAAATACAATTTCAAATTTAGCAGTGGGATTTGAGCTGAAAATCTAATTCATACCAAACATTATCAGACTATCACCATTAGAATACAAAAAAAAAATAATTGGCCAAGACCCAAATTTTTATTCATTAGAAATATTTCGCTAACACCAGAGAGTATCTACGCTGAATTATTTAGTAGATCACTTCCTATTATATATTCGTAAGATATGGAAATAGTAATCATATATTTATATAAATAATGGTCCTAACAGTCCAAAACAAGAACATAAATAATGTGAAATAGGAACCTATGAAATAGTCGCGATACTCTTGGAATTTTTTGGAGGTTATATTTTGTTTAAGATATTATGCTTTTTGAGGGTCATTAGCAGAGGTCGGAATTAGGTTATTTATGTGCTTGCATCGAAATGTTGATATTAATATAGATCTTCCCAGGATTTCTAATAGAATATCCCGTGTCCATTATTACAAATAAATAATAATAAAAACCTCAGAGATAGAAAAAACAAATAATAAAAAGATAACAAACATGCAATTTTTATTAGTATTTACAACTACGCAACTAGTTCCTATATACTGACCAAGCTGGAGAACTCAACAGTACCTGTTAATGGTTTAATTGATATAAATACAAGAGTTCATGAATTTGAAGTTAATATTTGACCATAGAGAAAATTCATCATTCATTAAAACACCTCATATTCCCCTAGATTTTGACTGATAGTGACTGATATGCGAATATGAACATTGCTTAAATGTTAATAGAATTGACTCTCCGTCGTTCATTTAAAGTGTCAGCTTCAAAACCTCTATTTTCATGGCCTCAGCCTCCCGCTTCCCTCCGCGGCTCGGTGGCGGGATGCAATGAAAAATAAAAGGTGCACAACACAAAATGAACGGGAGTCGCCATGTTGACACTGTCATTTGTTTCGCTGAGATTCAACTCCCTAGATAACTCGGAATGTTTATTTTATGCCAACGTCATAAATGAGCTGCTGGGGTTTATGTCATTGGAACTGGTGTCATATGCTTTGATTAGAACATTCTGTGGATTTAAATTAGTTGCTAAATTAAATATATACGGTTCGCCGTCAGATAACAATCGGACTCGGGTCGTCGGCGCAGCGGACCTCAAAGAGATATCAGCATAGAAGACGGGGCCCACTGGCGCCAGTGTCTGCTAGGGTTGCGGAATTTGTTCGAAAGTCATCGCTGCCCTGGAACGCAAAAATGATTAGGAAGATCACGAGTGGGTTTTAGTCAGTAAGTGTCAGTGACACTCTCTGCTGCTCCGCCCAGAGCGGAAGAAGTCATTTGATGATCTTCCAGCCATAAAAATGATCACGAAAGGAATAATTTATATTAAAACACTAGATTTTTCACAAAGCCTTGCTCTCATAGCCTGTACCGCTGGAATAGTGAATTTATTCTAGGGAAATAGGCTATAATACTAAGCAATAGAGATAAGCTTTTCATCAACAGCCTGTTGCAGTCCACTGCTGGACATAGGCCTCTCCAATTGCACACCACTTAGATCTATTTTCGGCTTCTTCAGTTTCTGCCAGCCGTCCTGCATAAATCGTCACTAAGATAAGCTTTAAGTAAGTGAAATGATCGAAATCTCATCACTACTTCCTGGAAATAATCTGGAAGGTATTGGTATGGTTATAAAAACTCTCCGACATTTACTTGACAACGTTTACCTCTTTATAGCATTTCTATTATGTAATACTTTTAAGGGCTTTTTCGTTCATCGCGGCCCTGGAACACAAAGGGCACTAGAAGGATCACAAGTGGGTTTTAGTCATTAAGAGTCTGTTTCTGAGTTCGCTCCGCCCAGAGCGTGAAAAGTCGTATTATGATGATTTCCCATCCAGAAAAAAAGAGGGCCTTTTCGTAGCTTCAATAATAATTGCCTATGTAAGCAAATACCAATATCCGATTTCTTCCGTTCAAGACTGCCTAATAGCCATCTGGAGCATACTTTGTTCCCCAACGAAATGGTTTATAGAGTAATTGTATTTTCTGTAACTAAATATACATAGGTATAAAGGGTACGTAATACAGTGTATTCTATCGTGTTTTTGCCTCGACCTAACTACACCTTAAGGAATCTTAGAAAACATTTTTTTTTTTAATATTTATTCATTTTAGGTCGACAGCAACACAGGACTACTGTGTCATTGCCCATCTGAAAAGCCCTAAGAAGAAACGCAAAAACAAACGCAGATATACGTTGAACTCGTATTTTATGGCATAAACCATCAAAGCTCAGGGCGACTCCCTATTCCGTATTAAAACGTCTGTTACCATGTAGGCAGGAAAAAATCGTGAGAAATTCTCACACATGGGACCCCTAACAAGCGACAGAAATAAACATTTTACGATTGGTTTAGTACGTAAGAGTGCGTTATGTCAATTGTATGGAACGTTTGTTTTGCACCCGGAATTGGGTTGTATTTTTGTAATATGTTTTTGTTTTGAAGTGTAGTATGGTGAATAAAAACTGGTTTTTATGTAGGTAAGTAATTTTTCCTTGGCTTATTACTGGGTTCTGCTTTCTATAGTAAAATCTTTGCCGCTTGTTATAGTTTTTGGTGTGTATAAATGCAAGGCGATTCCGCGGAAGGCTACGTGACACCACCTAGCGTAACAAATGACACCGACACTTCGTGTAAAATAGTGTAATACTAGTACTTTAAGTAAAATGATTATATATAGATAAAGAAGTAATGATTTTGTGTTACATAAATATGTATGATAGTCTGAAAGGTATATAATATTATGTTATGGGTCTCTGTGACATGAAAATAAATGATATATTGTTATTATTATTAGCCAATTACAACAGACCTTTTTATAAAAAATGAATATGCTCACTTAAAATTAAAAATAATAATAATTTATTTAGGTTAGGTCAAGGTACCTATGTATATTTTAGGACAGTATCCTTGTAACATTTTGAAAGTTTTCTGAAGGTGTAAAAAAATATTGCTTGAAATTAATTTTTACAGCTTCAACAAAAAACCCAATGACTCGAAAATATAACTATCGGGGCCCAGAGGCTGGCTATTACCTCGGACAAAGAATAAGGATTGCCATACAACGTGGCAACGTTGACAGCCTTTTGGGCACATTACCAGCGGCCAGCAATTTGGAGGAATTTTTCGGCACCATACTTGACGTGACAACGTCTAATCAATCGATGAACGCCGGCTGCGCGCACGAAAAGGCATGACTCATTGTAACGTTACGATCGGAGAGAGAGCGCTGCACGAGCGAGCAAGAGGCACGATCATTTCATCAATGTTTTGTTATAATGTTTTCACGTTAAAATACCGTCCGTAAACAGACTTTACAGACAACCAACCATATACAGTAAGAATTTTATGTTTGATATATTATAAAACAAAAATAGATTTTGTTTAGTGAAAATGATATTTTGTTTCAAAGTCAATATTTTTTTAAATATTACCAACAAAAAGGTTTTTCTGCACTATAACTTACATTCACAAAATTGTATACCCAGGTGCAAAACCATCAACAATTTGCTCAAAATAGTTTGGCTACACTTTAATTTAGCCTAGACGCAATAAGTCTTCACTAACAAAAATATTACACCTTTCACTTTGAAACTCTTATAATAAATCATCGTATGAAATTGAGTATACAGCATGATTTATTTTTAGTAATAAATTATATTATAAAGGTAATTAGAATTACGTATAAAAGTTTGTGGTGTAGTGTAATGTCACAACACTGACGTGAAATGTATTTATGACAAAACGTAAATTAGATGAAAGAGGTTTTTTTTTGTGGACTTTGAAATCCATTCAAAATCTCATAGAAAAAGTACTTTCAGTGTTTCCATTTTTTTAGGTCAACTTTTCCGATTTTCTTTTCTCTAAGAACCTTATTAGGAAGTATACGAAAAGAAAAACAATAAATAAAATGTAGAATGAATGAAGAGTCAGTTCGTAAAATCAAAACAACAGTTTATTTTTCTAAATATCCATTATGTAAATGCGATACCTATAACAAAAACCCAATTTTTTGTTCTGTAGGTCGGTCTGTCTGTCTGTTCCGGCTAATCTCCAGCTAGACCGATTTTGGCAGGATTTTCTCTGGCAGACAGCTAATGTTATAAGCATTGTAATTTAATTTTATACAGAAAATACGATTTACGCGAGCGTACTAATAGTTGTTTATTAGATCATTGGTCAAGCTGAATATTGATAAAAAGCATAATAATAACGAAATTTTGAGTCTCATAATTTTGAACTATTAGTTAACTATGGACTGGTAATACGTATTAGTATTTACTTCTGTTTGAAGTAATTAAACCTTGGAATAAAGGCAGGTACACAAATACTGCTCAGAATTTAATTAAAGGTAAGAAACAATTGCTTCTTATTATTTGTTTCTTCGTCTATATGAGTTGTAGCAACAATCTTGCTTAATTAAGAGCAGCAGCTTTTATTAGAGTTGCTATCTATGCAGAGTATGCATCAGTAGGTACCTACTTGGTTTTATCTTTTAACGTTAGTGGTTGCTAAACAATGTATGATATCTAGTTGTTATATTTTTTTATTCTGAATTATGAAATTCGCTGTATTTAAATATAATTACCATCATAAAGGCTTATTCTTGAAAATGTCTAGGCATTATTTTTATCGATCAATAGGGAAGCTGCATGAGCATTAGGTTTAAAGAAAAGTAGTTCTGAAAATATGAATTAAATTATCATTGACTTGTACAGTTTGAATAACGCGGACCTCGCGTTTTCTGACGCATTAAATTGGTTTGTCATTGGATCGCGAGACCGAAGCGAATTCGACAGGCATTCGCCGAATTTTCGATTTCTTCTTTCTTTCTAAATCTTCGAATGCACCGGCTATCTTGAGAAGCGGTCATGTATACGAGACAGAAATCAGAGATCAGAATTATTTATTTGTAAAACATAGCTAGGTTAAGGTCAAGGTTTAATAATTACTAGCTGCTGCACGCGACTTCGTCCCCGTGGAATCCTCGATTTTAAAACATTCTTTATCGCTGCTCCGCTCCTATTGGCTAAACCGTGATGATATATAGCCTAAAGCCTTCCTCGATAAATGGTCTATTCAACCCAAAAAGATTTTTTCAATTCGAACCAGTAGTTCCTGAGATTAGCGCGTTCAAACAAACAAACAAACTCTTCAGCTTTATAATATTAGTATAGATTATACATGTCACACTATGTTTTGTCATTGATGATATACAAATATCAGTGAAAGCTATTTTACACAAATAAAAAAAAATCTCAACAAATCAATGATATCAAAACAAAAAAAGAAAGACACAAACTAAATACAAAGTGGCATTTTAACAGTTATTAACAAAACTACACCATCTAGGGATGTGATTGACACCGTACCTAAATGTTACTAATTATTAACAAAGGTGAATGGAATGGTTGCGAAATTTGTTCGAAAGAGTCACCGCGGTCCTGGAACGTAAAAGGCACAAGAAGAATCACGGGTGGGTTTTAGTCATTAATAGTCTGACACTCCCTTCCAGTCCGCTCAGAGCGGGAGAAGCCATTTGATGATTTCCCATCCAAAAAAGCGCCTATTATTTTGCTTGAAACTTGTAAAGTATCTACATACATACATATGTATGATCTATATAAAACCCTAGCTTTTTACATATACATATGCCAAAGGAAAAAGCTTTATATAGACCGATGGTTGTGCTTAAACTTTATTAATTTTTAAGTATCTCTAGTATAAATAGAGTCCCAGGTCTGCATAACTTGTTATTTAATTTTGAATAAAACAGTATACTTATTCCATCCCATATTCCAAGAACCACACGTTAAATATTTTATTCTACAAAAACATAACCCACTTAGCAACGACGAAACCCTCAATATTACTTCTAAATAATATCTCCATCCCTTTGAACTTAAACAGAATCAGTTGAAAAAGCATTGGAAGCATTACGTACACTCAACCTCAAACATGTTTAAACAAGCAGGAATTCACTTAATTTTGCTTCCATCAAATCAAATCAAATACATTTATTTGTGTACACAGGTAAAAATGGGTAGAACAATTACAGGATAATGAGTCTCTGTGTCCTGCCACAGCATGTAACTGAAAAAATGTTATTTACAAAAAATTGAGCATGTATCAAATAAAAATTTAAATTAGCTCTTAATTATTCTCTTCTATGTGTATTTAAAAAAAAAATCTGTCAAAGTGTAGGTACCTACACATTAGCTAGATTATTTGTAGCTTAAGTAGTGGGCATGACATTGCCGCAATATTCGCCGATCTTTTAGTTTCGTTAGTTCCTTGGGTTCGTTTTTGTTATTACAATATACTTTTTTTATTGAATTTTCAATTATATTAAAATATTATGGAACAAATATTGCAAACATGAAAAAAATCTGGTCGATAACCAGATGGTTTTTTGACTCCAGAAATATGGTGAAACTATGTATGGAATCATTTCATTAAAAAGACGATTTGTTCATAAAAACGAACAAACAGACGATAGAGTAAGCTTTGTTTTTTAAGGTACGTGTAACTTACTAATATAAATGACAAGACCGACTTCGCAAGATCTTTTTAGTGCTAACTGTACCGGCCTATTTTACATGGTGGTACAATAAAATCCGCTCAGTACGTTATAGGCCTAATAAAGTGAGTACGTGATAGTGATCTCTAATATTTTATATACATTACGCGGATTGTTTCATAAATTCGCATGGTTAAGCAATAGAGACGTGCAATGTATGCCGAACGCGGAGGCTTCTGTCGTTTGTAAAGAGACAGTGGTTCATAAAAAGGTTTGGGAGGTTTAAAATATGGTTTTAAATGGGATAAGGTTAATAACGTTGCTTTTTTATTTCATCGCATTTATCGCCGCGCCGATAAATGCGATGGAATAAAAAAGCTTTTGTAGAATCACGCGTGTGTCTGTCTGTCACAGCCAATTTTGTCCAAATACACAGGACAAATTTTGTTGTTTGTTATACATATTATGAACGTTCTGTGAGCCAATCAACAATCAACTCAATATTTATTTATTCACGATACCCGTCCATACGTGTAACGGGAATAAATACAGATTGAGAATTGGGTCACATCTGCGAGACAAATAAGAAAATTCAGCAATGTGGAATTTAAAAAAAAAATCCGAGTGATATACCAAACAGGCACGAGAAAGAATGAGTGGGTATTTTTATACATAACTAGCTGCTGCCCGCGACTTCGTCCCCGTGGAATCCCCGATTTTAAAACATTCTTTATCGCTGCTCCGCTCCTATTGGCTTAAGCGTGATGATAATATAGCCTAAAGCCTTCCTCGATAAATGGTCTATTCAACGCAAAAAGAATTTTTCAATTCGAACCAGTAGTTCCTGAGACTAGCGCGTTCAAACAAACAAACAAACAAACAAACTCTTCAGCTTTATAATATTAGTATAGATTTTACCATACAAAAGTTTTTGAAAATAGAACATCTCCCTCATTTTCATACTGATATAAAAAATGGACTACAAAATAAATAACTTTAATTTTAAAAGTCAGTATTTCTGGTGTTATTTCTTTTTTATTGACACCGTCTTCTATAATTATTTTTTTTTAATTATGTCAAGACATAATTTACAAAAAAAAAAACAAAACTTTTTTCTTTTCAATTTGAACTACCCTACCGTCCAAATCTCTATCTCTATCCGATGTTAACGAAATTTATATGGGACCATTTCGGAATAAACCTTTTTCGAACAAAAATAGAATTTTGCAAAACAGTTCATATTATAATTTATGTACATGTAGAATAGAATAGAATACTCTTTTCTCCTCTTTTTTTTTTTCTTCTCTTTTTTTGTAGGACTTACAGGTAACAAAACCAGACAAAAAATAAAAACATAGCCACCAAAAAGCCAATCCTGTGTAGACATGGTGTGAGCACTCAAAACCGCCTTAAAGGCTTATAGCCTTAAAAGCTTATAGCCTTAAAGGCTAAAGGTCATAGCTCACTTACACGACTCTGCTCCATCACCGCTCCTACTCAACACCGCCCTAAACTAAAACGACTGCTGCCGGTCCATTCGTTGACAGCTAGCAGACGCCCAGCTGTCACCGCATCGACAGCTAACAGACGCCCAGCTGTCACCGCATCGACAGCTAGCAGACGCCCAGCTGTTGAGTCTACCGTCTGAGCGTCGCCGGCGGCAGTCAGCGCGTGGACACCGCACCGGCCTCTCGTCTACTACGTGTGGCCACCGAGGCGTCAACTACCGAGCAGTCTGATGGCGGGAAGCTTGCAGACATCGAGCTGTCTGCTAATTTATATTGTCAATATAAACTTTATCGCAAGACCACGACTTAAAGCTCATATTTGAATGATATTTTATAAGTCGAGTGGTAGTAGAGTCGTGTAAGTAGACTATGACCTTTATAGTTACGGCGATGTGTTCAATGTGTGTCAACGCATAAAAACATATTGTGTACATAATACATAATATATATATACATACATACAAATCGATAACCTGGAGGAGGTTTTTGAAGGAGGAGGAGGTATTTTGAAGTCGGCTTAAACTTGTTCATTAATATTAGATAACAGGCAAACTGTAGTTATTGATGTAAGTCTCTATGGTTTTCAATTAATAATGATGTGTAACGAACTTGTTGCTAGACTTATAATATTTCGAGGTAACTAATTTACTGTGCAATCAATATTTTTTTAAATTTTGATTTAACTATTTTGTGCAATATTTTTCTTTATTAGGATTGTGTTTTTTATATAAAAAGGGAAGATTTTTTTATTTACAGTTAAATACTGACTTGAAAGAATAATACATAATTCTTTCAGACGAAAAATAAGCCGAAGGCTCTCATGTATCGTCATGAGAGCCTTCGGCGTTAAACTGTCATTCTGGCCAAAATGATGGCCAGAATGAGATTTTAATGAAGCCTTTGAGCCTAAAAGATCGACATCTCAAGACAACTTTGATTTTTTTTTAAAGTTTGCCTTGGGCGATACCGTTAGTCCAGTGCCAAGCGGAATAGCGCAAGTGGGCCTTATTGTTTACCGATCCGGATGTGTAACACTGTAATTAAATCACAGGTCGTGGCAGTTTATTATCTGCCGGTAACAACATGGCGTAATCTTCGAAGATAATAAAGGCGCTTCATAACGCTATTAAAAACAGGTGTTGCCAACACAGGGGCTAATTTATTAAAGAAATTGTCACGATTAATGATATTATTAATCTACATCATCTATCGTATTTCTTGGGCATTAGGGATGACTTTCAATCTTCCTAAATGCAGTAGAGTAATTATGAAGAATAGAACAGTTTTTTTTATATTATTTTTTGGATTTTTAGATTATTTTTCTCAGGTATGTACCTGGTATTTGCCTAGAATCCCACGGGCGTAAACCAAGGTGAGACCCTAGTTATTACTATTATATGATGGTAAATTGTTATGTACTGCAGTAAAATTGTTATCTAAATCGAGTTTAAAAAAAAAAACGAACTATCCGGCAAGTGTCACCTGTGGCAGCTTTTGTAGTGTTAGGTATAGAACAGAATAAAATAGAATACTCTTTATTATGTACACCATATAAGTTACAGAAAATATAGATGAAGAAAACATTACATAAGTTGACACAATGGGCGGATTTATCGCTAAAAGCGATCTTTTTCTTTTTTTCCGTTCTTTTTCTTTTTTGTTTAAAATATTAGTAAGGTTAAGGTTATCTTTTTCCTTACCTACCCCGAGGCATAAACTAAATAAACATTTTGAAGGCAAAGGAATATTGCATTTTGGTATGTGTAGGTGAATTGATGCATTATCTGGATATCAAACAACACTAATATCGTTTACGTCATTATAACAATCAGCGAAATAGACTAAATGTATGTATACATTCATTCCGATCGGATTAAATAGCGTCGACCAGATTTGTACATTGCCTAGTTTCGATTCATCAACTTCGAGTATGTACTAGTATGGAACACACTTGTAATAGAAATATGTTACGCTATTCACTCAACGAATTGGCGCGTGCTTTTTTTTTAATATCGCTGTTGATAGGTCCGAGTTTGACCACAAAGACACTGGCACAACTGATGGAATGCGTTGTTGTGGTCGACGATGAAGCAAGCTTGCCTAGAAGTCGGAATCGCCCTGCGTCTCTCGACGCCCGGGGCGTCTTTTTCTGTTGCGGCGGCTAGAGCGTGAGGTTTCCCTCTCCCGCACGTGGTCTGCCTCCTCCTTCGCTAGCATTATTGCTTCACAGAAGGAGGTGATCGCTTCCCATGCCTCCTCGCTCCGGACTATGGATTCAACCCGGGCCGGACGCGAGGGATTGCCGCCGCCGATCGCCTCAACGAGGACACAGCGATGTTCCGCCCAAGCAGGGCAGACCTCCACCGTATGCTCCACTATGTCTTCCGAGCGATCCACAAACAGACCGACTTTGATTGGCGTTCCATAACCTTGTCGATTGACCCGTGCGGTTCCTATTATTTAGCCACGCGCTTTTAGCAATATATATTAAATTAGTGACAGGATATTTACCCTTATTGCCGCGCTAAACCAAAACAACTATACTAAGTATCGTGCAAATTAGTCACAACGCAATCACAAATCTATCTCGTATGGACGTTGATAATGAGTTATGTTCATCCTTTGTAGTGGTCATTGCATCTACATACTATTAGGGATGGCAATCTGAGATCAATTAATCCAAGAATCGATTTTTCAGGTCCAAAATAACGATTTTTTAAATCGATATGCAGTACTGAATCGATCCAGTGAATCGATGTTTCATCCTTGAAAATCGCCTTACAATCTTTCGCCTTTAGATATGAAGCATTGCCTGGGAGCTTTGACGTTTTCATGTAATAAATACATTTTGAAAATAAATATCATCTTTCATACCTGATTTGACTTTGATATGGTAATAAAAATGATTGTTATTATCGAATTCCCTGAATTGTAAAAAAAAAACTAATTTTATTGATAATTATGATATCATTTATTATGTTATCTTTCTTGTTTCTTGTAAAATAGATTTATATTAACATTATAAATGCAAACATAAAAAACAACACCGTTTTTTTAGAAATCGATCTTTTAGACCTCGATTTTTTTGTTAAACAGACCATCAGCTTACGATTTGAATCGATTTAAATATCGATTCTTTTCGGAAGGAATCGCCATCCCTACATACTATGTACGAATGCGTACGTTGATGACCCACAGGCATAATGCAAATACATAATGTAGATAATAGTCTGATATCTCATTTTCTAGCTTTAGCAAATGCGAATACCGTACCGAATTGTTAATCGCTTAAATTAGAGATACATATATTGCCGTAACTGGGACTATAGACCTACTGTGTACATATACCGTCGCCATTCTATTAGTGAATGCGATTGTCGGAATATCAAAATATAAGGGATTGAGCGCGTGACATTTCGAAAGTTTGTTAATGTCATACTTTTTTGACGTTTTGGCAGTTGCCTTCGCTATACTACCACTGCACAGTGTTTCAAGATGGACATTATTCGGGCATCGCGTTTTGATTTGAAAAGCTAAACTTCGTTTTTCCATTAGCTAGCAAGTTTTTGAGAAACTGTTTTCTAAAAATCGTCCAATTTTTATAGAGATATCTGGCAAAACTTTACTACGTAATTAGGTACTCTTAAACTAAAAATGATGTGCAATAATGATGTTAGACTATATTTATGGTGTTCTTATACATGATATGATACATCTCTGTGAGCGTAAACTAATCTCGAGGCTTTGTTAGTTCGTACATTGATATTACAGTAGAAGTGATGAAGGAAAAATGCAAGGATACCTAATGATTGCATAAAATATTTTGCAAAACATTTCCAATACATACCTAGTCAGATCTGCTTATTGTCTAACGCTAGTGTCCCCTTAAGAGCTCGAATTTTGGTAGGTAATAAATCATTTTTAAAGTAATCTACTTTTTGGATGTCATCGCAAAGATTATTGTCGAATTCCTTCGCAAATGCTGTTTTCTTCGTACTTATGTCAATTTAATTTATAATATTGTAAGCATTTTTATGATTGTTTTGTTCATGTGTCTGTTTCAGGATTCCATGACTTGACAATGGCTTAAATCATCATTTAATATCGTAACTGATGAGGTCATTTAAAATTATCATCATTATCTCTTTATTTATTTAAGTACCAATACAATCAATTTTACATTTCGAAATATTTCTTTAAAAAAACGTTAAAACCAGTAGTCCGCCAGTGTCGGGAGCGGGGTCCACGCTACCGGTAGTTAGGGCTCCAGGGAAAGGAACCTCCTCACAATACAGCCATATCGAGGAGTACTGCCTTCTGTATCAGGTCCTTTATCCAATCATGTAATGCTTCGACAGATGGTCGTCAAAGCTTTTGGCCATTAGGCCATTGCCCTCGGCGCAATGACAGCCGAATCCACATTCCACATATCGAAAAACTCGTGTGCTAAGTCGAGATACTTGATTTGTTTCTCTTTCTCAGCTTTCACGAGGTTCTCGTATATATGTACATGTCATGTGGGATATTATCATCCTTCATGACATGTATTATTATTATTGGAGCTACATAGAGAGCCTTGACCTTCAGATAAAGGTCAAAGCTCCCTATATAGCTCGTACATTTTGTAGGTGCTCGAAATTATGATTTGTTTAAAGGTGCTTTTTAACCGACTTCTAAAAAAGGAGGAGGTTCTCAATTCGGATGTTTGTATTTATTTTTTATGTTTGTTCGCGCATAACTCCGTCGCTTGTCAACCGATTTGAAAAATTCTTTTTTTCTTGGAAAGGGTATACTTCCCAAATGGTCCCATGAAAATTTTATCGAAGTCAACCAAGCGGTTTTCGAAAAATCTAAAAAAAATATGTACTTTGTCTACTTTCACGACCTCTTAGCTTACTCTGCAAAGGAGCTGTACGTTTTTTTTACACCAATGTGATTGGTTCGTTTAGGTGGGGGAGGGGAGAGGGTGTAGGTACCACTAAAAAGTGAAAAATAAAAAACTTTTTACAAAAAAATACTACCGACTTTTAAGTTAAAGTTTTTTTTTCAAAAATTAGAGATGTGCCAGAGGATATAGTTTTAAACGACTTATGGCACCCTCGTAAGAAATATTCATCTTTTCAAGTCGTCGGCCATCTTTATTGTGTAAAATTAAGTTTGAATTGAAAAATGATATTAAGTAGGTAGCCTATTTTTTTTTAGGTTCGTTACTATCTTACTTTTACATAATATAATAAAGTCTACAACAGGATTAACAATATCGCAAAAAAAAACTCAGCTTCAATACCTAAACACAAGTCCCGCACACACACCTCCAAAGATTTTAATAAAACATCGTATTTCAAACTAAACAAGAAGAAATCACCACGAGTCACGTTGCCGTCTCGATTTGTTGCCGCTACAGTAACAAATGTACCGAAATTGGCTCAATAAACTAAGTCCTTGCTGGACCTTGGTCTCTCAATGGCTATTAGCCGTTGACCGCGGCCACCAACCCCGGCTATTTGTCACGTTAATTATTTAAATGTACGCCCGTGCCAATCCCGAGGGCACTTTGTTGTTAATAATTTTGCTCTGTTGATATGTTCCTTGAGGGATTGTGAACAAAGAGAACGCTAGTTGGTGATGAAATACTGATGTGGCTGGGAGGAATGCAGGGTTTATGCAATGATCAAATAGGAATGCGTTGGTTACCTAGACTATACAGGGTTATTGGTACCTAATTAAGTGCGTTCCTTGAAACGGGTTATACTAGAGCTGATTTGCAACGATTTTCCACAATAAACCTGTAAGTTACCTGTTTCGCTGTGGTATTTATCAATTTATTAAATATCGCAGCATATGCTGAGACAGGGACCTTTTTTGGTCTCACAGAGTTTAAAATGTTGTTTTGTGCGATTTCTAAATAAACATTTTCTTTCTTTCTTTCTGTTTTACCTTTTACCTTCCCGGGATCAACTGAGTTTATATTTTCAAAACGTACCGAAAATAGGTACTATTAGGGGAAGTGTCTCCTGTAATTTTTACGCCAAGTGTCATACATTTATTACGGGTAAACTAACACATTAGCCAATAAATGTTTCATGAAATGTTCATAGCTTAAACATTACAATGCCTCATATCCAGAGATACGAATATTTTTTTAATTAATTGGTCTTTGAGATATTTATTCATTCATTACCTATTCCAAAAGTATAAGTTGACTATCCAAAGTAGAAAAATATCTCATTATTTGGAGTTTTTGAGCACTTGGCAGAAGATTTCGAAAAATTTTAAAAGCCCAAGTTATGAGAGTCTAAATAGCTGCAAATTAGCTCTACAGTATCTCATTTGAAGGAATACAGTCAATAACCAACCACCTCGTATATGTATGTCCACGAGAAATTGCAGAATCCATAAGATAGCCGCGTTCCGGATATCAATCTTTATTAGATTATAATTTCTCAAAATACTATTAGAGACAAATTGTACGGTGTCTGTCCTAACGCTGTGAAATAGGGTAGTTTACTAAAAAAAAAAACTAATAAGTCCACCTGATAGATTTTCAAAAAATATTGGACACGTATTTTTTTTTTCACGTAATAAAAATAAAATGAAGACGATACAGTGCGTTGAAAACTTGCGTGACTTCACTACGTCACTACTATTTTTACTAGCGACATGACGTCACCAGCCTCTACTCTTAAACTTAAATGCGGTTTATCTTTACATTTTTTTACGTGAGTTAGTACACTTTATTTAATAAGAATAATAACTACTATATATACATTTAAATTAAAAAAAAAAACACTAAACTAACTAAAACTAAAAATAGTTAAAAGATGGCGTCAAAAAATTCCTCCGCATCGCTGGCCACTGGTAATGTACCCAAAAGGCTGGCAGCATTACCACGCTGAATGGCAATGCTTATCCTTTGTCCAAGGTAAAAGCCAGCCCTTGGGTCACGCGAAGTGTCAACTAAACGTTTAGACAAATCTTTATATAAGTTGTGAGCACTTGTTTTTACGATTTGAAATGACAAAAAGTACGTGTCCAATATTTTGGTAAATCCAACGGACGGACAAAATAGAATTATGATTTTTATAACTAGTAAAATACCCAATTCTAGTGTGTTATTCTCAATTATATGTGTACATACACACATATACCCGAGCGAATGGACAAGATGTCAGTGTATACAAATTAAAACAATATTAAAACATTAATCTTCTTATTTCCTCCGCCGTTTACTCCAACTAGACCACGTTAACGAAATTACAACACAGAAAATACCTCCAAATTTGTCTCTTAAGGAAAAATCGAAAGGAAAGAAAAGCATCGTCCATACATACATATAACTAGACAAGACTCAATTACGGCTGAACACTCACAAGGTCTGGTACAGGATTGCGGTTGGACAAAGCTAGTAATTAGAGGAAATCAAATGACGACCCTGGCTATGTATTCACGGCCTAAAATAACATTAGAAGGAAAACATTGGGTTTGTGTCCTTCTAATAAAGCTGTGTGTACTTACAAGTAGGTACTGTGATTGTGGTACCGATTGGACCGGATTGTTCCTGGTAACTATTATTTTATGTATATCTGAGGGGCAATTCCTGTATCGGGAGGTACCTGTTTCGGATACAGCGGGAGGACACTTCCGGGTGTCAACACTTTGTGGATCGCCCGGAGGACACGGTGGAACATACGGTGGGGGTCTGCCCTGCTTGGGCGGAGCAACGCCGTGTCCTCGTCGAGGCGATCGGCGGCGGCGACCTCTCGCGTCCGGCCCTGGTTCAATCCATGGTCCGAAGCGAAGAGGCGCGTGGGACGCGGTCGCCTCCTTCTGTGAAGCAATAATGCTGACGAAGGAGGAGGCGGACCACGTGCGGGAGAGGAAAACCTCACGCTCCAGCCGCCGCAACAGAATAAGACGCCCCGGGCGTCGGGAAACGCAAGGCGATTTCTGGCCACCACAGGCGCGGGTCTGCGGACGGCGAGCTATGGGTGGCTTGCCGTCCGATAGCAACCAGGCCCGGGTCGACGGCGCATCGTGTTCCGCGCGCACCTCAAAGAGATGTCAGCAAAGAAGACAGAGCTTCATAGGGTCAGTGCCTGCTAGGGTTGCGGAATTTGTTCGAAGGAGTCACCGCGGCCCTGGAAGGCGAAGGGCACTAGGAGGAACACGGGTGGGTTTTAGTCAGTAAGAGTCTGACACTCCCTCCCGTTTCACCCAGAGCCGGAAGAAGTCATTCGATGATTTTCCATACAGAAATAAAAGATAAAGACGATCACCGATAGGTACGAATAATACATTTAGAAGCCGTAAATTACAATACAACAAGTTATTCAAGTTAGCACAGCAATTTATGTTCTGACTATTCCTTATAAAGGATCACGGAACTAACGATAATATAGCCTCACTATCATCCGGGATCATAGTCGCCGTCGAACAATACATTGACAAGGGAAATAACAAACCTGATTCCGGCACTTATCTTCGAATGCGACATAGTTCCGATCGCTATTGTTGTGCACTTGAATTATTTCAGCTGTACCAATCTATAGGGCTGGGAAATAGTGCGATCGATAAATAAGTTTACTTTTTTTTTGTATGAGATTTTTATATTTTTGCTAATTTTAAATTACTAATCAGATTTTTTTTTAAATTAACTGATCTCATTCGAAACGCGATACTTTGCTCAAATACACAGATCGCTGACGTGGTTCAGAAGGCTGCTCAACTTAAATGGGACTGGGCTAGACATGACTGCCATGTCTATCGAGAGGTGGGCCTATAAAACACAACACATTGATGCCGTGACGTGCCGAGACGAGGCCGAGGCAGACCACGAAGAAGATGGCGGGATGACTTGGATGTCTACCTTGGGAATTAGTAAGATGTGGCACAGGATCGGGAACAGTGGAAGGAGTGGAGGGAGGCCTTTGCCCAGCAGAGGACATTTCAGGCTAGCTATATATAATAACTTATTTATTGGCCCTTGTATCTAGTATTAGACTAGATCTGTTTGCTGATGGATGGAACTCGTGACTCGCGATTTCGTAGATCAGTGACTAAAAGATACAATTATATAATATTTGAAATACTGCGTTACCTAAATTATGTTAGTATTTATTATATACAAAATGATTAAAAAAGTATATTCACAAAAAAATAATAATTCAGGAATAATCGATAAAAACAAACTCAATTCTCGACAGCGTTACATCACTAACAATGAAACAGACTATCGAAGTTCGCGAGTCGATACTCGCAGACAATGATAAGAGAAAATAATAGCGATAGCAATGATTGTTCTATTGAGTTAGAACGAGACAAATGTTTAAAAGACTTGAAGTAAGTACTTGAGTAGACAATTATTAATTCACTGAACTTTTATTGCGATTAGATATGTACGATCGAAGGAATCCGTTGGAGGTGAGGAACGTTTGATGTGGTGACACTTGGAAGAGGCAGCAGTGGTTATGTCTTTCTGCTGAAATGAAGATGATGATTGTGAGATATATAGGTACGTAACAGTGGCGTGCAGCGGTTCGAGTTAGGGTAGGCCAGAGAAAATGTGCAAATAAATTTTAAAAAATAACCACATTATTCAGGGTTGTTTTTTAATGAAATGAGTTTCTTTTCGTTTTTTTTTTTTGTAGCCTATTAAAAAAAAAAAAAACAAAAAAAAAATAACATCACATTTCAACCCTGAATAATGTGGTGTGTTTTTTTTTTTTTTTGGACATTTTCTCTGGCCTACCCTAACTCGAACCACTGCACGCCACTGGTACGTAATACTATCTTTCATTTGGAGACATGGGAAAGGTATAGGAGAGTGCGAACTAGTGACTTGGCAGTACAAAGATGAATATCGATGCTGTGATCCAAAGTATTATCTGTCTACCTCCGAAATGTTTCATTAGATCTTTACAAAATTGACCATTACGGAATAAACCTCTCGTTAAAGCAAAAGTAAATATAACTAGCCACACCACTTGCACCGTGGTGCCCCGGCTGGGGGCCTTAGAATCTAAGGCAACCACGGGATTGCCCGGTTGAGCAGTAACCAGCCTCAATGTGCTGAACTGCGAGTAGTCCATTCAAAAAAAAAAAAAAAATAAATTGCACCGTGGTCATTATCAACATGTCCCAGCTATCAAGAGGACAAAGGCACAGTCGATCAGTTGAGCAAATGTATGTAATCGAACTTGAGGGCTCTCGTGGACTTGTGGAGTCGAGTGGCATTACTGAATCAATTGCTACTACTGCTGGGCGGTGAATGACCGTTTCGAAAAGTCAATGTTGTTTTCTGGTTTTGTTGAAAAGAGAAGTGGGTTAAATTGTATGGAGTTGTTGGGGTAGTGAATAATGATAAAAAGACTTATTTAAAATAAAATAAAAACAATGCTGCTTTGAGTTGCTTATTTTTTCAAATTTATATCTATGTTGGCCAAACAAATCCTGAAATACAATATAATACCTAATAATTTTACTAAGTAATAGTCTTTTTTGTTTTTGGGTTCTGCCGTCCAAATAAATTATTTTAATAAGACAGTGTCATTAAAATAATTTTATTACGATTTTTGTAGGCCAGTGTAAATTATTACTTTTTTAGGGTTCCGTAGCCAAAGTGTAAAACGGGACCCTATTACTAAGTCCGATGTCCGTTTATCCGTCTGTCACCAGGCTGTATCTCATGAACCGTGATAGTCAGACAGTTGAATTGTTCACAGATGATGTATTTCTGTTGCCAATATAACAACAAATACTAAAAACAGAATAAAATGCAGGAATAAAGGGAGCTCCCATACAACAGAGATGATTGTTTTTGCCGTGTTATAGATAACGGAACGGAACCCTTTTTTTTTTGTATGGGAAATCATCAAATGACCCCTCCCGCCCTGGGTGGAGCGGTAGGGAGTGTCAGACTCTTACTGACTAAAACCCACCCGTGTTCCTGCTTGTGCCCTTTGCGTTCCAGGGCCGCGGTGACTCTTTCGAACAAATTCCGTAACCCTAGCAGGCACTGACCCTATGGGGCCCCGTCTTCTTTGCTGACGGCTCTTTGAGGCGCGCGTGGAACACGACGCGCCGTCGACTCGGGCCTGGTTGCTATCGGACGGCGAGCCACCCATAGCTCGCCATCCGCAGGCCCGCGCCTACTAATCCGACTTGCACTTTGGGTTGTCGGCTAGATTTTTTCGTATGATTTTTTTTTTAATTCTGCATTTTTGTCTTATTTAGGTATTTTAACTTCCCTACGCGTATCTTATTTTTCCTATTCCCTTGGCATTAATTTTTAACCTGACCTAATTTTTGCACTCTTTTATTCTATCAAAGACTCTTTTTGTTTGTTCTCCAAAGTTTTACAGTACAAACTTTGCGAAAACATTATGAAAATTTTAATCCTCTCTAAGTATAATATAACCAGAATTTTAACCTTGTTACTTTAACTTTCTAATAAATATAATAATATATTCGCGTTTATGATAAACTTAGTTTAAAAGCTCTTCTTTTAACTGCAATTTTTTCCCGGGTTACTATCGCTTTACAAGAAATAATTTATGCATAATTTTGCAAGTTATTTTTAGTTAAAGATACACAGGATATTCTTTAAATAATCACGATAACGCTCTCGGTAAAAATAGAGATTTTTGTTCTTCCATTAGTGTTATAGTAGAGTTAAATGATAATGATATTTATTTTATAAGTACGTAGGTTGTAAATAACACTTTGAGACGTCATACTTTTTGGTCGTTTTAAACTAGATGAGGCCGGTTTTTTCTAGCTGGGTAGGAGATTGAAGTTAATTAACATTGTTGTTTAATTATTAGTTCGCTGCTGGCTGGGTAGATGGCGTTGCAGTTAATTTTGCTGCCGTATAAACTTCGATTCATTAGTTTTTCTTGTTAATTGATGCCGCTTACACAATCATTATCGTGGAACAGAAGTAAAGTAATGGGTGGTCCTACCTATGAACTACTACTAATATTAACTTTACCCAAAACCTGTGAACAATGTGTAGTTACGGAAAATACCTTGCTTATGGATTTACACGAAAACATATAAAATAGTTAATAAAAAACATTTGTTTCTGACCCATCCGATTCTGAACTCACACGGCCGGTTTTTCTTTTTAATTTTTTCTTCAAGTACCTTTTAATTTAGTAAGGAAAATCAAGTCAAATGCTCATACAAGATTTATATGAAAGAAAGAAAGAAAGAAACATTTATTGCCAACACTTTAGTTGTAACATTATGAAAAAGAACAGATTTTTATAAAAATAACAGTTTTCAGTGTGGCAAAAGGAGCGGGCTCAGCTAATGTTGACCATTGAGTAGCATATAAATTTATTTATTTAACGTCACATCCACGGCAAACTTACGAATCTGCAGTTTCAGTAAAATCGTTAATTTAGATGAAAAAGTACGTAATGTGGTACCTACATACGTATATTAATACGTATTTCTGTCTCTGACGTGACGTTACGACTTACCACAGTAAACTTACCAAAGACTTACATTTGAGATGTTTTGGCGTAGTAAAATTTATAAAGTTAAAACGCTCCCCTTTAAAATCCATTTTCGGCAGATTCGTAAGTTTGCCGTGGATGGATGGTGACGATATGTATTGTCAATATAGCTGTAAACAGTCTACTGTTTTATTTAGTTTTTTGTTGTCACTGTCTATAGATGGCCGGATGTCACGCAAAAGACGAAAGCCAAACTGTGTTTTGTTTTGTCTGTGGTGTGACCAGAGACGCATGAAAGTTGATGTCCGGTCCAGACTCAGCTGATAAGGTATTTTCTTTTAAGTTTGTTTTTTTTTCTGTTTTGTGCTTCAGTACTGGCGGAATAAATGAGTTTTCTTTCTTTCTTCTTTCTTTCAATACATACATTCGACGCTTTTACTTATAGATTCTGCAAACTAAATTAAGCTCTGGAACTTTCAAAGACATTATTCTAGGCAGATCACTGAAAGTTAATAATATTTTAATTAAATGTGAAAATATTGTTAATTTCACCGACGTGGGGGGTGCTAGGGCGCGAACATGGCTCGCCGGAAGCTACGAAAGAGCTGCGGCCAAGATTTATGCGTTGTGTTCCCTCCCAGCCAGGGGACTGAGCGGTAAGCGATGAACTTGTAGCGGTCCTCTTTGTGAGGCCCCTGCCTCGAATTTTGCGGGCAGAAGGGCGGCGGTGGCGGCGCGGCAACGGTGCGGGCAACGCATATTCTGTATTGTTTTCTAGAAGCGATCTTTTGAAATAAAATAAAACGTGTATAATAAACATTTTTAAATTATCTGTCCATTTGTGTAATCCTCAAATGATTAGAGCGTTGCATTTAGCAACAGATGCATAAAATCAACAATTTTAGTCATTTTTTAAAAGTAAATTTATTTATAACACATAAAATCAAATTAGATCGTGGAATATGATGATAAAACATCGAACATTAATAATGTGCTTTTACATGTAGATTATTTCTCATAAGTAATGAGTTAATAGTCTCTGAATAGTGAAGAAAAACGTACCATCGCAAGGTTTTGGTCGGGGTATCGCCTTATGTGACGTTTATCGGCCTTAAGAAAAACTGATATGAATAGTTTTTTTACTTGAAAACAAAAATCAAAATCAAACGTCATTTATTCAAACTAGGTTGAGAGCCTAGCTTTTTGAACGTCAAATGTTACATAAGGCAGTCCCTCAAAACGCCCTCCCGTCACCACTTCCTAGTGTTTTAGCTGGCAAGAAGAAGTGGCGCAACAAACTCCTCAGAATTGAAGTATTTGAACATGGTTTTCCGGGGTAAGTAGCATTTTATTAATGACCCTGTTTTACCCTAGATAAGTAATGTCTTGTTGTACCCCAATTGCCTAAATAAGTTAAAAATGTAGTTTGCCATTCTGGTATAAATAATATTTTCATATAAGGGTTATATATAATTGAAGACCAATACTAATCGACATCACATCACACACACACACACATGTTGATCACATGTTGGTGACCAACATGCGACCAACATCTACTTGTGTAGATTCCATCACATATCATATCTAACTTGAGTCACAGACCAGATTGCCAAATGGGTATTTTACTAGTTATAAAAATCATAATTCTATTTTGTCCGTCCGTTGGATTTTCAAAAAATATTCGACACGTATCTTATGTGATTTCAAATCGTAAAAAAAAAATATCCACATAAAGCGCATCAAAGTTCAAGAGCGGGAGCTGGTGACGTCACGTCGCTAGTAAAAATTGTAATGACGTCAAGCAAGTTTTCAACGCACTGTATCGTCTTCACTTTTTGTTTATGTGAACAAAAGAAAAATACGTGTCTAATATTTTTTGGAAATCTATCAGACGGACTAATTAGATTATTTTAAAAAATACCCTATTCTACTTATTTTCCATCAACCTTCACATTCGCAAATTAACAAAAAAATCCGCTATCTGTGGAAAATGTCTACAAAATTAGGTTTTTTGTGACAGATAGCGACTGAGATGCGAATGTAAAGGTTGCTTTAAAAAATGTAGAATTGACCCTTTATTTTTAAAGAATATTCATGTTCTCATTGCAGTCGCAAACTATCGAAAACAACTCACAATTCTTCACATTTCGACATATTTCTGACATTGATGGTCGCTGGAATATTACTTCTAGAATTTGAACTGTTTTAGGTGTGAGAACTGGTCTTTTGTTCGGTAATTCCACTAGCAACCGCCAAGCATTAAGAGCGTGTACGCCGTATGGCATTTCATACAAATTTTCAAGTCACAATTTTGCGAAATGACTGAACCGATTTTAATGAAACTTCACACATATAAGCAAGATACATAGGTCTAAAAAGTTAGTTAAAACATTTTCAAAATGTCTTATTTAAAAAAAAGATAACTGGAAAGGCGAATGGCAGGCTTGTATGGGATCTTCGTACAGCTAATAAATTTTCGTGTTTTGGGATACTTTTTGTTTTAATTGATAATTAATATGATAGGCAAGCCCTTTTCAACTTTTTAGATTTTTAGAACTTGGGATGTAAAAGTTATACACAGTTTTATTTTTAAGGTTATGTAGGTACTAGTGTTACAAATAAGTACTCATAAACATTGTTTTGGTGATAAAATAAATGTTCTACTTGTCGCTATCTTTGTAGTGTTTTACTTTGCATTAAATAAGTATATTGAGTCTAGTAATCGTATCTGCTCAGTGAGATGCATTAGGAGATACATACCTATATAATATGTTCAGTAGCGGACTGCAACAGTTTGATAATGATGAAGTTCTGATGGGTGTCGAGTGTTGGTAAATAAAACAATACTTTGTTTTTGAAAGTATGTACATTTATTATATTGTACTATATTAAGCGAACGTTGCAATTAACACATTGCAAACTCGTCATTTTAATTAAAGCACTTATACACACACAGCACAGCTTAAAGCGTCCTTTCGCAAAACTACTATCAAGAGATAGAGAACGGAGGAGCAGATGCTCAACTCAACGTAAAAACAGCCAGATAATTCGCTAAATTGCTCAGATACAGTCACAAACCACAATCCAAAACAACAGCAAAGAACTGAACTGAAATTGACAACAACAAAAAAAAACAGATTTTCTTTACCTGTCAATAATTAATTGCCATATGAACAAAACATTATTGATGACAAAAATCATATCTTTCATTAAATCGTGAACTAATATGATTTTATACAACAAGAATGCACTCTCAGATATAATATATTATTATAAGTGTTCAATTATATTTAATGCTATTTCTATTTCTAAATAATTAATTATCGTTTCGATATTTGTGTTATTTTACATCTGGCAACCTAACAAAGAAATAAGTGCGTTTAGTTTACCTTTTTTTACGTTTAATTGTTCGAATCTTTTTATTGATATTATTCATGAATCCCAAGTTCTTAAAATGCTGCACTTACACGAAATAAGATGGTTTAATTGCCTTAATAAGTGGTACAAATTCTATAACAGAACAACAACAAAAAGTTTGTTGTACGAAATCTGCCGTTCACCTTTATGTTGAAATTTATGTTATGTTGTCACATGTATAATTTGTATGGAAAATTTAAAATGGGTCTAATTTAACTGTAACACTATTTATCGAAAATGTTTTCAACTAACATTTTAGACCCATTTTAGAAAATAAGGACTTGAAATTTTTTATGTATATATAATTATGTATGTATAATACGCTCTTCAGGGCTCATTCCAACACAACTGTATCAGTACCAACCGCTTGCTCTTATAAACTTAAAGCGCTGTCAACACGGAGTTGGTTTCATTAATTAATACCTTCGTAGTACACACGCTGCTTCCCTCCACAAGTAAACAGTCGACGGTGACTGTTTGCAGTCTCAGGTTGACATACAACTAAATAATACACATTACTTCGTCAGACCCCGGAATTCAACCACGCTGCCATAAGGACTTACTCGTGAAACTAGATTCTGTTGAACCGTGTATACATATATTCTTCATTTCATTAGATCTGAATTATCTTCGCTTTGGTGTTGTTTATTGTAATTCACTGACGGATATTGAGATAAAGTTGCACGCACGTTGGAAACATTTGGCAAATGAGCGCTCAGGCGAAATAATCGGACAATAGGGATGTTTCTTGAATAAAAAATATATGATTATGTCCGTCAGTTAGATTATAGAAAAATATTGGACACGTATTTTTTGCTTTATCAAATCTATAAAAACTGACCAAGATACAAAGCATCAAAGATCAGGATCAACGCACTGTATCGTCTTCATTTTTTGTTTACGTGAAAAAAGAAAAAAAACGTGTCCAATATTTTTTGGAAATCTATCCGACGGACTAATTAGATTTTTTTAGTTAACTACCCTATTGTGAGCCGGACTCACGTGCACATTTTTATTTACATTTTATTTTAAAACCATGGACTTCTTAAAAGCTTCCCTGTCAATTTAAAAGTAAAGAGAATGTTTGTTTTTGGTACCTACTCGTAAGTGAATAAAAAAAAAATTCTTACGAAACTTTCCGGTTCTATCCAACAGATTGGCTTATTTTATCTTATGTATATCAAAGTTTTAGATGCACCGAATTATCATCAAGCATTGAATCACCTACATTTTACCCTTCTCAAGTTATACTCATGCAAACTAGATTTCCTCCCGTATATTTTTCGTATTCATAGGAAGGTTCCTTTGCCTAGGTATAAAGGAAGTGTCAGTCTTACAGACTAAAACCCACCCGTGATCCTTCCTTTTTTATGGATGGGAAATTATCACATGACTTCTTCCACGCTGGGCGGAGAGAAAGGAAGTGTCAGAATCAACTGTGTGCCTCCTAATTCAGTTTACGTTCCAGAGTCGTGGTGACTCTTTCGAACTCAGTAAAAACATGCGACGTGATGATCGTTCTAGTTACTAAAAAGCAATAACGTCATATTTACTTTGAATGACGACGACGTACCGTCTGCGCGGATACCGGTATTAGCCGGAATTATTACTTATTATGATTGTATCGCTAACGATTGTGCATTTATACTAGCTAAGCTAAACGATATAGCCGTGATATAGCTCTAAGAATGAATACACTGACATTGCAATCGGCTGGCCGTACAAGCCCTAGAGCCGATGACTGTGGCTATGGGCGTACTCTTCAAGAGTGGAAACTTCTTCTTCTTCTTCTTTCCTTTCCTTAAGGCTGATGATGTAACTAAACGTGGGACTTTTCATTGTAATATACGACTTTAAAGCTTTATCAATTGTTTAAAATAATATCTTGAGTGCTTACGAGAGAGCTGATAAGTATTTTATTTAGAAATTAAAAAAAAAAACATTAATATTCACTATTGGCAACAGTCCTTGTTATCTATACTAAAAGAGTTGGTTTGTACAACATAAGCTCCAAAACTTCTGGGCTGAATTTTCATCAATGGAAAGCTACATTAGTAACATAGGTTATATTTTATCCACGGGAACGGGCGCTGATAATGAATTAAAAGTAGACGATGTCATTTCCAAATACCATCTGATCATTTCCGTATTATCTATAAATATCGTTTTAATCGCGTGCTAGGATTTACGGTTTCAGCGCCTGGGAGCAAACCCACTTAATTTATTTTTAAATGGAGACATGTGACATTCACCAACCCGCACTGTGCCCGCGTGGTGGATTACGGCCCATTCTTTCTCCTAGACAGGAGGCCTCTGTCCCACCAGTGGGAACATTAAAAGGCTGATTATACTTATGCTTATGATTATTCATAAGCATAAGTATAATCAGCCTTTTAATGTTGATTGCTAGCATATCACCATACCACAGATAATAGAATACTACAGTAACCATACTAAAACTTTGCATAGTGCGACTTATAAACCACGGTTGGGCATGCTGCTTGGGTTCTGCAGCTTGAAAATGAAGTCATTATCTAGCCTGACTGTTAAAAGTTCCCGGTTCGAAGTACCCGTAATGTTAGAACAAAATCTACAAATGATCAGGGCCCTAGTCTGCTATTTTTTATAAATTCGTCATTCCAACACGATCCCATTGTCATTTTGCTGAAATTTCGTAACCTGCTAAATTCCTAATGGTCGATCAATGGACTCGTAATATAATCATGGTAGATTATATTACGAGATTATATTACGAATATGAATGTAATGACTAAGCAATGACTGCACAGTGACATTCCAATGGTAGGTCACTAATCAAAGGAACTGTCAAAATTTTTGCAGATAACCGCATACGTCTTTTTTTGATATTCGATACGATTTGTCATTATGTACGAGATTACCATTCTATGCCATTTCTTTCAATGAAGTGTCAGTGGTTGACCATTGGAAAGTCATAATGTGTCAAATTATGAAATCGATGATTGACCATTCTGACACTATTGTAAAAACAGACTTGAGGCCCTGGCTAAGTGATCTTGATGTGGTCAACCATCCACGTACTGATTACGACAAACGCAAAAAACTACGCGCGACAAAATTTCGCACGTTTTTAAAATTCATGCTCATGCTTTTGTGAAATTTGGAGTGAGTTTCTGGTAGTTTATAGAAAAACAAACTAGTTTTATGTGTGATTAAATTAGTCGCCTATCGCTCACATAACATGATATTTTTTGATTAGATTGAAAGATTATAATCTAGTTTTATTAGTGCTTAGTTATAATATAAAAGGCCTGAAAATTAATGGAAATTCTATTAAGATTAAATTCATAATATTGGTGGTCCGACAGACACTTATCGGCCCCTGATAAAATTTACAATACAAAAAATTTACAATAACGTTTATATCGGGTGTGAATTTCCACTTTGATTTTAATTTATTTTAGGTATTATATTGCTTAATATAATTAGTATGAGACCTTTGTTTAGACTGAAATTTGCGTGAAAATGCATGAATAAGCGAATGCCGCAAATTAATTACCAAGACTTAGACTACGGTAATTTATTTACATATTTATTAAAACTTTAGCACGAGTGATAATCACTTACAAAGGCGGACTTTATTCCGGAGGCGTTTGTACCAGCCATTCAGTTCTGATCTAAATGTTCTCTGAAGATATGGAAAAGCTCTCACTTTTTTATTTACACATGTGCATAACAATTCAACGCGATGCTCAGTTTCAAGAAAACTAGTGGAGTTGCAAATTTTATGTTCTCATATCGTAGAATTGGCCATTTTATGATGTGCCCGAGACAAGGTTACAAAAGATTAGATTTGAAGTGGACATTTCATGGAATGGTCGATAACTTCATGAAAAAGCCAATTCTATCATAGCTCTTACGAAACATTTACAAATAACGTTTACAATCGTTTCCAAAAACGTATTCATGATTTCATTATAACGTTTTTGGACACACTTTTTATATTCCAACCGACCTCTGTTACACTAGCAAAGGGATCTCTGTACAAAATAATAAATCATCTATAACAATAAATTATTATTGCCAAAAGACCAAATTGCTTAAAATGTATTACAATAATTTCACGGTAGCGTTTGTGATCATCAGCATCCACAGACCAACTTCTCCCACTGCTGAGTATAGGCCTTTATTTCCCACGCTCCCTTTTTTTCTGGATGGTAAATCATCAAATAATACGCCCGCTCTAGGCGAAGCGGAAGGGAGTGTCAGACTCTTACGGACTAAAACTCACCCGTGTTCCTCCAAGTGCCCTTTGCATTCCAGGGCAGCGATGACTCTGTCGAACGAATACCGCAACCCTAGCAGGCACTGAACCTATGGGGCCCCGTTTTCTTTGCTGTCAGCTCTTTGAGGTGCGCATGCAACAAGACGCGCGGTCGACCCGGACCCAGTTGCTATCTGACGGCGAGCCACCCAGAGCTCGCCATCTGCAGGCCTGCACCGACGGTGGTCGAAAATCGCCCTACATTTCCCAACGCCCGGGACATCTTCTTCTGTTGCGGTGGCGGCAACAATGTCGGTCGCCTATCTCTCTCAGCAGCCGTTATCGCTTACAGATTATCCGTAAACCCTAAGGAACACAGCTATCTTGTTGTTTGCAAATCAAAAGTCTGATAACAAAGCGCACAAACATGAAAACTAGGCTCTGATTTTTAGAGCGGATTATCGTTAGAACATTGTTTTATCCGAATGGTGGCCACGTGAGGCCTAATATTAATCCCACGTGGTTGTGGGCGTGACACTAAATCCCAATCAAACAGTGGAAGCCAGGGGCAGGTGGGCGCGTGATCAAAGCGATGAGTCGATGACAAAGTAGGATTATGTATGTGAGCCTTTCGCCACTATTATTAAGCTCGTGTTTGTTTATTTAAATATAGACACGCGGCAGCGTGTCAAGCCAAGTTCAGGCAAAGGAACTGACTAGCCAGCACCGAGTGTAATATTACACGAACCACTTGGTGCCACTTTTAATATAAACACATAAAACTACGTTTGTTTAATTATATCCATAAGGACATGTAGAAGCAGAGAAGGAGGAGCTCGTGGCTAAAGAATAACAGCCGCATAGATCGATCTCCAAGGTTAAGCAACGCTTGCCAAGGTTGGTCTGTGGATGGGTGACCAACTTAATTTACCGAGTTTAATCCGTGCCTCGGAAAGCACGTTAAGCCGTTGGTCCCGGCTGTCATTTGTAGATCTTTAGCAGTCGTTACGGATTGTCAGAAGCCGGAAAATCTGACACCAATCTTGCCAAGAAGTAGGTACCTTTTTCCCCAATTATTGGGTTGTGGAGGTCTGGTAGGCACCCGCTCCACGTTAAATACTGGTTGTTTTCTGGTTGAATACTGGTTAAATTCAGCTGAATCCGGTATGACTGGAAGCCGACCCCAATATAGTTGAGAAAAGGCTAGGCAGATGATGATGAAGGACATGTAGAAGCCTAAATTTCACGAAGCTAGCTCAAACGGTTATAAAGATATGAAGGTCAAAAAGTCGTAAATTTTAGGTCTGACTGACTGACTGACATATAGTAACTAAATATAACCTACTTCCAGATGACCTAGAAGGATGAAATTTTGAATCCAGACCGGTAATTGTGAGTAAACGTAGAAAAACGTATAAAAAAAAAACAAAAAAAAAAGTAAAAAAATAAGTTGTGCCCCATACAAAAAAACTTGTAATACCGGCCAACGGTGTGTCGTCGGCGGCGCGGCACCACAGAATTATACACAGAATAGAAGTAATTCTACATAAAAGCGCTCCCGAGCAACACATAAACATAGGCATCGCTTCATCATCATCAACAACCTATCGCAGTCCACTGCTGGGGCAGGCCTAACATAGGCCTCTCCAATTGTACGCGACTTAGATCTATTTTTGGGCTTCTCGCATCCAGTTTCTGCCAGCCGTCCTGCGCAAATCGTCACTCCACCGTGCCTGAGGACGTCCTACACAACGTTTGCAGACACCGCTTACGAATAACGATTTAGTTATTGTAACATTTATGTTTTATTACATTTACTTATGTTCATCCTGCTTTTTCTCAACGATGAATTAAATGATTGTGATACTAAACACATCAAAAGTATCTAGGGATCAACATATATTTTTGCAATAACTTTTCTCCTGATTGATATTAATTAAAATTTTCTTTAAGGATTCATCAAATAAAGTGTTTTCGTTTGTCACAGTAACGATAAACCAAGTCACCTTTGCATTAATAAAGAAATTTGCCATTTTCCTAATAAAGGGATTTTTGACATTTGAACCACTAACATTAAAGTTCGAAAAAAAGACTGAAATAACAGTTTTCTTTAAAATTTTATTGGGTAACTTAAACAATTAATAATCCGTGTTTCTACCGCGAACACTAACAACACAAGAACATCGGTTTGGCATACTCAAAATGAGTTCATCCAAATCACGCTGTGGAATGGCCGCCCATGTTCGTTGCAACAACAAAAAAAGGTCTTCTTGCGACTGGATACCCTCCATATTCGGCAGAGCTCTTCGCTTACCTTGGCTGAGCGCCATGGAGGACGGTATCGCTGCACCACACGGAGACAAGACCGATACATTCAAATCTTAACTCGAAGAGCTCCAACAATAACCGCCATGATGTTAGCCGTGAGGCTTCATCACTCTTCAGGGAACTTAATTAGCGACCAAACAGTCAGAAACCGCTTGCATGAAGTGAACCTTCATTCCCGAAGACCGCTACGGGTACCACCTATAGCAATGCACAATCGTAGGATTCGATATCAATGGGCTCTTGAACACAGAAATTGGGCAGAAGAACAATGGCGTTTCGTGTGCTTTTCTGATGAGTCTCGTTTTGGTATGAGACCGGATACAAGACGTATACGACACTGGAGAACCCCTGGACGCCAACAGCGATTAAAATCCTGCCAGGAAGTCCATCCTTATAGTGGTGGAACCATCATAGTATGGGCGGGTATTTGGATCGGCGGAAGAACTGAGTTGATTTGGATCAGAGGCAACCTCAACGCTCAAATTTATGCTGAGACGATTGTATCAGACGTCATCGTTCCTCTACAAGTGCAAATCGGTCCCTTATTTCAGTTAATGCATGATAATGCACGACCGCACACCGCAAGAGTTGTAAGACAGACTCTCGCCGCAGCTAACATCAATGTCCTGCCCTGGCCTGCTCAGTCGCCAGACTTGAACCCGATTGAGCATGCATGGGATATGCTACAGAGAAGAGCTCTGCCGAATATGGAGGGTATCCAGTCGCAAGAAGACCTTTTTTTGTTGTTGCAACGAACATGGGCGGCCATTCCACAGCGTGATTTGGATGAACTCATTTTGAGTATGCCAAACCGATGTTCTTGTGTTGTTAGTGTTCGCGGTAGAAACACGGATTATTAATTGTTTAAGTTACCCAATAAAATTTTAAAGAAAACTGTTATTTCAGTCTTTTTTTCGAACTTTAATGTTAGTGGTTCAAATGTCAAAAATCCCTTTATTAGGAAAATGGCAAATTTCTTTATTAATGCAAAGGTGACTTGGTTTATCGTTACTGTGACAAACGAAAACACTTTATTTGATGAATCCTTAAAGAAAATTTTAATTAATATCAATCAGGAGGAAAGTTATTGCAAAAATATATGTTGATCCCTAGATACTTTTGATGTGTTTATAACCACAAACGTTCTTCATGCCTAAACCAATGAAAGTGAAGTACATATATTTACAAAAAGTAATGATCTCCCACCAAAAACATAAATGTAAAACAGGAGAGCCAAGTTCAATACAAAAATTATGCTTGGCTGTGGGCTTTGCCGCAAAAAGAATGGTGATCTAAATGAGTGCCAAGTAAAAACTAGGCTATTCACCATGACAGGGTTGCGAAATTTATTCGAAAGAGTCACCGGGGCCTTGCACGGATGGGTTTTAGTCAGTAAGAGCCTGTCACTCTCTTTTACTTCACCCAGAGCGGCGTAAGTCATTTGATGATTCCCAAACATAAAAAGGGCTATTCAGCATGAATGTATGTACTCAGAATTTAGGAGTTTTCTGGCCACATCGCCCGAAAGGAAGGCTACCAAAACATCTTATTTCAAAAAAACACGAAAATTTAATGGCAAGCAACCAAGAAGGCTCGGCCCTACTGAATCGTTATACTGAATGGTTCGATCTTCCATACAAATTAAGCCGCACGCTGCCTTCCACGACGCCAAACAGCCAATCAAGTGGAAGGACATGGTCACGACCTTCAGATATGAGGAATACAACGTGAAGACGAGGATTTGCTTACAGCACATCCAAGACTTTACCAAGGAGAATATTAATATCCAGTTGCAGTAACTGGATATCTAGATTTTCCTTAATAAAATCTCAACAAGGAGAATAGAAGACTACCCATTGCAACTTTCAAAGATCTTTGAATGTCAGCCGGAACGAAGTGCTTAACTTGTCTTCCGAAGCATAAAGGGAGTATTGTGATTCTGGTGACAATTGATTGCATTTACAGTTAAAAATCATTCAAAGAACATTAGTTTGAACATGATCAATAACTTGATAGCATGAACAACTACTTTAATCCCTTGTTAATGGTCAACACTATTATTAGCATTAACCGTTAACGAGAGATTAAATTCAGGCCCCATAGCCTATTTATCTAATCCTGTTAAATGGATCGCTACAGAAATATATTTTTGATGAATGAACGAGTTTCCTGCTATTGAATAATTTTAAGTAGATACACGAATATTCAACGTGTAAAAAATCGACAGCAAAACGATAAAACGTTATGCAAAACAAAGATATAAAAATAAAGATCTAAATCAAAAGCTCTCGACACCCGAAATAAAATCTATTGAAACATCTTAATCACCGAACTAAATAAGACAACAAAAACATTTTATGAAAGACAAGAGGGAACAGGAGGGAGGGTTCTCAATTTTAACGATTATCCGAGACAAGAGGAGCCCGTTCAGCCAAAGAGCTACAACGTCAACCCTCAAGCGTCGTTATGTAAATTAAAAACATCTTTTATCCATAGCCCATTTGTTGAGAATTATTCCTAATTTGTAAACAGGATATTTTCCAATTTGTCTAGAGATTCTCCACTACTGCTTTTTTCCATACTAATGGCTGGATATATTTTCGTATTACGGTCGTCCGTTGTTTCTAAGGTCGCTTGAGAAATGGCAGGCAATTTTGTAAGTTTAAAACAAAAACGTCGAGACGGGATGATGGGGCGGAATACTTGTAAGCGTTGCTTATAATTTGCTTTTATTGCTGTTCGCAGCTGGCGGTACAGGTTTTTATGAATGCATTGTCTTGACTTTTTCATTTGCAACAAACTTTGAAATTGCAAGGATTTTTAAAACTTTTGGAGACTGACTGACTAAGTAGTCGTGACCAAAAACCGTGAAAAATAATAATAATAAAAAATATAAGATATTTCTTATATTTCATTTTATTTTTATTATTATTATTTTACTTACACTATAATTATGTTGCTGTACTCAAATAGGGTCTACCATGATACTTATATCTAAGCTCTTTGTCAACATTAACATTATGAAATGAAAACTACTGTTAGTAAAATACATTGATAAAGTGTTGCACTTTTAAAGAAATAGATATTTAAATAATATATATAAAAATAAAGACTAGAGTCCTGGTTTCGCACAGGTGGACACTTATTTATTTTAATATACCTAGCTTATGTTTCTCAGAGATAATGTATGTAGGTACACACATTCTAATGAAGTAAGAAATTTTGAAATCGATCCAGTATATTTTAAATTTATTCTTTATAACATCAGTGTAGATTACCTAGAGAGAACTTAAGAAGAGAGACTTGGAAAGACAAAGGGGCCTTTGCCTAGCAGTGGAAAACAAGCCTAAGAAAAAAAAGTCGTTGTTCGTCCTCTGCGATTTGCAACTGAACATTATTGTTGCTTTTCAAGCTTCCAAAGTATCCGAAAGATAACCAACGGAGCTATTACTGAGCCTCCGCTGTCCGCCCATCCGTCCGTCTGTGTGTCACCGGGCTGTATCTCAAAACTGTAATAGGTTGACATTTGCCATTTTCACAGTTTGGGTATTTCTATTGCCGAATAAAAAATAAAATAAAAGTGGATTCCCATACAAGAAAGTGTACGGTACGAAACCCTTCCGCAATTGATTGTTTTTTTTTAATCATCTGTCTTATTATTTTCTGTAGAAGTAATGACTTCTGTATGCTCTACCATTCATTATTATATCACAATTTATTTTTGTTCTTTTTTTTTTCAATTTAAAATCTCACCAACAAGTTTATTCGTTTCATATCTAGTTTAACTTTATTGAGTAACCACTTCATTGTTTAACCTTAGTTTTCTTATAGTCTAGCTTAAAGTTGGTTTAAGCAAAATTTGGTTTATCTTAACAATGTTAGCTCTTTCGAAAGTGATAACATTTAACAAAGTAGGGCTGAAAAAACAAATTAATTTAGAAATTACTTACGAATAGATAAAGCAAAAATGTTAATTTTGTTCTCGAAGAAAAACCACAAAATTTGTAGATTAGTTATGAAAACATTTAAACCTAGCTTTTGGTTTAAACTTTATGATACAAAGATTCAAAATCTAAAGATTATGTACAAGCTAAAGAAGAAACAAGGGAAAGGAAAAGATTTCATTGGGCACAAAACAATTT
The DNA here is from genome assembly GCA_905332915.2 of Hecatera dysodea. Classification (NCBI taxonomy): domain Eukaryota; kingdom Metazoa; phylum Arthropoda; class Insecta; order Lepidoptera; family Noctuidae; genus Hecatera; species Hecatera dysodea. The sequence continues at coordinate 5,170,600 of HG995289.1, read as the reverse complement.
GTCAAAATTGTTGTCAATGAGAAAAGTACACAAAACACTGGCATCATTATCATGTTGAATGGCAATGCTGATTCATTAACTGAAAAAAAGAATGTGCTTTTGAAAACCGATCTTTATCATCATCATCATCAACAGCCTGTTGCAGTCCACTGCTGGACAAAGGCCTCTCCAATTGCACGCCACTTAGATCTATTTTCGGCTTCTCGCATCCAGTTTCTGCCAGCCGTCCTGCGCAAATTGTCACGTCCAGCCTCTCCAATTGCACGCCACTTAGATCTATTTTCGGCTTCTCGCATCCAGTTTCTGCCAGCCGTCCTGCGAAAATATCACTCCAACGTGCCTGAGAACGTCCTATACTGCGTTTGCCGAGATGCGGTCTCCACTCTAGAACTCGTTTACCCCAACGGTTGTCGGTTCTACGACTAATATGGCCAGCCCACTGCCACTTCAAATTACTAATCCGGTGGGCTATATCGACGACCTTGCTTCTCTGACGGATCACCTCATTTCTGATCTGAACTGATCTTTATGTAAGTGGATAAACTGAGCCTGTAGATGTCGGTTCAAATGTTCTATGTAGCACATAAGATCCCATTAGGGGCCATCCATAAATTATAACACACGGTAAGGGGGAGGGAGGGGTTGACGAAGTGTGACATTGTGTGATAGGTGGGAGAGGTTCTAAATTTCGTGACGTCATATTTCAAATTCTATTTTATTCTAAGCGTAAAGTAAAACACGAATTAAATTGTAAAATATGTGATGTCACACTAGGGAGGTGGGGTCTGACCAGCTGTGACTAGAACGGGGGGGTGGGGGTCAAAAATCATGAAATTCGTGTGACGTAATTTATGAAAGGCCCCTTAGAAAAAGAGTGATTCCATTAATATTCTTTTGTTATTACAATTTAAAACTCATTCATAATAATTTCTTCGATAGAATTACTTTAAAAAGCTTCTCACAAATTGGCAAACGACACCATATTACGTATAACGTCAATCATCTCTCCCCTCGGATTATAAGGGGCGCGGGAAAAATACATTGCACGGTATAACATTACGACAATGTCAATTATTGTTCCACTGGCAATTCCATCTAAAAGGGTTCTATCATATTTCTCGTGAAGCATTTTATTTCAAGTTATTGACGTGACGATTTCTTTCGTTTTTGTAATGGGATTTCATGTCTGAAGTGCTGTTTTTGTTATTTCTTTGGATTTGTTGAAATAATGTATTTTTTTTTTTATGCCGCGTGGGTATCGGAAATTATTCCAAGGGAATATACTTCCAGGGTAAATGTGCCTTATATGCTATCTCAGACTATAATCTAATTAAACCTGATTAAAGTTTTACCCAGATCCGTTCAGCCGTTCTGGTGTAATTGAATAACAAACATCTACTCATTCATACAATCATTACAATAGTGGTACAACTTTTCTTACTGAAGGAACTCCAAAAAATGCTAGTGCAGTGCTCTTCTTCAATATTATATCTTCTTCACTATTAACTAAATTACATTTTTAACAGTGATTATTATTAAAAGAAAAAAAGAAAACTAAGACATGACTTAAAAACTACTTTTTGTTAAATACTTACGGCTTTATGTAGTGTAAAACTAAGGCCGTTTTTTTAGAGTACCAGCAGCGCCCCGCGGTTTAACGCGTAGTTCCCGTTCCCGTGGGAATACGGGGATAAAATATAGCCTATGTTACTCAAGGTGAATGTAGCTTTATAATGGTGAAATAATTTTTGAAATCGGTCCAGTAGTTTTTGAGTTTATTCGTGACATACAAAAATACAAATCTTTCCTCTTTATAATATTAGTATAGATGTATGTTTATTTCTTTGGTACGTCCTACATCATAAACGGATGAAAAAATTTGAATAAATCTGTTATCACTAGATTCGTCTTAAGCGCCGAAGTTAGATAAGCTAGCCCAATAGGAATCTTGAAAAAGAAACAAGATGGCGGAAGCCGTAAGCTACGTGAAGTCGTATTTTTGTGACGTATTCAAGTGGATTAGTAAAATAGTGGGCTTGAAGAGACAATCCTATAAAAGTAACTCGTTAAAATGAAGAAATAAAAAAAACGTGTATTAAAAAACTCAACCGCAAAAGATTAAGATGTTTCAACAAAATTAACCACTTTTCAAGCACACTGATGCAGTTAGTGCCAACAAAATTTGTGATTAAACTAAATTTACCGTCCTTATATAATTCTATTTTATACATGTGAATGAAATTAAAAAAAAAGATAAATTAAATACAGTAAATTATTATGATTACCTACCGGCCAAAGACGATTGAATTAAACATTGACATAATAATAAATTTATTTTCTCAAAAATTGAACCATGTATCTGGATTTGCAAGTCTATAGATTAGATAATATAATAATATTGATTCATTGTAAGAATTGATATTTTTATCAGCCACAATTTATCGATCGATGAATAATGTCCAGAAGGGTTATTCTTTTCGATTGTTTATTTTTAAAGTTGCAGGATATCGTCGTTAAAAGTGTCTACTTTGTAATCATTTCACCCGAAAATCGTCCATTGTTGGAAATAGGCCTCTCCAAAGCAATGGAGAAGCCCTGTGCTTGTCGCAGATCATCAGTCTATCTTATGACAGGTATACTATCCTTTCATCATGATGCAAGTGCAAATTGTGACTGACGGGGCAAAAGTGGAGTCCGCACCTGTTTTGCGGATAAGGGCGGAGAAGTATTCAGAATATTTGTTTATGTATGGCCTCTCGAGACTCGTTTGTCGGCTGGCTATCCGCACTTGCCTCATCAACCACCTGTTGCAGTCCACTGCTGGACATAGGCCTCTCCAATTGCACGCCACTTAGGTCTATTTTCGGCTCCTCGCATCCAGTTTTTGCCAGCCGTCCGCACTTGCCTATGGTGGCTTTAATACAAAAATCTAAAATTAAAAAAATATATATATAAAATTTTATATTAAAATCTCCAGCTAGGGCATATAAAATGTACAAACTAAGCTACTACACGCTAAGGGCTCCTCGACTTAGGGCGTCGCTGGGGGGAAAACAGAAACTAGGGATGGACTGGATCGAGCAAAGATTATTAAACACGGGCGAATTTAAGACTACAGACTCAGCGGTACATGCTGGCTCGAGCATGGTCGGAATGGAAAGTGAGTAGAAGAAATACCGTGTGTTGTTTTCAGTCTAACAAACCGATCCATCTTCCCAAGACGGAGGTCATCCATGACAATTTCCACACGTATAAAAAGTAAAAGGTAAGTAAAATACTACCCATTAGTTTCAGTGTAATTATTGCCAACCACATTGTTTACTATAAAATACAGAGTGTCAATTCAAAACGTTCGCAAGCGTATGTCAATCGCTGTCAGTTATATAGAAATTGGCTTTTTTGACAGATTGCGACTGAGATGCGAATGTGAACGTTTTTAAAAAAAGAACAGAATTAACCCTCAGAAACAAAAACAGCCCAATTTTATTCCTATCAAGCCAATCGATGCAATATATGTACGTAGTAAAATATGTTCCAAATCCTTGCTATTCCATAATACCTGCGACTCATATCTCATTAAACGTGTTACGTTCTACTATAAAACTGAGTCAACACAATAAGATTTAATTAAAATACGAAATAACGGAACGCTATCAGAGCATACTAATTTCTCTACACAATTCTTTTATTATCGATTTTATCGCATTTTAGTCCGATATGAATCTTGTGATAAAACTCACGATTTTGTTCACATTTCAGTCGGTGTTTGTGATACGTGGCGACAGAATCGGTTCATAGCTTCCGTAGTGCGGCGCGAGGTACGGGAGTGCTGTGCCTATGGTTTCGATAAAATAAAACATTAATGAGTTCAATTTCAAAATGGCTGCCAGTGACTACACTATGAATAAGGCAAGTTTCAATAAAGGATGTTTTTTTTTTCAAATTTGTATATTTTTTTAGTACAACTATTATACTTTAAATCGTAAGTTAAATGCCGAGATATATTAATAAAACCATTTAGGATAAAGCACATTTTCAGTTATTGAGACGGCTTATTGTTTTTTCGTTTTTGTTATTTTGTAAAAGCCTCTTTTATTCATCGTTTCTTATGAACACAATTAATCCCATTACTTGAATAAAATAATATTCCCTTACGTTCATTTGTCAATGAACTGGTCTAAAATATCAACCATTTAGAACATATTAAGCCTTTCTCTTGAGGCTTTGCACCCATCTCCCAAACAGCCTGTATATTAAAATTGAACAGTATAGAAATACTCTTTATTGTGTACCATGCGAAAATCATATTAGGAATCTATGTATACTAATATTATAAAGAGGAATGATTTGTATTCTTGTATGTAAGGAATAAACTCAAAAACTACCGATTTCAAAAATTCTTTCGCCATTGTAAAGCTATATTCACCCTGAGTAACATAGGCTATATTTTATCCCTATATTCTCACGGGTACGGGATCTACGCGGGTAAAACCGCGGGGAGTTGCTAGTTTAAAAATATAAAGGAAAATGGACGGGCAGCTAAAAGCGATCTTTTAATAATAGCCTTATTGAAATGATGAAATATCCATTTAAATATTGAAACCACCCAAATCGACAACACACAGCAAAACTAACCAAAACGCCACGCATCAACTGTTAACCATTTCGGCTAAATTGTAAAAGCCATCTGACACCGACGGGTCGCTGCGGTATTCTGGCTAAGGGTCAATGACCTGTCACTGGTTTTACATAAACGTAAAAGCGGAATAAAATAATATTAAAGTCGAAAGTTGCATGTTTTTAGTTCCTTATTTATCGAATGCATTAAACCGGGTGCATTTCCTCGTTATATTACTTAATCAAAGAAATAAGAAATGGTAATGGCACATCACTAGGGTTTTGGTAAAAAGCTTTGATCAACTATTTCGTTGTACAATATAGAGGTAGTAGCTATACTCAATACTTAGGTAATCTATATTTGCATTTCACGAAGTGCATTTAGGTGATAAGTTAAAAAAAGTAATTGTGATCATTATGGACCAGGGTTCATAATGATCACAATTACTTTTTTTTCGGGCACAGCAAAATAAATACATTTATGTAGGATATTCAAACCACTTCTAGAAATTTACTTAATTCCAAATTCTCGATTCAAAAGCCCGGTTTTTATACCAAAAAGAAGGAAAACAAAGAAACGTCGTTCCCAATTTCGCCACAAAACTATGTAGATCATGAAACGCGATTGTTGTTGGCATTCACAAGTGTTAAGAATATCTTATAAATAAATGATAAGATTTAATACATACTTGTATGAAAAGATCGTACGATAGCCTATATTGACTTTATAGGATAATCGGTGTCTTATCATTTATCATAGTAAAGTGATTTACAAACGTGAGTTACATACCTAACGAATTTAATCAGCAATTCGGTTGCAAATGTGTTTGATAACGATATTAATGTATTCTGAACAGTAAAGCATTTTTTAATCTGTGTAGATATCAAAATAAAGAAGGTAAATATATATTTTATTATTTTCCATTGTTTTTCTAAACTCCTTTAATTAAATACATTCCTTTATTTCATAATTTTACTGTTACATAAATTCGTGAAAAGTAAAATAAACTAGAAGCGATTGATAGAAAAAGTATTAATTAAGCGCAGAACTGGCATCCATTAAAATTATAATGTTAAACTTAATTTTACTATATATTATTATTGCTGTAACGTCAACTAATAACATTTTATTGTTTGTGTTTTGTTATACTTAACATTGTAAATATGTACCTATGTAAAATCATTGAAAACGTAAAATCGATAATCTTGTTATGGAAATATATTTTCTTCTCAGATTTATTTACGTATCAGCAGCCTTGACCTCATGAAAGTCGGAAATTATCCAAAAATAACCTTATTTCGGGATAAAATTAGCATATTATTTCCTGCTCCAAAGTCCTTTCGGCACCAGATAAAAATTCGCGAGAAAATTTTATAAACAGACAGATGTATTTCCTATTATAAAATACTAGTATCGACACGTATGGATTATTTCGTCGTTATGCAGAACTTAATCAAGACTTGCTCACCTCTTCAGTCCGCGTTTGTATAACAATAATTTAATTTAGAAATGCTAAATTAATAATTTTCTATTGAAGCAAATCTGTTAACAAATGTGCACGCTTTTCTTCTTCTACTCAATAGGTGTTATTTTTTTAAAACAATACTAATCACTACTACAACACTACGCTTGTATTAAACGTAATAGCCGTTTACCACTTTCTAATGTAAATATCATAAAAGTAATGATGGTAGATCGCTACTATCTATAAAATTAACGTTAAAAAGTAACGATAATAGATCGTTACTATAAAATTAACGATATCAAAGTAATGATAGTAGATGCTTACTATAAAATCAACGATGTAAAAGTAATGCTACTAAATCTTAACATAAACGACGCGTCTCTCGTGTGTCAGACTTAATCATTTGATATCGGAATAAGACACAATAATGATGATCGATTGAAAAATAATCATATTAAAATAAAATCACGTTTCCAGTTAGGTACAGATATTGTGTATGATAACAGAGCTATCTCTCGATAAATAGGTATGTAACTAGAAGTTAGAATTTCAACGGTATTACTGACTTACTACTAGGCAAAGTTCTCATACGACTATTTACTTCATTGTACAGTCTGTTGTCAACATTATCTGACCCACCCTAAAACAAACGAATTTGGACTTTCTATCTATAACATTAAGGTTTATTCAATGCAATGAGCTTATCAGACAAGTGCTCGAGGAATCGATGAACAAATACAATAATAATACAAACACGCAAATTTAATCTTTATACCATTGTCATTGGGTTATATTTTATAACTACTTGTTATAACATAATTAGTCTAATAGCTTATTTTAAAAGAAGCAGTTATCTTATTCTGGTCTCGTGGTCTATGCATATGACTGTGAGAAACAAGTTGTAAGATCAAATCCCGCGGCAAAGACGTCGTTTTGCTTTTCAATTTAAAATTTATGCCAAAACTATTTCTTATAATAATGTAAAGAACTATAGACGGATATAAACTTTCTGGAATGTAATATTTTTGCATAACTTGTAATATGTGGGTAGTTCAACAATAAATACTCGGATTCATTTTAAAACTGGTATTCAATATTATGCTACTGAGGGTATGCAATGACTTCGCGTAAACATATTTTACCTTGCTTTAAAATTGCAAAAACAACGGCTCTTTACAATCTGTTATTTTCTATTGTATAGCTAGTTTTTTATTATCATGTCTTAATGGAGTGGTTACTTATTTAAAATACAAAATAATCTATTTGCACGAGGAGAAGGATGGTTGCTTGTGCAGTGCAAGAATAAACTTTATGAAAGTATACTATATGGGTCAAATTCTTCAGAATATTGTGTCTAGCATTACAACAACGTTCTAATTTCAATACGACATATAAGAAGTGAGTTGGTCTTGTGGTCACTAGGATAGTGCTGAGTTCATTGTTGTAATACGTTCGAAACCAAGTTTGACCTAGACGTGGCTTATTGCTCAGCTGTTTTTTATTTTATTTTATTAGGTACACTTGTTTAATGGACGACTTAGGGTCTTGTCATTTTAAAAGGGTAGTTTGTATAGAAATAAAACTAAAGAAAATTGCAAGTTAAAAATGTTTATCATTTCATTAAAAGACTTAGGTAAGATAAAGTAAGTAAATGCTCATATATTTCCAAATTAATATACATTTTATATTAGTATGCCATAATGAAATCTAACAATTTATAAATATTAAAAAAGGCATGCTTATGCTTAAAATTTTGTTTTCGAGAAAATGAATTCATCCGTGAAATGCTTTAACTACAGATTTATAGCTGCCTATATGTAGTGAATAAACATGTTATTTAAATAGAAACAAGCTATTGATAACAATAACATCACCACATAATCTGCAACATTTTAATTATTTAACAGTCAATCCATTGAGCATTTACTTACATGGTGTGTTTAAAATCCCTACTAGATTAATTAGTAGCGGAGTGGCGCACCGTCCCCTGCTATAACTTGCTGTAAGCGGCTACGCATACCGCGCACCATATTCCAACACAAATCTTTGCCTCTCATGTGCTCCCAAGTCGACGTCACGATCTCAACCAAGTTGTGTTTGTTTCGCACTTCAGTTGAGTCCCAATTTAAAACCATTTGACCCCATAGATTTTCTATAGGGTTCAAATCAGGACTTTTAGATGGCCAATTAATAACTGTCACACCTTCTTGAGCAGCTAACCAATCCTGCACAATGCCTGCACGGTGGATGGAGCAGTTATCGTGCACGAAATAAATGTGCGATGTTGGATAGGCAATTCGCACAGTCGGCAGCATGACATCACGCAGAATCTCCAAATACAAATGACTATTAAACCTTCCACCTACTTCCACCAATTCACCAGGGCCCATAGACGACATCCAGCCCCAGTAGCCCAAGGTTATTCTACCACTGGTTCTACAAGGTAGCAAGCACTTCTCATTGTAGCGTTCTCCTTTCCGTCTCCATAAGATTTTACGTCCATCTTTATCTGATTTAAATGATTTTTCATCAGTGAAGATCACAACATTTTCTTCCCAATTAAAATTTAAATATTCCTGGGCAAAACGGACCCTTTCTTCGCGATGAGCAGGTGTCAATGCAATTTTCTGTGCCGGCTTATAATTCTTTATCCCAGCAGCGTGTAAATGCCTTCTCACTGTTTCGACTGAAATATTGTGATTTATTGCGGATACACGAACGGGCAAAAATGGATTTTCAATATGGCTAGAAACAATGGCCCGGTGGCGTTCGAATTCGGGACTATACTTGATGGCTCTTGCTCCTGGACGAATCCGCTGAATATTTCCATTGTCTCCATAACGTCTTAGCCATAGTCTGACCGTATTTCTCTAAAACAAAAAATAAACATGTTTGGAACCGTGTATGTAACTTGTAAGGAATGAAAAAAATAAAATACAATGGTAAAATAACCAATTACACGTTCATTAATAATACAAAACACTTACTGCAATATTAAGTCGACGACTAATTTCTCTAATTCCAACATGCTGCTCATGTAAAAATATGATTTTGTGTTTGGTATAGTCATTAAGTTGCGACATGATGCTTTTTACACCGAATTGCTTAAAAATACTTAACGAGTTATGAGAAACGATTTACAAATGTGCGTGCGCGGTCACTGCTAATAGGCGTAGTGTAACTTTTGTCACTTGATGAATTTACTATCTACCTCACGAAGCAAATATATTTTACTTAGTATCCAACCAAATTCTTGTATAAATTCTGTGAACTTGAAAGTTTTTTATTATACCCACCTGTTAACAAGATAAGTTATTGAGCGTAAATTATATTGGTCGTTCTTTAATAATGCAAGCAATAGTGTAGAAATGATAACAAATTAATAAAGATACTTATAACAGGTGAAACGCGTTTTCGAACCAATTTGGTTTTGGTCGCCAATCCAGCGTCAAACCGCTAAGCCACGAGAACTTGTTGCTAATGTGCGAAATAAAAGATTCCGTTGTAATTATATATTGTGACTTGGAAGATTTTCAACTTTAATGTCAACGAGATAATGATTAAAATAGCTTAACGCTTACCTTAACGTTACGTGTTAAAGATCAAATTTGCGTCCTCGCGCACTCGTCTAATAAGCTCATATAAATTGAATAAACTTTAATGTCACAGGCAGAGGGTCCAAATTCGTTTGTTTTTAGGGTGGGTCAGATAATGTTGACAACAGACTGTACACCATCATCATGTTCCAGCCCTTACCCCATGTTACTTGGGGTCGGCGCAACACGTTTTTTTCTTCCATTCTGTCCTGTCAGCCGTCACGCTATCACTAACTCCCTTTTCTTTCATATCACTCCTCACACAATCCATCCATCTTTTCTTTGGCCGCCCTCACACCATCCTAAAAATATTATAAATGCAAACGTGAATTTGTTAGTTACCATAAAACCGATTTAAAAAATCCTTTCACCTACGGAAAGCTATATTATCAGCGACTAATATAGGCTATATTCGATCAACGTATTCCCACGGGAACTACACGAGTGAAACCACGGGGTGCCGCTAGAATATATACCTACATGTAATAAATAAGTAGGATCGTAGGATGACTGTTTACAACTGTCGAGAGAACTACTGTACATAAACAATCCTTGTAGATCGGATCAACATATCTATACTAGAGGTATTCCTCGAAGCCCTACCATTTTGAGGCGCACCTAATGAGGCGCTCCTTTTTTATTCCTCGAAGCACACCTTTAAGTAGCGCTCCTAATAAATATATATCAGGAGCGCTATTAAATGGTGCGCTCTGAAGAATAAAAAAGGAGCGCCTCAAAATGGTAGCGCTTCGAGGAATACCTCGTCAGACCGGCTAAACAGATCTCGTCGATTTTTTGCACAGAGGTAGATTATAGTCTGGAATAACACATAGGTCACTTTTTATCGCGAGTCTGTTCTCTTGGGACGAATTTCGGCATTCATGCGGACGGAGCTGCGGACGGCAGCAAGTAGGCTATAAATTATCACCCTATTTTCTATTGAGGACTAGCAATATTGCAAAATTACTGTAATAATCAACATTTTATCGCAAGTTCGAACAGTTATTATTTTTGTGTTTTTTATCTCTTTTTTCATGCCTATGTTTTTTGGGTTGCCTGTTTGGAATAAAAGTTTTATACTTATACTGCGGAATCGAATATTATTTGTAACGGGCGCGTCTAGTCACTGACAGAGCGGCGTTTCCATGTTCTACGGTTATAGTCATATTACAAACTAAATATATTTTTGATTCCATCGACTCATCCACAACCTTCTTTTTTTATGGAAATTATCAAATGTCTTCTTCAGCACTGGGTGGAGCGGATGGGAGTGTCAGACAGTTATTCACTAAAGCTCACCCATGTTCCTCCTACTGCTTTTTGCGTTCCAGGGCCGTGGCGCTCAAATTCCGCAACCCTAGCAGGCACTGACCATATGGGTCTTCTTAGCTGACATACCTTTGAAGCACGCGTGGAATACGACACATCATCAACCCGGGCCTGGTTTTTATCGGATGGCGAGCCACCCATCGCTCGCCATCCGCAGGCTTTGGCCTGGAATCGCCCTGCGACTCCCAACGCCCGGGGCGTCTTCTTCTGTTGACACATACACAACCTAAAGCACAACAATCACAAGTTTTAACAACTGCCACAATTAAACAAGCACAATTTCAATTCGAAACTCTCCAGGTAAACATAGAACGTTCCGTGGCACTTATAACAATAGCCACACAAACTGCGCAGCATCAAATTCATAACTACCAAAGTTCTGGCCCCAAACTATGCAATGACACCACTACATTCGGTCCCTATTTGCGCTAGCTAACGTATGAACTAAAAATGCAATCTAAAATGTTGACAACACTGTTAATTAATTGTATGAGGTATTTTTTATACTGCTTGATGTGTTCCACTTTTAAACTGACTTCCAAAATAGGAGGATGTTCGCAAGTAGTTTTTTTTTTTTTTGTTTGGTACTACTTTTTTAACTTACTTCAAAAAAGGAGTAGGTTCTCAATTCGTCTGTATGTATGTATTTATGAATGTTTACCGATATTTCTGTCAATAGGGTAGTTGACTAAAAAAATCTAATTAGTCCGTCTGATAGATTTCTAAAAAATATTGGACACGTATTTTTTCTTTTTTCACATAAACAAAAAATGAAGACGATACAGTGCGTTGAAAACTCGTGTGACGTCACTACTCGCTACAATTTTTAGCGAGCCGTGACGTCACACGCTCCCGCTCCTGATCTTTGATGCTTTTTATCTTCGTCAGTTTTTATAGATTTGATAAAGGAAAAAATACGTATTTTTCTATAATCTAACTGACGGACTAAACATAATCATATAATTTTTACTCAGGAAACATCCCTATTATAGATGGAGTTCAAAATTTTTTTTTTGATTGGATAGTGTTCACTTCTGAGGTGGTCCCATTTTCACCAGGTCAGGATCTGATGATGGGATCCAGGAGAAATCGAGGGCAGCCACCGAAAATTTATGCTCGTATGGTGCTTCTGTTACGTCATAATCATGTGTTACTCAGGTATATGTGCTTCAGAGTGTCAACATCTGATGCTGTGCTGATGATGAAGCTACAGAACTCCTTGACGATTAGGAGCTGGGAGACAGTATTGCAATTGATCGATGGAAACTATTGAGTAGTATGTAGGGCTAACGTGTTGCTTGTGAGGTATGCTCGAATCAACATCTGATGCTGCTGTGCTGATGGTGAAGCTAAAGAACTCCTTAACGGTTAGGAGTTAGGGGACAGTGCTGCTCTATTGGTCGAAGGAAACTAGCTAGTAGTATGTAGGGCTAACGTGATACTTGTAAAGGTAGGTACTACTTAGGACGCACCAAAAAAAAATATTACCAAAATACTACAACCGACGAAAAAAAAATGTATAAAATAACTTTATTCCAAAAACGAAGAATAACTACAACAACAAAAAATCTGTGTTTATTAAAAAAATAATCGTTTGCCACTTTGGAAAAATCTAAGTATTTGCAGGGAAACGATTCCCTGCAAATACTTAGATAACACATGGTTGAAACTTTCGGTGGGGACTTGTAAACAACTATTCAAAGGAACCGTCCCCCGAATGCAATGAAAAGATTATTATCTACCTTGTTTTTAAATTTTTAGTTCGATTTTTGACATGACAGACGTATTTTTTTATTATTATTTGTTTTTTTTTACCTGTCAGCAATATTGATTGTCTTTGACCTAGACCTAGAGTTTCTTGTTGTTTTATGTAATGGAAGTTACATTCAACCTTAAGGCGATCAATTTTTTTTTGTGTCTGGCCGTTTTTGTTTGTGGCCACGAAACAGGACAGATTACAAGTGAGTGTCATCATAGTAAGAAATTTTATATTACACCTACGAGTATTCGTTTTTTAACTGTTAATAGAGGAGAAAATGGAAATTAGAGCAATGGACTGAGTAATTGGAAACAGTTACTCTATTTATCATTTTTACCGTACCTACTGTTATTAGATGACACATTAATGTGACGACATGGTTGGCGCAGTTGCTTAATAATTCATTGCTGCGCTGCTTGTCGCGGATTCGATTCCCGCACGGAACAAATATTTGAAAGGCCTACAGATAGTGGTTACGGTTATAATTACCAAAACTCCCACTATCCATTCCTAATCTATTCACTAGTTTCCCGATTCCTGTAAATTCTATAATTCTCTATAGAATTTACAGGAACCGGGAAACTAGTGAAAAGAGAGCAAAGCAATTTAATTCTAACAATAAGGGCAGGTGCATAACTATTTCCAGTGTGTTCGAGGGCGGAGTTTTCTGAACTTCGTCCGGCCGGTGTCAATACCTAAGATCTTTGATAGTGGAACAGATTTTTCCGTGGAGTCGACAATTGGCATCTTTGGTCACATTTCGTAAAATACTTAGGTACAAGTATTTGTTATGATCAAAATTAGTGAATTCATTATAAGTAACCTATCATTTAATAAATTATATATAAGAACTTTCTATGTAAGAAACCCTGACAAAACTAGTACTTGGTTTGGTCTGCATTATTTAATATTATAAAATATTTAAATGGTACTGTAGGAACAGGTATGATGTTATTGAAAATCTGATCCTGTGCCGAGCACCGAAAGAATTTTTAATAATCTATACTAATATTATAAATCTGAAGAGTTTGTTTGTTTGTTTGTTTGCACGCGCTAATCTCAGGAACTACTGGTTCGAATTGAAAAATTCTTTTTGGGTTGAATAGACCATTTATCGAGAAAGGCTTTACGCTATATATCATCACGCTTAAGCCAATAGGAACGGAGCATCGATAAAGAATGTTTTAAAATCGGGGATTCCATGGGGACGAAGTCGCGGACAGAAGCTAGTATCGTTATAATTTTCGACGATTCTTTTATATTATTTTAAGTTATTGGAGACGTATATTTTAAGGAATAAACCATTTAACAGCGAATCGACCTTTCGGTTTTTTTTTGCGTATTTCGAGAACTAAATAAGGATTCGACGTGCTGTAGCAAACATTTTTATTTTAGACTTTGAAAGAGTTGCAAACAAGTTGCAATACAGTTTAAATAAACTTTGAAGTGATGAGTTTATTCGCAACAGTAAACTAGTGTGTTTATTGACTTCCCATAGTAAATTATTGCAGTGCCTTTCACAACACTCCAATTCACAAAATTGCGCAGTACCCGGAACTTATTACGGGACATCCGCGGCTCAGCTTGGACTCATTTATTTTGCAAATCCAACACGAGACCGCCCTTCTGATACAGCTTAAAAATATGATTCACTGAAAATACCTACTAGAAAAACAACAAGCAGAAATGATTTGGGTAAATATTCGGGATTTTTTATTTCGGCACACGGAAAACGATTAATATTATGTTGGAAATAAATCTAATTATTAAAATAATAATACCATCGTCTCTTTAGCACTTTGAAACCAAAGACGCAATATCAATAATGTAGAATACGATTTCGATGTCTAAGGATTTGTCTGGCATCTACTACTACCAAAGCAAAAACCAAAAATCAGCAAACACCAAACCAACCACCAAATACCAAACAACCAAACCAACTCGTATCTCACTGTGGATTGAAGTCGAATGCTGTTATTCCTTAAAAAATGATGATCCTACCATAACAAGAAACGAGCGACAACTCCACGCATTCTCTGTTCCGTATAATATACATAAAGTATGTGGGTAAGAAGTTAGCCGTTAGTTCCCGGAATAATACGAACTCCTGCATAATATTATTTGAACAGCGGAAAAGCGTATCGAACGAAAACTCCGGTGACTCCATTCAGGTTCTCGTCACAATTCAACGAATTTACATTTTAATGAGAACGATTATTCCCTTGTTTGAAGGGATTAAGTTTAGGAACACTTCCCGATTTTCGCGTCCGCACAAAGTTTGCGTAATTACTTTATTGGTGATTACAAAACTAAGACACCAGTTTTGGAATACATTAACCGAGAGTTTACAAGAAAAGCAGTTCGGCAGGCGTTATTGGATTACCGATTGAACAGGTTGGAAGTTCCTCCTCAGATAAATGGAAGCCTATTGACGTTAAATCGAATTTGTTCGAAAGCTGTTTCTTGTTCATTGATTTTTGGTTACCGTTTCTATAAACTTTTGAGGTCAGCTATTGAGATTGTAAATAAGTATTTGACCTTTAGTGTGGGACGCTTCTTGTGTCGATACTCTTGCGCCATCCCATCTTCCTAACTCGTCGTGTTGTGCTGGTGCTACAGCTGCGGCTGCTGAGAACCTCAAATGGCGGAAATATAATAACCTAGTCGGCAATTATATGTTTGAGCTGTTTGGGGTTGAAAGTCTTGGACCGTGGGGTTCGAGTGCTCATGCGTTATTTAAAGAACTTGCTAAACGTTTGGTTGACACTTCGCCTGACCCAAGGGCTGGCTTTTATTTCGGACAGAGGATAAGTATGGCCATACAACGTGGCAATGCCGCCAGTCTATTGGGTTCAATCCCAGTCGATAGCGATGCGGACGAGTTTTTTGATGCCATTTTGTAGTTAGGAGGATTTTAGTTTATTTTTAGGTTAAGTGTATATATATTTAGATTTAAAGTAAAATAACTAAATCACCTACTTCGAATAAATAATTCATGAATGGAGTATTTGTCTGTTAAATTGTCAAAAAAAAATTGAAACTGTTTGACGTTTTATATTTATAAAAAGCCGTAATGATAGTTTTTATTATTTTATATTCATAAAAAGCCGTAATGATAGTTTTTATTACTTATTATGTAATCTTCATTATTGGTGGACTTATTATAACACAGTGAAGTCAATGTGATGATCCGATGAGATTCCCAGTATAAACTTGAGCAAATAACGCACAGGATTGAGAGGAAGAAGTTTGCACGTGCATGCGGCAGTCATCATCTGCCTAGCCCTTTCCCAACTATATTGGGGTCGGCTCCCAGCCAAACTGGATTCAGCTGAACACCAGTACTTTATATGCAGCGGCTGACTACCAGACCTCCACAACCCATTAATTGGGTAACACGGTACTTCTTGGTAAGACTGGAGTCAGATTTACTGGCTTCTAACAATCCGTAACGACTGCCAAAGATCTACAAATGACAGCCGGGAACAACTGCTTAACGTGCTTTCTGAGGGAAGGAGGAAACTCGGTATGTTAAGATGTTCCCACATCTACAGACCAACCTCGGCAAGCGTTGCTTAACCTTGAAGATAGACCCGTGCGGCTGTTATTCTTTAGCCACGAGCACGAGCAGTGCAGAACAAAAATTAAAATAGCAAAAATATATAACACTAAGCAAATTACCATCCTTCAGTATAGTTATAAGCACTTTTTGTTAAAGAAACTGCATATTAAATTAATTTGTTTTGTTACAGGCAGAACCAAATGGGGCACCAGCAAATAAAACAGGAGAAGAAAATCCTGAGAGAGCAAAATGGGGACGACCCTTAGAGTTCATATTAGCTTGTCTCGGATACGCTGTAGGCCTGGGAAATGTCTGGAGGTTCCCTTATCTCTGCTACAGGAATGGCGGCGGTAAGATATTGGAAACTTTTTCAGTATAATTTTGTTCAGTCATCAAATGACTTCTTCCGCTCTAGGTGGAATGGAAGGGAGTGTCAGACTCTTACTGACTAAATGCCATCCGTGTTCCTCCTAATCCCTTTGCGTTTCAGGGCAGCGGTGACTCTTTCGAAAAAATGCCACAACCCTGACAGTTTGTTATACCTTAAAATTATGTATAACATAGTATGTTTAATTTTAGCTACTTATTTATGTTTGGGGATTTCTTAGTATTTTCATGGCTGATTTGATTTTTTTTACACGACTGCCCAAAAAAGGAGTGTTAAGGTTTAATGTATGTAAGTATATATGTTTGTGAGTTTCTTTATTCCACCATAACTTCCAAACGACTTAACCGATATCAATATATGTGGTATCGTTAGAAGCGTTGAGTTATCCCGGGTAATATAGGAATTTAAAAAAAATAAAACGGGTACCCATGATTCACAAATAAAAATGAAAATATTTTGTTCTTTCAATAACCTATTTTTTTTTTACTCAGGAAACATTCCAATTCAAGTTAACAGTAAGTTAAAGATGACAAGTAATAAATACACAATACTAGCAATTTCCCGCGGTTTCGCCCGCGGATTACCAGTGCTCGTTGGAATGCGGGGTTAAAAGATAGCCTATGCTACTCGCTGGTAATGAAGCTTTCCATTTGTGAAGGAATTTTCAAAATCGGTTCATTTGTTTAGGCGTCAAATCGTAACAAACAAACAAACTCACATTCGTATCAATAATATTAGCTAGCATTATATTTATTTTCAATGAAGGTATAAAGAATGATAGAAGCGAAGAGCCAAAACAAAAACATATCACTCTGCATCAGTATGAATTATTTATTGAATCCCTATCGGTCAATAAGGATCTCCAAGCAAACGAGTCTGCCCCGGGATTTTGAACGAATATTTTGTTTTTAGGTTGTTAATATTTTTATTTATAGAACACGAATCTGTGCTGTAATAAATAACTTATTTACTCAACAACAAAACTTGATTTATAATATTAGATAGAGATAAACGTTAATTAGTTATGTAATACAGAACATGATTTAAAAGAGTGTCCGTGGAGTTTCTTGCACGTTCAGCTTCACCTCTTTCGACTTGACAATTCAAAAGTGCCTGTAAAGGGTTTATTTGAAATAAATGCATTAAGTATTGAGTTTTATTTTTAACAACATGATAAGAAAACACAACACACAAAAACATACAAAGTTACTTAAATAAAAGCAAAGCACGTTAAAAAAGAGACACATTTTAATGTGTATCTTTTTTTAATGTGTTTTTTTTTTTTTTCAATATTTTAATGTGTTTTTTTTTTCAATATTTTAATGTGTTTTTTTTTTCATGTACCAAACTACATACTTAAAATCGATTTAAAAACGAAACATTGTGATTTGTTTCATAAACAAAAATTCTTTTTTCAAATTTGAATCTACTACATGAAATACCTATAAAATTTCACAACGATTTAAATCTAAATATTCTGTTTCAGGTGCATTCCTCATCCCATTCTTCATGATGTTGATTTTCATTGGGCTTCCAATCTTCTACCTTGAGCTCTACATAGGCCAGTATACCGGCCTCGGACCCTTGAAAGCCTTCAGCGCAATATCTCCATTCTTCAGCGGCTTGGGATACTGTACCCTCGTGGTCATATCCATCATATCGATATACTACATGATAATCGTTGCCTGGACCCTATTCTATACCATTGTATCCATTGCTGGATATATGGACTGGGGGTCATGTGACAATCCTTACAATACTGATGGTAAGTCTTGCAGATTTTTTCATCCTTATAGAGATGTTTCCTGAATAATAAAAATATGTTTCTATTTAGTCCGTCAGTTTTGCTTTATCAAATCTATAAAAATTAGCAAAGATAAAATGCTTCTAAGATCATGAGTGGAGCTTCTGACATCACGGTGTGGTAAAAATCCTAACACGAAGTGACGTAAAACTGTATCGTCTTCGTTTTTTGTTTACGTGAAAAAATACATGTCCATTATTTTTTGGAAATCTATCTGATGGACTAATTAGATTAATTTAGTCAACTACCCTAGTGCAATATATCATGTCAATTTATGTTCCGTACGCTGACAAATAATAGAGGTGTAAATTTAACATTTTTGATATGTTGTAGTCTCTATAGGTGAATATTGTCTTTTTTCATATAAAACTCAAATAAGTAGTCAACATGTACATATAAAAAGGTTAACCACTTTAAGCTGACAATTGGCTAGCGGTGAATAAGAATATCCTCACAATACGAGTTGGATCCCAGGCGACCGCTTTCTGCATCTAATTCTTGACCCAGCTTAGGGACTTTTTCGTTAAGCTAAATTTTTTTTTTTTAAGTTCGATAACAGTCCAATTTTCAGAAAAGCAGAAGGTCAAAATCGTCGTATATTAGCTACAGAACATCCTATTCAAAGAACGCACTTAATTACCAGTCAACCTTTTTTTTAAAAAATCAAAACCCTCCCGTGCCCTTTGCGTTCCAGGGCCGCGGTGACTCTTTCGAACAATTACCAATCAACCTGTATACGAATTTACAGCAATTATTTGATTTTGTCTCTTGCAGTCGTCGTTTTATATTGTTATAATTTAAAATATTGTCTCTACACTGTATCTTTAAACTCTGGGGAAACGTCGTCATTAGCCTTTTTTATTGTTGTAACATTTATAGATAAATAACATACATTGTACAAATATTTGTTTTACCTAAACAAATAAATATTGAGAATATAAATGATAAATGATTTATTTTTGTAAGTAGGTTGTAAAAAACACTTTTACACGTCAATCTTTTTTTTTTTTTTGGGCGTTATAAAACTAGATGAGGCCGGTGTTTCCTAGCTGACTACCCTGAGAAGAAACACCGAAACAAACTCAGAGGTCAAGGTCTCTTTTGAAGTCCATACAATTGTACTGGTCAAATCATATGAGAACCATGTAGGTTGGTGTCTGAAGTGGTCTTTTGAGGAAAGTACCACACAGATTTAATATGTTTTTAATAGCTTGTTACAGTGGTGAGTACGACCGAGTGTGCAGAGAAAACAACACAGGAGCATCAACAGACCAGACCTACTTTCTACGCAGATGTATGGAGATCGGTGAGATCTGCACAAGTGTTGGCTACGAGCCATATAATGGATCTTACTGCTGGGATGGATATCAGCAAATCCCATGGTACAGAAATGTGACCAGGGTTATAGCGGCTGAAGAATATTACAAGTGAGTAGGATCAATTAACCTTTGGCGAGCTATGGGTGGCTCGCCGTCCGATAGCAACCAGCAGCCCTATTATGACGTCTTAAATCCATCATGATTTCTGTGTCAGAGAGAAACGGAGTTACACAAGACGAATAGCACTATCTCTTTCCCTCACACGAATCATGATAGCATTGGCACTTCGTAATACGGCCACAGGCCCGACTCGACGGCGCGTCGTGTTTCACGCGCGCCTCAAAGAGCCGTCAGCTACGTAGACGGAGCCCCATAGGGCCAGTGCCTGCTAGGGTTGCGGAATTTGTTCGAAAGAGTCACCGCGGCCCTGGTACGCAAAGGGCACAAGAAGGAACACGGGTGGGTTTTAGTCAGTAAGAGTGACACTCAATCGCTGATTTCCCATCCAAAAAAAAAAAAGAAAAAGTTTGTTGCAGCCTGTTTTAGTTTTTAGTTTTAGTCAAAGTGAGACTCGGCTACAGCGATTATTTGTTAATTCCATGCATTTTTATTTTTTTGATAATCTTCACAGCTGATAGCATGTCACTTTATCTAGAGATACTGGAATCTGGATTTCAATCGGTTCATATCAATGAAGTCGCTCTCTAAATCTAGAGAGCTTGGCCAATATAGGCGTAGTGCCTATATTGGTCAAGCCCTCTAGATTCGATCGTCTAAAGCTTGCAAAAAAGTATGAAATAAAAAACAAATAATAAAAAAGTTAAAAATCACGCCTAGCATGCCAAAAAACAACTAAAAATTAAAAACAAGATAGATAATAATCTTGTAATTTAAAAGTCGGGAGAGTGGGGGCCTGTAAAGAACTATTCAAAAGAACCGGTCTGTCCTTCCCATATTTACATTATTCAATAAATTAACCACGCTAGTTGATTTTTAAATGTTCACCCATGATACAATTGAGTATTATCAAGTATTCTGACCTTTCTATAATCAGCCAACAGCCACTGTTAACTACAGATAATTATAATTATGATTTATCTGATTAAAACGATAAATGTGCGTTGCATTTTGACGACACGAGATTTATGATATACTGGTATTAACAGTGTATATGAATGGATGAATAGGGTTGCGGAAATAATAACTATTAAAGGAGATGTTCCAGAAATGTATGGAGCTTGGGCCAGCACTATGTACAATTAATGTAAATATCAATCACTGTGCAGTATAGTGACCGTTTTTTTATGTCAAATTCCTATAGGAAATTAACATCATCACTCATTATAGTTTGGCTTCGTTTTTATGTACATCCAACTTAACTCGGTCAAGGAGAGCAACACAACTACTAATAAATATGGTGGTAAGCATTAAGCGTAATGTGATTTTGACTATGACATTTGATTGATGTGTCATGTGTCACCTTATAACTGCGAGAAAAAATAAAACACGTATTCCGAACATACTATTTGATTGCGGCAGCATATCTTTTATAACATATTATTGCAGCTAGATTAATTACATTGGCGTTATGAGGCGCAAGTAACGACGATTACGAGCACGATGATTCAAAGTTGAACGGAAACGAAACTTAGAACGTTCAAAGTCGTCAATCAAACGTCATAACCACTGTCATGGCTACCTTAAATAAAACCGACTTCTAAACAAAAAAACCAAAAAGTATAAAATAACTTTAATTTCGGAACTCGGTGTTTTTGGTTGCTTTTTAACCGACTTCTAAAAAAGGAGGAGGTTCTCAATTCGGATGTTTGTATGTTTTTTTTTATGTTTGTTCGCGCATAACTCCGTCGCTTGTCAACCGATTTGAAAAATTCTTTTTTTGTTGGAAAGGGTATACTTCCCAAATGGTCCCATGAAAATTTTATCGAAATCAAACAAGCGGTTTTCGAAAAATCAACAAAAATCTAAAAAAAAATATCTACATTGTCTACATTGACGACCTCTTAGTTTACTCTGCAAAGGAGCAGTACGTTTTTTTTACACCAATGTGATTGGTTCGTTTAGGTGGGGGGAGGGGAGGGGGTGTAGGTACCACTAAAAAGTGAAAAATAGAAAAGTTTTTACAAAAAAATACAACCGACTTTTACACAAAAAATCTAAAAAGTGCAAAATAACTTTAATTTCGGAAGTCGGTGTTCAAAAAACGAAAAAGCAACCACAAACACCGAGTTCCGAAATTAAAGTTATTTTGCACTTTTTAGATTTTTTGTGTAAAAGTCGGTTGTATTTTTTTGTAAAAAGTTTTTTTTGTTGTTGAACACATCGACTTCCGAAATTAAAGTTATTTTATACTTTTTGGTTTTTTGTTTAGAAGTCGGTTTTATTTTTTGTAATTTGTTTTTTTTATTTTTCACTTTTTAGTGGTTCATTCCCAGCTAAACATACCCATCACAGCGTACGTGGTATGGTGTAAACAATAAACAAACATGCGATTTCAGCTATCCCGACAGATTTGCTATCATTTATTGAAATTAACAAAAAAACCGCTTGTTCGATTTCGATAAAATTTTCATGGGACCATTTGGGAAGTATACCCTTTCCAACAAAAAAATATTTTTTCAAATCGAAAAGCAAGCGACGGAGTTATGCGTGAACAAACATTTAAGGCGGTACCCTGACCAAATAACCTTGAGCATTCGTTCCCTCTTCGCCGCACCCGCAAGATTCGTAGCGATTACGCTCAGATTTTATAGTAAAATCTATATATAAAATCAAATTTTCGAGTTAAATAAAAAATAAAACTAGCAAAATGTTTATTATTAAATTACCTATCCATTACTTTAAGTAGCAAACCAAAATAATGGTTACTTTACGAGGAGATGCAAGTTAAAAATAATTATTTCTCATTTTTGTCGTTTCGTTGCGACTCTATAATTAAACATTACGCCTTAAAAATAAAAAAATAAAACTACCATTTTGGAGTCAAGATTATGTAGAAATTTATTGTATTTTTTATTTGTTGATATTTCTAATGGATAATGAGAAGATGGCTCCTAAAAACTACACAAAAAACGGCTACCGCTGCGTTTTGCTCGGGGACGCACCTTAAAAAAAACATACAAACATCCGAATTGAGAACCTCCTCCTTTTTTAGAAGTCGGTTAAAAAGGGTTATGTCACTAAAACACTATTCAAATAATTAAATTATTACTCCTGTATTTTTATTCCAATTAATTTAATTGTATTTTTATGATAATCTACATTTTTTTCCTTTTTATCTATGTAGTGTACATAGTGCTAGCCCAAAATCAAACATCTCCTTTTTAATGTGCTTTTAAAAAGGACCAAAAAATATGTCGGGGTACTTAGCAAGATGTCGGTGTTTTTGAGGAGAAACAAATGTTTATGTTGAACACTATTTATTGATTCACTCTCAAACTGTTCTTAATGTTATAATGAAATGTTGACAAATATTTGAATATACCCGGCTAACGCGGTAGAACAAAGTGCACTGAATCTAATGTAAAGTTATAAGTAATAAGTGTATTTAGAATTAAAATTAGGTCAGCGCGTCACGCCGATATTGCTAACTAAGGTGTTCGGTGAAATCACCGAACAACAAGTATTATAATTTGTTTATGGGTTTATTTTTTATTTGTGGGTTTGTTCAACCATAATCATCGTATTTTGTAGGGTTTTATAACGTTCCCTCTATTGTGTAAAGTGCTCCCTTTCTATGACGAGTGTCCGTGTTCCTTGGTCTGTACCAAGCTCTACGAGTTCCTACCCACTTTTTTTACCATTTAATTATGTTCATTTTTAACCCCCAACGCAAAAAGATGGGAAGAAGGGTCATAAGTTTGACGTGTCTGTCTGTTTGTGGCTCAGTAGCTCGCGAATGGATGAAGCGATTTTAATTTAGTTTTTTTTTGTATGGAAGGTGATTTACGGGTAAGTGTTCTTAGACATGTTAGATGAAAATTGATTGGGTCGTTTTAAAGTTCTGGGGGGTGAAAGCGGGGAAGAATAACTGAATGTCTACAAATAATATACTCGACTGGGGTCTCAAATGAAAGCGTACTGAAAGAGAATATTGATGATGACTTAATCGAAAGTGTTTTTATAAGTATGTACCTATAAAAAGTCTAAAATAAAAAAAACTGAATTAAAAATTTAAAAAAAACCCCGGCATAAACAAATCTAAGTTCCTTTTAAAAAGTAGAAAATAATACGGGAACTTAGGTTTTTGTGACAGGAGTTTTTAAAATTTTAATTTTTTCTCTTGAATAATCGATTGCATACCTGTTGTCGACGCATTTTATATCGATTACGATGTATTATTTATTAAAATAATACTTTTTCTTTATGCTTAATACGCTTAACCAAAGTATGGAAATCCTTACATACTTTTTTCAGCTAATTCTTATTCCTTTATCGAAGAGTAATTAACATTACCTTCATAACTGGCCAAATACGCTGCATTTTCGAGATTGTAGGTTCCAACTGCTATCTAATGGATTATTGCTAACCTACGTTTATCCTCTCCATCGTGTCGATATTAAAATACCAGAGATAAATACTGTCACTACGTAGACCACTAATGAATGGCTATCGTGCGTCAGTCAATAAATGAGGCTTTTTTGCAAACATACAGTTTGCGATTCCATATTTTCTAAACTAATACATTTTTTTGGATCCTACGGAATGTTTTGCATGTTCACAATTTCAAAATTGTTAAGGTCTGAATGTGTGATGATCGTACATGCTTCTGTGTGGACTACAAGTACGAGTATCGAGCTGTCTACCATTTTCCAAACTACCCAGTTGCTTTGTGAAAAAATCCTAAATACAACCAGCATGTGCACTGCCAAACAAAAAAAAAGTTATCTTAATATTCTAAACTCGCGAGCAATAAACTGGAAACACTTCATCGCGCGTTGTACAAAATATTTTTTTTTACAATTTCTATGCAATGAACTATGAATTGTGGTATATACCTACCACAGTTATTTGTTCCAGTTTATTGCTCGCGAGTGTAGTTCAGCTCTACGAATGGCTCTATCTAAAATGTCATTGTTTAAAATAAACATTCTAAAAATATTTATCACCTTTAATGTTAAGCCGTTTACTTGATAAAGTAAACATTTACAAAGTACTGTATTTATAGATTTAGAAATTGACATCGATAATAACAAAAGTACGGGGGCGTGGAAATTGGCAGATGTTAGTATATTTTCTTAATGAAGTATCGACCACGTCCTTGTGAATATGATATCATTTGATTAAGCGAACTTGGTAGTGAGGTAGATAACATTGATTGTAAGGTTGAAAATAATGGTTCGTATCAGTTATTTTCGAATGTTTTACTTACTTCTTACTAATGTTCATTGGTAATAGATATTTCATTGCACGTAGATTTTGTAATCTGA
Source organism: Hecatera dysodea (assembly GCA_905332915.2). Lineage (NCBI taxonomy): Eukaryota > Metazoa > Arthropoda > Insecta > Lepidoptera > Noctuidae > Hecatera > Hecatera dysodea. The sequence continues at coordinate 5,145,313 of HG995289.1, read as the reverse complement.
CAGTGGGATATAATTCAAACCAGTAAAGGGTTTTACTTCAAATTTATCATACGCTCAACCAAGTTCCTCGCCTGTGTACTAAGTACTTATGACCGTTTGTGACAGAGACAATTTTAACTGTTGTATTTCAAATATCTCGGTTAAGGCTGCGGAGTTCCTCTGGATACGAGTCGTACACGATCAGTCATTGTGGCGACACTTGGTGGAGGCCTTTTTTTTGGATGGGAAATCATCAAATGACTTCTCCCGCCCTGGGTGGAGTGGAAGGGAGTGTCAGACTCTTACTGACTAAAACCCACCCGTCTTTCTTGTGCTCTTTGCGTTCCAGGGCCGCGGTGACTCTTTCGAGCAAATTCCGCAACCCTAGCGGGCACTGACCCTATGTGGCCCCGTCTACGTTGCTGACAGCCCTTTGAGACGCGCGTGGAACACGACAGGCCGTTGATTCGGGCCTGGTTGCTATCGGACGGCGAGCCACCCATAGCTCGCCATCCGCAGGCCCGCGCCTACGGTGGCCGGGAATCGCCCTGCGTTTCCCGACGCCCGGGGCGGCTTCTTCTGTTGCGGCGGCTGGAACGTGAGGTTTCCCTCTCTCGCACGCGTTCCGCCTCCTCCTTCGCTAGCATTACTGCTTCGCAGAAGGCGGCGACCGCTTCCCATGCCTCCTCGCTCCGGTTTGAACCAGGGACTTGGCAGAGGCCTGTGTCCAGTAGTGGACCTCTTTCGGCTGAAATGATGATGATCATGATTTCAATTATAACTATTGTAGATTCTCTAGCTCATTTATCCTACTTTCAGTGAACGTGTGTTGGGCAGAGGCGATGCTACTTGGGAGAACTGGGGCAGCATACAGTGGCATCTAGTAGGATGCTTGGCGTTAGCGTGGGTTATCGCTTTCCTCTGCGTTATCAAGGTAAGCAAGTGTAATATCTGATAGAGATTTTACATAGATGAAGGTTAATTCTTTCTGACTTAATATCTTCTCCGTTTATCTGTTTATATAAATGAATCACTATTTCTCTTAGTCATGGCATCAAGCGTGAACAGCTCAACCAATTTTGCTCATTTTTATTTTATTGTGTGTATTTACTGTCAGTAGTAGTTCTAATGATCGAAAATTTTGAAAAAAAATACATGCTAGCGAAGCCGGGGCAGATCACAGGTCATTTAAAAAAAACCATAATAAATAAAAAATATTTAGAATAATATATTACATTCTTAATCGCTTAAATTCTTCTCCTTTTCACTGTTCCATAAACTTTTTCGCTATATTTTTTTTTCTATTGCACTCTTCATTCATTCGTTCCTTCATTTGACATATGACAGAGAAGAATGGCATAAAAAAACATTTTCGCTAACTTAACCTTAGTAAACCTACGATTACAATTTCTAGAAACGGGAAAAGGGTCCTACTCAGGTCAGCTCAATCCCGACCTTTTTACAGAGAAATCTATTACTATGTTTGAATATCCCATTGGTACTAAAATGATGTACTCCTTTACAGGGGGTCCAATCAGCAGGCAAGGTGGTGTACTTCACAGCTCTGTTCCCGTACGTCATGTTGACAGCTCTGCTTGTTCGAGGAGTGACGCTAGAGGGAGCTGCCAACGGGGTAATCTTCTACTTGTCACCTGACTGGGAGACTTTGAAATCGGCCAGCGTTTGGGGTGATGCAGCTTCACAGGTATTATTTGGATTTTAAACGAAAATAAAAACCTTTTCCTACTCGATTATATTCGTATAATTTTACATACTCATTTCTACCACACTTAAATTTATACTCTTACGAGTTTCCTTATTCTCTTTTTTGATATTGAGTATTTGTATAATTCAATATCATTTTTGAGGTTAGGGATTTATTGGTTTCACAAATGGCATTTCACGACGAGATTTTTCTATACTAATACTAAAGAGAGAAATATTTGATTGTTTGTTTATATTGAATAGGATCCGAAACTACTTAACCGATTTGTAAAATTATTTCACTGTTGGGAAGATACACGTACTATCCCCAGTTGACATAGGCTATATTTTCTCCCCATATTCCCATGGGAACGAGAACTCTGCGGGTGAAACCTTGGGGCACTGCTAGTCTAAAATAAGACGCAAAAATACCAACCAATTAAAAAAAAAGATAACTAAACAGAACCGTTTAAAACTTTTCAGCCAATCAAAACAGTAAAACATCAAAAAAGGCCTCCCGTAATTGACTTACCGCAAGTATTTTGAGCAAAAATGTTAACTGAATAACTTACAAACTTTAACTAAGTATAGTTCAAAGAGATTGCTAAATAAAAGCAATTTGGATTGCCATTAAATTTTCAAGACTTCGGCAACAAACATCAATCCATCGAAAGATTCGCTCCATTGGAAACATTTCTGTCAGTAATGGTGGCCATTATTTCATGAATAAATAAATGCGGCGCCTAATTATCTGGAAAAGATGGAGGAACGGCCGTTCTTTATTTTTTTTCCAGACCACAACTTTTTAATTACGAAATGCGAATAATTTCGTAACTGAAAAGTTTTAGACTGCCGCGAAATATGCTGGTGTGCTTATAATCATTTGTATATCGTACTGCTTCCTGAAAATCTGCTAGTTTGTAAACTTGCAAAAAGCAAGAAAAAAAAAACTTATAAAAAAAAACAACACACGCTTATTATCTCTGAACGGTATAAAGAGAGCAAATACGGATCCCGTTTTTGCTTATGACTTTCGGTACTCTCAAAACAATTTCATCAACTCCAACTGTTGTAAACAGAGCCCAAAGCTGATAAAATAGTATTACCCTCAAACACTATAAATCTTAAAAAAAATACATCAATAGACAGTGTTGAACTGTCAAGGTCAGACAGTCAAAGAGATAGTATACTATTGTAGTCTTTGAAAGAGATGAAGCTAGTTGCACGTTCCAAAACGTAGATCTCTATGGAGAAGAAAGTGCCAAGAACTCCACGGACATTCTTTTGAAATAGTAAATAGTTCATTCATGTTTAATTATCACTAGTCAACAAAAAAAAAACACTCTTTGTGTGCAACAAGAAAGCGTTTAACAAATTATGTTAAGAGCATGTTTAAGTGTCATAGAACTGAAATTAGAATTATTTAGACACGCACAGTTAATAGTAAGTAATATGATTTTGAAGTTGAGCTTTGAGGCGCAAACTAAAGTTTTCAGGTGGTTCTAGTACAGTTGCATTATATATTTAAAAGATTGGTTGTGTAGCAGATGGCACGTCAGGATACTCAACTATCCTTTTATTTAAATCATGCTAAAATAAAGCTCACATTTTTTTTTTGTAAACCGATCTACCCTACAGTTTTCTTTTTTTCCTTTTTTTGTATTTTAAAAATACCTTCACCATAAATGTAAAGAAACTTGCCAGAATCATTCGAATACTTTTCCACGTTATATACATAAGAAGAAAAAACGTAGTAAACTGAAAAAAAGCTACAAAAAAAATCTGATCTAACAAGGTAAAGGAAAATGATATTTCTGATAGTAGTAGTTGTAACACAAAAAGTAGACGTAATCAAAACAAAATAAATATGATTTTATAATAAGGGTCGGTAGGTAATACAAAATTAATAATCACATTCCTTGTTACAAAATCTTGTGGAGTAGTGATTATTATTCCATGAAATAATATAATTGCATAAGGAGATTGAATCTATACAATTCAGGGATAGTCTTCACAAATAATGAGAAGACGACAGACCGGGTAGCTTTTATAAATTAAACCTCATTTATAATTTGTACTTCAATTTATTTCCACAACAACACAATTCTTTCAAAGTAATGTGAATTTACAGGAAAAGCTTTATAAAAGCGGACACAATACCTAGTTCTAAAATTAAAACACGTATATTCGATTCAGCACTCTCGAAAAAACAAAAGTTGACAAACAAAACGAAATCACCTGCGTTTGTTCTGATATTTTGTTTTGAAATATTCTAGCCATTGTTGTTACCAATGTTTTTGAAGCTTAATTTTATTGATTGTTTGCTTTATGAATAATTTTGTAATACTTCTCTTGTTTCCGTAAACAACTAGAAGAAGTTAAAGAAATTTCTTAAAAAAAATAGTGGTTATATCCTGAGAACTGTAGAAAGTTGGACTGGACTACCAGAGGCTTTAGACATCTGACATTCTATCAGCGATAATGTTGTGAAGGCGATTGTCAGAACGTCAAAAATGTTGGGTATTGACAAACGCAGTGTATCAAAATGTCAGGTGATCAATCCCTTATATTTTTGCATTTGCACTGGCTCTCTATCTAGAGCCGCTGATATACTTAGCGCTTTACCTGCTCATGTTTCTATAATTGCATTTTTGTGCATCGATGCTGCTATCCATAAATGTAACCCGTCAACCATCCAAGGCGAGATCATCAACAAAAAAAAACAAAACATATTCTCAAAACAAATATATTTAAAATACTTTTTCAGAAAGTATTATTTATTGTTTTATTATCACAAGATTAGTTAGTATGTCACACTCTCAGAAAGAAAGGGGCTTAACTCAGAATGCCTGTTACTTATAATTTTACTATAAATTGAACGTAAAAAAAAACATATTCTAAAACCCAGTGATGTAAAAGATTCCGAAATATTTATGTTACTGGGAAAGTGACAGCTTATACAAAGATCTCGGAAGATATTTGTTTTTTTACTTAACATTTTTTAACGATTGTAGTTCTTGCTCATTTGCAAAAAAAAAATATTTTTTGAGTTCGGTCCCTTTCTTTCTAAGGATGCGATGTATGTAAAGTTTACATGTAGCTACTGAGACAAAATCTCCATTTGCATCCGTTTTCACTTTCCTTTAGTTTCTCACTTGACAATTCAAATCAGCCCTAACATCATCATCTTTTTCAAACTCAACTAACTCATGTACTTCTTCCACTAGATCTTCTACTCGTTCGGTGTGGCCTGCGGGTCCCTCGTGACCTTGGCTTCGTACAACAACTTCAGCAACAACTGTCACTTCGACGCCGTTTTCGTCAGCATCACCAACTTCCTCACGTCTATATACGCTGGGTTCGCCATCTTCGCCGTGTTGGGCTTCCAGGCTCAACTTATGGGTGTTGATATCGATGGTGAGTGATTTTCTTTCTATAATAATTGATATATAATTAAATAATTCTGTCTTCGTAAAGCTGACTTAAAGTTAATGTGTACAAAAAATATCTAGGCTTATTCCACCTTTGTATGAGACTGGTGCCTGTTATAGGTTTTTGGGAAAAATCTGTGTTACATGTCACGAGGCTTATCGGCTTCGTACGGCATCGAAGTCGACGTTAAACATATGCATGAATGATAATTATCTATACAGGGTTATTTGTAAACCACCAACAACCTCTTAAAGGTCATTGTACTCATCATTATGAATAACTTTTACTATGGAACCAAACCTGATATCACGAAAAAAAAAGTCAGCTGTTCCTTATATTTATGTTTGTATAACTAATCAAAATGTAGGGAATAGCTGATTCTTTTTGTGATTTCAGGTTTGGTCCCATAGTAAAAGTTGTTCATCCTCTTAAGAGGTTGTTGGTGTTTTACAAATAACCCTGTATATCTCTATTATTTTTTTCTATTTCCTGTCCATCAAGGAAGATAGTGGCTCAGATGTCTCGTACAGCTAAGTTAACCTGATGTCCCAGGTGCAAATTCTTATCACGTGACGATTTCAAATCCTAAAATCTCCGCAAGTTGACTTACTGCCTGCTAAATCATTTATCCAATGCGATTCCTATTTCATCTACTCTCTTGTCACAGGCGCAACTTACATTGACTTATCTATACTAATATTATAAAGCTGAAGAGTTTGTTTGTTTGTTTGTTTGTTTGTTTGTTTGAACGAGCTAATCTCAGGAACTACTGGTTCGAATTGAAAAATCCTTTTTGGGATGAATAGACCATTTATCGAGGAAGGCTTTAGGCTATATAACATCACGGTTAAGCCAATAGGAGCGGAGCAGCGATAAAGAATGTTTTAAAATCGGGGATTCCACGGGGACGAAGTCGCGTGCAGCAGCTAGTTAAATATGCAGCTGTTCATCCTGATGTAGTAACTGAAACATTTCAACAATATACCTAGTCTTCATGAACAAAAATCAAAACCCCATTGTCAACCACCTGTTAAACATCACCATTTGTGCGTTAAAAATTGCGAGAAATAAACCCTGCTGTGCGATTAGCTCAAGTTGATTAATCAGAGCGCTGCACCGCCACGGGGCGAGCATACATCGACTGAGCGCAAACAATACGCGGCACAGTGAAGTTCTCTTCAATATTTAACTGTACTGCAATGGTATTACATTAATTTATACAGTACTGGCTAAGCTAAATATTGCGTTATTTACGAGATATTGATAGATAAGGATTAATGGTGTATATGGCGGCAGTGTCGCAAAAGAAAACTCGTTGCGTTTTTGGTTCCAACGTTTTCGTTTTGGAAATGTCGACCTGCGGAAAAAGCTCCGGACGGCCGGAGACCAAAGTTGATAACGGAGAATTGAAGGCTATTGTAGAAGCGGATCCATCGCAAACCACTTCCGAGTTAGCTGCAGGCTGCAATGTTAGTGATAAAACTGCTTTAATCCACTTGAAGCAAATTGGGAAGGTGAAAAAGCCTAAAAGGTGGGTACCTCACGAATCGAATGAAGTAAATCGATAAACGCGCGTAGACTGCTGCGCTACATTACTTAACCCACACTATAATGAAGGGATTTTAAATCGAATCATTACCTGTGATGAAAAGTTGATCTTGTACAGTAATCGGAAGTGCTCATCGCAATGGCTGAACCCTGGCGAACCAGCCAAATTATGCCCTAAGCAAAATTTGACTCAAAATAGGTTACTTGTGAGCGTTTGTTGGACCAGTGCGGGTGTCGTTCACTACAGCTTTCTTAAATCTGGCCTGACGATAACGGCAGATGTCTATTGTCAACTGCAAACTATGATGGAAAAGCTAGCTGCTAAACAACCGAGGCTGGCCAACCGCTCTAGTTCACTGCTGCTTCAGGACAACGCTAGACCACACACTGCACAATAGACGGCTACCAAATTAGAGGAGCTTACATTGGAATGTCTTAGATATCCACCGCACTCTCCGGACCTTGCTCTAACAGATTACCATTTTTTTCGAAATTTGGATAACTTCTTGCAAGGGAAAAAATTCAACTCCGAAGGGCCAGTCCAAACCGCCTTCAAAGATTTTATTGATTTCCGTCCGACTGGTTTTTTTAGTAAAGAGATCAATGAACCACCTATGAGACGGCAGAAGTGCATATATGGCAATGGTACATACTTTGATCAATTAAATTTATTATATTTAAAACATAAAACGATTTCTCACTAGGTATTCCTGTATAGGTATTTAGTTCAAAATGTTTCAAAAAATACCATAGGTAAGTAACCTTAGTGGGTCCCCGACCGCGACGGCATTAAACTCAGAATGTATCGCAGCTCAAGGTATTTTTTTAAACTAACATTAATTTTAAAAATGTATATGTATATACTTATATTCCTTTTATTTTTTCATTAGTGAATGAAAGCGAGTACCGAAAAAAATCACGAGAAGTTCAAATTAAACGTAAATATTGCAAACATTGTTTGGTGTAAAAGAAAAATATACGAATAAGTTCCTTGGTAAAAGATCAAAGATACGTAAACAATTGTTTTGACAATACAGATGTATACAATTTGACGTAAACGGTCAAATGTTGACATACCATGAAAATCTCCCATCTACTTTTATTCGGAAAAGTGATGCACTCTACTGGCAACCCCTATAACACTGACTACGCTTCATGTTTAACGAACGTTAAACATTTTCCGTAATCATTAATTTTTGGTTTACGTATGTTAAGTTAACCAACCGTTTCAGATAACCCGCCCTAGAACATGTACTTCGCGTTGTATTGTATCGGAATCTCTCAATCTGCGTCCCAATCGATCCCATGTTGATTTCGCCGTTACGAATACAAGCCTTGTTTGTATTCTGCTTCAAGATAATGGATTGATTAAACTGTAAATATTTCATCCCGCCACACTATGCTGCTAACGTTTTGCGTTCTTTGTGAGGTTCCGGCGGTATGCCTTGTATTGGAAGTTTGAAACAAAGGATTCTTATTTTGGGTGGATGAGACCTTTGTATGATTTACGGAAACAAGATTCATGGTGTTGTGAACTAAATATTTATACATGCTTGCTTATATGTCTGTTACAGAATTATTATATGAGTCTATAAGCTAATAGTATCTACCTAAAAATATAAAATATAATGATATAAAGTGTTTTCAATATTTTTTTTAATTAAGACCGTATAGCGTGTACGCAAGATGTCTAGGTAAAAAAAAAACATTTCTAAAATAGTTTAGAGAGATCGAGATATCATTATTATGTTATCTAATGTCATTTATTTTTTCTCAAAAAATAAATGTTTTCTATTCTATTCTATATTTATTTTCCCATTAAATAGAAAGCTTAAAATTTCTATCATTGTCTCTCTTAATTATTTTAGTTTATAACGTTTTTCTCATATATCAAGTAGACAGTGAAGTAAAACATCAAATATATATTTCATGACTGGAATGATTTATTGATGACAACACTGTTATTTTTAAAGCTACATAGCGTATACTGGCTGACCCGCGCAACTTCGTCTGCGTGACATTTTTCATGAATGTTCCGCTCCTTTTGCTTATAGTGTGATGATATATAGCTACACAGCCTTCCTTGATAAATAAGCTATCTAACACTGAAATAATTTTTCAAATTGGACAAGTAGTTTCTGAAATTGGTGGGTTCAATCCACAGTTCAAACAAACAAACTCTTCAGCTTTATATTATACTAGCTGCTGCCCGCGACTTCGTCCCCGTGGAATCCCCGATTTTAAAACATTCTTTATCGCTGCTCCGCTCCTATTGGATTAAGCGTGATGATATATAGCCTAAAGCCTTCCTCGATAAATGGTCTATTCAACCCAAAAAGAATTTTTCAATTCGAACCAGTAGTTCCTGAGATTAGCGCGTTCAAACAAACAAACAAACAAACAAACAAACAAACAAACAAACAAACTCTTCAGCTTTATAATATTAGTATAGATTAGTATAGATTTGATACTATGTAGTTCAGTTTTAGCTTGTTGCTTCATTCCATATATTTTAAAACAGCAAAAAGCCGTGTATTTTCATTAAAAATACACCATGTTTTTTCCATAAACAATAGCCATATTCGTCCTTGTGCAAACTGGCTATGTTATTGTTGTAAATCACTCTTATATCTTCATTAATAACTCTTCGTCTGTAGATAAAGCTTATATTGTTTAACATGACACCATAACATCAATGTACCTGATTCTTATCTCATGATAACACGTTATTATTACTGAAAATGCTCTTTACTGTAATATTAGGCACTCACGTGTTTTGCACATGTTGAATGGCATTTTCACAGGTACTTAATAGATCAGTTATATCAATTCATGATTATCAATCGGAAATTACTGTTTTAAATGTATTTTTTATGCTTTTTTTCTGGATGGGAAATCATAAATGACTTCTTACGCTCTGGGTGGAGCGGTTTGGAGTGTCATACTCTTACTGTCAAAAACCCACCCGTGTTCCTTCCCGTGCCCTTTGCGTTCCAGGGCCTCGCTGCCGCAGGCTACAAACCCTATGGAGCCCCGTCTTCTTTGCTGACAGCTCTTTGAGGCGCGCGTGGAATACGACGCGCCGTCGACGCGGGCCTGGTTGCTATCGGACGGCGAGCCACCCATAATTCGCCATCCGCAGGCCCGCGCCCACGGTGGCCAGGAATCGCCCTGCGATTCCCGACGCCCGGGCCATCTTCTTCTGTTGCGGCGGCTGGAGCGTGAGGTTTCCCTATCCCGCAGTCCGCCTCCTCCTTCGCTAGCATCACTGCTTCGCAGAAGGAGGTGTCCGCTCCCCATGCCTCCTCGCTCCGGGCCATGAATTAAACTATGGATGCCTGATCTTTATTATCTGTAATGTACCATCCGAAAATATTTTTAGCATTACTCATAATAATTATTCACGTCTAAAATAAATTATCTTTTACTGTGGCATTTAATTTCGATAATACTAATGATTACTTTAGCATATTTCTAGGCTTTGATTGTTATTAATTTATAGTTGTTTCATTTGAGCATAACATTATAACGGCTATTGCCTTATCTAAAAATGTTCCGTACATGTCAAACTAGTAGGTACGTGTTGCCTTTACTTTGACGCAGCAGTAACTGGTTCTGTCTTCTCTAGGTCATCTTTACTCAAAAAATCACATTAAATTTAATTTACCTACAGATGTAGCGGAGTCAGGTCCTGGTTTAGCGTTCGTGGCGTACCCTGAAGCGTTACTCCAGATGCCAGTGGCGAGGATGTGGTCTATCCTGTTCTTCTTCATGCTGTTCATATTAGGGCTGGGCAGTCAGTTCGCTGGTATTGAAGCCATCAACACCGCTATAGTTGACCAGTGGCCGCGTCTTAGGAAGAGTTATTGGAAGGTAAGTGATGTTATTCTCCTGTTTTAATTCATGTGGAAGTCTCTTCATTGCAAAATTATGTTTTATAGCCGTATCTTCAATATCTCGAGTCACCCTTATCATGATATACCTACATACATATAATTAGGATTTCAGGGACCCATTTTAATTTTCCTAAGACTTTGTTTTTACTTTTAGACTTTTTTAAGTGAAATGATTTTTGACCTGTGATCTTTAAAAAAAAAATTAATTACTTAAGGAAATTAACATTTCGTGTGTGCTTGCTACTGTATTATGTTTAGTCAAACATTTATTTGATCTATGTTTTTCTATTTTTTTAAGAGTTTGTTTTGTTACAGGTTACTGCGTGCACATGTTTCATATGTTTCATTCTAGGGATCCCGATGTGTTTCAGCGGCGGCGTATACTTGTTTGAACTTCTAAATTGGAACACGGCCTCTTGGGCAATTCTGCTGATTGGTATGGCTGAGGTGAGTTTGAACTTTATCTGTGGGCAATAGAACTTATTCTTGAATTTGCGTAGGGTTTGAAAAGAAAAAATATTAACATTTACATAGATGAATGAATGAAATGAAAAAAATGCTAGGATCAGCAGTAAATATTACTCATACAAAAAATGTATTTAAAGTAATTGACATTTTATAATCACGCGAATAATATTTCGATGTGCAATTTATGATGTATAATTATTATAATAATTTATCACAATATTCGTATTTAAAACTTGCAAATCCCGTTACTAGGTTTAGTTAATCTTTCTCGTAAAATTAAAAAAAAAAATACTGCTTAGCATCAAATGGCAACATGTTTGAATTAGAAGCCGATTTTAATGATTGTAATAGATTTTACTTAGCACAAAATTTGGCTTTTATCTTGCAAATGTATGAACTCTGCTTTTTTTTTTTGCATTTTAAAGCCTTTCGATGGAATTATCTTTCAAGTGAGAGAGATCTACTTTTCAAGTGTATTTTATTTTAATCAAAACAATCTTACTTTTCACAATTAAAAAATATATGAACATTATTAATTTTTCCTTTTTTCTCCAGTGTGTCGCAGTTTCTTGGAGCTATGGTATCAACCGTACCATTGATGATCTCGCGTCTATGGGCATGAAGCATAACACAATTCTGCGATTCTTTTGGAAGTCTGTGTGGACCGTCATCACGCCCATTGGCAGTTTTGTAAGTAACTAGTGTGTTATCTATCTTATTTCTATTGTTGTGTGTATATTCATATTGAATATTCTGTCCGCGACTTCGTCCGCGTAGAATAGTTACTTTAACCCCGATTTTGAAACTTTTAATAATTTTCCCCGTTTTTTCCACATTTTCCATTTTTTCTTCGCTCCTATTACTTGCAGCGTGATGTTATATAGCCTAAAGCCTTCCTCGATAAATGGTCTATTCAATCCAAAAATAATTTTTCAATTCGAACCAATAGTTCCTGAGATTAGCGCGTTGAAACAAACGAACTCTTCAGCTTTATAATATTAAGTATAGATTGCATGGTATGAGAATATGATGACTTCATAACTAGATATTTACTTGTCTGTAACTTATTTCCAACTGACTTCCAAAAAAGGAGGAGGTTCTCAATTCGACTGTATTTTTTTACGACTAGTATTCGAATTATCCCTAATAATGCGTGGCTTAAGTTTACATTGATGACGGTCTCATTCCCTCTTTCCGATGTAAAATGAAAAATGAAAATGTGTACGATGGTTTGGAAGAGCATCTTAGTGTTTCAACGTGGACCCTTTCTAGTTTGGTGAATATCAGATGAAGAACACATCTGTGTTCTTAAACATGCGATTTCAGCAATCCCGAAAGATTTCCGTTTCCTATCATCTGATAGGAAACGGAAATCTTTCAGGATTGCTGAAATCGCATGTTTGTTTATTGTTTACACCAATGTGATTGGTATGTTTAGGTGGAGGGTGTACCACTAAAAAGTGAAAAAAAAACTTTATAAAAAATAAAAATAAAGAGCTTTGATGCATTATGTCCAATCTCTGCCACGCTTAACTGTCTCTCTCCATCTGTTTCTATATAATTACAGAAAGTCAGTCAGTCATTCATTAACAGGGCCTCTTATTGTATCTTGAATTTTATTTGACAGCATTGACAATATTATCATTGCCTATATTACATAACCAAATTATCTATAACAATAAGTAGTCATTGAAATTACATGGATTCATTCAAGGAATTTACTGCTGGGCAAATGGCCTTCGATTAATTTTATTGTTCCAGGAAGGTTCGTTTTATTCCAAAATCCTATCAGTATATTGTACTGCGCACCTACTATTTGTCAATTATTTTCATCAACTTGCATAACAGTAACTTGGCCCCCCCTATTACTAGAAATCGTCGTAATTCTTCCTTGTTCGCCGTCTTGTATTTTTTTCTTTCATATCATTCCTTACTCATCCTTATTTCTTTGATGTTTTGTTTGCTTCGTATCTTCCTCAGCATACATCAATATTTTTATGAATTACTCTTTCACTCCTCTTCGTTACATTTATCACTTGTCTGTCTCTGGCACCACTTCAAACTGTTGCTTTTCGCAGCTAAGATCGCGTTTACCAATAAGGCCGCCCATTGTGTTACCTTATGTATTATTTTCTTCTTCTATATTTTTTATAACTTGTATGGTGTACATAATAAAGGGTATGTAATCTATCTATCTATCTTCTCCTTCGTCTTATCTGATTACTGATAAGTCATGTCCTTCTATTCGACTGGGCGTCATCTTATCTTCAAATTGACAGTTATATTTCGAGATAGTTATTTCTCGAAATCAATCGAGGGTATATTTCCACAGCCCTGACGAATTGGAATATGGGCCTTATTCTTACCGTATACACGTTTATCATTATGATCGGAGTTTCTAATTATACAGTAAGTGCTCAACTAAGTCAACTCGGTAATGAGAAATCCATTTGCTACGCTCTTGTACAAGTTAATCGATTGATAACATCACGACAACTATTATCTCTAATTAATGTAATTGATTAATAGTTTGCGTGCGTGAGAATTATCGTGTAATATCACAAGTACGTAATTTAATTTGTCTTGTGTAATATTGATGATTAACAGTGTAGTGATGTCGAAATCATTAAATATTTCTAACCGTCATGTAATATCTTTTATGTTATACCAGAGAATGGCCGGTAAATTCCTTGGCGTTGACTGCCTTATAAACAAAATTATTTATTTAATAATCTACTCAAATTTTATCAGTCGGTTCTATGACGACGATTCTACGTTGATTGTATCAAAGAATATTCCATATTTTATTATAAGTTCAACGATTTATTTGCCGTCGTCGGTCGGAAAAGATGCTTGAAAATACTTAATCTTAAAATCGATACCATTGAATTGCATGTTAAATGCAGACTAATGCTCATCATCATCATATTTTAGTCAAAATATGATTACTGATACGTGTTAGGCCTTCAACAAGTGTAGCCGTGTGGACCGATCCTATGCGTATTGCAGTTCACCTTCCAAAACTGCTTCTTCTGATACTTGGTCGCCATATTTTTAATTCAGCCTTACTTTTGATTGCTTCAGATCCTATCTAATACTATAAATGTGTATTTGTTTGTTATACTTTCTCGCCTAAACCACTAAAATGATTTTGAAAATTCTTTCACTAACGGAAAGCTACGTTATCAGTGAGTGACGTAGGCTACATTTTATTCGTATTCCCATGGGAACAGGAACTACGCGGGTGCGGTCGTGGGGCGCTACTAAAATAATATGAAAAAAAAAATGTAATATTATTTTTTGTGCAGGCTATCCTGATCTTCATATTCTATGAATGGGAATCTCCGAGCTACGATGGCTACGTATTTCCCCTGTTTGCTGACCTGATGGGGTGGGCTGTGGGCCTATCAACGCTCATCCTCTTCCCGGTGGGCATATGGTGGGCTTGGTATCATGGATATGTGAGTACCTATTTTTATAATTATAATACAGTGAAATCCGTTTATTATTACGCCGCCTATATTGACCAACCGCTTAATATTATATGAAGTAAAACAGTGAATTTTGGTTTTCATAAAAAATTCTTTAAAAAAGTACGGATATAATGACTTTGTTTATTGACATGTCGCTTATTATGAACTATTTTTCAGTAATTATGTTTCGGTAAGATTCCTGATTTATTTCTGACTCGTTTTGTTTTGATTGATCAATGACTATTAACAAACAATTTTTTTCGCTTCTCCTTATTACATGAAATACCTAACACGGGTGGGAATTTGTTTAATTCCTAAGATTACGCTTTTTATGACGTCTGCTTAGTATGACGTATTTTTCACTTCCCTTCGATGTCATTATAAGCAGAGTCAACTGTATGTTATATTTGATACGTTAGACTTTTAATTAAAAATCGATACTTAATTTTTTCAAGACACCTACTCCAAAATTGGCTTTTATTCCGCTGTTTTTAGATTCACAATACCGTACATTACTACGAATGAAATTTGTATACACTATATCTAAGCTAGTCCAGTAGTATGCCCCAAAGATTAATGCAAACTATTCTTTTACAGCGAGGAAAAGAGCTTTTTACACCGACCGAAGCTTGGAAACCAGCAAAGAAAGACTTAGCATCCGCAAGGTCTGACTCAATAGTCACCACTGGTTCGGCACAACAGGGACCTTATGATAACATGGGCTATATCATGTGAACATAACTTCGTGATAACTTTCACGAGAATCTAGTCAAATGATTTTGGTTGTAGATAACCAAACTCCAAATGCTATCATTAGGTTCAAAGCACACCGCAGAGGCGATGCATAAAATATAATCAGATAGTCTGTTAATAAAATAAAATATTTAACGAAACGTCAGCATAAAAAAATAGAATTAGTTAAACATGGAAATGAAGATTGAATTCTTGACCACCAACTAATTTTATTATTTAATAAGTCTGCGTCACATAAAAGAGAGAGAGAAAAAACATTTTTTGTAAAATTTTTCATTGATGCTCCGGTCCTATTGGTCGTTATTTGGTGTTATGTAGCCTTTCTAAATAAATGGGCTATCCAACAGGAAAATATTTTTTTCAATTCAAACCAACAGTTTCTGAGATAAGAACGTTCAACCAAACAAACAAACTCATCAGCATTATAATATTAGTATAGATAAGTTAAATATTATATTAAAATGATTATTGACATTTTTACAGACTATTTTAATAATTTTCCTATGCAAAAGTCGATCTGTAAATATAAATAAAATGACACACATTGTAAGTAAGCAAACACGATAAGTATTTATGAAAAAATAAAAAAAGTATTTGTAAAGAAAGTGTCACGCGTTCATAACAAGCTTCCTACAGAATGGTGAGACGCGACAATATGACACGTTGTGTATCCTGCATTTTATAGAAACTGTGTTCTGCGGATAGAAATCGCATCGCACTTGTTTGTGGGAACTTTAAATCGTCAAAATTCATATTAGCCAATCACCGCACAGTTCTGCCAAATGCGGTCGGATACGCGCGCATTCGCTCCGATGCGCGTCAACGGGTTCCGTCAATTATAAATGGTATATAACAAGGCATTGTTATTTTGAATATCAATTTCATCTTTTTACATCATTAATCGTAAGTACAACAAATGTCTGTATTTTTTAGCATAATGTGATTTATGTAAATAATTATATCTAACAAATTTTATTTATTGATGAACTGTTGAAAATCGGAATAAAAACAAAAAGAAACCGCATTTTATTTTGTTGCCTCGAGTCCAAACTGTTTCAGAAATACATGAACTATCTTTAAAACGCTTGCAATGGTATTAATGCATTTTAAGCTGGAGAAGGAGAAGCTTACAGGAGAGCAGTGGTCGCCGAGTGGTAATTTAATTCCATCACCACTGCTCTCAAAACGGTGAAGGAAAACATCTTGAGGAAACCGGCATGTCCTAGAACCAAAAATTCGAAGACATGTGACATTCACCATCCCGCACTGGGCCCGCGTGCTGGATTACGGCCCATTCTCTCCTAAGGAGGAGGCCTGTATCCCAGCAGCGGGGACGTCAAAAGGCTGATTATTGTGCTAAGCTTCATACTGCGATCTGCTGGATACCAAACTTTAAATATTTTTGACGGTATATTTACCGTTCACCTGGTAGTAATTACTATTTAAAATAATCCTCTATCTACCTAAGTATTAAAATATGTAACCAAATTATTATACCACTTAGCTATCGTAAAACACAAATATCCACTTAACTGAATGCATAAAAATATGCACATCAGTCTCACAATACACAGGGCTCCAAAAACAAAAGAAAAAGGAATAATTATTGTTTTAAAAACTAAACAATAAGTCGTTAGTTTGTCAGATGATGCAGTGAACTTATCAAAGCTATCAGTAGACTACATGAGAAACTACTCACTCAAATGGTGAGTTAGAAAAAGTTTTACAAGGAATGAAGAGACAAACGTCAACGACTTTGTACTGTAATCATGATAGACGAGTGCACGGGCCTGAAGAGACGGTGATTTGGTTTATAAATAATATATTTTTGAAGTTTATTGAAGCTAGACACTAGACGCATTCGAAGACATGTGACATTCACCAACCCGCACTGGGCCCGCGTTGTGGATTACGGCCCATTCCCTATCCTAGAAAGGAGGCCTGTGCCCCAACAGTGGGAACATTAAAAGGCTGATTATGATGATCGAATTAATACTAAACATGTATAGTATACGCAGTGTAATTTAATGTCCCTCTATCATATCAACTCTGTATAAGAGATGGTGCCAAAACATTCAGGCACAATCTTAATGAAATTGAGTTACCAACCACCTATTACGATGACCACTTCTGGTAAAATTCGTCCTATGCCGATAAACGTACCTATGAAGAATTCATAATAGCAATCAATTATAATTATGATTTCCTCATTATTATTATAGGGCTTACAAATCTCCTCTATCATGATTACGCTTTCAAACGAAAATATCAGAAACACGGCACTATCAAAATAATACTTACTCAGTTAAAAAACGAAACTCATCTGTTTGCGCTCAGGTAATTTCCAGTACAGTAAAATAATATCTCGTAAGATAATCAAAAGCAAGCCACGCACGAAAACCAACGAGCCCCAAAAATATCTTTGCTACACAAACGAAAACCCGACAAGTCCCGAAAGTAACCCGCGGTACCCATTAACGGAATTAGCCGAGTCAGCGAATGGTCTTCATTTAAAAACTTACAGCTTATTTTCTTGCTAAATTGAAAATGTTGAAGAAGTAGTTTAAAATCTTCTGTAAGGGGAATGGGTTAGTCGAGAAGCGTAAGTAATTAGTATAAGTTGTTATTGGGATAACTGGGGAAGAACGATCGTTCTGTTTGCCTTCGCCATGCTGCCCCTACCAGAATCTACAAGTCTCAGTAGTCCTTGTCCAATGCTTAGTAGTCCTAGGCAGCGCTATTCATCTTCAGGTAACCTGGGCCCCAAGTCTGCTATTTTTATAATTTGTCATTCCAACACGATCCAATGGTCATTTTGGTAAAAGTTCGTAATCTGCTAAATTCATAATGGTCGATCATTGGTCGGTCAATGGTCTCGTAATACTATTTGATGACCGAGTGTATAAAAGCAAAGACTGCATAATGACATTCTAATGATAGGTCACTGATCAAAGGAATTGTCAAAATTTTAGCAGATTAACGCATACGTCTGATATTCGTTTGTCATTATGTACGAGATTACCATTTCAATGGAGTGTCAGTGGTTGACCATTGGGAAGTCATATTGATGCTTTTATATTAGTAGATTACCAAACTTGTAAAAATCAACCATTATGAAATCAGTGATAGACAATTCTGACACTATTGTAATAGCAGACTTAGGGCCCTGTTTACTAGATACTTTTGCCCAATGATCGTTGAACAATTTTCTTACAGAACCAAGATCTCTCTTTTGAAGCTCAAAAACGATTCAAAGTCTAATGTTGTATTACTCGGTTGTTAATAAATTACGCTTAAAGGTTTCCCACACGTTATGATTTCTTTGAAATCTTACACGTGTAACGGATTTATACATAGGTAAGATTAATTGTTTTAAACATTTTTGGATTTAATAATAACTGGAGCTGGAAATTCCTCAAAGCATTGACGTCATTTCAAAATAAAACTTTTATTCAAAACACGTGGTTTGTTAAACCACACGCTTTGTGTTGTCATTACCTAAACTGAAAAACCAAAACCAAAGAAGGCATGATACTCCTTACAGCAATGCCAGTGACTGTTTTCTTCGATAAAATGAAATAATAACTCCAAGACCTATCGAACTCCAATACACAGCACAGATTATATTACACTAGCGACCCGCCCCGACTTCGCACGGGTGCAATGTAGATATTAATGTTTCCTCTACTATAATATGCATGTATTATACATATAAAGCTTCCTTAAGAATCAGTCTATCTATTAAAAAAAACCGCATCAAAATCCGTTGCGTAGTTTTAAAGATCTAAGCATATGTACATAGGGACAGACGGCGCATAGCGACTTTGTTTTATACTATGTAGTGATATGTCTCTTCATTTACATTTCAACTAGCTTTTACCCATTGTTTCGCTCGCTTTAAACTAGCTCATTACCATTTCTAGGGTCTCATCTATATCTGCCGGTCTACCCTATCAACGTATCACCGTGTAAATTAAAAACAGATTGACGGTTCACTCCATGTTCACTCCGAGTATGAAGTAAACTGTCACTCCATCTTATTTGTATGATTTGACAGCTCACTTCACCTTACTTTACACGGTGTTTACAGAACCGTACTGCTTTACCTGTGAATAAGGCGGAAATCATAACAAACAAAGTAATTTTCACATTTTTAATATTAGGTTGGGGAAAAAGTTTTTTCGCATTATATTATGTATGAACTTGTTATAAAATCTCTTTGGCTTATACTATTTGTATCTGGCTGATTTTGGTATCATTGAAAGTTTAAATTTTAAAGAACATAATTCCAAATTCAAATTAGGAAAATGTGTGATTTTCATTTGTTTTTCGTACCGTCAAGATTTATATCTAAGATTATTATTTATAGGAAGGATAGGATTCTAACCTCGAATTCTTCAATACGAAATTTCAGTTATTACCTCTAGCGGAGATCAAGCAAATACTTTTTTAAGACCTCAGATCGTTTTCCTAAATCACTCACGTATCTACAGTACGTCTGAAATACATAATGTTAGGCAGGCACTTTCTATTACAGTAAGACCCGCTTTATCACGTGAATACTAGAGCATTTTTGTGGGAACTAGGGTTGTATCGAAACTTGGCCTTCATAAATGCGGAACTTCCGCAAGAAATCGGAGCAATCTCCGGTTACGCCAATTTCTTGCGGAAGTTTTTAAGAGGTCTAATAGAAGTGATTTGAAGTCCATTTGAAGGAATCTTCCTTTGCTCCAGCTGAATAGGTAAAAGGCTAAAAATCGGCTTCAAATAAGAGATAACGGGTAAAGTCGGGTTACTTAGGTCGTGGAGGCAAACTTTGGCCCTAACTCGTTAGCCAATAGGAACACAGCACACTTTATTTTCTGTATTCCTTTTGGTTAAATGTTTGGGCCAAAGTTACACTCCAGGGCCAAACTCGGAATTTGTTCGAAAGAGTCACCGCGGCCCTGGAACGCAAAGGGCAATAGGAACACGACGAACACGGGTAGGTTTTAGTCAGTACGAGTCTGACACTCCCTTCCGCTATGCCCAGAGTTGAAGAAGTCATTTGATGATTTCGCATTAATAAAGGGGCCAAAGTAACCTGACTTTACGGCACACCTTTAATTTGTTAAGTTTTTTCTACCATATCACTCGCCAAATTGAGTAATTACATTTGTTATTTGAGGAACTACACAGTTTTTAAACCAAAGCGCTTAAAAATAGCTCATAAATGGCCAAGCCAATTTCGACTATTTGATCTTGAATAGGTATTTTCTCTATTTTCCTTTTAGCCTCCGCTAAGATGGCCTCCACATCTCTAGTTAAAAGCACTAGGTACTTCTGAGAAAGTAGGCAAAAGTTTACCAATAACATGCTCGATAAGTAGGTAAGTAGTACCTAAAGTTTTGGCTACACGTTTCTAGGTAATGAATAGGTTGGTTTACCTCTGAGAATCGATTTGAAATTAGCAGTACTGGTAAAAATTCTAGAATCAACATTCTTATCAATTCAACAATTTTATCCAGAACTAGCTGCTGCCCGCCACTTCGTCCCCGTGGAATCCCCGATTTTAAAACTTTTTTTTTTCTTTATCGCTGCTCCGCTCCTATTGGCTTAAGCGTGATGATATATAGCCTAAAGCCTTCCTCGATAAATGGTCTATTCAACCCAAAAAGAATTTTTCAATTTGAACCAGTAGTTCCTGAGACTAGCGCGTTCAAACAAACAAACAAACTCTTTAGCTTTATAATATTAGTATAGATTCCTTGGAAGAGTGACAAGATACCGTTCCAGGAACCTTCGATTGGTCATTATTCCAGCAAAATAAAAGATACTGATATGTATATAATTATGTCTCAGTAAACCTTAATCAGCCGTTTAATTTGCTGTCTAGCCTGTTCATTGAACGGCGTATAATCAGCGGCCTAGTTGACGTCCAGCCGTTCATTAAGTGGTGTATAAGACGCATAGGCTGCATCCATATAGGTCGCTGATGTAACGGCGCCGTTCAATGAAATTGCTAGGTAGCCAATGCAACTGCTATTTAAGAGCGTGTACGCCGTATGGCATTTCATACAAATTTTCAAGTCACTATTTTGCGAAATGACTGAACCGATTTTAATGAAACTTTACACATATAACCAGGTTACATAGTTCTAAAAATTTAGTTAAATTTTTTTTCGAAATGTCTTATTTAAAAAAAAGATAACGGGATGTTTGTATGGAAATTTTAAAATGGGCCTAATTTAACTGTAACACTATTTATCGAAAGGGTTTTAGACCCATGTATCCTGCTTATGTGTGTACAGTTTCATTAAAATCGGTTATGTTTTGTATTATAAATTATATTGCATTAAAAATTTGTATGACGTATTATATTGTATACCGTTTGGCGTATAAGCTCTTAAGCCAGTGAAGTGATATAAATTCACACTGATCAGTATGGAACGGGAAATAATCTCACTCTTTGCAATACAGAAATTGCTATACAATGAACGTGTATAAATAAATGTAGAACACTCGCACTCCGATACACACATAACATCTTGTATTCCCCGAAGAAATGAAATTTGGAAATCACTGGAACGATCCTTATAATATTTTCCTAAACCAAAAATAGAACTGTTACCATAATGTACGTTTTAAGCTTTTAATATGCTTTAACAATAGTATAAACTTGCTACTATATCCCACGCTTCAAAGAGTCATTTGTATTTCACCCTTATATTTAGAGCTCTCACAAAAACTATTCGATATTGGCACCGAAAGGGTCCAAAGTTGCTAAACTATTAACTTTTGTTTAGTACAGAACGGGAGGGAAACGCTTTATCATTTCGATGGGGCCTACAAATTCAGTTGGTCTGCAATAAATCTGCTGAGATGGGAGTCGCCAGGCTGTAGAACTTTTGAGGATTTTGCATACAAAGTACCACACTAAATATATTTGGTAAACTATGTGCTGGTACTATGACGTGCCAATGCCATCATGATTTCGGAATGAAACAGGGATAATGCTACGCGAATTATGTATCTCCGTCTCCCTCTTACATCAGAATTCTATTAGTTTTAAAACGTCACAGTACATGAGCTCCACCAACTTGAACCACTCACGAATTAAACTAAAATCTGCTAAATGATAAACAACATATCTCAGAAAGTAACGTTTATACAAGAACTTTTTGTGAGTTTCAAAATGAGTCTATCATCACATTACCTTTAAATAGTTTTACAGATAGGTAATGCCTGTAGGTGCCAAAATCAATTTATAAGCCCGATATATTTAATACACTTTTCCAGCGCAACACTTTTGCTTCACTAAAAAGTGGGTCACCACAATTACCGACACAAATATTTTGAGTTTTAAAATCGTAGACACCCTACGAACGGAACTCCGGATTTTTCTGCTCGACTGTGTTGAAACTGAGCGAGGACGCACTTTCCTTTATCTGCTACGATTGTCCCGAGAATTTATTCTCATGGACACAGCTAGAGATGAAAATAATTCATATTGTTGTTTTTATTTTTGTTTTATATGTATGTATTTATAAATTATATAAGTATGTATATCAGTTGTCTGGTTACCATAACACAAGCTCTGCTTCGCTTGGGATCAGATAGCCGTGTGTGAGTTGTCCCTAGATATTTATTATTTATTTATTATTTATTTATTATTTACGCCTTGTGCGCGAGTCTGCTGCCTCGTCGGCGCGATTCCGGTCGGACGAACACCATGTCTTCAAGCTCCTACTGCGAGATGGTCGGACGAATAAATACGAGAGCAAATGTGTAACGTCATGTTAAATGGCATTTTGATATTTTTAGGTAAAGCATTTTATGATAAAAATCTTTTCTGCCTTGTATTTATACTCGTACACCGTAGGAGTGAAGAAGAAGCAATGCTCGCCGAAATCGGTCCGTAGATGGATCACCCACCATTAGACGCCAAGACACTCCGTGCGTCGGTAAGTACAGTAAGCCGTTAGTCCCGGCTGTCATTTGTACCTTCTTTTATGGCTGTCGTAGGTAGTCAGAAGCCAAAAAAATCTGACACGGGGTCCAATGTTACCCCGTTACCGGGTTATGGAGGTCAGATAAGCAGTCTCTCCGAGTAAAACAATAAATATCCAGCTGCATGTGGTTAAACTGGAAGCCGACCCCAAGATAGTTAGTACAAGAGGGCTAGGCAGATTTATTGGCGTTTCAGGATCTTTGGTATTTATTATTTATATTATATACGAAGCTTTGAAGATTTTTGCGCTCCAAGTCTATAGACACGCAGAAAAGGGGGCATAAGGTTTTGAAATCTGATCGACAAGCGTAACTTTGGAAGGCCTTCCAAGAGGTGCCGATGAAGTCCGGTGAATTCCGCTGAATACGAGAAGTACTATCCATATTGTGATGTAGGTTAGGCCTATATCTAGCATTGGGCCATTTTTTAGCTGAAATTACTATGACAATGACGTCTATTTTTTGTCAACTTAGTTAAAATATCTATAATTCTACCAACGATGACTGAATTGATGAAAGAAGGAATCATGATTATGCTGATGAGAATAGGTAGGTACCTACAGGTATTTTGTAACGCATTTTTTCTACCAACTCTCCCATGAATGCAAAGTACGCATTCATGGCATAGTTGCTAATGAGCAAAGCTTATACCGCGGTTTGCAATGAGTGAAATGAATTAGGTATTATAACGTGTATACAATATTAATTTGTTGATGGGTTAAGCTGTAGTTTATCATGACATAGGCCTGCATAATTAATAACATGACGGTATGATGCCAAATGAAAATAATAATTCGATGTATGTGAAGGAATTATTCGTGGTGTGATTTTATGATTAAAAGAAGACTGATTGAATAAAAAGTATATTTCCAAAAGAATTACAGTTGCACAGTTTTATCGTTGTGTCAAAGACAAGAGGGCGCGAAAGGAAGCGGAGAGCAGAGCCCTCTATAGTATAAAAATGCGTACCAATACAGGTTGCGTTCACAAATATTTAACACCCACCCCTGAACGCAAGCCCCATTTTTACTAAACAATACATATGTTTCTCTGAGTTAGTACCTTTGGTTAGAATATCTGCTATCATTTCACTACCCTTACAGTAACAGAATTTAATATCACAATTATAAACATGTTGCTTGAGAAAATGATGTCTTATATCAATATGCTTAGTTCGAGGTAAATAGCAATCACTTGTAGAAAGTTTTATGGCACTTTGACTATCACTAAAGATGATGAGGGGTTCGTTCAGCTCACAGCCAAGCTCCCCACTAAGCTGGCGCAACCATAGCGCCTCCTGCGTGGCTGAGGACATTGCCATATATTCTGCTTCCGCCGTTGACAGGGCCACGGTTTGCTGCTTGCGCGATGACCATGAGATAGCACCTCCCTGCAATATAAATATATAACCAGTGCACGACTTGCGGTCGAGGATGTCACCGGCCCAGTCTGCATCACAGTATCCCACGATGTTCATGTTACCATCTTTGGTATATATAAGTTTGAGATCCTTGGTTCCCTGTAGGTACCTCAGCACTCTCTTTACTGCAGCAACATGTTCAGTTTTTGGTTCATTATTATATCTACTTAATGTGTTGACTGCAAATGCAATATCTGGCCTTGTGCCTTGAGCTATGTATAGCAAACAGCCAATGATCTGTCGATAAGGAAAATCAGTTCTCGTTTCAGTCTTTACATCATGGCTGAATTTTAGTGCAACTTCTATAGGTGTTTTTACAGCATTGCATTCCAGCATTCCAAATCTATCCAATACTTCACATATATATTTCTTCTGCTCCAACATAATTGAGTTTCCACTTCTTGTTATATTGAACCCCAAACATTGACTCACTTTTCCCAAGTCTTTCATTTCAAAAAGTTGCATTAGTTTATTCTTTAATAGGTCCTTCATTCCTTTTTGAGAAGTAAATATAAGTAGGTCATCAACCCACACAGCAATGTAAGTATTTTTCTCTGTATTGTAATATACACAAGGGTCAGTCTTACATTGTTGCATTCCTATGGTTTGCAGTGCATTGTTCAGTTTTATGTTCCATAAGCGACTAGCTTGTTTTAGACCATATATTGATTTAAGTAGATGACATACTTTGGATCCTTGCTCATACAGTTCAGGCTGTACCATGTAGATATCAGTGTCTATTTCCCCTTGCAGGAATGCAGAGACAGCGTCCATCTGCTCAATTTCTAAATTATGTTTAGCTGCTTGACTAAGTAAAAAGCGAATGGTCTGATACCTCACTACAGGAGAATAGATTTCATCGTAGTCAATACCTTTCTTCTGTGCAAATCCTTTTATGACCACCCTTGCCTTATACCGAACAATTTTTCCAGCCTGATCTGTTTTTGTTTTAAACACCCACTTTGACGGTAAAGCCCTTTTGTTTGAAGGAAGATCTGTCAAGATCCATGTGTTGTTCTTCATTAAGGAACTGTACTCTTCATCCATGGCACTTTTCCATTGCACAGCATGAGGGGATGACAAGGCTTCCTCTATTGTCTGTGGGTCAGACAGATTAGTATAAAGGCAATACAAACTGTTCTCATTCTTTTGTTTATTTGTTACATTACGTGGCCTCAGAGTAATATTACTGACATAATCCTGCGATTTATATGCTTGTCTAGGAGGTTGGTAAGTCTCATCTAAATCATCTGTGCCTGATTGATATTCACTTGAATCTTCATCTTGAGAATCAATTTTATATTGATTACCTGTGGCTGTAGAACTTCCTATTTTCATTGAGTTTGACTGGCTTGGGCTGTCTTCAATCAAGCTGTCATGACTGATTTTTCCTGCAACTGATGAACTAGAGCTTTCTGATGGGTGGTCCTCACCACACATATCAACTGGAACATTGTTATCACAAGACAAGTTACTATCAAATTTTTCATGAAAAATCACATCTCTACTCTTAATTATCTTGTTAGTTTTGGTGTCTAGTAAGCGGTACCCTTTACTATTATCACAGTATCCTACCAGTGTCATTTTTGTTGACTTTTTGTCCCATTTTTGCCTCTTCACCTTCGGGATGTGGACCATGGCATCAGAACCAAATATTCTAATATGAGATAAATCAGGTTTATGTCCATGCCACATTTCATATGGAGTCTTACTCTTTAGGCTCTTTGTGGGACAACGGTTTGTAACATAAGCTGCAGTAGCTATAGCCTCTGCCCAGTATTTTTTTTTTAAATTGGCATAAAACAACATACACCTAGCACGCTCGACTAGAGTGCGGTTCATCCTCTCTGCGAGGCCATTGTGCTGGGGAGTATAGGGAGTTGACGTCTGATGGGTTATTCCATGATTTGACAAATAATTCTGAAAGTGATAGTTGCAATACTCCTTTCCATTATCTGTTCGGAGGGTTTTTATTTTCTTTTCAAATTTAGTTTCTACTTTTGCCTTAAAATCTTTGAAAATTTCCAGTGCACTAAGTTTGTCCTTCATTAGATATACATGAACCATACGAGTGTAATCATCAACAAATGTTATGAAGTATTTCTTACCTGAGCACGACTCGTTTTCCATTGGACCACATAAATCTGAGTGAATGAGCTCCAGAGGCTGTGTGGCTCTAGATCCTGCATTATTGAATGGAAGTCTCGTCTGCTTACCCTCCGAACAATGTGTGCACGTAATGTTGGTAGTTTTCTTTTCGTTCAGAGTCACTCCCTCAGCACAGGTAGACAGCTTATTTATATCTGAAACATTTAGATGAGCCATCCGCAGATGCCATAAATAGGTGTTGTTCACATTTTCATTATATGATAATAAGTGGGCAGTCTCAGAACTATTTACTGTGTTTAGCACATAAAGCTTATTATTGAGTGTTGCTGAACAAACTATTTTATTATTGCCATTATGAATATAGCAACCTTTGTCATTGAATGTTATTTTGTAGCCACTTCTGACTATACTACTGACAGAGAGTAGATTGGCTGCTAAGCCAGGAACATAGAGAACATTTTTCACCTGAATATTCCCTTCGGGCAGACTAATGTTGATGCATCCAACACCATCTACTGACAACGGCTCTCTGTTGGCTACCGTTATGCTCTTCACTGGTGGTTTGTTGACATTGTACATCCAATCTCGTTTTCCAGACATGTGCATAGATGCACCTGAGTCTATAAACCACTTCTCACTTAATCCATCCAATGTAGCTGAAAACGCTGCAACAAAATTAGTACTATCTCCATTTTTATGCTGTTTGTTTGTCGTTTTCTTTGAACTCTTGCAGAACTTTGCATAGTGGCCATGCTTGTTACAATTGTAACACCTCGGTCCCTTGGGTTTATTAGGATGTTGATTGTTCTTGGTCTTCTGTGAGTTTGTGTATAGCGCTGCACTTGAATCTGTGGACTTTACTTCTTGTATCAGCTTTGTTTTTACCAAGTCAGCGCTAATCTGTACACCAGAACTTTCTAGACCCATTATCATAGGCGCATACACATCAGGAAGACCTGCAAGTATTAGAGTTCCAAGCCACTCTTCATTAACTTCGAAGTTTATATTTCTTAGTTTGTGCGCAGTTGACATAATTCTGTTTACGTAGTCCTCGACACTATTGCTCGATTCGAGTGATGTGTTAACTAAGTCCTTCAACAGTCCTACTTTCCTTGTCAGTCCACTATCATCGAAGGCCCTTTTTAGGTTATTCCAAACCTCACGTGCGGTCTTGCAATCTTGGACATGGACATAGTTCTGAGGATCAATCAGCAGAATCAATTTTGATTTGGCCTTAATATCCTTTTTATGATCAACTTCGTCACCCGAACTAGGCTCCACGCACTCCCAAAGGTCCTCGTGCTCCAGATATGTTCTAACGCTAAATTTCCATGTCGCGAAGTTTTCACGACCTGTGAGTTTCTCTAAATTAAACATATACGAGCCCATTTTGGTTCTTTCGGGGTAGGTCCTGAGAATATTTTTTCACTTGCCGGCTTCAGCACGTGTTGAAAAAAAGTCTTAACCAAAGTATTTTTCCGATATACTTTTATTTCCTGATTTCTTCACGATCACAAACAAACCACGCTCTGCTACCATGAAGGAATTATTCGTGGTGTGATTTTATGATTAAAAGAAGACTGATTGAATAAAAAGTATATTTCCAAAAGAATTACAGTTGCACAGTTTTATCGTTGTGTCAAAGACAAGAGGGCGCGAAAGGAAGCGGAGAGCAGAGCCCTCTATAGTATAAAAATGCGTACCAATACAGGTTGCGTTCACAAATATTTAACAGTATGTGTAAATGTTTAACTTATAGTACTGCGGAGCTCGTGGCTAACTAGCTAGACTAACAGATACACGGGTTGATCTCCAAGGTTAAGCAACGCTTGCCAAGGTTGGTCTATGGATGGGTGATCATCTTAACATACCAAGTTTCCTCCGTGCCTCGGTCAGCACGCTAAGCTGTTGGTCTCGGCTGTCATTTGTAAACGGTAGGTACGGTTCACTACAACCTCACTACACAGACCTACATAGGTATGTATGTTTTCGCAAGTGTGATATCTACAAAATCGATCGGCTGCTGTGTTACCTTAAATTGTAGCTAATAAAAGCTTTTTTACAAAAACAAAAACAATCGACTTCTAAACAGAAAAACACAAAAGTATAAAATAATTTTAATTTCGGACTCAGATCTTTACCAAACTAGAAACCGACCACCTCGAATTACTAAGATGCTCTTGTAAACCATCGTATACCGTTTTTTTTTGTTTCCTTTTACATCGACAATGAGTGAATAAGAACATCATTAACGTAATCGAAGCCACATTATTAGGGATAACTCAAATACTAGTAGTCAGATTTCCCAAAAAAGAAAACATTCGGTGCCATAATTCAAGGTTCAAATTTTTCCATAGAAGTAGTAGACTAGTTCAACTTCAAAACGTTGTGTATTGTTAGAATTAACTACTTCATTAATTAAAAATAATTTATCAATCCATTGAAATATTAATATCTTCAAGATATTATATTTTACATAGGTTTTAAAATATCAGAAGCTTCGCCAGCTAGCTATCGACTAGCTAGTGCGTGGGTCCAATTAGTATTTTAGATCAACAACTTGATTGACGTAGGTAGATTATTTTACGTCTGCAACAATAATTGTAAAACCCGAGCACAAAACTGTACAACTCATAAAACTTCATAAAACACAAGTCATTATAGCAAACAGCACATGTGCAAAACAATATTAATTATAATACACTTGTAAATTATTTATTTTTAATTAAATATAACAAGCTCTCGCGCGGGTTAAGCCTTTGTATAAAATTAAATAAATTATACTCGTTAATGTTTTAATGTTTGTCAACGAAATTACCTTTGCATTTTATGTTTCAGCAGCGGCTTCAAGAAAATATAGTTGTTTTTATTTCAGTAATGGTATTTCATTTTTCACATTTCAAGTTGATTTTTTTTATGGAAACAGTTAACTTTTTTGTAGTTTCGTGATTTTTGTCATTACATAACAAACATGACATATAGGCTATCTAAAACTTGACAACAACTAGCTTATCGATAGTAATGTTATCGATTGCAAAAGACAGAACTCGTTGTTTTGTGATGTTTGCATGTCACATTATTATGACTAAGTTTTATGGATCTGTAAATATTTATGATAAGACCGAAATTGTACCAACAATCGAATCTTTCATCTTTATTTTATTAGATACTAATATTCTATACTAATATTATAAAGAGGAACGATTTGACTGTTTGTTTGTATTGAATAGGCTCCGAAACTGCTAAACCGAACTCCAGGTGGCCTGGGCTATATTGTATCCCCGTATTCCTACGGGAACGGGAACTACGTGGGTGAAACCGCGGGGCGCTGATTCAAATAAGTTGATTTGATCTGAAGCTTTATCATTGCGGACATCGAAACAAAATAACATCAGAATTACTTGGGATATCGGCAACCACTGGTTGTCAATAGTCGTGTTGTCAACTGCATAAGACAGGAATCAGTGGCAAGGAACAGAGCCGTTGTAGTTCTACATGTCATCGACAATATCTGCCATAACGTAAGGAAAATGCGGGCTATGAAATCGACATTCATATCTCGAAGTTTTAGACTCCTACGATTATCAACCGAAATGTGTCGCGGTCAAGCGTTTACATTTAACTTTAAGACAAATTTGTCACTGATGCCATTTGATTTTATTTAGAGCCTCTCAACTATGATCGATATGGACTATTCTTTTTCTCAGGAAACTATACCCCATTCACGATAAGATTAGACATTGAAATACATCTTTTTTACAGTCCGTTCAACCGATTTTGATTTTACTTCTATTGCGTTGAGGGCATGACACATGTTAGCTGCAATAAACAGTTGGTATTATAATCACGTTTTTGCTTTTAATGCCATCCTTATGCGTACGGAATAGAAGTAAAAATCGGTTGAACGGACTGTAAACAATTTTGTTCCTATGTCTAATCGTATTGTGAATGGAGTATAGATTCTTTTATTAATAAATAAATATAAATTCTTTACTTTCGACATCTAATTGCTGTCACTGTTTATTAATATGCAAAATCTTAGATAGAGATGTTTTCTATAAAACAGAATATTCGTGTGGTTAAGATCACTTGGCCGTCTAAACCTCGCGCGTAACTCGATATATTTTAAACCGACTTCTCGTTTATTACGTGGAGATTTCTAGTCACAAGTATTTCTCATTTCCAGAAGCTAATGATTAGTTCACTATGCACGAAAACTACTGGATTCCCTCCTCCGAGCCTCCGTACAGGAACAAAAAGCATTTGTTTAAGTTGTAGTGCAGAGGTAAAATTATACTTTGTGTAATCAATTTCATCACCACTGCTCTCAAAACGGTGAAGGAAAACATCGTGAGGAAAAATTCGAAGACATGTGACATTCACCAACCCGCACTGGGCCCGCGTGGTGGATTACGGTCCATTTCCTCTCCTAGAGAGGAGGCCTGTGTCAACATTGACACAGGCCTCCTCCCAGGCAGTGGGAACATTAAAAGGCTGATTATGCTTATGCTATATCCTAAAATCCAACACAAACAAAGCTGCCATATCGGAACCAGAACATCATTATTCTCGGTTCAAAGCTAATCGAATGTCCATCATAATGGCTATGATTGGCGGCCACTGTGTACACAAAGGACGACATGCGGCCTCATTCATTCTCTCATTCATTTGGTTCGTCTTGTTAACGTGCTGCAATGTCATTGTTTTGTTATGCTCTCCTGTTTAATTTATCATTTGCATAGCCATTTATCTTATTAAGGTGGGGCCTCGTTTCAGCACAATCAAGGCACATACCATCAGTATAATTATATAAGACTAGCAGCGTCCCGCGGTTTCACCCGCGTAATTCCCGTTCCCGTGGGAATACGAGGATAAAATATAGCCTATGTTACTCAGGGTGAACGTAGCATTCTAATAGTGAAAGAATTTTTGAAATCGATTCGTTACATACAAAAATATAAAAATACAAATCCTTTCTTTTTATAATATTAGTATAGATATACTGAAAAGTGGCGAATACAGACTATTTTCATCAAGAAATCTATCTTTCCCAAAATACTAGATGGATTTTGATGATTAAACATATCCTAGTCTAATTTCATTTAACATTCATTTCATTCAAAAAAAAAAAAACGTTTACAAACATTCTCACTGACATACACAAACAGCCAGACATAGAACAACTATCTGTAGGACGAATATTTGTTCCGTGCGCCAATAGAGCAGCTAGCAGAAGCCACTGCGCCAACCGTGACATCAATTAGACTCGCGTATGTCTACAATCTCACGTCATGATCACTTTCGACATCATGGTTGACGATGGACGATTTTTTATCGATTTTCTGATTTATTTATTTATTTACTGATCCTGCAACTAAGGTAAGTAAGTGGGACAGTTCTTGAACACATGCTGAATATATGCTCCTGCCATCACAAAGAGACTTCCTAAGCTAAATAGTAGGAAGCGAGAACGATTTTCCAGGAAACTCCGGACGTACTTAAGCTCATAAAAGCTCTTCCTCATTTTCCTTTTTATTGCCATCATTTTAACAAGCACAAATAAACGTTCCGTTTGGACGAAGACAAAATGGCCGGCAACAATTAAAACACGTTTAAAACATAAAACGTTAAGTTTCAAACAAGTTCTTAATTACGATTTCGCGTTTTGCGAATGTTTTCATGAACTATTTTCTGTTATTGCTTTAGTTTCTCACTCATATTTTATTTAGTTTAGGTTTGTTTGTATTTATAATGTGTTTAAAACTTCTTAATTATTGCTCTAGTAGCTGTGTAGCGTCCCACATGGCATAAACGTGTTTCATTTCCAATAACTGCCCTTATCTAGCTGACCAGTATGTACTGATAAGGTACATACGCAGTCGCTAAACACGTGACACAACAATGATCCCAGGCAATGATTAATCCCGGAGGACATGGTGGAGCACACGGTGGAGGTCTGCCCTGCCTGGGCGGAGCACCGCCGTGTCCTCGTCGAGGCGATCGGCGGCGGCGACCTCTCGCGTCCGGCCCTGGTTCAAGCCATGGTTGGGAGTGAGGAAGCATGGGAGGCGGTCGCCTCCTTCTGCGAAACAGTAATGCTAGCGAAGGAGGAGGCGGAGCGCGTGCGAGAGAGGGAAGCCCCTCGCTCCAGCCGCCGCAACAGGAGAAGACGCCCCGGGCGTCGGGAAACGCAGGGCGATTCCCGGCCACCGTAGGCGCGGGCCTGCGGATGGCGAGCTATGGGTGGCTCGCCGTCCGATAGCAACCAGGCCCGAGTCGACGGCGCGTCGTGTTCCACGCGCGCCTCAAAGAGCCGTCAGCAAAGAAGACGGGGCCCCATAGGGTCAGTGCCTGCTAGGGTTGCGGAATTTGTTCGAAAGAGTCACCGCGGCCCTGGAACGCAAAGGGCACAAGCAGGAACACGGGTGGGTTTTAGTCAGTAAGAGTCTGATACTCCCTTCCGTTCCGCCCAGAGCGGGAGAAGTCATTTGATGATTTCCCATCCAAAAAAAAAAAGGCAATGATTAATATTACGTCACCCGAAAATTGGTTTTTCAGAAAAGTCTGGCTACTACAAAATTTCATGATCATCTACCCAGGCATAAACTGAGGCGGGTTGGGGCTACCTTCAAGCGGCTCCTGTCCCATCTAGTCCAAAAGCCTCCTGCCGGATGCTCTCTACCTGGGTCGTGTGGTCCATGGCCCTTTATGAGGCCCGAGTTTAAACACTTTCTTTGAGGCGGCGACCAATCCGCCACCTGAACGTGACAAATTGGTTCATGGTAATCCTGGTGGCTTGGAGATATCGCACGGTCTCCGGAATGGCGACGAGCCTCCTCGCCAGATTGCAGCCATAGAATCTGGAGGTAAGAGCCCTCGCAGTACTAGTAGCGCGTGGAGGAGCTATGCCGGGGTCAAACTCTACTGGGGCTTATCGCAGTACGGTGGACGGAGCTCTGGCAAGATCTCATGGAGGTATGGAAAAAACAACTGTCGCAACCCAGCACTGGGCACGCCAGTATTGTGGCGATAAGTCATACCTCTTACCTTCCGCCTAACGCAGGTACTCACTGGTTGTATCTGAGGTACCTGTTTCGGATTCTATGAGAAGACACGCCCAGGTATCACCACTGTGTGGATCGCCCGGAGAACACGCTGGAGTACATGTTAGCGGTCTGCTCTGCTTGGGCAGAGCTTCGCCGTGTTCTCATAGTGGTGACCGCTCGCATCCAGGCCTGGTTCAATACGTGGACTGGAGCGAGAGGGCATGAGAGGCAGCCACTTCCTTCTGCGAATCTGTAATGCAAGCAAAGAAGGAGGCAGGACGCCTGAGGGGGAGGCAAACCTCACGCTCCCGCCGCCGCAGCTGAAGAAGACGCCTCGGCCGAGGTGGCAAGGGCCTACGACGAGTGATAGGTAGCTCTAGCACGTATAAGACTGGTAATTTCGCATCCAAAAAAAAAGAGAATTATGTATTATTCAAATCATTTGCCTGATACAATTTTTTTTTAATCCTTCATTCCCTTAATTTTAATTTAAAACCGAACCAATATTGTATCCAATTCACACCTTACTCAATTGCCCACAGGTATAAAATCACCACGTTACACCTAGGACATTTTAGTACCTAGGCAAGTACATAGCCATCAAGCAGGGTTCAGGACCGACCTATCATTTACGACTCGTTAATCGTAGTGACGTCTAAAATCTTCAGTGGTCCATCAACTTTTAAAAATGGGCGATCTCGCTCCTTTTGTGCCAGCTGGACCTTTTCACAGTAGATTAAATGCGGTCAAGATCACTATTACTCAATGAAATAGGACGTAGCCAATTATAAAGTTAACCAATTAGTGGGAATTCTATTTTGAATTCACTCAAATTGATGATAGACCACTTATAATTTAGGATTTTTCTACCATTAAAGGGTCATCAAATTCTTAATATATTCTGTTGTTTGTCCTGTGCGAGTCCCAAATATACGTTTTTTCTTCTTCTATTATAAGTTCAAAATAATGAAATGCATGTTTTTGAGATATCGAAGTTAGGAGAATTTTGAGTGAAGGACATTTTAAAGAATTTAAAAGCGATACTGGGCACAACCATAGGAGTCCCACAATTTAGAACAAAAATCACGAACAATTTATTTGAAAAATCGAACGCAAAAAAACACAGAAATCAAATCTCAAAAGCACGCTTTTAACACTCAACAACTATCAACTCTATTTCCAGCACCCGAAACAAAATATACGATACACTTTCGCATAAATTTAATCTGGTAAACTCACTAAGTAAAGATTTAAAGGGGAATATTTTAACTCGCTTAATGTTTCTAGGGAATAAATAAAGGCTTTATCGCCAACTGGAGTGGCATCGAGGACTCTTAGTTGTGCTAATAGAAGGCTGCTAATAAACTGGCCTGGATTCTTGTCTGCAAACCGATCTCTTTGTTGTTTACTCTGTAGTTATTTATTATGGGATAAATGAGTGTTTTTTTTTTCAAAAGGCTACAGTATAATGTTCTGATTGCTGTTTAGAAATTATGAATACGTCTTCTGTGTGTTTAAGATTTATTTATTTATTTATTTATTTACTCATAAATTATTACAACAATATAATTATAATAATTATTATTATAATATAGATGGTTTATTAAATCGTGTTGAAGACGCCTTCTTTTAGTTATAAATAATTAGGTAACAAATGTGTCTTCAACAATAGCTGTGTAGATGCATTTTTTTATGTAGACGTAATTGCACTGAGGCACTGCAAGGCCACATTACATTGTTAATGTCAATTTAATATCGTTTTCAGAACTAAAATTATTGACATACACCGTAATAGCCTTAAACATTTTATATGAAGGTTCCACAGACTTAAACAATTTAAAGGTTCTACAGACTTAAACGTAAATGCACTGAAGCACATTACATAGTTAATGTTCAACAATGGTTGAATAACATAATGCAAATCTAATGTCATTTTCATGATCCAAAATCAGAACTTAAACTATTTACACACGTCGTATTTGAGTTAAACATTTTATATGAAAGTTCTACAGACTTAAATAATTTAAACGTCTTTCCTTCTTAATTTTTACAAGAACTATCTCGTAAAAATTAAGAAGGAAGGACGCTTGAGTGGTTGCAGTGGTCTAAAAACGATGTCGAATTCCACTAAGTACCATGTACGACTTGGGTTTCACATTCTTTTTTCCATTTCTATTGTGTTAAACAGTCACGAGAAGTCTTTACTTTTCTTTATGTTTTTACTCATGTCTAAACAATTGCTTTTCACCAAAACACTCAAGTTGTTTCTGTGATATTAAGACACTTTCGATCGTTTCATAGTAACATAATTTTCGGTCCCAAGTGGGCCCACGTTGGGCGTCAAAAGTATTAAGAACGAGGCCCACTTGGGCGCCAATAAACAATTGGCCCATGAGCACCAACACGTTTATGTTGTCGACTATTTTAACTAAAAATACGGATACTATCCCAAAAGAGGAGCGAATGAAATGATCAGAATTCATATACTCACTATACATATACATGAGAATCCTATTTTCCTGAACATAACTTATTCTGTTTATTCTAAAATACTGGTAAATACAATAAAGATATCCGCATTTCAACCGAGCTTAAACAATGACGCGACTACTATACAAATAATTAGATGGATAACTGCGAATGAACACTACAGCTTTGTACGAATCATCCACAAAAGCATTCAAGAAGGTACTTGGTAACTGAGTACCCAACATCTGATTTATACGCCTTCATTATTATCAACAGCCCTTTGCTCAACGGAAAGGTAATAATAAGCTATTACGCGTCTCACTGTGTTGATTATCGCGGTTCATATAATTCAAACGGGCTATTAATTTGGCCTGCAGTGTATGGGCTACGATTACGCTCGGCCTGGTGTGTATTGTGCTGGTGATGTAATGGCAATTGACTTGATTTAAGTTTGTTTTCGAATACACTTCTGTATTATTCTAGAGACTTTAGTCGATGTGTTTCTGTTCACTTTATTTTGTATTGCGTGTAACTGTTAAGAGCCATCTATTTGCCTAAGTTAAAGAAAAATGAAACGTAATAAAAGCCAATTAGTTTGTTCTCAAAGAATAATTTCTAGAGTCAATTGTTTCTCTTTTAACTTCATTGCATCTTAAATTTTGATTCAATGGAAATCATCAAATGACTTTTTCCGCTCTGGGCGGAGCGAAAGGGAGTGTCAGACTCTTACTGACTAAAACCCACCCGTGATCCTTCTTGTGCCCTTTACGTTCCAGGGCCGCGGTGACTCTTTCGAACAAATTTCGCAACCCTAGCAGGCAACATAATATTAGCTTGGCTAGAGCAATATTTAGGCTATTTTCAATCATCCTCACATTCGCACAAAACGTTTTGGGAATACTTTCACTGTGCGTACAGCTAAGGTGTAAGATTTCCCGCCGGAATCAGCATTTCCTGATAGCTACAACCTGGAGTTTTTAAGACAAGTATAAACAAACCTGTTTATACTTGTCTTAAAAACTCCAGGTCCACTTCTAGACAAGCTTACGCCATCGAAGAAAACATCGCTTTTCATCAGGTGTGTATAATATTATATAACAAATAAGGAAAAAATAATTACAGTAAGGCCTCGTTTATCCGGAGAGGCAAAAACAAGACCCTTTCCGGATTATCGAGGCGTCCGGATTATAGTATGCCATATTTTAATGGTAATAAAACATTTGGTTAACCTTAGTTCCTGAAGTAAATTTTTAAATTACAGTCTAAAGACAAAAATGTTAAAGTAAGTTAAAATAAAATATTACTTAATTCTTCTTGAAAAAGTCTGTAATTCTCTCCTGTTTATAATTTTCGCCATTCATATCAAAAACCTACACCCACCTTCCCCGCGAACCCCATTGCCCGGCCGGATTACAGCGATTACCGCGCGAGTCCGGATTAACGAGGCCCTACTGTAATGATATAACTAACACTAGCTGACCCAGCAAACGTTGTTTTGCCATAAAAAATAAAAATAATATTTAGGGTTATCGTAGAGGGGTGAAAATTTAGGGTTGTATGTATTTTTGTATGCTGTATCATTTTGTCAACAAATATTGTCTAAAAATAAAATTAGGGGTGGATCACCCTTAACATTTAGGGGGATGAAAAATAGATGTTGGCCAATTCTCTGACCTACTGAATACGCATATAAAATTTCATAAACATTAATCCAGCCGTTTCGGAGGAGTGTGGTAACTAATATACACGAGAATTTTATATATAACTAACATATAAAATGACATCAACTCCAGCTCAACCCAAAAACGAATATCTAACCAAGACAATAAACAAGTGTCCCCCGCACCACATCGTCAACGTTAATATCTCAGTGGAGGTGACAGATGACTCCTTTATGAGCATTCCTTGGGGGACAGTGGCCGACACTGATTTATAGCTTGATCACATCACAAATCTTCTCGCTATATAGAGTAGGTTATGGAGTGTGGTAAAATGTAGCTTCTGGACTGGAGGCGGTTCAACTGACCCCTATTTTGATGTGTCACGTCGAGGAATTACTAACGCTGAAGTGTTTTGGATAAGTGTAAATTTTGATGAAAATAGCCTAAACATATATATATATATAATAACTTTATTTCGGGTAACATAGACCCATAGAAACCATAACCTAATACATTTTTTTTATTTATTTTATTTGCCATGACTCGCCACACCTACACAAGACTTGACCCATTGATTTTTAAAAGGACAGTCAAAACGTACAGCTATTGCGTTCAGAATGCAGTTGTTGCTACTCCGCATACGGGCCAGCAGAGAAGCTTCTTTTTTGCGCATGATAGCCTGGAAACCATCAGCGCGCGCTTCAGCAAACATTCCAGAGTGAGATTAAACGAGATCACAGTATGAAAAACAGATTATCTCTTGAAAAACAGGTCAATTGATTCTCGCTTTCGAATATTAAGACGTACAAACTGAAATATGTACATTGATTTTCAAATGCTATTAAGTTGTGAAATGCTACTAGAAAAGAAAATTAAGGTTATTTTATAATTTTGTGTTTTTTTTTTTTTTTTGTTTAGAAGTCGGCTGTATTTTTTGGTAACTTTTTTTCACTTTTCAGCAGCCCACAGGCCGCAGCTAAACTTACCCATCACAGCTTACTTGTAATAAACTGTTGTAATCAATAAATAGACATGCGATTTCAGCAGTCCTGAAAGATTTGCTATCATTTATTGCAGAGTTCCACGGAACTAGGACACGTCCTAACTCTGTTCTTCATCGGATTTTCCCCAAACTAGAAAGGGACTACCCTTTCTAGTTTAAAAATACTAAGATGCTCTTCCAAACCATCGTAAATAAATAAAAATAACTCAAATACTAGTCGTCAGATCTCACTCAATTAAAAACGGGACCACATGACAAGCACCAGCTTTCAAATATAAGAAGAATCATCAAAATCGGCACGCCTGATAAAAACTTATGAGCTAACCTCCTCTTTTTTTGGTAGTAGGTTAAAAATGTAATGCCCTTGAATTGAGCCAGTGACATTCTTTGGGAACCAAGTTTAATACAGATCGCTATATAGATGAGTTTATGGACTGAAATGAAATGTAACTTATGAGCAGGAGGGGGTTAGATTGACCCCCATTTTCACGTTTCGCGTCAAGGAATTACTAAGACGAAAGTCTTTTGGATATGTATGCGTAAGTTGAGCTGAAAATGACAATTCTTGAACTTCCATGAGAACAATTACAAGTCGCAAATTAATCTCAGAGATATGGAGAAATTAAAAGATGTTTCCGACAGTTTGTGATTGCGATAGAAATGCCAACAATCCCCTCAGGTGCTCAAAGAAAACAAACTTTTTACAAAAAAAAAAATACAACCGACTCCTAAATAAAAAAACACTATGACGTATAACATAACTTAATTTCGGAAGCCGATGCTTTTTTTTCGTTTTTTGACATCTAACTTGACTAGATTGTATTGATTTTAGGTTAAGGAGTTCACTGGTTGACTAGTAACCGATGCTAAAAGAATAATCAAGAAAAATAAAGTTCTGCCCAAATAGATACTTAAACAGATATATGGAAATTTAACATAATTATTGAGATAAGGATGTACCAGGCTGACTTGTATACTTCTGCGTACCTCTTCACAGCGTACTGGCGTGATGTTAAGTCATGAACTAAAGCAGGAACACGGGTGGGTTTTAGTCAGTAAGAGTCTGACACTCCCCTCCGCTCCGCCCAGAGCGGGAGAAGTCATTTGATGATTTCCCATCCAAAAAAAAAAGAGATCTTCGCCAAATTGAAATGTGACTAGACCGGAAAAGTAGTCTACCAAAACAAAATCATCCAAATCGATTGATAATTGGTGAAAATGGTTTTTAAGTCGGTTAAAGATTTAATTCATTCATCATCTGACTAGTCTTTTCCAAACTATATTGGATTGGCTTCCAGACCAACAAGATTTCGCTGAATACCAGAATTTTACGTGGAGCGGCTGCCTACCAGACCTCCACAACCCATTAACTGGGTAACACCAACTCGATAGTTCTTGGCAAGACAGAAGTCAGGTTTATTGGCGTCTGACAACCATACCCACTGCCAAAGATCTATTAATGACTTTTGTGGACATGGAAATGGTTCTCAGAAAGATGTCAGAATGAAGAAGAGATTTTCGAGTTTAGTTTAGTTGATTTGCATTTTCCATTATTAGCGCGTGTAAACTGAAACAAACATAGCTTTTTTATCTATTTTGTCCCACTGCTGGGTCCTCTGACCTCCCTCATATTTTTCCAACCAACTTTAGCTATTCTGTCAGGACTCAGGAATAAGTCTTTATCGTCACGCTAGCGTTTTTAGACATGCTTTGGTTGCGACGTCCGTCTTCAGAAAATTCTTCAAGTAGAATTTTCGTTTGTATGTTAAACATTATTTCGTATTTGAACAAAGTTGATCCTCTTAATACACAGAGTACAATTTTAGCCAAATCTAAATATATCTTAAATATATATAACTCAAAAGTAACTGACTGACATAGTGATCTATCAACGCACAGCCGAAACCACTGAACGGATCGGGCTGAAATTTGGCATGCAGGCAGATGTTATGACGTAGGCATCCGCTAAGAAAGGATTTTGATTAATTCTACCCCCGAGGGGATAAAATAGGAGATGAAAGTTTGTATGAAACTTTGTCAATTTTAAACCAATCGGTCTGAGCGTTTCAAAATCGGGGGTAAAGTAACTATTCCACGCGGACGAAGTCGCGGGTAGAAGCTAGTATCAAATAATACTACTACATACTCCGTAGCAGAAAATGTGATGCCCTTGAAAGGGGTCAGTGACAT
Source organism: Hecatera dysodea (assembly GCA_905332915.2). NCBI lineage: Eukaryota > Metazoa > Arthropoda > Insecta > Lepidoptera > Noctuidae > Hecatera > Hecatera dysodea. The sequence continues at coordinate 5,104,173 of HG995289.1, read as the reverse complement.
TCTGTGGGGCCAGTATCAGACAGATGTATTACTTGATCGTATCACAAATCTTCGCGGTATATAGAGTACCACATGGAGTGAGATAAAATGTAGCTTGTTGGTGATATAGGCTTTTGGACTGGGGACCACAATTGATTTTGTAGAAAAATATTAAGCTTTATCAGATAAAAACACTGATATTATGAAGATACTATGAATTATCACTGTTGACTGTCTCTTAAGATACAGGTATACCCTAGTTTGAGAGACAGGGTAACGATTTATTTGTCAACAGATGTACTTATTAACATTCTCTTCTTTATAATGTAGTTACATAAGTTGTAAATCTTGCTAGTAACCAGTTTAAATTTTTTGTTTTTCTCACCATCTGTACCCTCTTGATCAATAAACAATTTTATTATTATTATTATTATTTTTCAGAAAAGACCTGTAAATTATTATTTTAAGTGTATTATTTAATAGATTAAATCTATAAATACTAGATTATTTGGTCTGGCACGTTAGATCTTTAAACACACGATTTCTAATTAAATTTTTCCTACAAAACAATAACAAATTACATGCTTCGTCTTTAACGTAAATAAAAATGTAATATTCTTTCAGGGGTTATTTTAGGGGTAAAAAATAACAATGAAGAATCCCCAGTCATTAAAGTGTCCAATTGATTAAACGAATCAATTGGACACTTTAATAACTGGGGATACCAACCTAAGACTAATATGAGGTTAATGGCCTTAGATAACTTAGGGACAGTAACAAAAGCCTATCACAATATTAAAAGTCAAAGTCAATTCATTTATTTCAACAAGACCATTAAAAGGCACTTTTGAATGTCAAAACATTTTGAAAATAAAAATATTATAGTGACTCTATTTGTCCATTCGCAAAAAGTAGATTCTTATGGAGAAGAACGGACAAGAAACTCCATAGTTATAGTAACTGTATACATTAATTGATTATACGTGTTATTCACAATGACATCTGTTTGTCCCTACATGAAGAGGACGTTTCAAATCCCAATATTAAAGTACAAATAAACGAGAACTAAACAAAATGTCTCTTAATTGGGTTAACTTACACATTTGCACAGAATTTCAATCACGACGACATAAAAGCAATAATATTAGAACAGCCATGTTATTTGTTGAATACCAAACGTTTGGTCAGTACTGATTGATACATTAATTAAAATTCATTACACGAACGGGATCGTTTACGTACATACATACGAGTACATACGGGTCCACCACGTATTGTGGTTATACTTCCAATTTCACATTAGTCCCCCTATTATGTGTAGAACCGTTGATAATCTATACGCAGAAATGTTTATTTTGTTGTGTTTTGATCAATGGTATTCAATATTCGAGGTTCTATTAATGTCAAAAAGCTAGGAACTCACTACTCAGTTCATTGTTTCAGGCAAATCTACACTAATATTATAAAGAGGAAAGGTTTGTGTGTGTATGTTTGTAATGAAAAACTCAAAAACTACTGTGCCGATTTCAAAAATTCTTTCAACATTAGAAAGCTACATTCACCCCGAGTAACATATGTAGGTTGTATTTTATCCCCGTATTGCCATGAAGGAACGGGAACAACGCAAGTATTTAATACTTGGAAATATTATTACATCACAGGCTGTAAGTAGCTCTTTCTCCATTTTGAATCTGTCTAAAAGTTGTCAAAAGTTCATTGTGTCACGTTATAAAAATATCAAACGTGATAAAAAATTTGAAGTAAAATTTGTATGTGTCGAACTCCTTTTTGCTTTAAGGGATACTTATAAAAAATATAAATTATTGTATTGATTTTGTCCAGTACTTTGTTGTAAAGACATTAATCCGAGCTACATAAAATCTACTTCTATGAATTTTCCCAAGAAACCAATTTTAAAAGAAATCAAGTCAAAACAATTGGCTATCAGAACAAAACAATAACGCTCTGTACCTAACAATTCCCGTGTTGCCAGTAAGAAAAATTAAATGATTCTTTAAACAAAAGTGGAGCTGAACGTCTGGGAGCGTAATTAAATAGCCGTCCTATGGGAAATCCACGGCGGCGGGCGGTCACCCACCGCCGTAGAAATGTGCCTGCATTCCACCTCCGCGCTGCCGTATTTGCGGAATTGGCTTGAGATCCTTTATGATTGTTCGCCATTTTGTGTCTGGAATGCTAGCTTAAAATTTTTGGTTGATCTTAATAAAAAAAAATAATAAAAAAAACAAATTATACCTTTAATTTGTTTTTTTTTTTACTAAGGTCAACCAATCATTTTTTACAACAGTACATTAGCAGGTTGTTATTTATAATAGGATACAATTGCTGGTGCAACAATTAATTATAGGTTAACACCACTGGTACCAAAAACAGTAGTAAAACTATTAAATTACAATAAAATTCATAAAAATATAACTGAATAAAATTTAAACATTAAATTAATAACTTGGAACATAAACAAGATCAAAATTAAATTAAATAATAATTGATGTGAGAATTAGATTATAAATAGATTAAAATAAATTGAATTACATTGACAAACAAAATTAAAACAACAATAATAATTACAGTGTGTTTAATAATATTTTTATTTTAATAATATTTATATTTATTTATAGTGTGTCAGATGCTCTACTATTATGTTATTCTTGGCTTGATTTAGTCATATGTTTGATATTAGGTCTTTACCTGTGAAATTTTCGTTTTTTTTAGACCATTTTAGTATCATAATAATCTGAAAAAGACTTTGGAAAAGACTTTCCTCTAAACTTTATATTTAAGTCAAGTTATTCCTCTTTCAAAATAGATTTTTAACTTGTTTCTTTCCATTGTAAAAGTATCTATGAAATCTAAAAGATTCTTTTGCAAAGTGTCTACCTAGCCATGATATTATTACCGCCTTAAAAACCGATACAACAAAAAACGCCCGTCTTCGTTTACATTACCCCTGAACTCTCACGTAATGTATTTTACATGAGTCCTAAGTGTGTTATTTAATTTATAAATTTTAGGCCGCACCACCTTTTTAGCCGAATATATTAAAGCGCGCCATTCACTGTCGGACTGACGGCAGCAGAGTGACGATTGTGGAGCCTGAAGTGTATTAAAATTCTTTCGCTTCCGAATTAGAAATTGCGATCTGGGTGAAGAAATGGAAAAACTGTGGAATTTTCAATGTCAATACCCAAATTTAGGAAGATTCGAATGATTACAGTGAACCAAAGTTCATTCTCAAGGATAGAAAATTATACACGGCTGTTTCGGGAGGTACCAGTATCGGATTCAGCGGGAGGACACGGCCGAGTGTCAACACTGTGTGGATCGCGCGGAGTACTCTCTCGTCAGGCCCTGGTTCAATCCATGGTCCGGAGCGAGGAGGCATGGGAAGCGGTCACCTCCTTCTGCAAAGCAGTAATGCTAGCGAAGGAGGAGGCGGAACTTGTGCTCGAGAGGGAAACCTCTCGCTCCAACCGCCGCAACAAAAGAAGACGACCCGGCCACCGTAGGCGCGGGACTGCGGATGGCGAGCTATGGGTGGCTTGTCGTCCGATAGCAACTAGGCCCGAGTCGATGGCGTGTCGTGTTCTACGCGTCTCAAAGAGCTGTCAGTAACCAAGACGGGGCCCCATAAGTTCAGGGTTGCGGAATTTGTTCGAAAGAGTCACCGCGGCCCTGGAACGCAAAGGGCACAAGAAGGATCACAGGTGGGTTTTAAGAGTCTGACACTCTCTTCCGCTCCGCCCAGGGCGGGAGAAGTCATTTGATGCATTGCATGCAGAAAACAAAAGGTTTGAAAATTATGTAAAACTAAAAAATTACAAATACATATTTTTTTGTAATTTTGAAATTACGTAGAAATTTTTCATTGCTTATTTTCATTTCGTATCGTCTTGGTAACGAAACAACATTGGTTTGCACAAACAAACATCCTCTCACCCCAAACGCATACACTGTCTCCGTTCCGTCGTTGGAATAAAAACAAAACGAAACAATACTATAAAACAGACGTTATGGACACCACAAATGTTTGTATCATGTAATGCAGTGTTATTTATGAAGTGGTATCTCTAAAGTTTAATTAAACCTTTTTGACTAAACTTAGTAGATATGCACATTCGTTTTTGAACATACTGAAATTCTCTTCTAGCAAAGCATTGTAAGTAGCCCGGATAACGCCATCACACAGTGAGAAATTTAATATACTACAATATACTCATTCGGTCTTATGCAGTGCAGTTGTAAATGCTGTATATACTTACTAATGTTTAATTATAATATTCCTGGTAAATATTCTTTGGAACAAAGCACAATTCCTGGGTTCGATTTACAGGTTGGACAAAGTTAGACTGGATTTCCAAATAAGGAATTTCTCAGAAGCAACCTGCAACCCGTAGTTTAAAAAAAGAAGTTGGTCTCTCCCCGATCGTACAGGATTTCTGTCTCATGGGACCTAGAGAGCAAAGGAACAGATACTGTACTAGTAGTTTTGACGACATGGATGACGCAGTGGTTGGGCGAACAAATATTTGTATGGCCTACAGGTTGCTGTTCCGGCGGGTCTGTGTGGGGTAAAGTTAAAAAAAAATACATATACATACATTTGTGCACTAAAATATCTCCTGCATTCTTGGCTCATTTGTACATTTACAGTGAATTTTTATTTCAGGTCTTAAAATACGTGCCAACTGCAGGTCGATAAAAAAAAAACCATTTCACTCAAATAAAGATTTTTTTTTTCTTAGATTCACTCATTTAATATTAATAATCTGTAGTACCTTCCTCTGGTAAAACTTCCTATCGTTTCGACGGAAGGACTTCAGAATAACGGTTGTGAAAATTTGTACTTTTGGGGGGGGAGGGAGGGGAGGAGATCCCATCCCAGCAAAAATAAAGTTTAGGAAATGCATAGTTTTTTTTCAATAATTTTTAAAAATATCATTTTGAGGTTATATTTGCGTATTTTTTTGATACTATTACCTGATTTAAAGGTGAATAACTGCTTTCCCCTCTGTCCTATGGCCCTAGTCGCCGGAAGACCAGTCGACGAAACCCTGCTTCGCGGGGCTCCTACTTCTAAGTGGTTTAAAAAAAATAACCCCGAAGGAGATGGCGGGGTCTCTGTTCGCTTGCTTCGCTCGCTGACTAGACCCCGCCATCTCCTTCTAACCTAAATCTATCCAAGTCGGGGTGCCCTTAAGTCCCATCATCGAAACGCGAGTACAAACATTGAAACTATTGAAAGACATAACAGAAAGAAAAAAAATATGTTTGCCCATATATAACGTTTTGTTTCACCTTTAGCAGATACCATATGAAAATAATAACTCGTCGTAATAAATCGTCACAAAATAATTTTTAAAATAGTTATTCAAATAAAACAAAACTGAAATCACTGACTAGTTGTTAAACACTACTAAAATAACACAAAAGAACGTGAATAAAAGAAAAAAATATGCGTCAACTTTTTGTGTGCTAAATCAAAACGCATTATTAAAAACTAACTAAAATAGCAACACCTGCTGTCAAAGTTACGTCAAAAGCGTCAAAATTGTCCAAATTAGAGGTTAATTTTGCAAAGTTTGATATTTTTTATTTCAGAAAGTATTTATTTCCTAAACTTGAAACTTCGTGAGATTGTTAAGAATAATAAGTACTTTGCACAAAAAAATATGAAGACTCTACACGGTATCCGTTATTCTAAAGTCGAGCCGTTTCGACCTTCCTGATTGCATTAGAAAACCCCAATGTTTATGTATTATTGCACCATAAGGGATGGGGTAATAACACATAAACATTGGGGTTAATTTTTTTCATACACTATTTCCTTTTCTTGTTTGTTTTTCTACTTCTAAATTCACATCACCAGCCACACACACACACACACAGACACACACACACACACACACACACACACACACACACACCCACACACCCCCCCCACACACACACACACATACATACACACACACACACACACATCACAGCCTATAAAAACCAATTGTTCAAATGTATTAATTATTGTAAATCCTGCTACAATTATTGCTAAGAAAAATGTTATTGAATCCCCGTTAGCCCGTTTCCGAGTGTGGGATCCTATTATAGAATTCCACACTCGGAAGTCGATTAATTACGATCGCAATAATAACAAAGATGTTAAAAAAAACGAATACCATCATATTTAACTTATAATCCTAACTAGTAACGTGAAAGTTAACTAATTTTTTTGACGTGAATACGTCTGATAAATCGATGAACGCCGGCTGCATGCACGAAAAAGTATGACTCATTGTAACGTTACGATCGGAGCGAGAGCGCTGCACGAGTGAGCGAGAGGAACGATCATTTCATCAATGTTTTGTTATGACGTTGTCACGTTAAACTATCATCTGTAAACAGACTTTACAACAACCATTTTTTTCACTTTTGAATCGATGAATCGATTTTGGTTAATTTTGGCGCACAGAAGGTAGAAGCGAGTGAAGCCGCGAGCATGAGCTATTGTTATCATTTTTAACGTAAAATAAATAAATACGTTTCTTTCTAAAAACACGACAATACCGTAAACAACTATATCTAAGTAGAGCTCAAAACCAACACTAATACCGAGAGGACTCGAATACGTTATTCAAAACTAAATTTTCATTTATACATACACATTACCATATCCTAAGAAAATATGAAGGCAATAACTTCACAGATCCATTGCTATTAGCCACTTGGAGTATTGAAAAGCCAATCTATACATCAGTCTAGTAACATAGATCCCGCAAAGATTTTTTTGTTAGGTACTAAACGGTACATCAATATCAATCAACTGCCTTTTAGCGGGCAGTCTATCATCAGTTGTACTTAAGCTAGCCTTAACGATATAGTGACGCTTACCACACTTTCATTATCTGTCCTACATATTATGACATCACGCAAGTTTTGCTTGAGGGTAGGCCGATAATACACCCATATTTTCTGGTTTCAAAAAGTCTCTGTCCTAATTCAAAATACGGCGCGGCGGCCGTGGCGTTGGTTTCCCATATGATGCGTACATAAGCGCTCCATATACCCTTAATACTCAAACTTTGTTCGACCAGTGTGAGGCTTAGTAGAAACGCAAGCAAGTCCGAACAGATATTTTATTTTAGGGCCCTTTATATGGGTCTTATTCCTGTGTAAGAGCGGACTAAAGCAGAAATGTAAATAAGAATATGTATGGATGATAGGGAGTTGGGAAAACATTGGCAAATGGCTAGAGGGTGGGCAGAAATACCTACCACCTACTCACAATTTATATTGTATACTAAGTTTTATTTCGGTATTCGGAGGAGCTCGAGGCTAAATTATAACAGCCGCACGGGTCGATCTTCTAGGTTAAGCAACGCTTGCCGAGGTTGGTCTGTGGATGGGTGACCATCTTAACATAACGAGACTTCTCCGTGCCTCGGAAAGCACGTTAAGCCATTGGTTCCGGCTGTCATTTGGAGATCTTTGGCAGTCGTTACGGATTGTCAGAAGCCAGAAAATCTGACACCAGTCTTGCCAAGAAGTGCCGTGTTCCCTAGTTAATGGGTTGTGGAGGTCTGGTAGGCAGCCGCTTCACGAAAGATACTGGTATTCAGCTGAATCCGGCTTGACTGGGAGCCGACCCCAATGTAGTTGGGAAAAGGCTAGGCAGATGATGTTGACTAAGTTTTATTTCGGTGTTGCTAAGGAGAACGAGCAAGTCAATCTACCTCGCCATTCCCCAACTGTATTGGAGTCTACTTCCAGTGTTACCGGTTGCAACTGAGTACTAGAATTTTACCTAAAACTGCCAATCTGATCATAATACAATAATTGGGTGATACGGTAAAAGGCAAGTTAGAAAATGATTAAGCAATTTAAATTGACGAGACCAATTATTATGAAATCTGTCAGTTTGAAACAAAGTCATCCATCCACAGCCCAATTTTGCCCACTTCTGATCATATGCCTCACTTTTTTGCTAATCCCCATGCTCCTATGCAAAGCTCATTCAAGTTCTTCACTTTTGGCGATCCATCCGCCGGATGCCCAACACTTCTTCCTGGAATACCACTCGGCTACTGCTTTACACCGCCTTTCATGGCCGCGCCTTACCAGGGCCCCAAATCTGCATATTTTTAAAAATTCAGCATTCCAACACGATCCCATTGATATTTTGCTAAAAGTTCGTAATCTGCTAAATTCATAATGGTCGGTCATTGGTCGGTCAATGGTCTCGTAATACTTTTAGATAACCGAACTATTAAAAGCAATGACTGTAAAATGACGTTCAAATGGTAGGTAGAAAAACACTGATAAAAGGAACTGTCAAAATAGCAGATTACGCATACGTGTGTCATTCATTTGTCATTTCCCAACTATATTGGAGTCCGCTTCTAGTCATACCGGATTCAGCTGAATACCAGTATTTAACATAGAGTGGCTGCCTACCAGGCCTTCACAACCCATCAACTGGGTAACACGGTGCTTCTTGGCAAGACTGTAGTCAAATTTTCTGGCTTCTGACAATCCGTAACGAATGCCAAAGATCTACAAATGACAGCCGGGACCAACGGCTTGACGTGCTTTCCGAGGCTCGGGGGAATCTCGGTATGTTAAGACGGTCACCCATCCACAGTTGCTTGCATCAGCGTTGCTTAACCTTGAAGATCGACCCGTATGACTGTTATTCTTTAGCCACGAGCTCCTCATTTAAGAAAAACCATTCTCATAAGATGGTTCGTTAACGAGACTACCAATTAACACAATTTCAGAAATTACTTCACAATACATTCAACGCTTCAGAACTGAAATAACACAAGTATTTTTTGCTACACCCCACGAGAAGATTAAATTAATTACGTTCATTGTTACGAGGGTGGGAGAGTGATACATTTCATGTTTTTCTTACCCGAATTGTGGAAGTAATTATGTTTTCTGAAATAATGACGATGCTGCTGTAGGACAAGGTATAAAAACATAGGTACAGAAGGTCCAATATTTATGTAATGAAGTCATGACAAGACGAGGAGCTGTGGATGGGTGACCATCCATTAGGTACTGAGACTCATCTGTGTCTTAAACAAATACAACCGACTTCTAAACAAAAAACCAAAAAGTACAAAATAACTTTAATTTTGGAACTCGGTGTTTTTGGTTATTTCTTCATTTTTTGAACACCGACTTCCGAAATCAAAGTTATTTTGTACTTTTTTTGTTTAGAAGTCAGTTGTATTTTTTTTTTGTAAAAAGTTTTTTTTATTTTTCACTTTTTAGTAGTACGCCCCCCCCCCCCCCACATACATACTACTACCTAGTTTCCATCGAGTAATTGCAATACTGTCTCCTAACTCCTAGCCGTTAAGTCGGTTGTTTTTTTTAAAGTCCCACTGCTGGGACACAGATCTCCTCTCTAGGAGAGGGAATGGGCCGTAATCCAGCACGCGGGCCCAGTGCGGGTTGGTGAATGTCACATCTCTTCGAATTTTTGGTACTAGGACATTCCGGTTTCCTCACGATGTTTTCCTTCACCGTTTTCACTGATTCTTTTGCATATTTCTGTTGTGTGTGTTTCTGTTAGTCAACCCACAAAATAAGTGTGGGTTGACTAACAATGCATTATAACATGTTTAAATAATAGCTTAGATGTTTTTGAAATATTCTTTTATACTTCATAATAAAAGGGTCTTGATGGAATCTAAACAATAAATTCGAATACAAAAGAGAAACGTAAGGAAGTAGGGAACAGGAAAGCGGATGTTCATTGTTATATCACAATTTCTTAAAACGACAGTATGGAGTTATTATTAAAACTAAGTAACTTTAAATTAAGAATATTTTTACCTATAGTTTTGTTCAAACATATTATTTTCGCAATAAGTAATCTCGATCCGTGTACACGCGCAATGTATTCGTAAACTAGCAGCACCCCGCGGTTTCACCCACGTAGTACCAGTTCCCATGGGAATTTGGGATAAAATATAGCCTACATAATGTCACCGGGGCCGGGGGGGTGTAGCTTCCCAAAAATGAAAGAATTTTTCAAATCTGTTGAAAGAATTGTTTATGTCAGACTCCGCGCTTCCACTTATATTATGCAATTGAAAAGTAGACAATGCAAACATGCAAAAATAATAATGTATGGTTTATTTAAGATTATAAAAATAGCACTATAAATGAGTGAGCGTTTCGCCTTCTTCAATAATTTTAAGTATAAGCATAATCAGCCTTTTAACGTTCTCAATACTGAGACACAGGCCTCCTCTCTAGGAGAGGGAATGGGCCGTAATCCATCACGCGGGCCTAGTGTGGGTTGGTGAATGTCATATGTCTTCGAACTTTTGGTTCAAGGACATGCCGGTTTCCTCACGATGTTTGAGAGTAGTGTGAGTAGTGATGAAATTAACTACACAACATAATACGCCTGGCTGGGTTTGAACCCGCGATCTACAATTCGTAAGTCGAGGCCGTTACCACTCGGCGACCACTGTTATAATTCTAAGTATTCATAACATTTTTAACACCCCCATAAATGAACAAACACCGAATAAACAGAATACTGTAAACGTGACTAGGTTTCAAATTCCAGTTACTACAAATATCTATGTTAAAGTATTAATTTGACTTTGTTTTATAAACTCATAATTAGTACATTTTACAATAACTAACTTGGAACGTGGAAAACATTTCAATACATTTTCAATTTAAGTCTGATTATCCACTGTGAGCTAAAATATTTCAAGCTATGATACTACGCTGACATTCTTCTACTAGGACGTCCTAATTCCAAGATTAATCCATTATCATAGAGTATATATTATCATAGACTATACTGAACAGTACAGAATGAATAGCATAATCCCTTTTTTTCAACGGAATCATGATGTAAGATCTTGAGAGATTTCTTTAGCCTGAAAATTTGTTATAACTGTACAATAAAAAAAAGATTTGAAACGTTATTAACTCTAAATATTCAATTCAAAAACCGGCCCTTAGAATGATCTGGACAACATTACACTGACGGGACTATCGATAGCTCAACCGCATTAACTTAAGGAGCCGTAAGCTTGTTTAATACAAACCGTTGCTCTGTATAACCCCGTATAGCTAAGCAGTCATTGGAAAGCCAGCCTCTCGTCCCGACACTGTTTGGACAAAACAATTTATATTCTGATGAACATGTCCAAATGAATAATGCAACATGTTACAAATAAATTAATCAAAGAGAAAGCGTACACAAACGAGCTTTTTATAATAAATCGATTTGGTTTAATATATTGTCCTGTTTAGAGTACGTGAGGACTTGTTGTAAGGCAATAATTGAATATTAAGATAGGTATTTTTGTTTCTGATTGTTTCGAATTATTTCATGTGTATGTTAAATAAATAAAAAAAACAATGATTGTCATTTGGAAAAAACTCTATGACTCTTTCCACTACTTTGTGTACATTTCAGTACTAATTTTAATCCATAGAGCTTGTGAATTTCCCTTAGTGCCCATTGACCTCTGTTCTGTCTCCTTCTTGAAGTGGATTTTTTTTTTCTCTCATCTACGTTTTCTTCTTTTTTTTACCATTATATATAATTTGTCCTTTATAGCCAATTTCATGAGCTTGTAGTCAACTAACTTTAAAACTCTCATTCAAATCATGTCTCATGAGACGCAACTAATAATGATCTATAACTAATGATGACAACCCCAGGGGATCGAAACGCATCAATAATTTCATGCAGGTTAAATGGCTGACCTCATCTGAAGTACTCGTGGTAACAGTATCACGTTAACAAATATTATGTGGGTCACAGATGATGGACACCGGAGATTAACTACCTAACTACTGACACTGGCACAGGAGCGACATCTGTCGCAGATTTACGGATGCGTCTCGGGTAGTACTTAATGTGTCTGTCACTTATGTGGTAATGAAAATGGAAATTATGACTGCTAATTTTGATGAACTTCGTAAAAAAAAATATTTGTTTGCAATAATGTCATCAGATATTTCACCTAGTTAATAAGAAATACACACACATTTTTTATACTTCTAATAAGATCACCCTAAGAGAAGTATAGAAATACAGATGAGTTGGTATGTTTACAAAAATAAAGTCCTCTGTAGACTAATAGATTATAAAATCGTTGTTAATATTAAATTAAATTGTAAAAATTACAGTTAAAAAAAACGCTTGAATAGCAATCGAACTAAGAAGTTGAAAATATTTTTAAGTATAAGACAGTTTGTGTTACTGCAATATAAAATCCAACAATCAATTATCGTAATTCATTTAGAATAGTCTTAATATTATGTAAATATTAAGATATTAACAAAAAATCAAATGAAGTATAGAGCGTGGGGTGCTTGATTTTGTATTTTTTTATCATGGCGATCCTAGTCAGGACTTTAATATAAAGTTATGAGATTGTTATATTATCACCGGTCCTTGACCCCTGTGCAAATTTTCAAGTTAATCAGACTCCTAGAAGTAGGTGAAAACGAAAAAGATTTTTATTTCACTGAATTTCTATACAACTGTCTGTTGTACTAGTGCCACATTCAGCTGACTGAAAATGGAGACGAGCGATGTGTAGTGACGTCACACAAAGAGCGGATGTTGTTAACCCGTAACTGCACAGTACATGTGTCAATCTGATTGATTCACACAATACTGTCTCAAAAAACTTCTGTTTCCATGATAAAGCCATGTCTGATTAGCTATTGCGTTAACTTGTTAGCTGAGATCATCCAGTTTTCAGGGAACTTGGTGTTAAAAATTCAAGATAGTCCAAGTTGGACTTGCATACGAAAGGTTCCGTATCATAAAAAAAAAACAAATCATACCAACAACTAGAACAAAATAATATGTTAAGCCCAATCATGTATTGTTCTTTCACTGAATTTCTATACAACAGTCTGTTGTACTAGTGCCATATTCAACTAAACACGAATGGACAGGAGCGACGTGTAGTGACGTCACACAAAGAGCGGATATTGTTAAATGGTAACTGCACGGTGCATGTGTCAATCTGATTGATTCACACAATACTGTGTCAAGATAGCTCTGTATTTCCTTGATAAAGCAGTATCTAATTAGTTGTCAAGTTTGCTTGGATTATCTATTTGACGACTTGCTCATGAGGAGTTTCGTACCATACATCGTATCGAGGTTCTTTAAATTTATATATGAAAGAGAGACAATAGAAATACAGGCACACTGTAATGCCATGAGAAATAGCCCGCTGACAGACAGACGGATGCAAAGAATAAAAATTAAGTCTGAGCCTTTCACTTTATGAAAAAATTGAAATCAAAGTGCAGCGTGTACAAAAAAAAATGATTTTTTGCTGTCCAATAAAATGTTCTGTCTTCAACAAATTTGCTACTTTTTTCAAGATGGGAAATCATCAAATGACTTCTCCCGCTCTGTGTGGAGCAGAAGGGAGTGTTAGACTCTTACTGACAAAAACCCACCCATGCACCTTCTAATGCCCTTTGCGTTCCAGGGCCGCGCTGACTCTTTCGAACAAATTCCGCAACACAAATTTGGTCCTGGTGTGTGCACTGTCTTAGGCAGTACCTCGTATATCAATCGGTGCACCAACAATACCCTTGCCACATTCAATGACGTGACACAAAGCACGGATATTGTTAACCTGTAAACGCTGTTGTCAATCTGATTGATTCACACAATATTATTGCTATTGGATACAGGAATCAGTGTATTTCCATATTGCAGGTAAGTCTGCGTTTTCATGGAGCAGGTTTGGAACTGGTGCAAAATTGAGTGTTTGGTAAGAACATTTATATGATACAGAGAATTTACTGATTGTGCTAAAGTGATTTTGTTTTTATACAATTCTTGACCTCGTTTAAATACTTTATTATTTAAGAAATATAATATATACAATACAATTTATACAATTTTTGACCTAGTTTAGTTAGGAATCTAGAAGTTAAGTTTTTAATCGTCTATATCACAGATTTTTCACACATTTGTATTGTACTGAATCCTTTTGATTATTTGTTAATTTTAAATTATTTTAGATCTTCTCGCCTGAAACACAGGATTTCCTAGTTCAGGCTCGTAATACTTAGAATTAAGATATATATTTAAGACTGTATGTAATTTGTCCTGTAAAATTGATAATAAATAAACAAAATTTATAAGGAATCAAACTGATCACGCTTATGCTTTAAGATCTACAACTAATCCTTAATACCCCATTAAGTCGTGGGATTTGGTGTCATTTGTAGTTAGGTACTGTGAATGATGCCAGCTAAATAAAAGGAGACAAATATTCCTGGCTGAATTTCTCATTGGAATTTAAAATAAAAAGTACACACTAATAATACAAAAACGCGTTAGCTACAAAAATAATAATTAGTGTTTATATCCAACGGGAAATTCCTTTCAAACCATTTCTATGAATTTCGGCAAATGTACCCACCATTTTTAACCGACTTCAAAAAGGAGGAGGTTCTCAATTCGGCAGGTATGTTTCATTTTCTTTTATGTATGTACAGCGATTACGCCGAGATTTCTGATCCGATTTACGTGGTTGTTTTTTTATTCAATGAAGAATAGTTGCCATTTGGTTCCATAAGAATTTAGTTCAGTTTCGTCGAGTAGTTTTAATTTTATAAATGATAAGCAAATCTGTCGGGATAGCTGAAATCGCATGTTTGTTTATTTCTTACACCAATTTCAAAAGCAACAAAAAACACCGAGTTCCGAAATTAAAGTTATTTTGTACTATTTTGTTTTTTTTTTTTATTTATTTAGAAGTGGATTGGAAATTATCAAATTACTTCTTCAGCTCTTAGCAGAGCAGATGGGAGTTTCAAACTCTTACTGACTAAAACCCATCCGTGTTTCTCTAAATGCTCTTTGCTTTCCAAGCCACTTACTCTTTCGATCAAATTCTGCAAGAATATACCCACCTAATGTACTAACGTGCATTGAACAAAACGAAACATCAAAGCTGCTAATTATAATGAGATTTCTATCCATAAGCGCTGTAACATAATATCAATTTAAACTGGAAATTAATGCTCTAATCTCCATATTGAGTTAAGGCTGAATTTGGGTTAACCTTGTGTTCTGTGTTAGATTTTGAGACTAAATAGTGGAGCGTAGCGTTGGTAAATAATTTTCATGTTTGGGATGTAAATGGTTAAAAAATAATTTTTGCCAATTCTTACGGGTATTTAATTTCTATAGCGCGAAAAATTTACGAAATAGCTGAGAAAGGGCTAGAGTGGAGTAGGTGCAAAATTATATTAATCTAGCGACCTGCCCCAGTATTACAAGGGTGCAAATTATACGCATCAATCGTTCTCGTTTATCTTTCTACTAGCAGCGCGCCGCGGTTTCACCCGCGTAGTTCCCGTTCCCGTGGGAATATGGGGATAAAATATAGCCTATAGCCTTCCTCGATAAATGGGCTATCTAACACTGAAAGATTTTTTCAAATCGTACCAGTAGTTCCTGAGATTAGCGCGTTCAAACAAACAAACTCTTCAGCTTCATAATATTACTAGCTGCTGCCCGCGACTTCGTCCCCTTGGAATCCCCGATTTTAAAACATTCTTTATCGCTGCTCCGCTCCTATTGGCTTAAGCGTGATGATATATAGCCTAAAGCCTTCCTCGATAAATGGTCTATTCAACCCAAAAAGAATTTTTCATTTCGAACCAGTAGTTCCTGAGATTAGCGCGTTCAAACAAACAAACAAACTCTTCAGCTTTATAATATTAGTATAGATTAGTATAGATTAGTATACCTAAACCATGTGTGTGTAGATATAAGCGGAGACACAGACAACGACATCATTTTAGACTATTAAGAAATTTTACTACTATTTTTTATATGGTTTTTTTTAAATTGGATATCCCACAAAGGATAATTTTATCATAACTACTACAATAGCAAAATATTTATGGAATATAGGTAGTTTTCCTTTAATTCAAATATAAGGAAAAGAAAAAATATAAAAAAATAGGACAAAATTTTTTTCTTTTCTATTAAGTTGTGTAATCATGAAATCCCAAAAATATAGCCACAATTATAATCAACGTAACTGTACCTAATCAATTCGCATCCACGTAAACCAACTATAAACCTTTTCTTTCCCCCATAGGTATCAAACAAGGTTTTAATAATAATTATCATGCTCCCTCATAATGGCTTATTTAGATAAGAGACAAAGTCAGATGGCGGCGAAACGAGCCAAGTTTGAGTCCCGTGGGAAACCCGCTTTATGTGTGTGTGCAAAATTAATGACGTCAAGTAAATTGACAGCTTGATACTAGCGAAGTAATCTTTGTAGTTTGATAGCAATGTTATGGTGATAATATAATAGGTTTACTGGTACTTGATTGCTCTAATTGAGAGGACACAATTAGAACTTTCCAGTTTGTATGAAATTTCGTCCTTGCGAAATTCCATACAAACTGGAAAGCTATCAGTTTTGAAAATATTATAAGAACTGTTTTGAATAAAACGATACACATACTATATGATTGGGACGGCATCCTCTGTTAGGGTGCCGTACCTCAAAAGGAAACAACGGAACCCTTATAGGGATCACTTTGTTTTCCAACCGTCCGTTTGTCTGTCAAGACCCTATATCTCCGGAACGCGAGGAGGTATCGAGTTGAAATTAAAACGATATACTCAGGTCTACAGTCCCTTGGAGATGTGAAAACATCAAAGTTAACGTAAAAAAATTACGGTCATTTACGCCGCAAAAAAAGATATGTCGCCAATTTCAAGGGAATCCAAAATAGGATACTTTCCGTTGACCTAAAAGTACGAAATTTTTCAAGAAAATATCGCTTACAAAACAAGTACAGGAAAGGTCTGGAAATTGGGAATTTGTTATTTTATTATATCAAAACAATTTACTATAGCAAAACAATATTTTTTTGCGATTACAAACTTATATTTTCGGTTGAAGAATTGACCGTGACGTATGTAGGTAGATTGATGGATGTGAGAAGAGAACATTTTGTTCAACAAAAAAGTTAAGTTTGTCCTTCAATCTTACCTGCTTTTATATATTATGAACTTCTTAAGGTAATGTAGGCTCGGAAAAAATCAAGACTCGATTGGAACCTTTTTTATTCATGAAAGCCAGATTTTATTTATTATTAAAAGGCTCACTTTCACAACAATTACACCATCAGGTGTGATTTTTGTCACTCTTGAACTTTGGGGCGCTTTATCTTCATATTTTTTTTTTTACGTTTTAAACTGACAAAAACTACGTGTCCAATATTTTTTGAAAATCCAACGGACGCAAAGACCGACTGTATAGAATTATGATTTTTATATGTAGTAATATACACAATTGCTTCATGTAAAACACTGGTATTTTACTAGTGTTTTATCAAAAAGTCAAGACTGATGTCAAATTGTTTGGCGTTTGTCTATTCATAAGGAATGTCAAAGATATACAGATGTTAGCCAACACCAATGGCATGACATGCTTTCTGACCCATCCACGGACCAACGTCTTTAAGCTCCACTTAATTTTGAAGATCGAACAGTGTGGCCAGGTGTGGCCGTTAGTTCTTAGCGACCGACCCCAAAATTATTGGGAAAAGACTAGGCAGATTGATATATTTAATCACTGTACCTTACCTATTAATTACGTTATAATTTGACTCACCACAGCGTAAACCCACAGCATCTTCAGTTACAAGTTAAATGACACCCAAACCCACTAATTACCCAAACACCCCGGGCAAAGCGCAACGTGACCGCCACATACAGTTATTTACTATGCTGCCCGGCGTCGCAGACAAATTACAAGCGTCGGTCAATCCGTCCTTTGTCCGGGCTGACTAATGTGCGATACGGCCGTAATTCCAGCCGGCCAATAAGCGCACTGACCAGGTACAGCCGTTACTCAGGGCAGAGGTGTGCGATTTGTGATTCAGTTTCGTAGTTCGATGTTTTTTTTTTGTTTCTGGGTTTCATACTTTGTTGCGGAATTTGTTCGAAAGAGTCACCGCGGCCCTGGAATGCAAAGAGCATAAGAAGGATCACGGGTGGGTTTTAGTTAGTAAGAGTCTGACACTCCCTTCCGCTCCACCCAGAGCGGGAGAAGTTATTTGATGATATCCCGTTCATAAAAAAAAATGGAGTTCAGAATCGATGGTCCTGCCTGGTGGTAACAGGTCATAATGAAGCCCTTCCGATCCCACCACACACACAGCATCACCTTGTTGCGAGGTAACCTGGTTTCACTAGTCTGTGAAGCCTGACCGGCCTTTGACCACGACCTTTTTCGCACATTCTTGTCACCAAAACTGCCAGACCAACAGCATTACACTTATTAAAAACACAATTTTAGTACTAAACAGATACAACCCCTGTAGATCCCATTTTATATCAATTTAACTTCGTATCAAAATCAACCCAAACCAAACATTTTACCCAAACATGCTTTCAGTTTATATCACCAGTAATAAACTGAAAGCCAACAATTGTTTAGCCAAATATTCCCCCAAAAACGAGGACGTCCCTCAAAAAACTCCCCAACGACTAATTCCACTTAAAATACTCATTAAAACCCAGTGGAAAGACAAAGATATGTTATGATAATAAATGTATGAAGCTCTTGCCATGGTGCGTCAGGATGTGACGGCGTAATCGCTTCCGCAAAATTATGGTGTCCCTGCGACTAAATTATTAACTGTGAGACGGAATAAGGAACAGAATTAACTCTTTTGTTAACATACGCGTGCCGTTGTTAAGTTGAGATCAGAAGGTTCATGAATGTGTATCATTTTGTACACTAATTTTGCCACAGTTGGTCTACAGATGGTTAACTATCTATTACAGAGACTCATTCGTTCCTCAAGGCACTAACTTTTTTCAGCGGCTTTGTTCGCATGAACGTCGATAATTCCCAAGGGAACATACTCCCGGGATAAAAGTATGTCCTATTCCAAGATATGATCTAGCCTTGTACCAAGTTGCATCCGATTCTATTCAGATGTTAACAAATAACTTAAGCGTTTATGATTTTCGTCTATGGTGATTTGTTAAATTCAAATGACACAGTCATTTATTTGGAGCGGTGCTTGTGCCTTTAAGATCGAGATCGAGATACCTTCTTTTTTCATATTAAACTTCTGCCTCCCTTACTTTCGAACGTATACTAACAAAGCCTTATTTATTAAATAAACAGGCAACAACACAAAGGGAATGTATTCTCATTATAACTTGGGAGGAAATAATTAATTTTTTAAAAGGAAATTCATACGCATTCGGTGCGATAGAAAAAATAAATGGCTTCTAAATGTAATAATTATTGTTAATTATTGAGAGACTGGACTTGTGTCGATACTCTTGCGCTATACAATCTTCTCAACTCTTCGTGCTGTGCTGGCACTGCCGTGCCGCTGCGGTCTCGGAGAACATCAAGCAGCAGAAATATAATAACCCAGTGGGTTGATACTCTCGGTTCGTGGGGTCCTAGTACCTCTTAATTTGTTTAAAGATCTCTCAAGAGGCTTAATTGAAACTTCACCATACCCAAGAGTTGACTTTTTCCTTGGACAAAGGATAAACATTGCCATACAATGTGGCAATGCTGCCAGTCTTTTAGGCACTTTTCTTGTCGCCAGTGTTGCGGATTGATTTTTGACGCCATATTTTAGGATAAATTACATAGGAGTTTTTTTATTGTTTTATTTCTAGTTAGTTAAGAACTTATTTAAACAGTTGTAAATATATAAATAAATAAAATAAAATGTATGGAAATAATAATTGATTAAAAGTCCACGTCTATAATTGAAGCAGTTGGATACTTCAGAATGGCTTTATAAGACACAGGCTGCTGCAAATTCTGACTCCACTAAAAGAAAAGAAAAATTGATATTGACATTCCATCACTACATACATAAAATTAAATTAATCTTTTACCCTACACTACTTACTTTTCCTTTACTAAAGAGCACAGCAATAAAAGATTCACCGAACCCCATTACTCTCGCTGACCAAAACCAGCGAGCGAACGTTCGAATCTATCGACCTCGCTAATCTGTCCAATCAGTTCAACAGAATCGTGTTAAATAACTTACTTAGTCCCCGAACCCCGAGCCACGAGCCCGGGATCCGACTGGATCCGGACATGGCAATGCCATTCTAAACTTAGCTAATCCCGGCTTTACTTCGAAGTCACCCTGTAGAACTGCTAAATATTAGCAGATATATAAATTGTGGGTTGCAGTGATGTAGCTCTGCTTTATAAAAGGATGACTTACACATTTATACATTTACATTACATTATCCTTGGGTGGTTCATCAACTTTGTATGAAAACTTCAAGTGTAAGAAGGTTGGTAGATCCCAAGTATTTTTTTTTGGTTCCCAAGTACATTCAGTGTATGATGTAAGTGAATCCTGTACGTCAGTTGTACCAGCAGTATACAGGGTTATTTATAAAACACCAACAACCTCTTAAGAGGTCATTCTACTAACAACTATAATACTAAGGGACCAAACCTGAAATAGCGAAAAAAAAAATCAGCTGTTACAAATACCCTGTATACTGGCTTAGTTGAAACTTCACCATACCCAAGAGCTGACTTTTTCCAACAAATGCTGCCCCAGCAAATGCTGAGGTGCCCTTTCGGTTCGGGCACGCTCGGTGCATTCTGTACTTTTCTTCTCCTTTAATTTGTGTTTGTAACCGTTGTGCTGTGTCTGTCCTGAATATTTTATTCTATTCTATCCTATGTCCCATTCCATTGAAGCTCCGAAATACTTATGCACGTTAGGTCAGCTCTAGGTGTTGGCAGTGGGAAGCAACCTGGCGCTACCGGCTGTGATTCGTTCCATGATCGGCAGTGCTTTAGTGCTCCCGTAGACCCCGGTACAAGTGTGCGAGAGAACACGAGGTGGTTTTTATCAGTGTAGGAGTCTAACAGACCCCTCCGTTCCGCCCTAGACGGAGGAAATCCACGGGGATTTCCACCCCGATACGAAAAACATAAAAGCTCTAAGTGTAACTACCCAAAGTTCGTTTGTTTAGTAAACAAAGTTCGTACCGATATCTTTCCGGAGAATTGCAGACTCCGTAATAAATATTTGTAAGATTATAATTTCTCGATATACGACGATAAAATCGTTTTGCATAGTTTAAATGACCATCGCAATTCAATAGTTTGCAATATATCCGTGTCTTATTCAGAAAAAATAGTTATTTTCGATATTTCACAATTTTACGGCGTTTTAAGTTTTATCATATAGCGATAATTTTCTGAACAGACTATATTATATTTTCTTGATTTTGTACAAAACGTGAAAGTCCATTCAATAATAATTGCTTTTTTTGTCTCACAAGTTTAATATGGTAGAACGTAGTGTCGAAGACCGACATTTTACATGTTGTGTAGTACGTTCCGGTGGATTAATTTCCGACAATGTGACATTGTCCACAAACTAGTGTGAAATAAAACAAAAATCCAGAGCCCTTATAATAATCTTTTAAAGAGGAAAGATTTTTTTGTTTGTTTTTACTGAATAAGCTACGAAATTATTGGACCGAATTTAACCATGATTTCACCAATAGAAAGCGAGTAACATAAATTGTTCCCTCGTATTCCCACGGGAATGGGAACTATGAGGGTGGAACCGCGGGGCGCTGATAGTTTAATAAACTATGACAATGCGAAATATTTTTAGAAAAATACAGAAATGTCACACGTGAAAAGTACTGTTTATTCAAACAGAAGTCGTGTGCAAAATTTACGAAATTCTTGGAATTATAAGATTGACACATGTGACCATTTCTTAAAAAAGTTATTATTTAAACTCATTTGGTGGCCATGTTAAGTGCAATATCGGTGTAATTCAAGACCTTGTCTATGGGCACTTGGGACACTCCAAGATTATCTGAAAAGAGACACCGCATTCACATTGGGTATCCACTGAGTCTATAAAACCCCTATGATTAACCTGTTAAACTTTTTGATGCAGTGATCTACTAGGAGCATTTGACGCGCAACACGAGACACTCAACATGATCAGTAACGTGCGATGTTGCCAGCAGGTGCGCAACACACATTGGTACTAAAAAAAAGGTCCTTGTTGCCGTGCAACACGATGAGCAACATATTGAGCATCATGTCGCGCGTCGAATGTTGCCTAGTGCATACGAGGCATCATTCGACGCGCGATTTCGCATTCTTTTGAATTTGGTAGATGTGTAAGGCGGTGATAATTAAATAATATTTGTAGCTCTCAAATGAGTCCTGATCTCCTCCACTGATGCCTGGTTGCTGCCCCCAGCAGCATTTTGTGCTAGGATTACTTCTTCCTTAGACGTAGAGGTACCCATCTTCTTCACAAGATAAAACCTTGGATGTTATAAAACTGCAGAACATCCATCATTAAAAGCAAAGTCCGAATTCGTACTAATATGGTTATGGAATTTTAAACAAAACGAGACACTGTGTTTTGGCAGGGTCGCCATGTAAGGCGGGATATCGAAGAGACGATTAAACACCGAGTGTTGGATCAATACTAACTGTTTATTATAAGAATACACAATTAAGGGAAGGTTCATATCTGACGGAACATGCGTCGCGTATTATCGGTCGCGTAACGCCAGAACAGAAAAATATATAGAAAAACACTTGACCGTTCACACTCAACCGATGATACGTTAGTGCGTCGAGTGTGAACGGTCAAGTGTTTTTCCCTAATAGCTTTACAATATACGAAATAAGACTGGTTACATAGTAATAGGTTAGCTACACACTACAGATGATTTTGAATTTGAACACTAATACACAGATTATATAAAGACTATTTACCAACATGCTACCGCAAGATTGTGCTAGTACACTGATCAAAAGTTGTGGAGATTCCAATATATTAGTTTGGACTAGTTTTGCGAAGCCGCTGCTAACACCGCAATATTTAGCTTCATTAGGGGAAATTAGAAGAGTTGCTACAACTGCTTAGTGCACTGTTCTAGTTTGTTCTTAACGTTATTAACTGACCTGATACTCTATGTATGTATCTAGTTTTTCTTAAGTTCTAAATTGTTCTAAGAGTTATAATTTCCAAGGATTATATCAACAAGATAAAATTATATAAAAACTTTTTACAAAAAAATACATCCGACTTTTCCACAAAAAATCAAAAAAGTACAAAATAACTTTAATTTCGGAACTCGGTGTTTGTGGTTCCTTTTTCATTTTTTGAACACCGACTTCCGAAATTAAAGTTATTTTGTACTTTTTTGATTTTTTGTGGAAAAGTCGGATGTATTTTTTTGTATTTTTTTTTTATTTTTCACTTTTTAGTGGTACCTAAACCCCCTCCCCTCCCCCCACCTAAACGAACCAATAACATTAGTGTAAAAAAACGCACTGCTCCAATGCAGAGTAAACTAAAAGGTCGTCAATGTAGACAATGTAGATATTTTTTTAGATTTTTGTTGATTTTTCAAAAACCGCTTGTTCGATTTCGATAAAATTTTCATGGGACCATTTGGGAAGTATACCCTTTCCAACAAAAAAAGCATTTTTCAAATCGGTTGGCAAGCGACGGAGTTATGCGCGAACAAACAATAAAAAAAAAATACAAAAATCCGAATTGAGAACCTCCTCCTTTTTTAGAAGTCGGTTAAAAATTAACGCCCTCTCTCCAAAATTCCTCGGATTAAGGCACATTTCATTTTATTGTCAAATATTTTTCGATAATCTAACTGACGGAGTAAGTAGAATCATGTTTTTTAACTCAGGAAACATTCCTTTTCAAAAAACCGATTTGGTGATAGGTGGTTATTCGAAAAAAAGACTTTGATTTTTAATAGTCGTTTGTGAAAGAAAGAAGAAAGATTTTTTTTTATTTAGAACTCGCACAAAACAAACAACAACAAAAAAAAAAACATAACTAAAAGCTTAATATTAATTTTAAACTGTGCGAGGCTAAAAAAGGTCCCTACCTCAGCATATGCTGCGATATTTAAAAAAAGATAAATTCCACAACGTTTGTGCATGAGACACCAATTTCTTCAACATGATTAGAGATAATGCCAAAGTTTTTTTTATACTTTCTTTGTTCTCTATGACAATTCTTCACACGTTTTGCAGCATCATCACCCACTCAGATAGACAAAAAGATCTCCGACTCTCCGACACTGATCGCTTAAGGCTGACAATAGAGCCTGAGGTGCTAACAGCGATTTGTAAGAGCACAATGAATGTGCGCGAGATAGCACACTCAGGGCCATTAATCCTAATAACGGCCTCGCTGTGTCGAACTTTAGAAAGATAGCCTTTGAAAAAACCGGCTATAAAATGAAGTGCTGAAAGATCATTCGATTTTAGAGATAGGTACAGTATGTTTCCTTTGAGTTTCATGTACTACTTTCTTGAATTTATTTATTGTAAAACAAAGGTACACAATAAGTTCTTAGATGGTAATACATAGCGCCCACAAAGGTGGGTGCTATGTTTTTCTTGGGAATACAAAAGCAATAACATGGAATATTATTAAAAATAGAAATTAATTTAGATATTTGAACCACTAATAAACTAGTAAATAAATTTGATCGTCTATCGCATTAAGAATTTTCAATCACACTGAACAATGTCAATTATAAAATTAGATAATTATTTATGTTTTAAGAAAAAATAAAAAAAAAACACATACACACACAACACACACCCACACACAATACACACGCACACACACGCACACTCAATACACTAACATAATATAACAACCATAATTAAGTTTTGCTAGGTGTTTAGAGGAGCTTGTGGCTAAAAAAATAACAGACGCACGGTAAAGCAATGCTTGCCAAGGCTGGTCTGTATCTACAGACTATGTAAAGCATTAAAATAAATCTGCAACAAAAAGGAGTGGGATACGTTTAATGTTAATTTATTATTTCTATTTTCGTTTTCCAAATATCTACTCATTAACAAAAACCATTAGACTATTACAATATGAGTTATTAAAAGCATCCTTTACGAAAAACAAAGAATCTATTAAGTTTTCCAGTACAAAGTGGTGACGTGCTCATTAGTACATAAATCCAGATGCAACTCATAAAGGATCCTTTTCTAATTAAAACAAGTGAAAATTACATTTATTATTCTTCAATTATTATTTAAGAACGGATAGAATACACTAGGGAGTCGCTTTAATTTAAACCGTAGTCGAAATCGGAGTTTTCGAATTTGGTTTGTCGGAATGTGCGACGAAGTTGGATTATATTATTGCTTAACAATTTATAATCATAAAATTCCTCATCCTCTCTATATATCTTTTAGGAATTTAAATTAAAAATGTACTAAGCAATACGTAAACTAAACACGATCAAAACTTCCAATTTAAAAGTATCGGAGCCGAAGTCGGAATCGTATTTTACTTTGTTTTGTCGGAATCTGCGACGAAGTTGGATTATGTATTACTTAACAATAATATATTCATTAAATTCCTCATCCTCTCTATATATCTTTTAGGAATTTAAATTTAAAATTTACTATGCAATACGTAAACTAAACGCAATTCACAGTCGCAGTTCGCCTTTGTACATGCAATTTATCAATGTATAATCTATACTAATATTATAAAGCTGAAGAGTTTGTTTGTTTTAACGCGCTAATCTCAGGAACTACTGGTTCGAATTGAAAAATTCTTTTTGGGTTGAATAGACCATTTATCGAGGAAGGCTTTAGGCTATATATCATCACGCTTAAGCCAATAGGAGCGGAGCAGCGATAAAGAATGTTTTAAAATCGGGGATTCCACGGGGACGAAGTCGCTGGCAACAGCTAGTATACTATAAATTATTTTGGTGTACAATAAATAATTAAGAATTAAGAATTAAAACTTCCCATTTAAAAGTATCGGAGCCAAAGTCGGAATCGTAGTTTACAAATTCGGTTTGTCGGAGTCAGAGACGGAGTTGGATTATATATTGCGTAACAGTAACATGCTTATTTATAAAACTTTTATACAATATGCTTAGCTTAGTCGCTAAATAATAATAGTCACCCAGGTCGATCTTCAAGGTTAAGCAACGCTTTCCAAGGCTGGTCTGTGGATGAGTGACCATCTTAACATACCGAACCTCCTCTGTGTTTCTAAAAGCATGCTAAACCGTTAGTCCTGGCTGTCATTTATTTGTAGATCTTTGGCAGTTACGGATTTTCAAAAGTCAGAAAGTTTGAATCCGGTTTTGCCAAGAAGTGCCGTGCTTCTAGCGGGTCTAATAAGCAGCTCCAGATAAAATACTGGTGTTCAGCTGATTCCGGTTTGATTAAAAGTGACCCCAATATAGTTGGTAAAAGGCTAGGATGATGCTAAGTTTAAGTAATTATTAGCAGATTCCTAATTCGAATTTGAGTAGCCAAAAGAAGCAGAAACGATGACTGCCCACAGGCATAGGCATTCTCTTCCGATCAACTTATGGGTTCTTAATTTTAATTTTCTATTAAGAACTTATATTTAAAATCTACAAAGCAATATGTACATACACTAAGCGCGACATTCTTGAACCTGTCCGTACATATTAAAACCTCCAATTTCACGTGTCGGATCCGAAGTCGAAACCGGAGATGTAAAATTAACCGGAAGTTTCGACTTATCGGAGTCTGAGACGAAGCTCCGTAATATCCCTAGAATACTCGTCCAGTACACAACAAAGAGCTTTGCTACGGCGTAGCAAGCGTAGCCGCGCAGCTCGCAGCACTGACACTGTCCTTTCAGCTACGCCGTAGTAACACTGCAATGGTTTTAAAACATACGGGATTACGTATTTTTTGTTTTACGTGTGAAGACATTTCATTTCAATAATTTAGCTCACCTCTAAAAAAAATCTTTAGATTTTGAATTTACCAACTTAATGAAAAATTACCTCGACCTTTTAAGATAATACCGCGAAAGAAACTTAAAATTCTATTATAATTAAGTCTGTCTAGATCTTAATTTATTTAATTATGATTTTAACCTCAACTTTAACGATTATCTCTTTTTTTTAACAGAAGAGTGTTTTATGTGTTCGATAAAAATGAAAAGTTTTTTATGATCTCGCACCACTTTACCGTAACCTTTCATTTCTTGCTTTTTGCAGTGCAGTTTTTGCTTGGATTTATATCCCACAACCTCAAAGGCGAAGCCTTTAACACTGAACCATCCTAACATACCGCAGGCATCTAAACAGTACTTCAGCAGATAGTCAGAGCAGATTCCAATGACCACGCTACCTATACTTTGCTGCATACCCTTGCTTTGCTGCATAATTATACGTAGTTCTCTCTCTACTGCTTAGTGTACTAAGTTTCAAAGTACAGATGTATTGATCAGTATCTGCGTTACTAACTGGAGTAGGTACGTATGGCGGCATCATTTGCGTTGCCTCGTGTTATCAACGCACATAAACGCGGATCCGCTAGTGAGAACACGGCTCTATTGTTAGGGCTGCTACTTTTAGAAAACTTGATTATTTTTTGTATGACATTATGAAAAATAACATCACGCCTTTATACCTTAGGGTAGTAGACAGAAGAGCATCTATTGTATTGTGACGATGTAGCCTCCTTGGCTGTGAGTCACATGCAGTCAAGTTTGTCGATAGAACTTTGGAAGTGTCAGGCTTTTTTTTTGGATGGGAAATCATCAAATGACTTGTCCCGCTCTGGGCGGAGTGGAAGAGAGTGTCAGACTCTTACTGACTAAAACCCACCCGTGTTCCGTTCCTTCTTGTGCCCTTTGCGTTCCAGAGCCGCGGTGACTCTTTCGAACAAATTCCGCAACCCTAGCAGGCACTGACCCTATGGGGCCCCGTCTTCTTTGCTGACGGCTCTTTGAAGCGCGCATGGAACACGACGCGCCGTCGACTCGGGCCTAGTTGCTATCGGACGGCGAGCCAACCATAGCTAGCCATCCGCAGGCCCACGCGTACGGTGGCCGGGAATCACCCTGCGACTCCCAACGCCCGGGGCGTCTTCTTCTGTTACGGCAGCTGGAGCGTGAGCTTTCCCTCTCCCGCACGCGTTCTGCCTCCTCTTCCTTTTCTTTGCAAAAGGAGGCAACCGCTTCCCATGCCTCCTCGCTCCGAACCATGGATTGAACCAGGGCCGGACGCGAGAGGTCACAGCCGCCGATCGCCTCGTCGTGTCCCCAGATAATGATCCACACAGTGTTGACACCCGGACGTGTCCTCCCGCTGAATCCGAAACAGGTACCTCCCGAAACAGCCATGTCCGGTGAAGACCTAGCGTCTCGCCAACCACTTCTCAAAGAGGGGACTTATCGCCGCAATGGTGGCAATGTTCAATGTGAGTTAATACCTCAATGCTGTTTTAGGGGGAAGCAAAACAAAATACACGAAGGATATGTTAAATAAAATATTTACATCAACCATTCAGCTTTCTTTTTACTATTAATTAATTGCATGCAAAATATTAATTGAGTAAGACATAGGAATGTCGCCAACCCTGAGCACAGATCAAGACTTCAACCACACGACATAAGCCCGGTACACACAAGTATCGCTCTAAAACTTTTCAGGCAACGGGATTTGAGAAGGATTCCACATTTATCCGTTTTTCACGGTTGCCGCCTCATGCGCGATAAACCGTCTGAGGTAAGCTTTAATATTTATTGTTCTCTCTTAAAGAAAAGGTATTTCGTACTGTGATATCGTAAGCCAGTTGCGCTTATACTGTGGCGGATGAGTTATGGGTGAACGGCGGGAGATTGTTTTTGAAACTGTTTTCTATGGTTTTGTTCTGAAGCAAACCAACAAGTATAAAACGTGAATTCATATTGAGAACCTCCTTTTTAAACATGTTTCAAAATAGAAGTGTTTAAATCTGTTAAAAAATCTACTTTTAACCACCTTTTCTCTAAAAGTAATAAAATTTACTTTTTTTGTGTCGTTTGACCTTTCGAACTGTCCTAATTTAAAAACATCGTTAAGCAATCACAAAGAGAGAGATAAACAAAAGGAGTATTTTGTGTATCCAATCTATCTAAGAATGTATTTTTAACCGACTTCAAAAAAGGAGGACGTTCTCAAGTCGACTGTATTTTTTAGCAGATGCATACTTACCTACTTAACACAACAACGACAAAAGTAAACATTGCTAATTTTAACTCTCAATCAAGTAGCAAGACCATTTTCTTTTCAACAAAATCTATACTTCTCCATTATTATTACAAAGAGGGAAAGATATTTCACTTATTTGTACCGAATAAACTCCAAAACTACTGAACCGTTTATAAACATTTTTTCACATAGGCTATATTTTGTCCTCGTATTCCCACAGGAACGGGAACTAAGAGTTTGAACCGCGGGGCCTTGCTTGTTTACAATAAACAAACTGTACTCCAAGTAGCAAACTCGAGACCGACGGCAAATTCTCTACTACAAGAACATACATAATTTTAATAACGTAAATGCTGGTGCACACGTCCGCCACTTGAGCTATGTGGACGTGGAGACTGGTCGAGTCGCTTCTAATTCCGTTCTTGAGCGACTAGCGTCGGGGGCAACTGGGCTCTTAAAGAAACTAGTCGCCGCTTGTGTGTTCCCCGCCTCAAGCTAGCTTGCATTTATTTTGTTTTTAGGAGTAATAAGCCGACTTGGTCGATGGTTTTGCTTATGAATAGTGATATTACATACAATATTATTATTATTATTTAATGTGAACGTTTTTATGTCGGTTAATAGATCATGCAATAAAAAGATAGTTCATGGCCTATTTTATGCGTAATTTTATCGAAAGAGTTCGCCCTTTGTGAACAAAGGGCATTAAGAGGAACACGGATGGGGTTTAGTCAGTATGTATATGACACTCCCTTCCGCTCCGCTCAGATCGGAAAAGTCATTTGATGACTTCCTATCCATAAAAAAATGATTTTATGCAAAAGGTTTTTCGTCTTTTATTTGGGCTAAAAATATTTAGGTGTACAAAATTCAAAGTAGACTTTGAACAAAACGAACTCAAAACAGTGGAAAAACATTATACAATAAGACAAACGCAGTTATAGAATTCTTCTTTTAAAATATATTTTTTTTACAATCTCGTCAAAATATATCGGATAGTTAATTCACAACTGAGGAACAATCATTCATCAGGAAAGAGACGCAAATATTTTTTATTGATCACAAAACCGCATATAAAAAATACCATCAAAATAATGGAAGGTTATCCCATAAAGCCATTTTTAAAGCGATTCTAACGTTTCCAATCAATGGTATCATACAATCGCATATAAAACCATCGATGTATCAAGCTTCATGAGGGTATTTTTTTTTTCAATTTCCTCTAGTAAACAGACCTGTTTTCATATTAAAACAAGCAAAGTATTTCAGCGACTTTTCCCGTTCAAAGCGTAACATATTGATCGCTTTGGTAGAACCTTTGGCTTTAAACAAATTACTCTTTAAGTGTACATGAAAGTCTTGTGTTATTAGTAGGTACCTAAATTATTAAGAAGGTTTATTTTAAAAGTGCGTACTTAATGGGTTTTTAATATTCAGGGATCAAACACGGGGTAATAGGCACTCATTCGATTTGGAACTTATTTTATTTTACTTCATCGAGTTTATGAGTTTATGGCAAGTGGTTTTATTACTTTTTGTTACTGATTGTCCTATTTAGTAAGTGCTACTTACATGCTTTGTATTTAATAAGTAGTACTTTAGTAAGTATTACTTAGTACCTGTTAAGTACTACATACATGCTTAGTAATTTTTCTATTTTTAGATTAATATCTTTTAGGGCCTAATAAAGCCCTTTAAGACACAATTCATGTATAAAAGGGTTTTTGTAATTTGTTTCAACTCTTTATTTTTATTCTTTTCATACTTCTCGTCTAAAACAATCAGTAAAATAAAAATGACTTGGTTCTATTTGGAAATATAGATTTCATATTTAACAAGCGACCTATCCTGGCTTGGAATGGGTGATATTTAATTTCCAGTGGACTATAAATAAATATCTTTCATAGAACCTACAAGATAATTGCAAACACAAAAAAACTTACGTTTTTTTATTTATACATATACAGCGTGTTCCAAAAGTGAGCAGTCATATTTTAGGGGGTTATTGGGTAGCTTACTCGTATATATATTAAGATGAACAAAAAAGTATTTACTTTTTTTTCAAAACACTCAACCGAAAACTATGACTTAAAATTCCAAATAAACCACGCACTTCTGGAAAACGCTATAGATTTTATTTGAAAGATTATTTTGGATTACATACATAGCGTACTCATAACCAGCCCCAATATAGTATGGAAACGGCTACACTAATGAGCCACCTACACTTCTCCACCAAGACAACAATAAACTTGTAACGATGTCGTTGCGTTTTCAGTCTCGTGGACTTTAAACCTCCACGATGACTGAAAACTCCTTAATTTTATTGACCTAAAAAAGAAAATGTATCTATTTTCAAAAATATTTTGTATTTCGTTTTTTTATTGACTGCTCAGATTTTTTCATTCAGTCCTACAAAATCGCTCAAGCAGAGCACAACAAATCATAAGTTTCAATAGTTACCCTTACCAGTGTAATAACATGTAACAGTATTAGAAACCCGGGTTTCTCTTTTCTTATTATAAAAATAAACAAGCAAGTCACCAAATCAAGTTTTATTATTACAATAATACCATCCTGCACACTGTAGACGAGTTGGGAGGTGGGAAAACCTAACATCTTGTGACCCAGAGTCACATTGGCTCTCCGACGGCCAATCTCGTCACAAACTACTCTGTCAAGTCACCCAAACCACCACTACTATTCCCAAAAACACTACCCATTCGACACGAACAAAACAATTCAATTCCTACAAACTAATAATGACATTCGAACAATACGTGTCCGAATGAAAGCCGATCGTAAGCCAGGCTTCGGTATTCATGTCCTTGCAGTTTAAGGCTTCCTGAAAGCTGTTTTAGAATTCCATCTATTGTTATTTGGAAGTCTGGATGTCGCCACCGATGTATTGCTGGGAGACACGATTCGAATACTTAGTGATTTTTAGTGTCATGTTTTTAGAGGCTCATGAAAAAGACTGAAAATGAAAATGTTGAGATGGACGTACACGAGAATGTATAAAGTGAGAAATTAGTAAATTAAAGAAAATTTGAAAATGGCGACGCTGTTTGATAAGTTTTAAGGGATTCGCTTGTCTTGGTACGGTCAGATGAATGGGTGAAATGCATTTAGGTAACCTCAACAGATATGGAAACAAATGTGGATGCTTGCAAAGGGAGAGGGATACCAAAGAAACGATGGATGGATTGTATGAGGAGCCATAATCGCGGCCGCCATCTTGTGTCTTTTTAAAAATACATATAGTTTATGCCACTTCGGTCATTAAGACGATTTTTTAATTGTATCTTGCCATTGAGGCTTCAACACGTGCAAAAAATATAGACACAAACATACATCACACATCCTTCTGCGGTAAACAAGTCACAAGAGCCACAACACTCTGCTATACATCCACGTCTCACCAGTTTTATACCTTCCACCTGAACAAGCGTATCCATTAGAATAAATAGTGTTTATGACACCAACCTGCATACCAAGTTCCACCGTAAAACTGGCCCCATGTTAGAGCCCTGAGGAAACCCAGGTGGTACCTGCATTATGCAGAGATTCATCAGGGAAGAGTGTAGACCCTTGACATGCATATGTTATGTATGAGGCATTTTGTCGCTTATTTTCTTTCATGGGGAACGAGAAGGGGTATTATAAATAGGTCGTATGTCACAGGGTTCGAGTTTTTTGTGCTGCTGAAAAGTAAATATTTTCTGATACACATTTCAGCTTCAAGAGTGGGTAAGGTGTAGATCTGTAGTTTTTGCCTACCCGCCGGGGAAAAGGCTTGAGTTTGGTCGTTTAATGTACGCATTTTGGTAGTATGTACGGTTTTTATAAATTCCAGCATTGTTCCTAGACCAATAGAGACTTATTTACAAAACATTGACACTATTTAATAAGAGCAAAAACTGTCTATTTCAGTGTAAAGTTTGAATAAAGCAGCTCTGTCAGTCAGCATGTAAACATTTGTATTTTATATAGAATACATATTTAAAAAAAATTAAAACCCCATGCCAAAAATACACCTAAAGAATTCCTCAACCAAAAAGTGACAACTTTTTCCTCGTTATTAAATCACTTACAATCAAGCAATCAAATGAAATAAAAACACAAATAAGTCGCTGGTAAAGTAAAAACAACGTAGGCGTTAGTCATGTAAAATAATACATTATTCAATATGTGTACCTTCCATAAGTTTATGAAATTCGCGCATTTCGCCCCTGTCATCTCTCAACACGTGAGCACATTCGAATCAGCAAGTATGCTTCTTTGTCTGTCCTCTTCAATATTTGATTTTTATAAATGAAGGAAAGAATTTTCTTCTACTTTGATATAAACAAGTCTTTTGACTGAAATTGGTGTAATTTGTTTGGGACCCGGAAATGTCAATTCGCATTAATATTGATAATGTTTGAATTTTTTTCGAATAAAAAAGGAAATACAGCGGAACAGCTTATGTACAGGTGACCTTAATAAAGATTAGACTCGCCTCCAGACAAGAAACACTCGAAATACCAGACCTCATGTTTACCTATGTGACACTAGGTTTATTAATTGAGAATTTGAAGTTAAGGTTGTCAAGAATTTAAAGGTTGGTAATTCTCAATACAGAGATACCTGCACATATTTCAATGAAATTCAAAATATTATTTAAACCGCAATCTCAAATATGTTTTCTCAAGTCACAATTCACCAAAATTCACAAAATAACAAACAAAATTTCCCAATTATACCGGCAGCCAATCAATTTTAAAGCAAACAAAAGTTCCGTTTTCAAATAAATTGCCACAAATAATTCTTACTACCCGCATATGAATATAAATAAATGTTTAAATTGTATTAACTTGGTGTATTTCCCTCGAGCCGGATAGTGGTGAGGGTCGAATTTAACTTGTACAATACCTGGCCAGTTCAAACTTGTTTTAATAGAAAAAACTTTGCACAAGTGGGGAAAATAACGTATGGTAGTTTGTAAGTCGTTAGTCATGCGCTGAAGAGATAATATACAAACTTGAATGGAGCGGCTTAAACACAAGGCGTTCGTATTTTTTTTATAATTTTGCTATTTTTGGCGGGTAAGTGTTGCTGTGATTTTAGCTAGAAGTTGGCTGTAATTTCTTAAATAATCTAAACTTTGGTTATTTAAGAAATTATAGCCGACATCCAAACAACTTTTATTTATTATGTTGTTTATTCGTTTTTGACGGTGAAATTAAAGTTATTTTATACTTTG
Source organism: Hecatera dysodea (assembly GCA_905332915.2). Taxonomy (NCBI): domain Eukaryota; kingdom Metazoa; phylum Arthropoda; class Insecta; order Lepidoptera; family Noctuidae; genus Hecatera; species Hecatera dysodea. The sequence continues at coordinate 5,069,842 of HG995289.1, read as the reverse complement.
TAGTGTTTTTTTATTTGGAAGCTGGTTGCATTTTTTTTGTAATTTATTTTTCACATTTTATTGGTGATACCCCACTCCTAAATTGACATTATTATCGTAATGCGTGGTTGCGCAATTATTTAAGGAGTTACTTTGCATGTCTCATATTTCAAGTCCAAATCAGCTCATAATTAAATATCTACTTTGATTTGGAATTAACATAGACCTAACAATATCTCACTTTACTAGATTTGATTTATTGTAAATTGGGGAGGATATTAGTTTATCTTTGAAGACATATTCAATATATTTAATTAATCCAACGCAAAAATGATCATCAATAATCGGTTCAAATCTATACTAATATTATAAAGAGGAAAGATTTGTATTTTTATATGTAACGAATAAACTCAAAAACTACTGGACCGATTTGAAAAAAAAAGTTCACTGTTGGGAAGCTATACTATCCCCGAGTGACATAGGCTACATTTTATCCCCATATTCCCACGGAAACGGGAACTACGCGGGTGAAACCGCGAGGCAGTGCTAGTAAACTATAAAGTTATGCCCGAACTGTCCGCTGTTTGCGTACAAATTCACCGCATATCAACGTGATGTGATGTTATAAACTGGTGTAAACAATGAACAAATGTACAGTTTTAGTAAACCCGGAAGATTTTCTATCATTTATTGAAAAGTTCTGATGCCTATCTCCGAAGTGATATCAGATCTTCACCAAATTGAAAATGGATATGGTCCTAAAATATACTCGTTTAAACAAATAAAGAGTTAAAAAAATCCAAATAAAAAAAATCGAATTGAGAACATCCTCATTTTAACCGACTTCTAAAAAGGAAGAGATTCTATGTTCCCCTGTTTATTTTTTTAATGTTTTTTCATCGATTTATACGCCAACTGTATACTTTCAATTAAGTACCACTGTCACCAAGGCCCGATCTGGCAATGGATCTCAGTAAAATTGAGGAAAACCCTCAAATTTTATAGAAACTTATTACGTTTTCCATATATTTTTTTTGCACACGAACAAATTATCTATTGTTCGACACACATGCTGAGTTCTGGGCACAGAAAGTGTTAGAAAAAATTAGGCAGGATACACATATCTACGATTTAAACTATCAATCTAACGATCGTTTACGATGTAAACGATCAATCTTATCGTCAGTTAGCCAGACCTCACCAAAAGCCTAAATTGTTGTTAACAGTTTTTGTTTGAAAAAGACTTTCCGAACAATAAGTATCCCAATCCTCGTTATAAAACACATAAAAATAAAATTATAAGCATACTTTATCAAACCCAATACCCTTTAGTTTTGTAAGCAAAGTTGTAACTTTGTTACAATAGCTATTCTAACGGCGTACCATTGGAATGAGAACTCTTTATCTGAAAGAGATAATGCTAAGAAACTTGCAATGGAATCCAGTTGCTATCACTGAACATATGAAAGGAGTCTAAACAAACTTTGCTGGTGGAATAGTAATCTGTTTTTTTCTTATTGCAACACGAAAGGAAGATGCATTTTTTACGTTTGTCTAAGTTGTGAACTTTCACAACTTAGACAAACGTAAAAAATGCATTTGATTGCATGCTTTCGATTTTTCAAAGGAATACAATTCGTTAGAAGTGATCTTTTCGAATATCATATCGAAAAGGAGATTTTTGTGATCACAGATGCGGAGATGGAGACAGTGATTTCACGGACGCGTTCAAAAACCACCGCCCCGGGACCAGATGGAGTATCCGCACAGGTACTGACTCTGGCGATGGATGCGATGTAGGATAGGCTTAGAGAACTATTCGATACCTGTCTGACGTCGAGACGGTTCCCCAACCCTTGGCCTTGGAAAGGGGGGCGTTTAGTTTTACTGCAAAAGGCCGGACGGCCCCCAGAATCTCCTTCGGCCTATAGGCCAATTGTGCTGTTAGACGAGGTGGGGAAAATGCTAGAGAAGATTCTCGCTACCCGCATCGTCTGGCATTTGGAAACAGTTGGCCCTTATTTGTCGGACGCACAATTTCGCTTTCGAGGCGGGCGTTCGACCGTGGACGCCATTTATTTATTTGAAAACCAGGCGAAAGATGCGGTAATACAACGGGAGGTTATGTTGGCGGTGTTATTAGACATCGCCAATGCTTTTAATACTTTGCCATTCGGCTGCATCGAAGAGGCGCTCCATTTCCATGGGGTACCCGTTTAAGAGTCTGACACACCCTTCCGCTCCGCCCAGAGCGGGAGAAGTCATTTGATGATCTCCCATCCAAAATAAAAAAAGGTGTGCATAATTTTGGGAGCTTAAGCTAGGCTCGAGGCCTGTGTTTCAGGACACCAGGATCCTACCCCTTTACATTATCATTTTATAAATTATGTACTAAACGCGTTAACATACTGTAGTAAGTTATCATACGACATTTAAGAGTTTTATTAATTTTATATCTCGAGGAGCTCGTGGCTAAAGACTAACAGCCGCACAGGTCGATCTTCAAGGTGAAGCAACGTTTGCCAAGGTTGGTCTGTGGATGGTTGACCATCTTAACATACCGAGTTTCCTCCGTGCCTCAGATAGCACGTTAAGCCGTTGGTCCCGGCTGTCATACGGTAGTCGTTACATATTGTCAGAAGCCAGAAAATCTGACACCAGTCTTGCCAAGAAGTACCGTGTTCCCCAGTTTTTGGGTTGTGGAGATCTGGTAGGCAGCCGCTCCACGTTAAGTACTGTTATTCAGTTAAATACGTTATGACTGGAAGTCGACCCCAATATAGTTGGGAGCAGGCTAGGCAGATGATGATTAATTTTATACAATAATTCACCCGCGTTGTTCCCGTTCCCGTGGAAATACGGGGATATAATATAGCCTATGTTACTCAGGGTGAATGTAGCTTTTTAATGTGAAAGAATTTTTGAAATCGGTCCAGTCGTTTTTGAGTTTATTCGTTACATACAAAAATACAAATCTTTCCTCTTTATAATATCAGTATAGATGGGGGAACCTAGCAAACCGCCGCAGCGTAGCTTAAAAAAACCCAGTTCTATTTACACACACCTGAGTTCTACAGTTCCTTATCCTAAACGCCGTAGGTACATGTGAGAGTCCTTGACAGAAGCGCGACTTTCCCCTCAGCACTACAAACGAACAAGTCACTTCACACCTTGTGACGTCACGCCGGGTTCCGTCGTTCATTATGGAGACTTGGGCTTTAATTGTGTTGTAATTGTACGAGTAGGAGAGACAAGGTTTTATGAGTGGTGATAGTGCACGGCCCGCTTGGATGGCTCTTCAGTAAATACGTTTTATTTAACGTTTTATTGTGAGGGTTGTGGTTGGCCAAACCGACTGCACAAAGCTGTGGAATTTTGTGCCAAGAAGGGGTTTCAATTATTGATAAATTGTGTTTATTTTAATTGCTTTGTTCATTTTATAGAACTGCTTCTGTACGCTGTGTATTTGTATTTAAATTAGTTTCTACCAGAGTTTGTTTACTAACAAACTCTAGATCTAAATTAACCAAACCCTACGACAATATCATAAAACCACAAATAGGTACATAGTGCTGCCAGAAGCCACGAAAACTTTTATCGTTCTACAATAACACAGTAAATACCGCGACTATTAAGTTTTACAGTCAAAGCGGCGTACGTGAGACGTCTACGCGACGTCGACGTAACGGCCACGGAACGATCTGTTTACGTCGACGTAACGTGCTCTTAACGAACACGTGTCGTGCGGCGATCGTAAAACGTACCTACCTTGTGTAGATAACGGTGGGTTGTGGAGACACGAAATGGTTTGGTGAAGTTTGTAGTTCATTCTAAAGTTATATTGTTTGCATGAGCATTTACGTTCAACATTTAAATGTGGGTGTACTATGTACCAACGCATTCCCAACTATATTAGGGACTTAAATATTTATAATCATTTATTTAATTCAGACGTCGTCCATACATTACATGGAATTCCAATAAAAACATTACAACTAAATAATCAACATTAAATTAAATCAAACATGCACATTACAATCAAATATTCAGCAATAAATTAAATTACCTTACCCTACCAATTAGCAATGTCACAAATTAAATTAATTAATTCATATACCTAATCGCAATCATGTCAAACAGTACGAGGAGAAGTACATGAAGCTGCATCCATCCATCGCTCCGTTTCCTTATTATTGCGAAAAAATCAGGCATCTTAAAGCACAACCCACAGTACCTAGATGTCTTTTTGAACAAACCTGTCACACAAACAGACCGCGCCGACAGTTAAGGCCCAGAAGCTCTTTGTTTGGCCCGAAAACTATATATATTTTTACGCTGGAAGCATTTTTTTTATTGAGCATCTTATACATATTCATCCAAAGCATGGCATGCAAACAAATTGAGCAATATTTTTTTTAAATAGTACCTTATCAGAATTATGTACCTTACTTATTGTAATAAATCTGTATTTCGCTCAAACCATAACGATTTTATAAAAAAAAATGTAATAACAGTGAAGTTGTTTTAGACTTATAACGTACCTATTAACATAATTATATTGAGCTTTTTGAGTTATTCAATGTATTCCGTTACTCATTATTTAGTTGAGATCAAATACCACATCCAAGCTACCTGTCTTCGTACCTCCTTGCATCTCGTTGTTTGGTCTCACAATCCGGCGAACAGTTTTTACGTCCCGTTTACGAGCCGATGTCTGATCAGTGACTCAGCTACCTCCACACTCCATAAACGATTGTGATTACCTTTTTATTACATTACCTAAGAAATAATAGGAGTTCTGCTTCGATGTGAGTTTTTATGGGACTTGATCTTTATATGGTTGGTTTATCAAACTGCTTGGTAAGTCTTTTTACTAACTGTTGTTAATCAAGTTCTGTATTAAGATTTGATTCATTATTCTTATTATTTTTAGAACAGGGCGGTGTACCGTGTAACAGATTAAACGCAAAACCTAAATCCGGCAAATCTTTTGTGTAGCTGGTACCGACTCGCCATTTAGAGACTTTTATGAAGGAGGAATTTTGATCAACGAGTGTTGTGTATCGGCGTTTTACTGGAAGGCTACATGACAAATTCAAATTCAATACTTTATTGCGAACTAACGGCCGAACCCAATAACCGATCTATCGCATACTGGAGATAGAAAAACAAATGAAACAACAGAAAAATTATAAAGGTTTTCTGTTGTTTCATTTGTTTTTCTATCTCCAGTATGCGATAGATCGGTTATTGGTTTCGGCCGTAAGTATACAGAAAGAAGATGTTAACAACAGATAGGTGCTAAGAACTTAGTTGCCTGTTAGGGCATTGCAATTTAAATGGTTCAAACATACTAAAATACATATCAATACCTATACATATTTTTATATTATGTCATATTATATGTACTTATAATTTATAATACTACATTAAATATTACAATTTTTATATACTAAATAATTATTTTCCTTAGATAAATTATTTTACGGAGTAATATGCCTTATTAATCAGGAAATCTTTCAGCTTCCTTTTAAAAAGGCCATTTGGATGTAGATAGATACCGCGACTCAGCGCAATACGTCGCCGAAACGTGTGTTTTGTTCTATGGGCCTTGTGTTGCCTGAGGGTTCCCTCTATCTGGCAGAATCTTGATGCTCCGAAATTTATTTGGCATAAAACACTTGGCATAATCTTCTTTTTTCTATAATTTGTTTGGCCGAATACTTATATGTATTTACAATGGCATACATTTAGGATGTCAGAATTTTATTTGACATAATTACCTTTGGCATAGTTAAAGCTCCGTATAGTTTGGTTTAGCATAACGTTTATTTAGAGCAACGATTATTTGGCATACTATGAAAATGGTAGTATTGCATTTGGAATAATTTTATTTAGCATAATGCCATTTTAATAACGTAGCATTTGTAACTTTAAATTAAGTGTTAAATCTTGTCTTACAAAGTCAATACGTAGTGCTACAAAAGTTTGTGAAAGAAACGAATCGCTGCAAAACCAACACCTCGTAGTTTTGTCTGCCCTAACCCTAGAGTGTAATTTAAGCCCGAGTAGGCGCGGAGGGGCGAAGCGGCCTGCGAACTGAGGAGCAGGTAGTTTTAGCTTCGGCTTGCTGACTAGCTTTGCTGGTCAGCCTCAGCCGCGGTGGAAAGTGTGAAAACCATCTACGACGATAAGCTCGCGTGGGACCGCCGGAGCCCCGCAGCGCCGGAGCCGTGACAGAAACCATGCCTGCTGCATGTTGCACGTTGCTTGCTTGCTGGCATGATTCATGTTTAACTTTTAATTGGACAAGTTAATATGGCAGAAGAAAATTTTTCAAAATATTTTGTAAAAACGAGCCTAAGGCATGAATTAGCACGTTCAGTGATGACCCTGCACTTGCAGAGATAACGTGGCAATGAGCCATGTTTTGCGCACTGTCCCTAGATATTGACAGCGATGCGCAGACGCGTATACAAATTCTGCTGCTTGGTTACTGTGAAGCCGACCCCAATACAGTTGGGAAAACTCAAACTCAGAGCATTAATTTCAATGAAACCCTTTACAGGCACTTTTGAATTGTCAAGGTCGAAAGAGGTGAAGCTATCTGCACGTTTCAAAGCATAGATCTCAATGGAGAAGAACGTGCAAGAAACTCCACGGACACTCTTTTAAATCAATAAATTATTACAAAGTTGTGAATGGATGCATTGTACTTCTTGATATTATTCCTATATGTGAGAACGATGTAGAAAGACGTGTATGATACAGGTATCCAGAATATAAGGAACAATTCAAAGTACTAATAATTAAAATAAACCGTGGCAGCTGATAGATGACCCATCCCAACTGATGCAGCCAAATGATGAATGAAACACATACGCCACCATCCTAGAGACTTTTGAGTGAACAAAAGGCTCAAAGAAATATCAAACCTAATAACCATGTTACAATTTGGCAGTCGATCAAACCGCCGCCTCGTATTGCGGGCTAGCGTGTCATGTTCTGCAATATGCAGTTGCGTGCGGTGGCGTGACGCCGCAGAAATCACTCTGCGTGCAATGTGGCTAGTAGTAATGTACCTATGATGAACCTATAATGGACGTGGTAGGGTGTTATTAGTACAAGATGTTTTGATGGTTAATTTTTTGAGAGCAAGCACAGTTTCTGGATTGAAAAAATATATATTTATTTATTTACTAGCTCCTGCTCACGGTTACGCCCGCGTGAATGTCGAAAATCATCCCAAGGGAACATAATCCCGGGATAGAAAGTATTCTATGTGTTATTCCAGACTATGATCTATATCTGTGCCAAATTCCACCAAGATCCATTCAGTAGTTTTTGTGTGAAAGAGTAACAAACATCCATACTTACATACTTTCGCGTTTATTTATTTATTTATTTATTTAACATAGGCACACCAACGACTTGTTTACAGAACATTATTTTATGAAAACATTTACAAGAGAATCCTGAGTAAACAAGTCACTTACAGGCATGCACATCACTCTCAAAGTAGGTCTAATTAATAATTGTAGTAAAATTTAACAAATAATACACATTAAACAAAAAGAAAAATAAAATAATTTATAAATATATGTCCTAACCAAAATTAGAATAATTGAATGTCTTAACTTAGATTGAGAATACATGATTTTAAGATTATAAATTAAAATTAAAGTACACTATTAACATTATCAATAACATTTCAAAAGATTCGATTATCATAAATTTGCATAATAATATTTGATTGATAATAATATGTATATAAAAGGGATTTTTAACTATCGCAGTAAAAGAAGCAGTAAAAGTAGTAGTATTAGTGTTAGGCGGCTGATTACAGGTCTATTTTAATTACTGTGGATTTAAATTTTGGCAGACTGTCGAAGAATATATCAATGCTGTTGTCGATAGCGGAGGCTTTATTATAGAAAGTCACCATTCTGCGTTTATAATATTAGAAAGATTAAATGCAATGGCCAACCTATCTTCACTATTTAAACATAAATAAGTTATTTAACATAACTATTATATTGTTACTACTTTACTTTTACGCAAGTTAAGTAATATGATTGGTTGTAAAAAAATCGACATTCAATCCCAAAATTGACTTTGTGACGCATCGATAATTTATTTTCAGAAACCAGGATCAAATTTACTTCCCGGTCAGATGAGAGCCCTTTTCATCGCCCACTATTAAGTTATCGTTTCTTATCGACCTAGCAGGTACTTTCATACTTTGGTATTTATTCGGTGAAGCAGCGCCCCGCGGTTTCACCCGCGTAGTTCCCGTTCCCGTGGTACTACGATAAATGATATTTATTTTGTAAGTAGGTTAAGCATAACATTTTTACACGTAAAATATTTCTGGTCATTCTATGCTAGATGAAGCCGAGTATGGGGATAAAATATAGCTTATGTCATCCGGGGATAGTGTAGCTTCCCAACAGTGATGAATTTTTCAAATCGATTCATTAGTTTCGGAGCCTATTCAGTGCAAACAAACAAACAAACAATCAAATCTTTCCTCTTTATAATATTAGTATAGGTAAGTGACTAGAGGCTTTGGATACAGATATTGTAAAACAGGGTTACGTACCCTTGGTCTTAGCAGTACGAGCGAGAGTTCCGTTACACCAATAACAGTTTAGTAACACCGGCAAGTATGGCGATGTCTGCCAAAATTGGGCCCGAAGGACCGTTGGAATAGTCGTTAAAACAGATTGCTGTACGTAAGATATTCAGTATATTTGGCAGACAGATTGGTGATAGACAGAACTCGACTACTACTACGTCATTGTGTAATATCAGCATAGAAGGACAGCCAATTCTCTTAAGCTTATGTACTATAATATCGTTAACAGATGATGACGAATGTGCAGAAAATGAAGTTATCTATACTTATTGTATAGTATATTTTAAAGCTGAAGAGTTTGTGTTTGGTTGATCGCGCAAATCTCAGGAATGGTTCGAGTTGAATAGTTATTTTACCTTTGGATACTTCATTTAACAAAGAAGGCTCTAACAATACGCTATGACCAATAGGAGCGGAGCATCAATAAAAAATGTTGCAAAAACTGTTTTTATGTGACGCAGAGAAAATTGCGCAGGTCAGCAACAACTTAAGACACGATATGAAATTATATTTTACGAAAATATATATAAGAGTTAGGGATAGGCTGTCCCCCAATCATGACATGTCATCGCCTTAATTAACCCGTTCTGAAAAAGGGACAACAGTATTCGACCTGCATAGCCATCTCTTTCTCTCAAAATGGAGTCATGAATGGCATAGGTACGTCGCCCTATGGACTTATGGATTACACCTATGGACTCAAATATAACTGACTGTTGGAGTCCATTTAGCACAGGATAAGCCTCCCACTGCCAACAACTGCCGCTACTGAGAAATCACATATGAAAAATATGCAATAACCGCCTTTCTTTTCTCTGGATGAGAAATCATCAAATGACTTCTTGCGCTCTAGCCGAGGCGAAAGAGAGTGTCACATTCTTACTGACCCACCCGTGTTCCTCCAAATGCACTTTGCCTTTCAGGGCCGCGGTGACTCTTTCGAACAAATACCTCAACCCAAGCTGACGCTTACCTTATGGGGCCCCGTCTTCTTTGCTGACATCTCTTTCGACCCATCAACATGTCGCGCTATCGACCCGGGCCTGATTGTTATTGGACGGCGAGCCACGCATATCTTACCATCTGTAGGCCCGCGCCTACGGTGGCCGGGAATCGCCCTGCGACTCCCGGCGGCGCCCGGGGCGTCTTCCTCTGTTGCGGCGGCTGGAGCGTAACAACCCTTTGCCTGGAATGAGAATCTAACCCAGGTCATCATGATCGGTAGCGCTTGTGACTATTAGACCAACATTTCTAGTGTTATGACTTATGTAATTGTCCTATTTTGTGTTGCGTTTTCTATAATTGTGCCAAATAATTTTTTTATCTATCTATCACCATGATACAGAATTTGTCTAAAACGCTCTTCAACTGACAAACATAACCCCCTTATTTTAAATTAATCTCTTTTGATTTAAACACGGTGTTCAACGACTGTAATATTTTACAAACGTACTATATGGTGCCCTTAACGAAAGTACCCCTAAAATCTCGTTAACTATAGTTTAAGGTTTATTAAGATCCCTTTAAAATAACGATACTGTTATTATAGTTATTCTAAGATTAAGTTATTTAACGGTCAATATCTGTTCATTGAAACTGTTTAGGGTAAGATTTGTAATATCAATTGATGTTATTGTAATCCGTTTATTAGTGAACATCGTTATCATTGTACTACCATCACATATTGTAAGGCTCGAGTTTGACTACTAGCTTACCCGATAAATGATGTTCTGGTTCGACAATGAAACACACTTGCCTAGCCGGTCAGTTAACTTATACTTTTTGAAGTGAAAACTTCTTTAGCGGCGTTCTGCACTTTTTTTGGCATGGGATAAAAAATGTAAACTCGCGTCAGGACACGTGACCTGATCGAAAATTCGTAAGGCGAATGGGAGTAGACCACGAAAAATCACTAGAGATAAACTTTTTGCAATAGTTCTGAAGTGTTAATTTTTTATGTAATATAAATTGTCATATTATACGTATGTGTACGATAGCGCAACAAATGAAAATAAATATAAATTATAGTACTTTTATACTGATAAATAAAGCAAATCGTGCGAAATTATTCCCTAACAATTCCAAAATCTTCAAAAACGCACAACGTTAATGTTCAATTTTTCACTCCTGCCGGCACTCCCGGAGTGCAACCTATTGCTTTTTTATTTATTTGGGATGGGTTTGCTCTTGACTCTAGTCTATACCGAATGCCAGATAAATGTGCAATAAAGGTCATTGCCCTTTCCTTGATATCTCTTCGTAGGTACATGGACAAAAAAAATGAATCGTTTTCCATTACTAATAAATATAAAGGATCACGATGGATGTCGATTCAATATAGCATTAATTCATTATTTCTGTTTTAAGAATTAAGGTTATCAATAAATGTAGGTGGGTCAACGACCGTTATTGCACATTTATCTGGCGTGCGGTATAGGTCAGTGTTGACAGAGACAAACTCGGCGATATAATGAGGTTCACATTTCGCATACCTTTTGCGGAATCCAAGGCTTGTTTGACCAAAGTAATGTTTGTAAGCCTTAATAACGAACGCTTTCACATTCAAACGGTATTCTTTAAACATATACTCTTCACATTGTACGTCTTGACGATGCCATATCAAATAATATTAAGAAAACTGAATCTTTTTTAAATTATCAGCAAATGATCACTTTAACAGAGAATTTTTAGTATATCCCGTAAACAAGAGCAAAAAAAATGAGGGGTATTTAGAATCAGCGACGTCAAATAAATAAACATCATTTGATAAAAGTCATTCATCAGACAAAAGTTGCAATTTTGTTGTGCAATGTTGTTTATTCCCTTGGTTGGTAATTCCCCAATTTATTTTAATAATGTCATGAAGTAATTCTGATAAATAGCTGAAAGCCGTCTAGAGGTCGCTCGTTCAGTGTTTCAGTTAAACTATTCTGCTATTGAAATGGATACCAGTTAAGTGACAAATTCTTAGTAAAGCTACTTTGTTACAAATAAGATTCAAAAGCCAATGATTTGATACTAAATATAAAATCAGAGTTCACAAAGCTTTGAAGGAGCAACACAATGTCACAAAGGACAAAGTGTTAGATCACTTATCATGTCTTAAAATAAACTTTACTTAAGAGCGTGTACGCCGTACAGCATTTCATACAAATTTTCAAGTCACTATTTTGCGAAATGACTGAACTGATTTTAATGAAAGTTCACACATATAAGCGGGATACATATTATGTAGGTCTAAAACGTTAATTAAAACATATTCGAAATGTCTCATTTAAAAAAAGATAACTGGTTTTTTTGTTTGTATGGAAAATTTAAAATGGGCCTTATTTAACTGTAACACTATTTTATGAATGGGATATCATCAAATGACTTCTCCCGCTCTGAGCGGAGCGGAAGGGAGTGTCAAACTCTTACTGACTAAAAACCACCCGTGAATCGTCTTGTGCCCTTTACGTTCCAGGGCCCCGGTGACTCTTTCGAACAAATTCCGCAACCCTAGCAGGTACTGACCCTATGGGGCCCCCGTATTCATTGCTGACAGCGCATTGAGGCGCGCGTGGAATACGACGCGCCGTAGACCCGGGCCTGGCTATCGCCATACAAGCCACCCACTGAACAGAAGCCTAACGTTATTAACCCATAAGCCGTTCATCAAATATCATATAACAACCCTCAACAACCACAGTAAACAATTACTTTACCCTCGTAAAGCCGAAACAATACAATGTCCGCAATACGACTAAAATGTCACCCAGTGATTGGACAAGTCTCGTAAATACTTAACGACGCTGACCCGCTATAACTATCGGTGGAACAGTTAACAGGGCTTAACTGTAGTTTAACTGCCGCACAGTTAACCCTTACTAGCGGCCTGATACAATGTTATCGCTGCAGTATTAAGATGGTGATCTCTATTGATACAAGTTACTGTATGATGGGTTTTATGGAGCTAAGTTTACAAATATTGTTGGTTTATGGAGGTATGTAAGTTCTAGGTTTGGATTGGTTAAGTTGATAACTTGGTATTTGATTATGATATGAAGTGATTAAAACACACACACACAGGCAGACATACAGCCAGACAGACACACAGACACAGACACACACACGCACACAGACACACACACATAGACAGACAGACACACACACACACAGCAAACAGACACAGACACACACGCACACAGACACACACAGACAGACAGACACACACACACACACAGACAGACAGACACACACACGCACACAGACACACACAGACAGACACACACACACACACACACACACAGACACGCACACAGACACACACACACAGACAGCCAGACAGACACACAAAGACACACACACACAGACAGACACACACAGAGGAGCTCGTGGCTAAAGACTAACAGCCGCACGGGTCAATCTTTAAGGTTAAGCAACGCTTGACAAGTTTGGTCTGTGGATGGGTGACCATCTTAACATACCGAGTTTCCTCCGTGCCTCGGAAAGCACGCTAAGCCGTTGGTCCTGGCCGTCATTTATAGATCTTTGGCAGTCGTTACGGATTGTCAGAAGCCAGTAAATCTGACTCCAGTCTTGCCAAGAAGTGCCGTGTTACCCAGTTAATGGGTTGTGGAGGTCTGGTAGGCAGCTGCTCCACGTAAAATACTGGTATTCAGCTGAATCAGGTTTGACTGGAAGCCGACCCCAATATACAAATAGTTGGGAAAGGCTAGGCAGATGATGATGAAGTGATTAAAATGGCGTATGTGATAGTACAGTGGTTGGGTAGTAAGCAAGGTTGATCGCCTTCAGACTGAGTAGAGCATCCATCTTAGCTTGGTGGCTGATAGCTGGATGAGAGTGGCCGAGAATCGAAATTAATGGCGTGCCCCAGAGAGACGTGGCCTAGGTTAGCGGTAAGGTCGGTGAAATAAGGCTATTGCCCAACGTGTGACTTACTGAAGAGCCGTCACTGACTCCTTTCAAAATCACAACAAACTATTCTGATAACTCCAGGAGAATAAACAGTACTATAATCATCAAACTTGCGGTAATTAGCAGCATTACAATCAACTTTGTCTTAATTCCCAATAATTCTTTAAGGTCGTACTGAGGACCCAATTACAATTTTTTATTAAAAAAATAAAACTACTATCTGACTATCGGTCAGTCTAGCCTAAAATAAAACATCACCGTTTTCCATCAAAAGCATTCTTAATTTCTAGAAGCCAAAAACATTACATAAATCGCCTCATTTAATTTCAAATCAAAATGGACAAATTCAATCATTTGATTATTAAAACAAACGATCAAACTATTTAGATAACTAATTTTATTACGAATAACTAAAGCCTGTGGTTTATGTGCTTGAATATAATTTTAGTCCAGGGTCGATAATTTTTAAAACCAAAAAAAATAATAGTAGGATAAAACCCATTAGAAAAGGAGGAGAATATTATAAAAATGAAAGGAAAAATAATTTACGGGCGATCTGATGTCGGGAAGGGGGAAGAAAAGTGGGGAAGGGGCTAGGCGGGTCTGGGTCTTACTACATACATACCTACTATTTCGTAGCAGCTGTAACAACCGTTAGCCTAGCCAGTATTCGAAATACAGTACAGTATACAACATCGTTTATAAAAATACACGTGCACGCTGAGTTTTCCCTTCCCCACTTTTCTATGAAATACCTTTTGATGGGCTAAAATTTTTCGTAGGTCACTCAGGTATATAAGTTATCTGAAAATAGTTATAAATAGGCGTCTACGCATATAATTTAAAGAAGATTCTACAACTTTCTCTAAATATTGTAGATGTCTTATTAAATATTAATTTTATTAACTTATTTCTTGGTTAATTATAGTAGTATATTTTGATTTGCAGTTTTTTTTTATCAACTTGACATGTAATCTTACGTTTTTCGAGTAATTAAAGTGTAAATTTTAATAAATAGACCAAAATTGTATATAATAATTAAAAAAAAATCGATTCGAGTTTTTGCATTTTCTGAGAAGATTTACTATAGTAACATATATATTTTTTTTCACCATCGGAAAGAAGAGATTTCAACGAACAGAAAGCATACCAACTTTTTGAAAAAAGCTGATATTTTGACGGGTGAATTTTTGATTGAAAATTAGGGTGCTTTTTCGATATTAATTCAAAATAAGGCGAAAAAATAAATATTTCTAATCAAATAAATTACAGCGTATTTGGGACATAAAAAGGTAAGTTTTCACCAAATTTCGTGACAAAAAAAATAATTTTGTAAAAGATAAAAATAAAAAACCAAAAACTTGGTTTTTTGAATTTTTCTCCTAAATTTTGAGGTTATGTGAAAAAAGTGTAAATTTTATACAAAAGTTTTAGATCTTTTTATTACCTACAACTTTGCCATTTGACTTTTTTCCATAGGACTTTTAGTTTTGCCGGAAATCGAGATAAACCGTTTTTTACCCTTAAAACCTCCCCCCCCCCCCCTTCCCGACCTCAGATCGCCCGTAAATTATTTTTCCTTTCATTTTTATAATATTCTCCTCCTTTTCTAATGGGTTTTATCCTACTATTATTTTATTTCACTTTTTATTATTTTTAAAGGTTTCTACCCTGGTCTATTTGATGAAACTATTCCACAAAATTAGAGATGGAATACATTTCAACTATTTTATTCAATTTGTATATTTTAATCAAAATTAAATCAAAATAGTTTTATATTCATACTAATGAAGAAAGTAATGGATATTTTAACGTAATATTAGTTTAGATGTTATATCAAGGGACACCTCGAAATGAAATTCAACATTTATAGAAGAAGAAACAACAACTTTTATACGACATAATGGTGAAGATGATTCCAACTATGTAATGATCAACTTCCAGTTTAACCCAATTTAATGTAGTCAAAACTCGTGGAACAACAAAGAGTTCTTTATGAGGTAAAAAACTAGATATAGCAGAGTTTTTTTTTATTGTGAAATGGATTTGCTCTTGACTCTAGTCTATGTCACAGGTGACAGAGACAAAGTCTACGATGGAATGAGCTTACCCAGAAGAAGCCTGTTCACTCTTACTTTGAAGAGATTAGGGTTGAAACCGTTCGGAAACACGGACGCAGGCAGAGAGTTCCACTCCTTTGCTGTGCGCGTTATAAAAGATGATTGAAAACGCTTAGTGCGAATTGGTGGGTTAGCTACAAGGTAGGGATGGTAACCTACAGTGTGTCTAGATGTCTTATGGTAGAAGGGGGCCGGTGGGACGAGGACGTAGATCCTCAAAAATTAGGAAATTTTCTGTACCTTGACCGCCATGATGTGGGTTACAAGGTTCCACAGCTCTTCAAGCATGCTGGTAAGGGACCAAACCATCCGAAATCGTTCTCGTGAAGTGGGTCCCAAAGGCCGCTGAGAGTTCCACCTATAGCACTCCGCAATCGTAGGGCCCGTTTACAATGGGCTCGCGAACACAGAAATCGGGAGGAAGAATACTGGCGTTATCTTTCCTTTGCCGTTCAATCGGTGTATTCCCGTTCGTCCCCTCGACTTCGTCCCCCGAGGGGGACGAACGGGAATTTACAAAAATAATATTTAATTTGTTCCCGATCGTCCCAATCCTAATTCAAGAGGGGACGAATGGGAATATGTTCTTCGATTAGTCGTGTATTCCCGTTCGTCCCCTCGACTTGAAATATAAGTCACTATTTTTGTAGTAACAGTTGCTTATGTGTATGGTGGCAAGATTTTACGTTTTACATTATGTAAGTAATTAGAAAAGTTTACTCATTATTTTAACACATAAATAGGGTCAGTAAATTACTGCACAAATCTTTTTAGTGGGACGAATGGCACTAATCGAAGAACATATTCCCATTCGTCCCCTCTTGAATTAGGATTGGGACGATCGGGAACAAATTAAATATTATTTTTGCAAATTCCCGTTCGTCCCCCTCAGGGGATGAAGTCGAGGGGACGAACGGGAATACACCGTTCAATCTGGTTTCGGTATGAGTATGATGAAAAATGTTAGGTTGTAACAATGGGGAGCATTATCGTTTCTAATAGATTTAACAGATAAGGAGAAAAAATACATGGTTGACTAAATTATTCACAAAGCTCAACTGTAGCTACTTGTTAAATTGTGTACATAAATCTACATACTCTTGTACTTACATACCTACTTGTACTTTCCACCCGTAATAGAGAACGCCGAAGCTAAAACGTATGGCGTACTTATACTATAATCAAACTCCGCTTACGAACTTCGCGGTATACAATATGTATGTTAAACAAAGTCTTAGACACGGAAGCCATCTAAATCTGGCACGACTTACACATTCAAAGTTTGCCTGCTACATTATTTGTACGAGAAAATAATATCGAACGGGAATTAATTTACTGGGGCATCGCAGATGGCCTACACAAAGTGATATCTACATATACTACTATAATAAAGAGGAAATATTTGTTTGTTTGTTTGTATTGAAGAGGCTCCGAAAGTACTGAGTCGATTTGAAAAATTCTTTCATTGTTTGGAAGCTACGCTATCCCCGGATGACATAGGCTATATTTTATCCCCATATTCCCACAGGAATGGGAACTACGCGGGTAAAACCGCGGGGCGCTGCTAGTCGCTGATATACTGACAAGTATAACACACAGTCATACAAACTTACATAAACTCATGACTTTGTCCCATGGGGGTAGTCGGAAACTACAGAACATCTCATGCCATAATCTTAAGCGTACAGCAGCCCTACCATGACGTCTTGAATCCATTATGATTTCTGTGTCAGAAAGAGACGGAGTTACACAAGACAAATAGCACTATCCCTTTCCGTTACACTGAATCATGATAGCATTGGCACTTTGTAGTACGGCCACTTACCGATGTTACAGCGCGTAATGTATACATGCTACAAAGCGAGCATTCGAGCAGTCAGTACGTGGAAACGAACAAGCCGCTTGTTGCTCATTTCAAGTTCTCCCACTGCTGCCAGTTTTTGATGAATCCCTTTGAGTGTTACGCGGTTCAGTCAGTTAGTACGCCGCGAACAGTCGTCATGAGCGCGCGTCCACTCGCGTCGATTCTTGGTTACATTTTTTTTATTTATCTTAATGACAAACCACCAGGGGCTCTTCTGCTATTTTTATAAATTTGTCATTCCAACACTGTCATTTTGCTAAAAGTTCGTAATTTGCTAGATTCATAATGGTCGATCATTGGTCGGTCAATGGTCTCGTAATACTTTTTGATAACCGAGCTATTAAAAACAATAACTGCACAGTGACGTTCTTATGGTAGGGGACTGATCAAAGGAACAGTCAAAATTTTCTTGTCTGTCATTCGTTTGTCATTATGTAGAAGATTACCATTCCATGCCATTTCTTTCAATGGAGTGGTTGACCATTGAAAAGTTATAATGACGCTTTTATATTAGTAGATTACCAAACTTGTAAAAATCAATCATGATAGATCATTCTGACACTATTGTAATAGCAGTCTTCAGGCCATGATACGGCTCTGTTTTTAAATAAGTTCTTTTTTTGTTTTTCTTATTAATTTGTAGTAAGATTTCTTCTTCTTCATTTAGATTATCCCAACACAACCTCGCCTTCAGACATTGTGACTGTGTATCTTCCGGATCTGGAGAAAAGGCAAGCAAAGAGTCTGAAACGAGCATTTCACATGGATTTTAAGATATGGCGTAACGTAACATGCTCGCTGCGAATGATACAGTACGGCTCGTAATACCGGTCAGTACCCACCCAAACATTTAGCGATGTCAAAAATACTAAATGTATGAGATTGACTCATGTCATATTAGTTCATGCCATTTAATTGGATCAATTTTTCGTACAGGCATTCATGCCAATTTTATAAAACTGTTTCATCAAATTACTTGAACATCTATGTCCCAAATTATGCAAGCCATAAACAAGTTCAAGTATCAAATCATCTGTTTGTTACAATAGGGTTGTTGATTTCGTCTGCATGTAATAAATAATATTAAATTCGCATCCTGTTGTTTTCAAGCATTTTCCAAATCCGGAACGGAGCGTATATCGCTAAATTCAATTAAGTCGCTTACTATGGCGCAAGTTATATGCGAATAAAAAGAAAAATTAAAGGATAATTCTTTTTACAAGCTTTTATTTAACTGAGGCCAGTCAAATAAAAACTCTTAAAAAGGATTATCCTTTAATTTTTTTTACTCTCTCTTTTCTTTGTTTTACTTCGATGACCGAAAATCTAACATCATGAGTGTTTGCTTGAAGGGTCACGCAAAGTTAAGCTTACAACAGGCGATATACCATACCACCCAGTTTGGTTGAAAAGATGATGAAATAAATACAGCTACATCAAATTTTCGTACATTGGGTTCACCTTTTTTTAAGGATGGGAAATAATCAAATGACACCACTCCGCTCTGGGCGGAGCGGAAAAGATTGTCAGACTCTAACTGACTAAGACCCATCAGTCTTCCTCCAAATGCCCTTTGTGTTCCAGGGCTGCGGTGACTCTTTCGAACAAATTCCGCAACCCTGGCAGGCACTGACCCTATGGGGCCCCGTCTGCGGCAAAACCCTAATAATGGAGTAGGTATCGTACAAAAAGTTGATAATGACCCCCTCTTTTGTGATAGATCTGACTCAGTATGCATCAAACCGACTAATTAATGCAGCAACAAAACCAACACAAAGAGCATATTAGATGAATGTTCTATTTCACCACCTCCGAAGTAGTTATTTTATCACTTCACACCTAGCTGTCTAGTCAGACCAAAAGTATTACCGGCTTAATTTAAATCAGGCACAAATTGTGTCGATTAATTGCCTCTAAATTATAAGATTAACGGTCTATTTCACTTTCCTCTGAAAATTTATGTAGCTGATACAACAACCTACGTACTCATTAATTAACCGACTTAAGACATGTCCATCCAATTGTTGCTTAGGCATATTTTTAATGGAATCACAACTCAGGACCCCAAGATACAGGTTCTACCTAGTTTGGGGCCCACCGTCCACAAGATACTAATACAATTATGTTTTAGTCGTAAGGTTATTTATGTAATAATTATTATTTTAATTATTATATTCTGAAGATAATTTAAACGAAATTCTTGACATTTTTACTTAAATCCTGCAATAATAATGTGTCTACGCCGGAACGCAGCTATCATGAACGCGTCCAAAAGATGGCAACATTCGTGAATCCACGGCGACAACTTCACACATAAAAACTATACTCGTACTTGGAACGCGCTCGCGCATAACCGCCATATTTTTGTCGCGACACTAGTAACTTTTGTAAAACTTATTTTTTGGTTAATAAACCACGTATAATAATCGGGGTCGATCAAACGTTTTATTGTATCGCCCACAAATGTGTTGATAAATCTAACATAACCGACTAATCTCTGTCCGCTTGTTCCTTGTCCCATACCCTTTAGGCGCTTCTAGCGTGCCCTCGAAACATAAATCGAAGCCCGTTAAATCAGGCCCGGCCAATTCTCACGGGGATTTTCCTCTTTAAAATTTACTTAACGAACAATAAGACGTTTTATATAATTTCTAATTAATTACACTGCGCTTCGCCCTTTGAATTTGTCTTTTTAACGACTTAATGAAACTATTTTAAGCTTTTTTAAAAAGTTTTGTTATACTTGTACGATAGGTACTTTTTCAAGGGTTTTGGGAAACAGTTTTATTTCTCTTGGATATGGTATGGTATGGTTTGGTGGGGTTTATTTTGGTTTGGTATTTAAGTTTTGTCTTTGACTTTCCAACCAAACCACCAATGGTTTGGTTGGAAAGTCAAAGACAAAACTTTTATTCCAATTTTTTTTTTTTTCGATCGGTAATTACAGATAATTACGGAGCTGGGCCACTTTTTTATCACGATTTAACAACGATGATCATGAGACTAGACTATTTTGAGTACGTGTCAATTTGATGTGATGACCATAATTTTCATGAAATGGTATACTTGCTGCCCAGAACATGAAATGTCTGGCCAAATCAATTTATAATTAATCAGCATTTGTCGATGTGATAGTTTAACTCAAGGCTACTTAATGGTATGGTCAAACATTTGTAACAAAACATAAGACAAAATCATGTCGTAAAATAGTTACATTATCCATCGTTAGAGGCGCTGATGTCCTTTTGTTTTTGTGATATGTCATGGCTGCGGATAATCATTCCGATAAAAAACTAATAAATATGCGTCAGCCGAAGAAAAAAAGTTATTTCATGATGTAGCCGAGGTTAGGTTTGAGGGAACTTAGGGCACCCCAACACGGGTAGGGGTAGTTTAGATTAAAATGGGTTGACGGTAACTAGTGTGAGCGAGCGAAGCTAGAGTGAGCGAGCGAAGCTAGAGTGAGCGAGCGAAGCCAGAGTGAGCGAGCAAAGCTAGAGTGAGCGACCGAAGCCAGAGTGAGCGAGCGAAGCGAGCAAACTTAGCTCTAACTTACCATTCATGTTAGATTCATTAAAGTCGCGCATAGATAAATAAGAGCGCCGCCCGCAGTGGGGCCCCACCATCGAAATTAGGTATGAAGATGTCATTTCATGATGTGACATTGTTGATATGGCCAAATGGTGATTGAGTCAGTCAAGTTTAGCTGGCCATTTTATAATAAAGAAATAATTGGCCAAATCAGGAAATAACCTATTCTACAATATTACCACGACTTTACAATATTTGAAAGCTTTAAAATACCGTAACAGATAAAAGTAGAAAAAAGCTACCTTCGTTGCTGTTACTGTATATTCAGAATGTATAATACGCGAGAATTTAAATCCTTTAACATCCGTATTAAAATATCACACTCATAATCCTCCTAAATTACAGCACAAAACAAAAACAGAATATTCCACCCAACAAATCTTCGCAACAGAATATAAATATTAAATAAAAACAACACCCCGGGGCTACACCACCTAATAAATTACTCGTGCAAATAGAAAAATAAAAGTCCCTTCACACAATAAACACGTAGATTGTGCACTAATACGAAATAATGTTGTTATAATAGGTACAAACAATGATTTATACACGCTCGCCGGGCCGGCGTAGACGCTGTTACAAATTACCCTTAATCGGTTTATTTACCTGGTGGAAGTGGATCCTGTAGCCGGCTACAGCTATATTTCCAGCTTCATTGCTAGACTGTTAAAGACTTTTGTCTTGAGATATAACGATCCGTGTTTTAATAAGCTTATTGAGGTAATCTGTTGTGATTTTATTGCATAATCAGCCTTTTAATGTTCCCACTGCTGGGACACAGGCCTCTTCTCTAGGAGAGGGAATGGGCCGTAATCCACCACGCGAGCCCAGTGCGGGTTGGTGAATGTCACAATGTCAATTGTCTTCGAATTTTTGGTTCTAGGACATGCCGGTTTCCTCACGATGTTTTCCTTCACCGTTTTGAGAGCAGTGGTGATGAAATTAATTACACAAAGTAATGCACCTGGCTGGGTTTGAAACCGCGACCTGCAATTAGTAAGTCGGGGTCGTTACTACTCGGCCACCACTGCTCTGTTGATTCTGATTTTATTGACTGTTGGTATTTTGCCTGCAATTTACATGGGATGTGATTTAACGAGTTGAACGAGTTATGGAATGAATCCTAACTGAATTTGGGTCCCGGAAAATGTCTAGAGACATCTTGGTAGACCGAGGGAATGGTGGTGGGAGGGGTTGTCAGTAGTAGTAGTTGTGTATAAGCAGGATTGATCCGCAATAGCCCCGAATAGAGACTATTTAGAAAGCGAGTTCTTTGCCCTGCTGTACGATAGAGAAGGAAAAAAATGTTATAATTTATAGTACGTTTTCGTGTTGCACAAGAACGGACAAGAATATAAAAATGGGTGGTCCATTTTTATTTGCTTACCAATTTTTTTCAATAATACGTTTTAATGGTCTAATAGAAATAAATGAATTAACTTTGACCTTGCCAGTTGTAATCCATGTCAATAAAAAGTCAAGTTGAAATTGAATAAAGTCTTCACAGTAATAAAACCAATGTAAACTTGATCCTCTTGGAAAAATCAAGAACACTTAGCTAGAGGGTGGGTGGTGGGTACCCGTCAAGGGCTTTTAATCCTTTGTAAATGAGCTCTCAGATTTAGTTACTTTGGAGTGGAATTAGTTGCACTTCAACGCATCGCATGAACGATTGTTGGAATAAATATAAACTAGATTGGAGTTAGAGTATTCGAATGAAAACGTGGAATGAATTGAGCTGTGACATTTTTATCGTCTGTCATTTACTAAGGTAGATAGAATTCACTTTATTGCACAATAGGGAACGTGCATAGCGTAGATTATGCTATCTAGTGTTGCAAATCTGAAATTTATACGTTGTAAATATTTAACCTGTGCTGCCACCTATACTTCCTGCACCCTCCGTTTAGGGGAACGTGTACGAAGTAGACTGTGCCATCTAGCGTTGCAAATTTGAATCATACACAGACGCATCAATGTCAAGTATATTTTGCTTATAAAGCAAAATATACTTGACATTGATGCGTCTGTGCTGCCACCTATAGTTTCTGCACTTTCCCTGTATGACAACAAATGTACATACGTATCATACCCACGCCCACCGCCACTCACGCCTTCATCCCATTGAGGCAGACGAAACTACTATGACGAGTCTTGGAGTGAGAGAGAGAGATAGAGATAAACAGGAAGAATAACTCTATCCCCTTTTCACAATAGAATCATAAAGGCACTAACACTTCGTAGTATACAGCCCTTGAACACAGCCCACATAACAAATGTAGTACTATTCTGTAAAAATCGCAAGTGAAAATGAAGTCTGCCGTCAATCTATTTATTCAAGCTCTCTACCTAAGTTTAACAACGTGATATGATTACAGAATAGACCAGCTGGTCATAGAAGCACGCTGGTTCTGATCTGGTCTATCTAAATTGTTCTCATATATGTATATATGAATAATTTCAACAAGAACAATGTATCAACAACTTTGCAACGATTAATTGATTTAAAAATTATTCCGTGGAGTTTCTTGCACGTTCTTTTCCATAGAGGTCTATGCTTTGGAACGGGCAGATAGCTTTATCTCTATCAACTGACTGACCGTGACAATTCAAAAGTGCCTGTAAAGAGTTTAATTGAAATAAATGCTTTGAGTTTAAGTTTGATGCAATCACTTTTCCATAGAACATCGCCAATAATATCTGTATCTTCGTATCGTATATTCTAAGAGTTATTTATTATTTCTAACTTGTTCTGGCACCAAACTAAATTACTTTTAAGTCTAACCAGAAAATCATCTTGACTGAGCTTATACCATACTCCAGAATGCCAGTTCTCGTAATTAAACAGCAATAAACTTATGTCACAGAATAATATCAGGAACGAACAATGTCAAATACTTGTCGAAATTTTAGAAAATTGGGGGCATAGTATGCGTCTGCAAAGCGAGTCGATCCTTAGTAAAATTGCCGATGAGAATTTCAGACAAAGTCTATTAACCAATAGACTTTACTGTTAAAATTGGTTTTTCTCGTAGGCCATAATTTACTGTTTAAATTGGGTTAGTAAGAAGTATAAAACTTACAACTATACTTCAACGTGGGGCGGCATCCACTTCTACATCATCCGAGAATCCCACCGATCTGCGAACGCACTGAGAGTAGTGCAGATACTGCCGCGAACACGCATCATCAGCCAGACACAACATTTTCTAATAAAGGCGGCTACAACAACCTCCTTAAAAAAGACGATGGCGCTCAGCCACCCTTCACAGTCACTATCAAGTTATGTAGCAGCACATTCTCCCACAAATTCCATTTGTCGCGTCAGTCTGACGGACTGACAGACAATTTAGCGCGCGCCCTTGCTCCGGCTCATTGCGTATGCGCTACATTTATGTTGGACAGTCTTAGCTTATGTTACGAGGTCCTAGAAGACCTAGAAAGTAAAAGATGGTTTTTAGCTTTAGACATTTTTTAGCAAAATTACCGGCCTGTATTGGCAAAGTGCACCCATTTGGAAAAAATGTAGTTTTTGACCAGTATTGTTGAATATTGGAGGCTACATCAGCGGTTGTCTCCTTTAAGGGTTTTCAGAGAAATTATGGTCTAGTCACAAAACAACCAATTTCAGCGTGACCCTGCCACAAATATGTTAGATTTTTAAAATTGATTGAGTCAGGCGTTACTTTGCGGTAATCCATTTTAAATTTGAAAATAAAAATAATATACTTATCTAGTTTTAATTTCCGCGAATATTTGTGGGTTGCAGGTATGCACCTCCCTCCCGCCCGCTATATTATACACATGCAAGATTACAAGGCAAATGCAAGGATTTTATGCACATGCAGGAAGGCAAAGCAAAACCCAACACCAATACCGACACGTGTTTCGCCTCTCCACGAGGCATCCTCAGGGGACGTGTTGACTCGCCGACCGTTGAGTTGCGACTGAGAATTTAGTATTTTTTATTTTTTGAATGGACTACTCGCAGTTCAGCACATTAAGGCTGGTTGCTGCTCAACCGGGCAATAGAATTTAGTACAAGGCACCCCCCCCCTTTTATACACTGCCACCGTTGGTTATTTGTGTACAACTACCCAGAAATATTCGCAGTAAAGGGGAAGAAACTAAATTCATCTGGTCATTCAACAGTGCAAAATTATTATTATTACTATGTTTCAAAATCTCTAATTGTTCCAAAACATACAGCCGGAAACCCTTATCACAAACATGTAGTATATTAAAACTATTGTTGTCGCGCAAAGAATATACTACATATTTGTGATAAGGGTTTCCGGCTGTGTGTTTTGGAACAGATGATGAAAGATGGTCACCCACCCACAGACCGACCTTGAAAAGCGATGCTTAACCTTAGAGATCGAAAGGTGCGGCTGTTATTATTTAGCCACAAGTTCTCCGCGAAAGCGGGATGAAAATTTCAAAGTTAAAATCTTGACTCCAAGAAAACTTTGTTAAAACGATTTGCAACCGCGTCGCGCCGCGACACAAGCTAAATATGCTCCTACCGTATTTTAAAGACATTTTCCGTCACAGCACAGTATTCACACTGTGGGGCACGTGCCCATTTTGCGTGGACGATGTAAGACTCTGTAATATCCGCACGTGTCTTACTACAGAATACGAACGACTGTTAATAGTTTATCGATTTATTTATGTGGAAGCTTCATAAGTTTTTATGAAAAACTGAGATGTAAACTTGGGTGCAGAGGCTCGTTTTTCCGAGAGCTCTATGACTTATGCCAATGGCAGTCCAGTCGGAAATTATCCCAAGGTCCATAATTCTCGGGATAAAAAGTATCCTAAGGCCTTAGGATACTTTAAAATGTTTTAACTAACTTTTTATCCTAACCTATGTATCCTGCTTAAATGTGTGAAGTTTAATTAAAATCGGTTCAGTCATTTCGCAAAATAGTGACTCGAAAATTTGTATGAAATGCCATACGGCGTACACGCTCTGAACCCACAATTGGGTTCTCTAACAGTAAACATCAAAGAGAACAGTTTAGAAAAAATAAGTAGTATTAAAATTGATTGAGTCAGGCGTTACTTTGCGGAAATCCATTTTAATTTGAAATTGAAAACAATATAAATCTAGTTTTAATTTCCGCGAATATTAGTGGGTTGCAGGTATGCACCTCCCTCCCGCCCGCTATTCTACTCGCTGACCGTTGAGTTGCGACCCAACGGAACGCAACTCAACGGTCAGCGAGTCAACACGTCCCCTGAGGATGCCTCGTGGAGAGGCGAAACACGTGTCGGTAATGGTGTTGGGTATTGCTTTGCCTTCCTGCATGTGCATAAAATCCTTGCATTTGCCTTGTAATCTTGCTTTTGCATAAAATAGACGGCGGGAGGGAGGTGCATACCTGCAACCCACTAATATTCGCGGAAATTAAAACTAGATATATTGTTTTCAATTTCAAAGTAGTATTAATTAAGTATATTTATCAGCTTGGTTAAAAATCAGCAGATTATAAACTTCTCATGGTGACGTTAGCCAAGGTTAGGTACTATTCAAGTCACTCATAGTAATATACAGAAAATCTTCGAACTGGAGCTACTCGTCCCACACGAGGCTTCTAACGCAATTTGTGCTCTCATGACAACTAACGAGGCATGCAATTATTCAAATGGACGAAAGGTTATTTCTGTTACAGCCTCATTATCCAGTTTCGCAATTTCAACTAAGTTCAAAACTTCCGAAGTAAGGGCAAGCTTTCTTAAAAAAATAACTAAAAGTAACATAAGCAACCATCCATACTAATATCATAAATGAGAAAGTGTGTTGTCTGTTTGTTTCTTACCCTTAAATGTCTTAACAGCTGCACGGATTTGGATGATTTAACTTTAGGGTAGACCTTGGAACAAATAAGAACATAGAAGACTTTTTAACCTAATAGTAAATTCCCTTGGGATAACACAAAACTTTTTACGCAGACGAAGCATTTATCTAAGAAAATGAAACAGAGCGTTTCAGATTTCTCAAATCCAACCTCCTGTTATCAAAACCTCCTGTTTCATACAAACATTGCAATAACCGGATCTGAATCAATATGGCCGCCCGTGAAGGCGTTCGTTCCTCGTGACGTCACTACACATGTCCCGTCCGGATATTGCAGCGCTGCACGCTCGAACTTAACGCGGAGTTGAGCACTGTGACGTCAGAATATGGCTTAAGAATGAAGCTAGTAGGAAGCTCGGTGCAATGTTATGAGGTAGTGTGGTGAATTAGGATTTAAATGTGGAGCTGAAGAATGAAAATTGGCTTACTGTAAGTAAGTGAACAGTAGTATTCAATATTTAGATCTTATCCCATCCATCTGCTAAGCCTGGTTCCTTCTTGTGTTACCGAATGGGAAATGAGAGCACAAAGATAGGATATACTTTATTAGGTTAACGGACCTTCGCATCTAAATCACTAACTGTCAAAAAAACCTCTGATTTCCCAGATTTTTGACATTGATTGTCGTTGATTTTGCGACTTAAATTTAAGAGTTTTGCAGGGCAGGGCTACGCTTATGATCAGTGATGGGAGTAGTTAGAGCTATTTCGGGCCAATTACCTCAAATGTATATATTAATGTGGATACCGAGATCCTGGGATTTTGAATTTATCGAGATTTTTTTTTTTTGTTTTTAATGGTTTACTAAAAGGTTTTACTTATTCAAAATAAATTATGTACCTAAGTGATTGAATTTAGAATGTTTCTAAATTGGGATATAAAATAAAAATTAAATCAGTAATTCGATTTTACTTTACTAATGGATAAAGTTAGTTTTATTAATGTGAAAAACCGACCTTATGTACCACCGTAACCTGTTTCACATATATTCAGGAATTATAATTATTTTCATGCGACCAAATCTAATTTTTATCCAAGTTTTGATATTATCTGCATACATTTACACACACAAAAATCATTACCAAAAACCAGTATTATTAAACCCCAAAAAATCTCGGGATCTCAAGCATGTCCATACATGTCGCAAATACCAAAATTAACTCTACCTACTCCGATCATTGCTTATAATACTTGTCATCTGCAATATCATCATTATACGATACGCAGCAAACTAATTCTCCATCTTGTTTTACATCAAACATTCTTATTTTTGCATAAACTACTAATTCAAGAATCATCTGCCTAGCCTTTCCCCAACTATGTTGGGGTCGGCTTCCAGTCAAACCGGATTCAGCTGAATATCAATTTTTAACGTGGAGCGGCTGCCTGCCAGACCTCCACAACCCATTAACTGGGTAACACGGTACTTCTTGGCATGACTGGTGTCAGTTTTACTGGCTTCTGACAATCCGTAACGACTGCCAAAAATACCCAAATGACAGCCAGGACCAACGGCTTAACGTGCTTTCCGAGACACGGAGGAAACTCGGTATGTTAAGGTGATCACCCATCCACAGACCAACCTGGGCAAGCGTTGCTTAACCTTGAAGATCGACCCATGCGGCTGTTATTCTTTAGTCACGAGCTACTAATTCAAGAATACGCCAAATATTTCCACTGAAATAATCCTTTACCTGCCAAGCCATACCATTGTCGGTACACATAATGAATCATAAAAGCTAATACACATAGGTACATATATACCTACATTGAAAAGGTAGTGAATTAGCATGGAGCCATGTTGCCCATCGTTTGCATTAAGGTACGTTGGCGACCTTAGATTAATGGAGGGTGGACGCGTATGTGCCAACTCTAGTGTCGACTGCTCTGAACTCCTTCGTATATAGTCTGCGAGTTGAGATCATGCAGCATTATATTCACTTTACATCAAAAGGACAGCCATATGGCTGAGTATAATGTATATTTGGAACATTTATATGTAAGGCAATTTTATTTAATTCTTTTGTTTTAAAGCTTTTTTCTTATTTTATTAACTATGGTGGAAAATTACGTAGAAATCAGGTATCTCATAGCTAGACATAAATATGAGGAACACTTCAGTATCTACTCAATATTTGTCTATATTTCCTAATCGCAGACTTGACCTGGTAATAAAAATATCGATAAGGAGTTTTTAACGACATCTTCAATAATTTCTGAATAAATTATGAGACCCAAAGCAAAAGCATGATAATTATTTATTAATTGAGGAGGATACCCAATAAATGTCTATTACTTCAGACACTCATCAATAATGTTCGTTATATCAGTAATATTGTTATGGGGCAATTCAAGTATTACGTAAGTACTAAAGGGTGGTGGGGCTCTTGATTTGCTTATTTTTGATGACATGGTGTTGGGGGGATCGGGATGTGATTACTTTATTAGATATATTTAGTCTATTATGGATTTTACACATGGCAATATGGCGAGGTCTAATAGCGAACTTAATTTCAGCCTATACATTCTTGCTTTCTAGACTTATTTACTGCTGCTTCATGAACAAATAAGGAAACCAGAACAGATTCAATAATACTTGTAATTATGCATGTTTACGTAAGCATGGAGGGGTGGGGGGTAAAAGACTTGCTTACTTTTGCTAACGACGGGGAGGGGGCAGTCAAAAAATTCTGCTTACGTAATACTTGAAAAATGTGACACCAATGTGGCCGTCGCTACATGTAAAATAGCGTTTAATAGCTGTACCAGGTAAGTCAGCAAGCCGACCTTCAAAATATTGTTTTTTGTTCATCTCATGATTGTAGGTCAATCCGTTTTTACTTTATTGACTTACAAACTCTTTACAATGTTTTATAGTGAATTGATTTATTATCTCCATGTTGGATACATTTTGTTTCCCTCTGTGTCATGTATTACTTACTGACTTTGCATACTATTGTATAAATTCAAGTTCTTAAAACGCAACAGATATGTGTTGCTGGGGAGTTTGTTGCGCCACTTCTTCTTCCCAGCCGAAACACTAGGAAGTAGTAACGGGCGGGCGTTTTGGAGGACTGCCTAGTTTTAATAAATGACTTTTGATTGATTGACCACAATAATAATATTAGGAAGGCTTGGCAGATTGGTTAATTTAATCATTCAAGTTATAAGAAACAAGAACTTCGGAAAATCACAAGTCTTCATTCTCTTCATTCTCATATTAGTAAAAAACCTGAACTGGACTTTAAAGATGAGGTGCATGGTCCTCACTGCATATCAAATTAATTGTTGCATACCAAAAAAATTTAAAGTTTTATTTGAATAGAGTATCTATAAAGTTTTTTGTCTGTTCTTCTCCATATCAGTTTACCTTTACGACATATTATTTTAATTATGTAATGGCCCAATTTAAATAATTGTTTTGACATTAACCAACAACGTAATTCAAATATACGCAACCCAAACAGACCGGTGAGTGTCCATTTTTCCTTATTCCTCTTCACACCCCTAGCTGAAGGGTAGGAAAATAACTCTCGCATAGTCGGGTTAGCGTCCGACATTCATAAGATATGACTTGTATACAAATGTGTGAAAAAGGTTCTGACAAATTATGTTTATCATAAATATCATTTTGTAGAGTGACGTATTCACTTTCCTTAGAAAAATCTTTCAGTGTTTTGTTATTTTTCTTTGTCATCGTTTGTTTTATTTCTCAAATGTTTGAATATCCGGCTCGAAGGACCGGACTTGACTATAGGAATTGACGTAGATGGTTCTCAATTTGAATTTTTGAATGTTAGGTTAGTGACAAAATATAATATTTAATCTTCTAAACAATAAAAATGGATGGAATAGCTTATTATAAGCATTCAAAATAATTTCAGGATAATGATTAATCACTGAATGAGTAATTTTCTAGGCTAGCATTAAATTCTTTAGGAACGGTCGCAGTGACTTGCCAATCTAACCATCTCGTGCCTGAATGATTAGGAAGAACACAAAATCAAATATTAATAGGTATTTATAATACGTATTAAATCAAGGACTCTCTAAACCCAACCCAAAGGACAATCTAAACTAAAGATCACCTGAAATAAGTAAAAATCGATTTAAAATCAAGTAAAAACAATAATATAATAAATAGGTTTCGTGTGAATCGCTATTCCCATTGAAATTGAGGTGTATATTTTCATATAAATATGAGAGTTTTTTACTTAATACCTATGAAAGTATACACAATTATATCTATAACAAAACAGTCTCTAATTTTTTTGCCTGTCTGTTTTTTCCTGCTAATCTTGAAAACGGTTGGACTGATTTGATGGAACTTATAATCTTATTAACACTTCACCCGCGACTTCGTCTGCCCATATTTAGTATTTCACCCGTGTAGTTCCCGTTCCCGTGTTAATATACATTCACCCTGAGTAACATAGGCTATATTTTATATATAGCCTATGTTACTCAGGGTGAATGTAGCTTTCCATTGGTGAAAGAATTTTTTAAATCGGCGCCGTAGTTTTTCAATTTATTTATTACAAACATACACACACACACACACACACATAAATACAAATCTTTCCTCTTTATTGAAGATATAATAATATATAAATATATATAAAAAAACACCATAAAAATACTTTTCACGCAGGTTCAGCCACGGGCAGAAGCTAGTCTATAATATGATAATTCTGCTTTCATAGCATGTGGAGGCTAAGAACTTAGACCGTAGGGTTGGCAGTCCGAACGTTCGCTGAATATTAATAAAGGAAATAGAATGGTTAATACGAGGAATAGGGTTGAAAGAAATGCATGCATGAAAGAAAGAAAGAAAGAAAAATGTTTATTTGGGTCTCGCACAAAACAAAAAAAAAGCTGTAGATATCAATTAGGTGAAAGTCAATAAGGTGTAAATTTTTGTTATAGAATCTAATTTGAGCTAGATTTTATATGGAACTTGGCTGAAACTTTGTAATTGAGTTAAGTGGACTCTTCGTTTCAGTAAGTAGAAGTCGGTTTTACACTTAAAACAAATCACAACATACTCTTATTCAATGCATTTTTAAAATGCAACTTCTGCATCTACTGAACTATATAGAAATACATATCGTCAGCGTCAGTGCAGGACCTCGTAAATGCAACGTTTTTTCATTACAGCAGAACTATTTAAATTTGATTATAGATTTAAGAAATTAATACTTTAATTTTCAACTAAACCGAACCCGACTCTCCTATCGCAGGTATGCTGGAAGAGATTTCTATAGAAATAAGCATCACCTTTGTACCTATTTTTCTGTTTCCTTCTTCTTATCTTTTTATTAAATGTGTGTACATAAATTGTTAAATAAATAAATAAAATAGAAGAAGAGCAGTGGTGGCCAGGTGGTAACGGCCCCGACTTACGAATTGTAGGTTGCGTGTTCAAACCCAGCCTGGCGCATTACTTTGTGTAATTAATTCCATCACCACTGATCTCAAAACGGTGAAGGAAAACATTGTGATGAAACCGACATGTCTGAGAACCAAAAACTCGAAGACATGTGACATTCACCAACCCGCACTGGGCCCGCGAGGTGGTATACGGCCCATTCCCTCTCCTTGAGAGGAGGCCAGTGTCCCAGCAGTGGGAACATTAAAAAGGCTGATTATGCAACTAAAATTGACACTTATGTCGTCGCTATAAAATTATTTAGGTAAAAACGTAAAAGGAGGTACTACTTGATTTTGTTTTACAATAAATATTTTAATTGTCTGTCTGTAAAAAAAAACGTTTCTGCATTTACAAGGGCCTGCATTGATGCCGACCATATAGCATCTACATATATCCGTAAATTATACAAATTTTCGTACCAACTTATTTCAACATAAATCCATTTTCAAATATTAAAAAAAAAATCACGAGATCACAGGCTTCCATTCCACCGCCGCTTTTTTTTCTCCAAAACAGCCTCCCAATACCTCAGAGTGTAACAGATAACATTACCTATGAACACTTAAAACCGAAGCTCTAGACGGTTATGCTAAAAATGAGAACGGACTTATCGCCCGGGGCCACATTAATCCTCCGACATTCCGGGCCCCCGAGGGCGAGGGGCCCGCTAATATACTTCACATAATTAAGGGACACGAATTTTACGATCGCATTTTCTGACACTTAAATTAAAGGGGCAATTGGTTATCGTTTTTATACTGTTCTATTTAAGAGCTTATCTTCTTAAGACTAGTAACTGAGAGGGATTCGTTGAGAATCAAATTTTGCTGTGTTATTATTTGCTACTCCAACAAACGTGAAGCCACGGTTACGTTATTGTGTTGTGTCGTGTCGTGGTGCCTTCTAGCGAAGTTGAGTGGCTACAAAACTCGTTGTGACATGACGTAGGCTAGAATAGATCCGTTTGATTGGTACCTACCTACATCCTGAGCTATGACTCAACCCGAAACAGAATTCTAAACATAGTTTTTAAAAGCGAAAAAGTGTTTTAAAATGGGTGAAGATCACTACCACATCGACAAATAGACCAGAGGCTCTAGACAAAATGTTAGCCTATACTTAAGCGACATCGATTTTCAAAATACCAAATATGGACTACTAGCTGTCGTCCGCACCTCCGCCTGCGTGAATGTCGAAAATTATCCTAAGGGAACATACTCTCGGGACAAAAAGTATCCTATGTGTTATTCCAAACTATAATCTACCTCTGTGCCAAATTTAATTAAGATCCATTCAGTACTTTTTACGTGAAAGACTAACAAACATCCATCCATCCCTACTTACAAACTTTTGTGTTTATAATATTAGTAGGATTCATCACGTGACAATGAAGTGTAGACGGGGCAAATTAATGTATTGTATATTAAGGCGATACCCCGACCAAAACCTTGAGATAGTGCGTTTTTCTTCGCTATTCAGAGACTATTAACTCATTAGTTATGAGAAATAATCTACATGTAAAAGAACATTATTAATTTTCGATGTCTTATCATCATATTCCACGTTCTAATTTGTTTTTATGTGTTCTAAATAAATTTAAAATCTACTTTTAAAAAATGACTAAAATTGTTGATTTTATGCATCTGTTGCTAAATGCAACGCTCTAATCATTTGAGGATTACACTAATGGATAGATAATTTAAAAATCTATATTCTACACGGTTTATTTCATTTCAAAAGATCGCTTATTTTTTTAAATTCCAAAAATTGTGTGAATTCTATGATAAAAGGGCGTGCGCAGGGTGCAGGCGGCAAAGGGAACGAATGCTCAAGGTTATTTGGTCAGGGAAGCGCCTTAATACGTTGAACTCCGCGAGTTCAACGTTTCTCTTTTTAATTACCACGTCTCTTCTTTAATACACGTAAATGTTCTGAATAAATTTACTTAAAAGACTAAACACTGTTTTATTGAATTCTAGGATCGCTCGAGGGTTTCACCCGCGTAGTGCCCGTCCCCGTGGGAATATGGGGATTTTTTTTAAAGATTTTTTTAATTCATTTTCCTGACTTCACAAAATTTATATATAGCAACAAAATAGTGTGAACTAAATTCTATTCTTACTTATAAAGCGGGAACAAAGAGAGCGTAGTTCAAATAAATTACAACAAACTTATCTTTCACATATTTCTTCAGATATGAGAATTTAAAACCTCGTCGCTAAAATAAAGTGGTAGTGAGTCTAGATTTTTTGTATTGCGCTCTATTCAATTCAGGTGAACCCGCGGAATGGGATTTCAGATTAGAATTTGCTGCAATAAAATTTTATTTTACATAGGAGCTGATAGAATTGTTTCTAGTGAATCATGTAAGAAATCTTTTACCAGATATTTCATTTATTAATATTCAATACTATATGACCTGGTGAACTTTTTAAACCAATTAAAATTAAATATAAATCGAATCTATCACTACTATATATACCTACACTTAATAAAATAAAAAAAAACACTTAACTAACTAAAAATAGTCATAAAATGGCGTCGAAAAATTCCTCCGCATCGCTGGCCACTAGTAATGTACCCAAAAGGCTGGCAGCATTACCACGCTGTATGGCAATGCTTGTCCTTTGTCCAAGGTAAAAGCCAGCCCATGGGTCACGCGAAGTGTCAACTAAACGATTGATTTGATTGTAACACGTTTTTTTTTTCTTAACCAGTCAAAAAACCTTCCAGTGTAGGCGAAAAAAAAAATTAAAAATATTAAATATTTCCCTTTCTATTCTTTTCATTTTTTTTATAAATAAATATAGTAGATGATATAATATTTACGAGACCTCTGCGGGACTGTTAGTCAGATAATCGGTTCCTAAACGATCTGAAAATGTCGTCACAAGATCCTTCATTCGAGATGAAGTTTCTGCCCTGCATAGTAGATATGTTTTTATTACTACAAGAAATAAACTCTAAATCTAACTATATACACTTAAAATAAACTTAAATCCTAACTAGAATATGGCATCCAAAAATTGGTCCGCATCGCTATCAACTGGAAAAGAACCTAAAAGACTGGCGACATTGCCACGTTGTATGGCAATGCTCTGCACAATTAGTTTGACTTATATAACTGTGTTTTTTAAAAGGAAACAGATTTTTTGCTAATAAATATTAACAAAGGTCTGCCCACCAATTGTAAACAAAACCAACATAAAATGTACTTCTAAAATTACCTATTTAATTTTGCGGTATTTTGCGCAACAACACTCCATCTCTCTCCTAACTTAGAACAAGAGCAAATCTGCAAGTATATGTTTCCAACATGGCCGCGGGCGTTTTGTTTAGCCAACGA
Source organism: Hecatera dysodea (assembly GCA_905332915.2). Taxonomy (NCBI): domain Eukaryota; kingdom Metazoa; phylum Arthropoda; class Insecta; order Lepidoptera; family Noctuidae; genus Hecatera; species Hecatera dysodea. The sequence continues at coordinate 5,034,090 of HG995289.1, read as the reverse complement.
TCTGGTTTGGACCGGATATTACAAGTCGGTTGCCGCCTTGACGCCACTTCAATATTGTGCTGTTTTGAAGTACCTACTTTGAAAAGCTTTTTAGATGAAAATAAATATTGTAAAGCTTCTAAAAAGAAATATTAAACGCATTCACAAAGAAATCAGTAATTTGCTTCTATCAACATAAACTTTTGGATCTTTGTAGCTCAGAGGAGTTAGAGGCTTCCGAGATTCGAGTCATTTAACTTTCTGAGTTATTTTTGAACCCATTAAGATATTATATCATGTCACAAAATAAACAGCACGATGAGTACGTAATGTTACAGGGAGACAACTCAATCAATCTATAAAGCCTTCTCCTAACTATGTTGAGGGTCACGTTCCAATCGAACTGGCTACACCTGTATACTTATCAACATTTTACAAAGGGCAACTGATATCTGACATAACTGGGTATCAAGACGTTTTTTAACCGACTTCTAAAAAAGGAGGAGGTTCTCAATTCAGATGTTTGTTTTTTTCTTTTTTCTTATGTTTGTTCGCGCATAACTCCGTCGTTTGCCAACCGATTTGAAAAATTATTTTTTTGGTGGTAAGGATATACTTCCCAAATGGTCCCATGAAAATTGTATCGAAATCGAACAAGCGGGTATGTTTAACTGGGAGTGAACCCACTAAAAAGTGAAAAATAAAAAACTTTTTACAAAAAATAAAACCGACTTCTAAACAAAATACCAAAAAGTATAAAATAACTGTAATTTCGGAAGTCGGTGTATTCAACAACAAAAAAGCAACCAAAAACACCGAGTTCCGAAATTAAAGTTATTTTATACATTTTGGTTTTTTTGTTTAGAAGTCGGTTTAATTTTTTGTAAATTTTTTTTATAAGAATGTTTGTCAGAATTTGAGGGTACTAACTTCTCGTAACGACTGCCGAAAATCTAGAAATGATCGCTGAGACCAATGTCTGAACGTACTTTCGGAGGCAAGGAGAGTAGGCCTTGTTACTTAACCGTGAAGATCAACCATTAGGGAAAAGGCTAGGCAGATGATGGATTTCCTTCCTTCCTTATTTGTTTGGTATGAGTGTCACGTTAAAAGGTATGGGGTAAATAAACCAACAGCTAGAAAACATTGCAACAGTAAAAAGTGGGATAATGTTGGGTGTTGCGGAATTTCTTCGAAAGAGTCATCGCGGCCCTCGAAAGCACTCTACAGGTGAGTTATAGTCAGTAAGAGTCTGACACTCCCTTCCACTCCGCCCAGAGCGGGAGAAATCATTTGATGATTTCCCATCCAGATTTTTTTTTCTGGGTTGGAAATCATTAAATGGCTTCTTCCGCTTCCGCGAACAGATTCTGCAACATTAAGATCAACCCTTGAGGTCTGATTTTTTACCCAAACTTAGTATCTCTCAATAGCACGAGTTCTGTAATTTATTTTCAAACTCGCAACAGCCCACACAAAATCACAAAACATATTACAGAGCAAAAAGATCGTGTATCAAATAACAAAAAATAACAAGGCGACAACTATTACATTCTACACCCACATCCAATATCTCTGCCTAGCCCCAACGGGACATAGCTCGACCATACATTCTCGCCATAAAAAAATGAGTGACAGACAAACAAAAACCTTTTACTGTCAACGAACACTAATATAGGGAGCATCACACATTTTTTTCATAAGAAATCTCAAAGGACAGCCCCTGAAAGTCGAAAAAGTGATATGGAGGCGTCCCCAAAACTGCCGCTGTAAGGAAAAATGGCGCAAGTGACCAAAACACAAACAGAAATAAATTAAAAAATAGAAATGCCTAGTTAAACATTTTTTCTGTAAAATTATACTTTTGACTAGTGTGACTTGAGCATAGAAGTTTGTAGATTTTTTTTTAAAAAGCTTCTTAAAGTTTTATTTTCGTGTAAACATCAGAAATTATCCCAAGACACCATGCTCCCGGGATAAATATATCAATTATACTCGGGATAATTATTTCTTGTTGAGTATTTTATGTCTTTTTCCAAGGTCCAACCCATGACATACAATTGATATACAATTGATTCGTCAGTTGGTTCAGCGGTCTAGGCGTGAAAACGTAACAAACAGACAAACAGATTCACTTCCCAATTTAATTTATGAATATGGTAGATGTTACTAGATGTGCCTTGTTTCCCTGATTCCAAATAAAATTTAAATAAATTTATTTGGCCTAAAAGGGCAGATACAGCCCTTTTTCTCTGGACGCATAAATGGGAGCCATTAATTTGGACCTCGGACATGCCTGTGAGGCGATGACAGGCCATTCTGATAGGACAGTACGAGAAACTTGGATTTTGTTAGTTTTTGTATGTCAAGTGTTAAATATGATTGATGCTAATCTTGTCGTGTTCTAACGTACCTATTTCGAAGTTTTAAGTATATTTTATAACTTTTTTGAAAAGTTCAGAACGATTTCAGGCTTATTGTAAATCAATGATTAGTTTAATTAATTCTAAGCAGATTCTAAATTCAAATTGTCTAAAAAATTTAATAAAGGATCATAGCAGATCCTATATAATATGTGTTAGTTTAGCAGAAATCTGTCGGGATAACTGAAATCGCATGTTTGTTTATTGTTTACACCAATTTATACACGTACGCTGTGATGGGTAAGTTTAGCTGTTTAGCTGGGAGTGAAACACTAAAAAGTGAAAATAAAAAACTTTTTACAAAAAAGAATACAACCGACTTCTAAACAAAAAAATCAAAAAGTACAAAATAACTGTAATTTCAGAAGTCGGTGTGTTCAAAAACAAAAAAGCAACCAAAAACACCGAGTTCCGAAATTAAAGTTATTTTGTACATTTTGTTTTTTTTTGTTTAGAAGTCGGTTGTATTTTTTTTTTGTAATAAGTTTTTTGTTACATTCCATCAGGCGAGCATCATTCAACATCTACCTATTTTCTATACTAATATATAAAGCTGAAGAGTTTGTTTGTTTCCTTGAACGCGCTAATCTCAGGAACTACTGATCCGATTTGAAAAATTCTTTCCGTGTTAGTGAGCCCATTTATCGAGGAAGACTATATATTATCACGCTAAGACCAATAGGAGCGGAGCAGTCATGAAAAATGTGACCAAAATGAATTTGCGCCAATCAGCTAGTTTTTTTTTATGTTTGAAAAGGTTAATCTTCGATAGAAAGTCACACTATCACTTCCTATGAACGGTTTCTGTGGCCAAAGGTAAGAAACCACGAGAAAAAGCTGCTAATTCATATCTTGGTAATAGGTAGATATTTTCTTTGCTATCCTCCCAGGCACTACCGACAAATACTCAGCGAACGAGCATTACCATTCCGATTATATTCAAGCAGGAACAAAAACACGGGCCTTTTACTTGAAGCGGTACCCTTTTGAGAATATGCAATAGTATATAAACACCACAGACCACCGAGATGCCTAGCTGTCTACTGGCAGGAACAGCACTTTCAAAACTTTCCATACAAATCTATACTAATATTATAAAGAGGAAAGATTTGTATTTTTGTATGTAACGAATAAACTCAAAAACTACTGGACCGATTTAAAAAAATTTTTCACAATTAGAAAGCTACATTCGCCCTGAGTAACATAGGCTATATTTTATCCCCATATTCCCACGGGAACGAGAACTACGCGGGTAATAGATATAGAAGAAATGACTTATTAACATCGTCGCAAAACTCTGTAACAATAATAGACACCGACCAAGTGTCAGTCCAAACTCTCACACGATGGGCCCCGTACCATAAATTGAAAAAAAGAAACAAGCTTTTTGTATGGGGTATAAATAAATAAAAGGGGCTGTTTGATTGATTTTTTTTTACCTGCTACGGTTTTTGAGATACAGCCTGCTGACAGACAGATGGAAGCACTATAAGTTGCTTCAGCTTGACAACATGAATTTCATCGTTTACTCATGGAATTGGACAAATCCTGACTTTTCTGACTATGGAAATAAATTAAAGGTAACACAGAAATGTATGTATTTTATTAGTAAAGGCGTGTTCGCTGATGCGACATTCCATGCTCTATGAAAAACACCTAAGGTTCCTCTCAACTCGGAAGCCTGAAGAAACCTTTTTACTTTGTTTTTCTTACGTTCGTAGGTGTTTACTGAGACGTTGAAGATAAAAATACCTACTACTTAAGAGTTGAACGAGCTGTAGAACGACCCACAATAATACCGTTATAATTCCAGTACATATATTTTCTTAAAATATTATTGTATGTGGTACCAACCCGTACTAAGCCCGCGTGGTGGATTACGACCCATTCCTCCTCCTAGAGAGGAGCCGTCCCAGCAGTGGGAAAATTAAAGGGCTGATTATGTTATTATTGTATTAAAGAATTACCTTCCTTTTGATTTCAAATAGAAGACATAACGTGTGATATTTTTTTTTAAACGTTGGACACTAGGAAATACTCCTGTATCGTGGGTGCGTTCACAAACAACATGATAACTCACATACACAATACACCCAGACTCGGAACAATTCTCTGTAGGCCATACAAACATTTGTTCCGTGCGGGGATTAACCCGCGACACCAAGCAGAGCAGCCAAACGCTCAACCACTGCGCCAACCGTGTCGTCGGTTATTTTTAATGCAAATAAACCCCATTTAACCCTCCCCCCCCCTCAAATAAATCACTATAAAACCGTTCAAAAAGCGACTAAAATGTAACACACGAAGACGATAGTCTGAAACTAGTAAAAATATCTCTTCTACATCACATTTGTTGAAGACATTTCTATTCATCAACACTGCATTCCAGATTCCATTCAACTTGTTCATACAATTTGATATTCCAACCTGCCCCTAGTTAATATAGACCATTACGCCCCACGCTAACGTCACAAAATGAAGTAGCCCTGAATGCTGCACACCGTACACCACAGGGACTCCTTATAAAGTCGTGTAATAGATGTTTTAGCCCAAAAACGATAAAGAGGTCTCATTTGCATGCTAAGTTCGTTAACTTTAATTACTGAGCCCCGCGGACATGCTTATAATATCTTTGTTAGGCTAAGGGGCTCGGCATAAGGGTAGAGTTACAGTATTCTATCTCTTTCAAACTTTCAGCGTTAGAAAGAGATGCTAAAGTCGAAGATATAGACGCAGAAAATTAAATAAGCAATTTAGTTGTAAGTGATAGCAATACTTTGTTTATTTTTCGCTCATTTCGCTTATCCGATGTTAGATGTTTGCGCTTGGTAAATATTTGGGATCTAAATGTCGTGACATTAATTTGGACGTAGTTTGTTTACTTGAAGCTGAAAAAGTCAGTATTTACTTCTGATGTTGCCACCAATTTAATCAAATTATTAAATTCATTAAATAGCTATCTGACAGCCTTTTTTATGGGAAATCATCTAATAACTTCTCCCGCTCTGGGCGGAGCGGAGGGGAGTGTCAGACTCTTACTGACTAAAACCCACCCGTGATCCTTCTTATGCCCTTTGCGTTCCAGGGCCGCGGTGACTAGCTATCTCACAGCCTAAACTGCTAAGAAAATCATGAGGGCTTCTGATTTTAGGATAGCACGCACTAAGAATATTTTGTATCAAGAATTTCGTAATCTTTGGCAACGAACAATCCCATCTTATATACAAATCTTAGGGGAAATAATAAATCGGCTGTATGGTGTTTGTTCAGTCGACGAATTACAAGATGTATGCGACACATTGTGGACATACAATCCATGGATATGAACAAAATGTTTTGGGAATACTTTTTACTTTTATAAGGAAAACAAACAGTGGTTTACTAAAAAAAAATATACAAAGCGTCATAAACATATGACTTAACAAATATACTACCGACTAAATTTTCCACAGATTACTACTTAAAACTAACACAAACTGATGAGCAACATTAGTTGTACCCAGGGTATGTAGAAACATTATAAAAAAAAAAAAAACAAAATTCAAAATTTTGATTATGCCTGTTCTAAAGGTATATAACAATTCTACAAAATAGCTGTATATTGTATGTGTCGACTAAACGGCGCAGCGGTGAGTGCACACCAGCCTTAGATCTGCAAAATCTAAGGCTGGTCTCTTCCCTCTTTTCTTCTCTCTCTGGATCTTTTATTGTGCGTATAGCTGAGGAGTACAACCTTCTACACCAGAGGCTATGTTTCCAGAAAACTACAACCTCTGGATGAGTTTGGAGTTTAGGAAACACACTTAAAGTCAATAGTGAATAGGCTACTTCTAGACAATTGGGTAGTTGCCTAAAAAAATCTAATTAGTCCGTAAGATAGACTTCCCAAAAATATTGGACACGTATTTTTTATTTTTTTACGTAAACAAAAAACGAAGACGATATAATGAGTTGAAAACTCATGTGACGTCACTTCGTGCGACGATTTTTACCACGCCGTGATGTCACTCATGATCTTTGAAGCCTTTTATCTTCGTTAATTATTAGAGATTTCATAAAGCAAAAAATACGTGTCTAATATTTTTCCATAATCTAACTGAGGGACTAAATAGGATTATATTTTTATTCCTCAGGAAACATCCCTATAGTGGTCCGTCGTGGACCATATCATGACTTCCATCAACTGAGATTGTAGTCAAAGGCGAGGCTATCAATAATGAACAATAAACCTTTGTAACCTTTTGGATGCTTTCATCAATAATACAATAAGTATTGACGATTTTAGACAATGAAGTTGTATGCCATTTTCAGTAAGTGCTCAATAGAGTATTTTACTAGAAAAATCTAATTAGTCCGTCACCCAAAAAATATTCGACACGTATTTTTTCTTACGTAAACAAAAAATGAAGATGATACAGTGCGTTGAAAACTCGCATGACGTCACTACGTGCTACAATTTTTATTATATCAGCAGACCCCACTCTAGTACTTCGGTGCGCTTTATCTTTATATTTTTTTATGATTTTAAATGACAAAAATGCGTGCCAACATTTTTTGAAAATCCAGCACACGGACTAAATACAATTATGATTTTTATATGTAGTCAAATTTCATTTTCAATTTCTGCCGATCCATTGAACAGTGAACTGTCATTCCATCTTATTTTTATCGATAGAAAACTTACTTCACGTTCACTTCACCTTAGTTAACACTGACAGATGTTTACAAAATCACACTGCCGTAACTTTGACACAGAAACAAATAATGTTACTCCACAGACACATCTAATTATGGTAGCGTCATTGAGAATTAGGTTATGGGTCCAAACCTATATATCCCTAATCAACCACCCCAACTTTGACCAACAAACCTCGAGTAGGTACACCGACTTGCTAATCCATTAAGGACTGCGCCTCATTAGGCTGATTCGCCTCATTTGATACTCTACTTCCACGTAAGGTAAAATCGAGTATATTGAGGGGATGTTTTGGTTATTTCCGAAAATTCTTGACCAATATGGTTGACCCAAACTTGTATTGTTGTTTTAGCTGTCCTGAATTATTTTAATACGATTGTATAAGTATGTAGATACTTCTAGATGTGACACGGGCTAAATTCACTAACCAAGTAAAACCAAAAGAATATTTGGATACATTTAAATGAAATCATAATGTTTGAACATTTTCAACTCCAAAAAAAGATTGTTAACTAGCCTTTTGTCGCAACTTCGTTCACTGGTAAAAAAAATTAGTGTAGTTTCCTAACAGCACATGATTGTTTTAAATGTGGTAACATTTAATAATAAACAATATTGTAGAAAGGAGACTTTCTGCAATATTGTTTAGCTTTAAATCAATCTACAAACAAACATAAATTCCTTTCCAATCCTTCCTTGAATATGTCGTTTCCTCTTTAAACTAAATGACCAAAAAAGTTCTGTACTAAAAGAAAATGAAGCAGTTACCATTCAAGAATAGAAAACTCCAATGCACTTTTACTGAACATTGCCTTTTCAAGTAAGACACATAAGGTCTATTAACCTCTCGCAATCCTTTCTTTCCGAAGTATTTAAACGAAGTTAAATTTCCGAGAATAATTACCAGTTCGCACGCCGGACGAAACTTGGCGCTTGCTAAATATCTTACACTTGCAATTTACTTTGTACGTATAATATTAAATCATTGTGTTTTTGTTAGCTTTGCCCAGCAGTGGGACAGTTCGGGCTATTATGAAAAAAAAGTAAAGTTTCAATTCAATCGTTAACAGATACACATTGTCAAATTGAAAATAAGACTACCCACTGTCAGGAAAACGATAACGATAATTATGTATGTTCGCGACGATGCGTCTTAGCTACATAGTATAGGTAGTTATAGGTAGTTAGTTAGCACATAGAATGCTGTAACAGATAAAGCTGCATAGTATAGATAGTTATAGGTAGCTATAGTTGATACATAGTTTGTTATTGAAATAAAACACATTCGTTACAGTTGTTTGCTCTCAAGAGGCAGTATATAAGCCCTTGGAGCCTTTATTTCTTCCAAGTAAATAGAATATAGTTAGGTAGGGTATCCCATCCCTTACACATAACAGTAAACACATGGTAACCCTGGTAATCGAAGGTATATAAAGGTAATCAAGGTAATCAAGGTATATAAAGGTGATCGGTGGTATATAAGGTAATCAAGGTATATACACACACAGACAGACATACATAGGTAATAGAAAGGGCTCGGTAATTTGAGATCTGAAATATTTAGATCAAAGGTAGTCGCATAGCTAAAGCGACACTGACCAATCACAGAGCAGGAGGGTGCTGGTACGTGATTGGTCAATGGTTTTTGATAAATAGCCCTGGTGAAGGTATGCACAAAAATAAAACACTTTGCATCTACCCTCTTCCTTTCCCGAAAAAACAAGTCTAGATTCTAGACTTCTAAATGTCTGAAATAGAACCGCCTTGAAAAATCCTTTCAGGGGATATATAGATGTCTATAGTGTATGCAGGCATAAAGCCGTAATTTAGGTTTGAATAAAACTGTTTATTTTTATCCCCTTGAAATATATACGCTTATAGAGTTGCAACCCCTTGAGTGACAGGGTTGAAACATATGTAGTTTTGTAGAGGGTTGTCGTATCTACAGAGATACATATAGCTGTATAGCCCTCCTAGCATAGTTTTACGGTAAATTCACCCCAAGTAGGTAATAGCTTCGCGCCTACTATAGTTTTGTATAGTTTTCGGCATCCCACCCCTACATGGAGGGGGATGAAGGGGTGAATTCGTCTCCGCTGTATGGAGCTTACCGAGGGCTATCCATAAAGGTACGACAACCCCTACTCACATAGACCTAAGCCTAGATATAGTCTAAATTCTAGGATTAGCATAATGAAAATATTGGTTAATAAACTTCATCACACACGGTGATTTTTTGGGTGTCGATACGGTATAGTTGCGCCGTACAATAGTAACTTAGAAACTTAAAGAAATTTGTAGTCATTTGCAAGATAGTTTGAACTTATACCTAAATGTAGAATCATATAGTCGCGAATTTCACCCTTCAAATCGCTAAGTGCATAGTGAACAAGTTAAATAGTGTTTTATTGTGACTTTATTGGTAAGCCCTCAATACCTACCCCTATATATTGTGTGAATAACAGCAAGTATAGCAAGTATTCAGCTAAGGGTTGCATCCTCATGGCCCGTAGCTTATAGACGGAGCGTCAACGCGTCTGGATCATTTATACCTAGGTGGGTTGTCACCATACAGTCCACTTTCGAAGAATAGGATAACCTACCCTGGCCACCCTACAGTCCAGTCGATCACGTCCGCCCCGTACATTTTCTGGTCCATCGGAGCCGGATATTTTGAAGATAGCCTGATCCAGCTATTTGGAAGTTGGATTTACCGAACCACGCAGCTACCCTGAAGGCGCAACCCCTATTGTGAAGTCGCACCCCCTTGAAGAAAAAACTACCCTTCAACATTTCAAGACACGAAGGGTGTCCCTAGAAGCTAAATAGAAGTCGGACCTTGAAGAAATCATCCCTTCAAGAAAACTACCCCTAGGCAGATTGATAGTGAAGCAACAACATAGAAGAAATTTAATCAAGCTGAACTTAGAAAATTTCGAACGACTTCACACTTTGAAAATTTTGAGGGGTTCCGACACTTAGAATATTTTTGAAGATTTTGAACTTAGAAAATTTTCAACAATCCGGGACTTGGAAAATTTTTTGAAGATTTTTGAACTTGGAAAATTTTCAACAACCTGACACTTAGAAAAGTTTTGATCAAGCGGGACATAGAATATTTTTGAAGAATTTTGGACTTAGAGAATTTCGATCGACTTCACACATAGAAGATTTTGAACAGTCTGGGACTTAGAAAAGTTTCAGTCAATCCGAACTTAGAATATTTTTTGAAGATTGGGGACTTTGAAGAATTTTGAAAATGTTTGAAAATTTTTTTTTTGGAAACTTGGATTGAAGTTTCACCTGAGGCTTACCAGTGGACTACCGAATAGTTTTGAAGATTCATTGAAGACTTCAACAATGCCGATCACGAGGTCGCATGGCAAATCATCCGAGGCGTGGACAGTTCCGATACAGGAACCAGCCGAGAGGGTTCCTGCTATCCATCATCAGGTGCCGCCGCGTTCGCCTTCATCGTCTGGGACGGCGCGATCGATGCAGCAGCGCAGTGAAGACGTGTCTCCGCCTGCTGCCGCTGAACGAATAGAACAGATAGAAGCTTCAGCAATAGAACGAGTACCTGCACCATTGCCGACAACAGTACAGAAACAGATGCCATCGACCTCAAGGAAGGGAACCCGCTTTGAGACGACTTCAGATAGTACAATGAAGCCGTCAAATAGAAAAGATAGCCGAGTCTTGCCAATGACTACCCGGGGTGACGCCCGTATAGAACATAGACGTCCGCCGTCGACCATTGACAGGTCACCGCGGTCATATAGAAAATTACAGAAGGCTCGCGAAGACTTATTGAAGATTAAGTTGGAGCTTGCCCAGTTAGCACTTCAGAGAGCCGAACAAGAGTCGGACGAAGAATATTTGGACGATAGAAACTCAAATGAAGAGTACGTGCGTTCCTGGCTGGAAGAGGCGCCTGAACCTGTTCCTGATCAGAGAGAGACCAACGCCGCCGAGGGGGACATCCGTGATAGTCGACAGCAACCGCCCCCCCCTGTGGACTTCGAACCAATAGTGGACTCTCGTCGAACGCACATAGATCCAGATAGTGCTAAACAGATAGAGCCACCACCTATGAAGAAAATAGAAGACGATAGGAGCGAGGATAATTTACGTCCATTCGTTTCGGACCTTACGGCTGCTATAGCATCTTTAGTTGACAAGAAAACAGAACAGCAGTCACAGAATTCCTCCTCGGCGTCGAAGGTCATTATGACTTTACCGAACTTCAGTGGTGCGCATACAGAATGGTTGTCATTTCGAGCCATTTATGAAACAACTCGAAAATATTTCAACGATGTCGAGAATACAGCAAGACTTAGAAGAAGCCTGCATGGACGCGCTTTAGAAACAGTTAGTTCAGAACTCATCGGCCATGCAAGACCAGATGACATCATGAGGGAACTCGAGCTGCAATTCGGCCGACCAGATTCGATAGCACAGGCCGAAACAGATAGATTGCGAGGACTGACACGATGCAGTGAAAATCCAAAGGATATTTGCTCATTCGCAAGCCACGTGAGGTGCGCTATAGTAACGCTGCGAGCATTGAAGAAGGATCATTACCTGATCAACGCCGAGCTCATGCGAACCTTGACAGAGAAGCTACCGAACTCGATACGCGTACAGTGGTACCGTATATATACAGAAAAGTACCAGTCCTTGCCAGACTTGTCGCTGTTTAGCGAATTCATTACCGAACAAGCTCGATACTGCAGCGCTTTCGCTCCTGCTGAAAACATCAAGACAGAGGGCTCATCCAACCGACGCACACCGCAGCAGAGGACTCACACAACAACAGAGAAGTCAGCAAGCAAGTGCCGACTGTGTGAGAAGGATGGCCATATAGAACGCGATTGCTCGAAGTTCAAGAATAGTAATAGTAACAAGAGATGGGAAATTGCGAAGAATCTAAACCTGTGCTTCCGTTGCCTGAAGCCAAGAAGAGAGCGGCATAAATGCAACGCGAAGAAGTGTGACGTCAAGGGGTGTACAGCCACGCACAGTCGGCTACTTCATTACGACAAGAAGCCTGCTGCGGTGGCAGCCGAAAAGCCCAGACAGACCGAAGTCAAAAAGGAGCCCAAGGAGACAGTCGCCAGCTCAAGATCATCGTCGAATCACGCCTATTTGAAAATCATCCCGGTCCGGGTCATTGGACCGGCGGGAAAGGCATCTACGTTCGCCCTACTCGACGATGGATCGACCGTATCGTTGATCGATGAAGACATCGCCGACCAAGTCGGAGCCGAGGGCAAGATCGACCCACTGAAGATTGGTGCGATCGGTGACACCATGATCGACACTCCTTGTTCGAAAAGAGTCACAGTGACACTCGCGAGTCAGCATAGAAATAGGGTGCCGTTCAGAGCGCGCACCATACCGAAGCTTAATCTCGCGTCACAGACAGTCCGTGAAGAAGATGTCACACATTGCAAACATCTCATCGACTTGAAAGAGCAGCTAGTCTATGATGTTGGCGCGCCCAAGATTTTGATTGGCCAAGACAACTGGCACCTTCTCCTTGCCAGTGAAGTCAGAAGAGGCCCCAGGCACCAGCCAATAGCGTCACTTACAACGCTTGGATGGACGCTACATGGCGCGCACACTAGAATACTCGGTCAGCAGGTGCATTACGTCAGCGCATGCAGAGAAGATAGAGAAAATAGAGACGACAGACTGAACGAGCAACTTCGTGAATTTTTCGCACTCGAGTCCCTAATAGTTAATCCTCGGCGTCCAGATTCTGATCCAGAGAAGCAGGCTGAAGACATCTTGAAGAGACATACCAAACAGTTGACAGATGGGCATATAGAAACAGCTATGTTATGGAAAAATAACAATTTTGAAATGCCCGATAGTTATGGGACAGCACACAAGCGGCTGATCTCTATAGAAAAGAAGCTCGACAAAGATCCGAGTCTTCGAAATAAATACATAGAACAGATGGACTCGCTCCTTTCAAAAGGGTACGCAGAAAAAGCGCCCAAACAGACCACGCCAGGAAGAACCTGGTATCTGCCTCATTTCGACGTCTTCAATCCCATGAAGCCGGAGAAGTTTCGAATAGTACACGACGCCGCAGCTAAATCGAATGGAATGTCGCTGAACGACTTCCTGCTTACAGGACCGGACCTGTTACAGTCGCTGCCCGGCGTCATGATGAGGTTTCGTAGATATCCGATAGCCATTTCAGGTGACATTACCGAAATGTTCATGCAGGTCAAAGTACGACCTGAAGATAGAGACGCCCTCCGATATTTGTGGAGAGGCAATAGAAGAGAAGGAGCCCTCGACGAGTATCGAATGACGTCAATCATATTCGGCGCGGCAATCTCACCGTGCACGGCCATATTCGCGAAGAATTGGAACGCGAACCGGCACATAGAACAGCATCCAGAAGCAGTAGAAGCAATAGTGAAGAACCATTATATGGATGATTATCTGGATAGCTATAGAACAGTAGAAGAAGCGACACATATAGCAACAGCGGTGAAGAAGATACACCAACAGGCTCGTTTCGAAATTAAGAAATGGGTATCTAATGACATCGACGTCATACAGAAAATAGAACCGTCGCTTATAGAGACAGAAGTCGTCGACATCGGCGACCATACAGAAAAAATTCTTGGCCTAATATGGAGACCAAGAGCAGATACGCTGGGTTTCAATCTGAGCCTAGCCCGATTACCGAGTGGCGTATTACAGAAGGAGGTGCCCACAAAGAGAGAGGCGCTGAAAATAGTGATGTCACTATACGACCCACTCGGCCTAGCCTCACCCGTAACGATTCGCGCCAAACAGATACTCCAAGAAGCATGGAGAAGAGGAGTCGACTGGGACCAGCCGTTCGACACAGACTTGGCCACAGCATGGAGAAGTTGGGTTCAACATCTACAGAATCTTGCACAAGTCACAGTACCAAGATGTTACCCAGGATATAGCGACGCCATAGAAACGCAAGTCCACGTTTTCACGGATGCGAGCGAAACTTCGTACGCCGCAGCGGTGTACTGGCGTATCTCTACAGAAGATGGCAAGACTCACGTGAGCCTCGTCATGGCCAAGGCAAAGGTGGCGCCACTCAAGCTCCAATCGATACCCCGACTCGAGCTGCAGGCCGCGGTGATGGGGACCCGCGTCGCTGCAGCTGTCATCCGAGAACACGGAGTCAAGCCGGCCTCCGTGACGTACTGGTCAGACAGCAAAACCGTGCTGACCTGGATCAGAAGAGGAGCTCGAGTTTACAAACCGTTCGTCGCGCACCGCATAGCTGCCATAGAAGAGCATAGTAGAGTCGAAGACTGGCGATGGGTGCCCACTAAGAAAAACATAGCAGACGCCGCCACTCGTGATGTACCACACAACTTTGATTCGAGACACGAGTGGTTTTGTGGCCCCAGCTTCCTGTATGAAGAGTCGACAACATGGCCAATAGAGAAGCCTCCACTAGAGGAACAGACGGGTGAGGAGCGAACCTTAGTCGCTATAGAAAATATAGATAGAAGACTCACAGAAGTCATACCCGATCCAGCAAGATTTTCGAAATGGGAACGACTGTTGAGAGCGACGGCGACAGTACTACGCTTCGTCGCCAAATGTCGGCCGCCCAAAGAAAACACGTTCTATAAAAGAACGAGGAAAAATATAGAAGTGGATCCGGATTGGAGGAAACGTACAAAGACGGCAGTGCCCCCTCCTACAACATCAGTGACGTCCCCAGTTACGTCAAAATATAGTCAAATAATAGAAGCCGAATACCTCCAACAAGCGGAGAGGTTACTCGTGCAAGCTGTACAGCAACAGATGTTTTCCCGCGAGTTGACAAGTTTGCGAGGAAACGAAGAAATAGAAAAGGACAGCGCCCTACGACCGTTGCAAATAGAATTGAAGGATGACGTCATACGCCTCAGAAGTCGTATAGATAGAATCGACAAAATAACAGAAGACGTCAAGCGCCCACCCATATTACATGGCGACCATCGTATAACTCAGCTCTACATAGACTGGACACACCGCAGCTTACAACACAGTGGAACCGAGATGACCATCAATGAAGTCCGACAGCATTACTGGGTCGTCAGAATGAGACCCACAACGAAGATGGTAGTGACACGTTGTTTACCGTGTCGCATTAGGAAGGCGTGCGCTCCAGTACCAGCTACAGGCGACCACCCCAGAACGCGTCTAGCTCATCATCAGAGGCCGTTCACATTCACTGGACTCGACTATTTCGGTCCGCTATCCGTTACAGTCGGTCGCCAGCATCAGAAGAGGTACGTGGCTCTATTTACGTGCCTGACCACCAGAGCGGTACACCTGGAAATCGCCGCAAGCCTCAGCGCAGACTCCGCGATACTAGCACTGCGCCGCTTCGCTGCACGCAGAGGATGTCCAACAGAAATACATTCAGACAACGGCACCAACATGCACGGTGCCGACAAAGAGCTCCGAGACGCCTTCAAAGAAGAGGCAAGTCGCCGAGGCATAGTATGGCGCTTCATCACTCCGTCAGCGCCTTTTATGGGTGGCGCATGGGAGCGCCTAGTCCGATGTGTGAAGACAGCATTACAGACTATACTTCACGAAAAACACCCACATGAAGAGGTGTTACACACACTGTTGTGTGAGGCCGAATATACGGTCAACAGTCGACCACTAACCCATGTTTCAGTTCACAGTGACGATGACGAGTCCATCACGCCGAACCACTTCCTCCTGGGTGGTTCAGCCCGGCTGCCGACGCCTGGCGTGTTCACAGAGCACGACATCGACAGCAAGCGCCACTGGCGGCGCTCACAAGCACTCGCCGACCAGTTCTGGCGCCGCTGGGTACGTGAGTACCTACCCGAGCTCCAACACCGGCGGGAGCCCCATAGCCGTGGCCCTAATCTGCAGGTGGGTGATCCCGTACTCATCGCAGACGGCCAGCTGCCTCGCAACACGTGGCCGCGAGGCCGCATAATCGCAGTTTTCCCGGGCGCTGATGGAGAGGTCCGGACAGCTGAGGTGCGCACATCCGGCGGCACCTTAAAGCGTCCAGTAAAGAAACTTGTCCCACTACCCAAGCAAGACAATAGCAGGCGATGCTGCTCCTACAGCTCGCCAACCAACAGATAGATGGGTGACGCTGCCAACACGCGCAGCTCGCCCCCCCGTGCGGGCATATCCGGCCCGCTACCAACTTACTTTCAGCGGACAGAGAGAGTGTGATGTTGCCCATCGGCGCAGCTCACCTCCCGCGGACATGTTCGGTCCGCATTCGGCTCGCGTCAAGCGAGCAATAGCCGGCGATGCTGCTCTCACAGCTCGCCAACCAGATAGATGGGTGACGCTCCACAGCTCGCCCCCCGCGGACATATTCGGTCCGCAACCGGCTCGCATTCAGCGGGCAATAGCCGGCGATGCTGCTCACACAGCTCGCCAAATAGATGGGTGACGCTTCACAGCTCGCCCCCCGCGGACATATTCGGTCCGCAACCGGCTCGCATCCAGCGGGCAATAGCCGGCGATGCTGCTCTCGCAGCTCGCCAACCGATAGCTGGGCGACGCTGCCCGCAAGGCGCAGCTCGCCCCACTGCGGGCGTATCCGGCCCGCCGCCGCCTTGCTTTGTGCAGGCGACACAGCAGGCGATGCTGCTCTCACAGCACGCCAACCGATAGATGGGTGACGCTGCCCGCAAGGCGCAGCTCACCCCACCGCGGACATATTCGGTCCGCATTCGGCTCGCATTAAGCGAGCAGTAGCCGGCGATGCTCTCACAGCTCGCCAATCATAGATGGGCGACGCTGCCCGCAAGGCGCAGCTCGCCCCACCGCGGACATATTCGGTCCGCATTCGGCTCGCATCAAGCGAGCAGTAGCAGGCGATGCTGCTCTCACAGCTCGCCAACCGATAGCTGGGCGACGCTGCCCGCAAGGCGCAGCTCGCCCCACTGCGGGCATATCCGGCCCGCCGCCGCCTTGCTTTGTGCAGGCGACACAGCAGGCGATGCTGCTCTCACAGCTCGCCAACCATAGACGAGTGACGCTGCCCGCAAGGCGCAGCTCACCCCACCGCGGACATATTCGGTCCGCATTCGGCTCGCATCAAGCGAGCAGTAGCCGGCGATGCTCTCACAGCTCGCCAACCATAGATGGGTGACGCTGCCCGCAAGGCGCAGCTCACCCCACCGCGGACATATTCGGTCCGCATTCGGCTCGCATCAAGCGAGCAGTAGCCGGCGATGCTCCCACAGCTCGCCAACATAGCGAGTGATGCTGCCCACTGGCGCAGCTCACCCCCGCGGACATGTTCGGTCCGCATTCGGCTCGCATCAAGCGAGCAGTAGCGGGCGATGCTGCTCACGCAGCTCGCCAACATAGCGGGCGATGCCGCCCACGGGCGCAGCTAGCCCCCATTGCGGGCATATTCGGCCCGCCACCGCCTTGCTTTGAGCAGGCGATACAGCAGGCAATGCTGCCTACACAGCTTGCCACCGCAGCAGGCGATGCTGCGCACACTCGCAGATCGCACAGACAGCGGGCCATCCGGCCCACAGCTCGCACATTTGCGAGAGCCTACGCAACAGCCTTGCGACTGCAGGCGACCCACAGCAGGGAAGCGGCAGACCGGCGACTGCACAGCTGCGTCGAGCACCGGCATCGAGCACCGGCGCCGCGCAGCGGGCGACGTGGCTACAGGCGTCGCTCACCGGGTTTCTGCAGCGCCGCGACGTCATCGCACCGAGTCATCGCTGCACTGCACGGCGGGAGAGATGTTCGCGACGATGCGTCTTAGCTACATAGTATAGGTAGTTATAGGTAGTTAGTTAGCACATAGAATGCTGTAACAGATAAAGCTGCATAGTATAGATAGTTATAGGTAGCTATAGTTGATACATAGTTTGTTATTGAAATAAAACACATTCGTTACAGTTGTTTGCTCTCAAGAGGCAGTATATAAGCCCTTGGAGCCTTTATTTCTTCCAAGTAAATAGAATATAGTTAGGTAGGGTATCCCATCCCTTACACATAACAGTAAACACATGGTAACCCTGGTAATCGAAGGTATATAAAGGTAATCAAGGTAATCAAGGTATATAAAGGTGATCGGTGGTATATAAGGTAATCAAGGTATATACACACACAGACAGACATACATAGGTAATAGAAAGGGCTCGGTAATTTGAGATCTGAAATATTTAGATCAAAGGTAGTCGCATAGCTAAAGCGACACTGACCAATCACAGAGCAGGAGGGTGCTGGTACGTGATTGGTCAATGGTTTTTGATAAATAGCCCTGGTGAAGGTATGCACAAAAATAAAACACTTTGCATCTACCCTCTTCCTTTCCCGAAAAAACAAGTCTAGATTCTAGACTTCTAAATGTCTGAAATAGAACCGCCTTGAAAAATCCTTTCAGGGGATATATAGATGTCTATAGTGTATGCAGGCATAAAGCCGTAATTTAGGTTTGAATAAAACTGTTTATTTTTATCCCCTTGAAATATATACGCTTATAGAGTTGCAACCCCTTGAGTGACAGGGTTGAAACATATGTAGTTTTGTAGAGGGTTGTCGTATCTACAGAGATACATATAGCTGTATAGCCCTCCTAGCATAGTTTTACGGTAAATTCACCCCAAGTAGGTAATAGCTTCGCGCCTACTATAGTTTTGTATAGTTTTCGGCATCCCACCCCTACATGGAGGGGGATGAAGGGGTGAATTCGTCTCCGCTGTATGGAGCTTACCGAGGGCTATCCATAAAGGTACGACAACCCCTACTCACATAGACCTAAGCCTAGATATAGTCTAAATTCTAGGATTAGCATAATGAAAATATTGGTTAATAAACTTCATCACACACGGTGATTTTTTGGGTGTCGATACGGTATAGTTGCGCCGTACAATAGTAACTTAGAAACTTAAAGAAATTTGTAGTCATTTGCAAGATAGTTTGAACTTATACCTAAATGTAGAATCATATAGTCGCGAATTTCACCCTTCAAATCGCTAAGTGCATAGTGAACAAGTTAAATAGTGTTTTATTGTGACTTTATTGGTAAGCCCTCAATACCTACCCCTATATATTGTGTGAATAACAGCAAGTATAGCAAGTATTCAGCTAAGGGTTGCATCCTCATGGCCCGTAGCTTATAGACGGAGCGTCAACGCGTCTGGATCATTTATACCTAGGTGGGTTGTCACCATACAGTCCACTTTCGAAGAATAGGATAACCTACCCTGGCCACCCTACAGTCCAGTCGATCACGTCCGCCCCGTACAATGTATTCGGCAAAGTGGATTAAAACAACTCGCCCTTCACACTTTATCTTTTACCAATTAAAATAAATACATTTAATAATATTTGGTTATGATATTGAAAGCTAAAATTACCTTTCAAATGATTTACGACAAACCATATTTCATTGCATACAAATTGTAAAATTTTTAGAAATTGTAAAGTTTTGAGCAATGTGCGATGAAGAGATTCCAGTTTATTGCTCGCGATTATACGAGAGCGACGAATAAAATGTAAAAGTATTGTTTCCTGTGCTATTGAAAAAAAAAATCATGTCTTTTTCTTCAGTAGTATCAATCACATTATTACAGTTACTATAATATCACTCTCCTGACACAACATAACATGACTTTACATAAAGTTTGATAAAATTACATAACATTTCTGTATTTCTCACACAACACACATTGTCATGTGTGTCCAAAACTCATTGCCATCGACGAGCAAAAAATACATCATCCATAAAATCCTTTTAACATCCACAACCGATTACAGAAAAGCTAATAATACATGATACAAATTACTGTCGGAAAAACGGTCTAGTCAGGTCAAAGTATTCCGTTAATGCGGAATCAAACCTATGGGATACACACACACACACATACACAGCTATAATAATTTAAACACTATTGACATTACATAATATCATCATCCACCAAGCCAACTATATTGGGGTTGGCTTCCAAACCGGATTCAGCTGAACATGGCAGTATTTTACGTGAAGAATCGTCATCATCATATCAGCTGAGAGACGTCCACTGCTGGACATAACTGCTGTGAGCAGTGGTGGCCGAATGGTAACGACCCCGACTTACGAAATGTAGGCCGCGGGTTCAAACTCAGCCAGGCGCATTACTTTGTGTAATTTATTTCAGCACTGCTCTCAAAACGGCGAAGGAAAACATCGTGAGGAAACTGGCATATGTCCTAGAACCAAAAATCCGAAGACATGTGACATTCACCAACCCGCACTGGGCCCGCGTGGTGGATTACGGCCCATTCCCTCTCCTAGAGAGGAGGCCTGTGTCCCAGCAGTGGAAGAACATTCAAAGGCTGATTATGGTTATACAGGAGGACATAGGCCTCCTCCAAGTGTCGCCATAACAACTGGTCCTGTGCATCTCGCATCCATCGGTTGCCCACTGCCAGTTCAGTTTGGAGATCCTCGAGCTATGTATATCAGTAACGTTGGTTCTCTTGCGGATATCATCATTCCTACATTCGATGACGTAAAAAACCTCCGAGCATTGCCCTCTCCATTGCTCTTTGAGTGACTCTAAACCTTCCTTAACTTTAAGCGTAAAGCACACACACATACATTAGCCTAATATGAGAGTACATGACATACGTCAGTAATCTTTGTTGGGAAATACAGAAATTATATTTCTAATTTTCATATTGAAAGAGCACACTACCATCCACGAGCAAAAAACACACCGCTAAAAAACTACTCCCCCCAAAAATTTCTAACACTATCCACCTAGTTACCATGCAAAACTATCTCGAAAAACTTTATTTCATTCGCACGGAGCGTACCAGATAGATTTTATTTTTCAGTGTCTGCTAAAAGGCAGTTTTCTCAACCCCGTACATGCGGCGGGATTGTTAATATTCCGGAGTCAGACCTACACGAGCAGGCAACGTGCTTAGACTGGGAACCAGTCCACTTGCCAATGCAATGTCTTTAATAGGAACCATAAATTGAATATACATTAGCATGCGAGCAACTACATGAAAATAGACTCTGTATGTGTTTCTGTAATGTGTTTGTGTGATTGTGTTGGTTTTATTGCTATTGTGAGCTGTTTTACATGGATATTAGATGGGTTTGGTAATGTAAACTTCTTTATAGTGCTATAAAATCATATGTATGTTAAGCCAATACCTGATGAGATATGTGTATCTCATCAGGTATTATGTGTATCTCATCTCAAATTAAGACTCAATATTATTAATTAATTAATTAATTAATTAAGTGCATCCGATGTTGTATTTTCTTTTATGTCTTACTAGCTTCTGTCCGCGACTTCGTCCCCGTGGAATCCCCGGTATTAAAACATTATTTATCGCTGCTCCGCTCCTATTGGCTTAAGCGTGATGATATATAGCCTAAAGCCTTCCTCGATAAATGGTCTATTCAACCCAAAAAGAATTTTTCAATTCGAACCAGTAGTTCCTGAGATTAGCGCGTTCAAACAAACAAACAAACAAACTCTTCAGCTTTATAATATTAGTATAGATATAAGTAGTTCTTCTTTACATATATAACTTTTATTGTAAAAAAATAATTTGAATTGATTATAAATCACTTTATAATAGACCTCATAATTTGTATGTGATTTTTTATTTATGTCACAGCTATGTAGGTACCTACTATTTTTAGTGACAAATTCACCGTATAAGTTACAGAAAATATAAATGATGTCCGATTCGCCATCCTAGCCGATATGCACGCTAAGATTCACGAAAATCGGTCGAGCCGTTTCGGAGGAGTTCATCCACATGTTTGTGGATGAACTCCTCCGAAACGGCTCGACCGATTTTCGTGAAATTCTCGTATCATGGAACACCATGATACGAGAATTTATATATAAGATAAAAAAAATTATATATAAGATAAAAACAAAATACAGTATGTTCTACGATCATAGGTACATAATTAGCTGGCCCTCGCAAAATCGTCTTGGTAAAAGAAAGAAAAAAACCGTTTTGCAACATTTTTCACTCTGCTCTTATTGGTTGTTTGTAGCGTAATTGTGTATAGCCAATAGCTTTCCAATGAGATATCCAACACTTTTTTAATACGACCCAGGAGTTCCTGAGATTAGCGCATTCTACCAGACAGACAAACACTAAAATTTTATACAATGAGTATAGATATGCAAAAATTTTAAAATAAGGATAAAGATAAAGTCGCGACTTTTGACCATGATTTTACAGTCGGTTATAGAAAAATAAAGAAAAGAAAAATGGTTGTCAATGTAATACAGCACTGGCAACACCAAATTGTATGTAGTATTCACATGATAGTATATCATAATCATTCATGGAAGCATGGTAACAGATCATTAGGCAATTCTGTAAGGACGAGGAAGGAAATCATCATAAGGGAACTAGAACCGAGGAACTGTGTTTTCCTTACAACATAAATCACTTGATATGAAATACTTAACCCGTAAAATATTCAACCTACAACATCCTTACCCGACCACGTCAGTGATAACAGCGGGCGTACCACGAGGTGTTAAAACGTGAGTCTTTCGAGCGAGAAAGAGGGATAGAGTTATACACCCTATATAGCTCCATCCCTTTTTCTTGCTCGGAAAACTCACGTTTTAAGACGTCATTGTACGCCCGCTGTACTTATTTGTAACATATTTGTCACGGATTCCCTTCAAAATACTCCCCCATTTCTGGGTAAATTAAGTCAGCATTGTGGCAACATTGCGTGACGCTCATGTGTTAAATCTTCTGTAACAATCGGTATAAATGATCGAAAGGTAATAAAACATGTTTTATCGCATAATTGAATGTTGTTGAATGATTCTGTATTTATAGAAATCGGTTTAAGATGGTAATGTGAGGAGAGCATTAAAAATAACAGTAAAAAAACACCGGCCAAGTGCGTGTCGGACCACGTATATTTAATACTTTATTTTCAGGCAACTAAGGCCCATAGAAAAAATACACATATAATTTTACAAAATAATAAACTAATACATATTAAAAACATAACAGCTAGGTAATCTAAATCTAAATACGTTGAGTCGGCGACGTATAGCGAAGGGTTCCGTAGTTCACTGTTAAAATCTCGTATCTCTAAAAGTATATTAAGTATACTCTAAAATTATATAAGCTGTAATGTTCAAACCAATTTTCGTTGGTAGTGTCTGTGATGTTCTCTTTGCTAAATTTTTTTTAGAATTTTCAACTTCATAGTTTAAAAGTTAGAGGGGGAACACATTTTTTACGAATTCGGCAGCATATATCTCAAAAACTATTGCCTTAAATAAAAAACTTTCTTAGAAACCTGTACTTTATTTTGAAATAGCTATCCAATGATACCCCACACAATTATTATGTTTGTTGGAATTTATTTTTTCATCGCTCCGTTACATGTATGGAGTGCAACCCCTAAACTTATGTTTTTCCATAATATTACAGCATTATTGAATAGCGGTTAACAGGTTGAACCTTCCTACCAATTTTCATTTATGTAGCTTTAATAGTCTCCGAGTAAAACAGCTGTGACATACGGACGGACAGACGGACACACATGACGAATCCATAAGGGCTCCGTATTTTGCCATTTGGCTACGGAATCCTAAAAATATGGGACGTTTTATTTCAGTATAACGAATTCACTGGACTGGCTCATCATTTTTTTAGCAGCATAGAGCTAGATTTCCGACACGGAAAAGTCAGTGTATTCCTTGAGAAAAATCTTCACAATTCGTCAATTTTTTTTTTAAATATACTGGCGCACCAAAACTTACTTAAACAGGGCTTCTGTGTGGTGGTGGCCTGTAACGCAAAGGGCATTAGGAGGAACACGGATGGGTTTTCGTCAGTATGAGTCTGACACTCACTTCCGGCCGCTCAGAGTGGGAGAAGTCATTTGATTATTTCCCATCCTCAAAAAAGGTCGACTGCCTACCGTACATAATATTTTCTAAACAACAACTATCTGTGAGTAATGAAAAATCTAAGAAGAATACTAATTAAATTACATCAATTTTCCTAGCACTCATTTTCAGTTAATTAACTTTATAAACTGACATATATTAATACTTAAAACTCTGTTCAATTTTTCGTTCGTTTCAGTTTTTATAATTCACTTTATAACACCCCGGGTTTTGCCTTTAATATTATGAGTATATGCTTAAATAAATAAATCACCAAAACTAGCTTCAAGATCATCAACAAAGCACCGTAAACAATAATCCACCGTACACAAAGTATGGAATGTCCCCGAACAGATTGCGTGCAAGCCAAACATAAATACACTCCTTAAAGTGTCCAGCAGAAGTTACAAGTGTCCGGGCCATGGCGACCAGGAGTTTATGACAGGAAGAGAGGAATCCATAGTGGAAATGTTAAAGACTGGACAGGCACACATTGTGTTTTGATGTTTATTGGACAGGGGACACAGACTGCATTGAGGAAATGGGGTGCAATCGCGTTATTACTGTACATGGTTCTATAGAGGAAAATATTGGAACTTGTGGGGGCAAGTCACTCAAATAAAAAATTAGTTTGCTGGCAATTTAAACAAGTCATACTGCGGTTCTAACATACTGTTAGAACGTTTGCTGCTTAACCGTGCCACATAAACCTGGGTCAGAATGCTCCCCTTAACAGGATGTTGAATTTTTACAACAGAGCCTGTTCTATCGATAACAGTATCGATATATTCTCTGACAGTCTTCAAAAATTTAAAAACAAAATTACCGAAAATGAAAATAATATATCTAGTTTTAATTTCCGCGAATATTAGTGGGTTGCAGGTATGCACCCACCCGCTTTATTATGCACATGCAAGATTACAAGGCAAATGCAAGGATTTTAAGCACATGCAGGAAGGTAAAGCAAAACCTAACACCATTACCGACACGTGTTTCGCCTCTCCACGAGGCATCCTCAGGGGACGTGTTGACTCGCTGACCGTTGAGTTGCGACTGAGAATTTAGTTATTTACTGCGAATGTTTGTGGGTAGTTGTACACAAATAACCAACGGTGGCAGTGTATAAAAGGGGGGTGCCTTGTACTAAATTCCCTATTGCCCGGTTGAGCAGTAAACAGCCTTAATGTGCTGAACTGCGAGTAGTCCATTCAAAAAAAAAAAACTAAATTCTCAGTCGCAACTCAACGGTCAGCGAGTCAACACGTCCCCTGAGGATGCCTCGTGGAGAGGCGAAACACGAAACACGTGTCGGTAATGGTGTTGGGTTTTGCTTGACCTTCCTGCATGTGCTTAAAATCCTTGCATTTGCCTTGTAATCTTGCATGTGCATAATAAAGCGGGCGGGAGGGAGGTGCATACCTGCAACCCACTAATATTCGCGGAAATTAAAACTAGATATATTATTTTCATTTTCAAAATTAAAATGGATTTCCGCAAAGTAACGCCTGACTCAATCAATTTTAAAATTACCGAAATTGACCTGTGATCAGCCGACTGCATAGCTTATGCTCCCATATTTTTATTTTGTTTCAATTTTCTCCAATAATCTCTTTTTTTTTTGTTATTTCAATTACCTTTTGTATGATTTCTTTTTTTTTAACATTTCAATATTTTACTGTATAACATTTGCTCCTATTATTTGTCACTTTAATTTTGTATACAATGGAATTGAATAATTAATAATGTTTAAAGTTTTAGTAAATAAGGATATGATTATAAGATAAGACGGGGTCCCATAGGATCAGTGCCTGCTAGTGTTGCGGAATTTGTTCGAAAGAGTCACCGCGGCCCTGGAACGCAAAGGGCACAAGAAGGATCACGGGTGGGTTTTAGTCAGTAAGAGTCTGACTCTCCCTTCCACTCCGCCCAGAGCGGGAGAAGCCATTTGATGGTTTCCCAACCAGAAAAAAAAAGGCTGACATACATTATGCACTGAGGCTTCATCAAAAAATTTCAAACGAAAACAAGTGCTTCCATCAAATATTTATCTCAATTTCTTTCTAAAACTTCACAAACATTTGTGCCAAATTCGCGTCCGTACATACAGGCAGCTTCAAAGCGTAGCCTTTATAAATTAATTAAGCCACGCAAACTGGCCACACTATGTTTGTGCCACAAAAGAGCCGTTGAGGTAAAACAATTGGTCCATTTTGTCCTCCGCGCTGCATGAAGTATGTATGTCTTTAGTTTCCTTTGTTCGTAAGGATGGGGACACATTAGTGCGGAGGCACGTTTGAATTGAGCCGTGCAGTTGCACATGTTTTGATAGGAAGTTTGATAAATAGAGATGGTGAGTACAGTGCTTTATTAAATGGGGTATGGGTGGTAGTTTTCAAAATAGGAACTGTTCGAAATTATACGTCTCGTTCGAAATTTGAAAACCTAACCTGGCCTAACCTGAAAACCTCGGTTGCTGAAAAGACTCTAACTCGCTCATGAGAACGCCTAACATTATTCTGAGCGATGGCCTTTTTGCGCAGATGTGACACACATTATCCTAACCTGTAAAAGTCTTTTTTTTTCATTATCAGAGAATTTAGAACGGATTCTGACTATAGACAACATGCTACAAATGAGTCATTTATTAAACTGGCAGAGAATTCAAATTCAGGCTTACCTAATAGTTTCGGACGCAGAAAGACGATTTTTTTTTTCGATCCTATACTGGCATACATTTCGTAAAAGGTTAAATAAACTTTGAGGCAGACATAACAAAGTTGCTCTTGAAAATGAAATGGAGCCGATTTCAAGGATAAAAAAACCTGGCAAGTGTGAATCGCAATCGCGTGCAAAGGGTTTCCCCAAATTATAACTTTTCAACATATTATTTTAAAACCAAACACTTCTTTTAAGTTTTCCCGTAATTTAGGTACCTAAAGATCTATATAGGCTTCATAGTTTCGCTTAACGCTTGCCGTGGTTCGTATGTGGATGGGTGACCATCTGAACATACCGAGACTCCTCTGTATCTCGGAAAGTACGTTAAGCCGTTAGTCCCGGCTGTCATTTGGATCTTTGACAGTCGGTACGAATGGTCAGAAGGCAGTAAATCTGACACCAGTCTTGCTAAGTACTGTGTTACCCAGATAATAGTTGAGGAGCTGGTCTGGCAGGCCCGATCAGATCGACTGGAAGCCGACACCGATATAGTTGGGAAAAGGCTAGGCAGATGATGAGTATCGAAGGTATTGGGAGATATAGGCTATTTTCTTAAACAACTTTCAAATACGTTCGCAATAAGTCCTTTCATTTGATATCACACGGTGCAATTTGAAAAACTGTTTTCATTTTACCGCCAAAGTAAACGGTTCTCATTCAAAATTCATTCAGTTACATTACGCATTCCGTATTTGGGTTACAGAAATTCATATGAGTACCAGATTTCAACAAAATTGGTAGTAGATTCTGAGCGAGTGAGGGTCCCGCTTTTTTTCATTCGGACTTATGGAACTCTGAAAACAACCAAAACTAACATTCAAACTTATAATAAACACATCAATAATAATATTATTCTAACAGAAATTCACCGAATATTTAGAAAAGACCCGACAGATAGCCTTTGTGACCTTCATTTGTATAACCTTAGCAGTCACCCGTAAGCATATCAAATGAGAATGGAAATTAAGAAGATATTCTACTAAAAGTAATGTTTTCATGATCACTGAAGTACTTTTATTGAAAAATAGCTCTTGATCGTATTGTTTGAAGAATCGTTTTTGATAACGGTACCCTTTTTAACCGACTTCTAAAAAAGGAGGAGGTTCTCAATTCGGATGTTTGTATGTTTTTTTTTAAATGTTTGTTCGCGCATAACTCCGTCGCTTGCCAACCGATTTGAAAGATTCTTTTTTTGTTGGAAAGGGTGTACTTCCCAAATGGTCCCATGAAAATTTTATCGAAATCGAACAAGCGGTTTTTTTGTTAATTTCAATAAATGATAGCAAATCTGTCGGGATAGCTGAAATCGCATGTTGTATTGTTTACACCAATTTATACCACGTACGCTGTGATGGGTATGTTTAGCTGGGAGTGAACCACTAAAAAGTGAAATATAATAAAACTTTTTACAAAAAATAAAACCGACTTAAACAAAAAAAAAACAAAAAGTATAAAATAACTTTAATTGCTGAAGTCGGTGTGTTCAACAACAAAAAAGCAAACAAAAACACCGAGTTCCGAAATTAAAGTTATTTTATACTTTTTGTTTTTTTTTTTGTTTAGAAGTCGGTTTTATTTTTTGTAAAAAGTTTTTTTTTTCCTATTGATACGCAAGCGTTTGACTTTTATCTCACCTGATCCTACCCAGTTACTATACTAATATTTTAAGTTACATACACAACCATTTAACTAATTCACTTCACGCGTATACCTTATAAAATAATGTTTTATACGATGCTTCATTTCATTTGGTTTTATATCAAAAAGAAGCGCTATTTACGTCCAAAACAGAACCCATTTTCCGTCAAAATTACTCCACTTATTTATACAAAAGAAAATTAAACATAGAATTTTAAAACTTCACTTTCAACTTCCTACTTCTGAATTAAAAACAGAGAAACGTACAGAAAAATGAGAGAAACCAATAAAAATGTTGCCAGAGCGAATATTACATGTAGAATTAAAGTACGAACTAATTAAAGTGGTGGCTTGAAGCGGGCAAAGTGCGCAAACCGGGCAACCGTAAAGAATTGGATTGCATTAAGGATTCATGGTACGCTACTCATAAATTGTGTATTGGCATTAGCATGCTGTGTGTTCAGACTAATGAAGCTTGCGAATCGCAGGGCATTGTTCAAAGTGTGAATAAGGAATGTATTGGCTGATTGGCTATTTGTTTCTGCTTTACCTTTGGTTACATTATTTTGATGGAATGTTTTGCTGTGTCATTTTCGTTGACTACTTTCTTGTATGTTTTGAGTGAGTTATGGTGAAAAAACTGCCTGCGAGTAATCAACTGCTCATTGACAAAAGACTAAAGAGCCATTCTAAATTCTTTCATTACTAGCTGCCGTCTGCGGATCTGCTCGCGTGAAAGTCGAACATAATACCAACGGAACATACTGAAGTATAAAGGTCCTATTCGAAATTTGTTTGAAAGAGTCACCGCGGCCCTGGAACGCAAAGGGCACAAGAAGGATCACGGGTGGGTTTTAGTCAGTAAGAATCTGACACTCCCTTCCGCTCCTCCCAGAGGGGGAGAAGTCATTTGATGATTTCCTATCCAGGAAAAAAAAAGGTATAAACGTCCTATTTCCTATTCCATGACAAGGTGAAAAGCGTGCCAATCAAAAAACAAACTAACTTTCGCGTTTATACTATTAATTAGGATGGACTTGTTTACCCGAAGCGGGAGTCGAAACAACTTTTGACGCTAAAAGAACAAATATAAAAAGTTGCAGTATTATTTCTACTTCTCAACAAAAATAAGGGTGCATTTCTAATTAAAAATTTATCAAGAGCAAAATTACAGAATAATCCCTCTACCATTATGATTGGCACTCAATTATCTTTTAAGCCCCAAGAGAACAGATTTAAGATATTCGGTTTAATCCCTAATGATTAATTTCCATACATTACTTGAGCGTAAGCATCTAGCCTTGGCTTGCCCTGGGCAAAAGATACATCAATCAGTACATCTTGGGCAAACCACAGGGTCTTGGGGCAGATTAAAGCATTTCTGTCTAACATAATTTTGCGGCGTCTGGAACAATGTGACCACACCATTATACGTTGCTCGGTTTATCTAAATGATCGTACATTGTTTTTGAAACGGACGGTATTTTTGTCAACACAATGGACTGGATTATCTAACTAGAGTTTGTTTGAAAACGAACATGAATGTGAAATGATTTTGACGAGTTGCGAAAACAATAGACTGGTCTAGCTATCAAATTGTTATCTATCTTTGTGATTTTTAAGGATCTGTTTCTGGTGCGTAGCCCCGGGAAGCTTATGACTACTTCTCCGCTATATATCTGTTTTTCTTTCAGCGGGCGGGTAGAAATTTGAAATTTTCACAGTACGTATTCATCCGCAACCGTTAAAGCAATTTTCACTCGTTTTTAAACTACACGACGTTTCCTTCAGTAAGCCACAGTTTGTTATACATTATTTTTATCATTTTCTTCCCATACCTCTTAATGTTCACTGCTATAAACAATTTCTATATTTATTACCCCACATCTGGTCTTCAATCCAAAACAAGATTCCATCTTGAATGTGTAATCTGATCACTGATTGACATTGAAAAGCTCCTATAATATTACCAATCAATCAATCAAACCGACAACCCGTCCAACCCAAATTAATACGGCACACCGCATTAAATTATTTATTCCAATCCATTCCCGATGCGAAGCAATATCGTACAATATCGATATTAAGAAAACAATCGCTCATTCGACGTTGTAATCATGCCACGGTTGTATTCCCAGCACGCAAGAAACCATTCCAACAGAAAATACATTTCAATTCTTTATTGAATCCTGCCTCCCTCCATAACTTAACTCTCCAGGGTTTTAGTTCGCCATCGGTTTCGTATCGAGGGTGTTAGGACACGGCGCTAACTGGAAAGCGAGCGTGCTCCGCTGTGTCTTCGAAATTATTGAGTAGGCTCGGGTTGGAAGCGTGTTAAATTAGGTGGTTTGTGGAATTTATTTGTTTTGATAAGCTTGTCTGATTGGTATGAGGTATGGGGATTGGGGTGTGAGCTACTGTGTTGTGAGATCATACGATTTTGAGAGACAATTCGCACGCATCTGTTTTCTTTCGACTTGTTTCTTTTGAGCCCTGTAAATCTTGCTTGCGGTTAGGTTAGGGATGAATGTAGTCGTTGAATACGTAAAGCAGTAATCTGCCTAGACTTTTCTCAACTGTTTTTGCGACAACCTTTAAGTCAAGGTGTCAGAATTATCCCACTCTTCTGTCGCATATCCACTGGAAGTAATCTTTTTGTCATAAGCTAACCTTTGTGCTAAATGTATAGTTATCAATTATTCGTTTTTTTTAATTATTTTTAAACTATTAAATAATGACAAACATAATTCCAACAAAACTATTTCCTTTTACATACCAGAAACAGCGATATAACCAAACTTATTTGCCCTGAAAAAATACCATTTCATTTTGTAATTCGTAGACAAAAATACAGCAAACTGTTTTTCTGTTGACTTTTCACAGTGTATCGTCGATCTCACAGTGTTGAAATGCAGCCGATTGCAGCATCCCCACTGACTTAATCCTCTTTTCACGTAAAATCGGTCCTGAACTCTAATTTTCTCTTTTTTAAAGCAGACTTGCAAAACTGCCTCCGTCATTCGAATTCGTTCGTTTTGATGTTTGTTTCTTGTATCGATATTTGGTTAAGGAAAATTGACTGAAAATTTGTTCTCTTTTAGGCTCGAATTGGTTGGTTTGTTGAAATTAGATTTGAGATATTATTTCAAATAGAAAATACGGAGGTAAAGGTGGGTAATACCTATAAATACGAGTACGTCCTATACGGAAGCTTTTATTCTATATTCTCAGATTTTTAACTACACCACAGCTGGGAAAAGTCCAAAATCCTCTTCTCATACAGGGAAAGCACTATCATAAATTCCTTCCAAAAATGTGCTTTTTTCTAGCTACATACATATGTATTGTGCATTTTAAAATATACCTCTTTTTTTTTCTAAATTTTGCTGGCTCATGACTAGGTACTAGGCTGGCCACGACCGAACCTTAATAATAATAAAAATAATAAGCCCCTAACACACGTCCTGATTGACCTTCTAATCACAACAACATCATCATCACGGGGGGTGGACACACGATTAGTAACGATTTAAAATTAAATTTTAAATGCTAACTAAAAATAGACTAATACCCTTTGCGTTCCAAGGCCAGGATAACTCATTCGAACACATTCCGCAACCCTAGCAGTCCCCCCAGTCTACATGCCAAATTTCAGCTTTAAATAAAACATGTCGATTGATAATCTCTATATATAAAATTCTTTGTCCTGCTGATGACTGATAGTTCAACGCACAGACTAAACCGCTGGCCGTAGAGATATGAAAGTTGGAGTACATATTTCTTATTTGATGCAAGCATCAGATATCTAACCTCCACGACCCATTACTTGGTGTTAAACTTCCTGGTTTCTGAATACTCGTAACGACTGCCAAAGACTCACACAAATAGCAGCTGGGACCAATTTCTTGACGTACTTTCCGAGGCGAGGAGACTTTATAGAAAGTTAAGATGGTATACCCAAGGACAAACCTCAGAAAGCGGTACTGAATCTTGAAGATTGAAACTGCTGGTATTCTTTGGCCACGAGCTCCTCAGATATACATCTTAAGTCATAAATAACAAGCAGCGCTTCTCCAACAGTGTTTTCAGACTATAAACAAAAACTATCTTCTGCCCGCGACTTCGTCCGCGTGGAATAGTTACTAACCTCCCGATTCTTTGTGATATTGATTCGTTGGTGGGAGGCACTCGACGTGACGGCACAATGGTGGGTGGCATGCGCGTGAACGCGCGGTACTGGACAGTACTTGGACATTGCAACATTACTTTATTTTTCTAAAATAATAGATTTTTTCTAAAATAAAAGTAAGTTACCCCTTATTACATCAGCTACTTGCCAATAAAAGTCCCGTCAAAATCGGTCCAGCCATTTCAGAGATTAGCCGGAACAAACAGACAGACAGACAAAAATTGTAAAAAAATATATATTCATTTAGGTATGTATATAGATGTAGTAAAAAGCGGTTTTTTCAATATTATAAAGAGACGCTCCAATTTTATTTATACATAGGTATGTATCTATAGATAGCATCAGCATGAACGCTATATACAATTAACCCGGCTCTCCTCGCGATCTCCCGGTGAGTCCGTGGGTCGGCGTGAACCGTGGGCCTGCCAATTTATTCGCGCACACGGCAAACACCAGTTTTCACTGATTGCGAATGTTTGACCACCGGACGGTAGGGATAGCATGTCAGGTCACGATGGTGCGTTAAAAACTGTATTGTTTCATAATTTTCGCTTTTGGCAACAAAAAAAATAGCATAGGTTCTTACTCAACTAAAATACCTACAGATGTCTATTATTCCTTAAGGACATACAATATACCTGTATAAATATCATCAAACAACAAATATTGCTAACATACAAACATATCTTGGTTTTACTCTATCTGTTGTAACTGCAATTGCATACCATTTTTTCTTTCGATTTGTTTATGTTGCATTTTCTTTAGTTGCATGTAGGTTCGAGAAAAAATTGAAGCAACAAATATCGGTTTAAATATTTACCAAGATAAGCTATGAATTACATAGGTGTTTCACTTGGCCAGAAAGACTTCAACTCCGAAAATCACCTAGGTACATTTCATTACAATCTAGGGGTTTGCGAATGATGAAGAAACCCGTTACCTTGCGATAGAATAATTGAACCCAATAATCATCATCTATCTAACCCTAATTGGAAAAACTAACTATTTTGGAGCTGAATATCAGTATTTACATGGAATGCCGGCCTAAAACTATTGACCAACATAACAGCAATATTCCTCCATCAGAAACATATATTATCATTTTATCAAACTTGCTACCGGTAGACCAACATAGAAAAATATGATAAAAATATTTCCTCCTTCATAATCATCTTTTTTCCCATCCATACCTACATACTAACGAACCGATTTGCAAACGACATATGCGAACATTCATTAATGCACGGAAAAATGTGGAACAAGGATCGTTTGTACTTCAAACATTCGCCATTTCGTTTCTAAATCAATGGAGCACACACCCCGATCGGCTATCGAATTAGCTAAAATCTTTTTTGTGTGACATTATTTTTTTTCACTGTCATATGTGTTGGACTTCTGGCGTTTTGTTTTATTTTATAACAGGCGGCAAAACTAGTCATTTTTAAACTTTAACTCTTGAGTTGCGCATTATTATAGGACTTATAATAAAACTGAAACTTTCAGTCAATGAGCAAGAGTTAAGAATTTAAGTATATGAACTAGTTAAACTCTAAATATATCATAGGTTTCGATACAATTTTAGTATGTTTTCATCTTCGAATTTAAATATTAGCAGGCTAAATTTTCCTATTGTTCATTGAACAATCAGAAGAATACTGCACCTCCATCATATGGCTCACAACAGCATTATGGCTATTTATTCGCGACAGCTATTTACTTTCTATTTAATTAAAGTAAAAAATAATAATACAGAAACCTTTATTTCCGAAATCCAACGAACACTCAAAAACCAATTTTTATTAATCGACAGCTTCATAGCACGCAATGTATCTGTGCTTAACGAAAGTATCATACATATTGATAGGGCCGCCATTTTAAAATCACCAATGAAACAGTCGCGCTACGTTCTTTCATTTGCGTAAATGACAGTTATAAAATATTCAGTGAGTGGATAAACATGAACTGTATTGGAGTATAGCCATTGTGATGAAAATAATTCTGACGTTGTTTTTATAAAATGGAGGAATGTATTACTTTTTGAAGTTGTCGTAAATGGTGATTGGATGGATGGTGTGAGACGTTTGAGTAGACAATGAAGTACCTAGCACAATTTTAGAGTGAGTTTGAATTTCACCACTTTTTTTTTAATGGTGGGTAATCATCAAATGACTTCTCCCGGTCTGGGTAGAGCGGGAGTGTTAGACTCTTACTGACTAAAACCCATCCGTGTTCCTCCTAATGACCTGCGTTCCAGGGCCGCGGTGAGTCTTTCGAACTAATTCCGCAAACACCACGTGACATATTTTGTCGTTTACATGTCAATCGTATTATTGCACCAGGTAACAAAAAAAACACTTTTGTTCTCGATTAACTGATTTGTAATCATAATGTACCTACAGAGAAATTAGTACAGGTTTTTTATTCTGTCACATAGATTTTAAGATATTTTTCACTTTGAATTTTGACAATTGTTTCGTCCTTTTTATCTAGTAAATATTGTTTTCAAAAAATTACACTCAGTGCACTAAAAATTACACTCAGTGTAACTAGATAACATTCAAAATTTCATTGAAATTTTGAGTGATATCTAGTGTTATTTTGGATGTTTTGACAGTGGTTATCGTTGATAAAATTTCACTTTGTCTAGATGTTGAAGAATAAGTAAAAAGAAAAGGAACGCAAATTGTGCGAAACATATTTCACAAGAAGAAAAAATAAATACATTAAAAGCTAATGTCGCTAACGACTGCAGGAAAAAAATTAAAACCAAATAAAAAGCTTACAAAAGCAACAATCCCTTTCAACACATTCGTAACGGAACGAAATAACAAAATCATTACTTTCACGCGCGTACCAACTGAACAAAAAGAGGGAGAATTTACCGCGCAAATGAAAAATTCAAAAGATCATATGGCAGAGGCATCGAGGCATTATCTAACTTCACAAACAGCCCGTATTGGCAGTTTGAAACAGATAAGGGCGATAAAAAGCCTGCCAATGATCGACATTGAGCCTCTACGATGAATGGACAAGCCACAAAGGAATATCGGAAAATTGGAATCAATTTCAAAAAGTTTTTTTTTTAATCGTTTGACAGTTCTAATTCCGTTTATAATGGTGTGGTTTGAACGGCTTATGACAGAAAATAATAGATGGAAATAGGAACTTTTATATGTTTTGATTACATGAGAAATACGCTTTAGTTATGTTAGGGTAAACATAATAGCGCAAGAAAGATGAAAGATAGAATCAAATTACTATCAATCAAAACACTGACTGTGTGTGGCTCCTACTATTTAAGCTTTAAGGCTCGCTCGAAGTTTATAGGGAACGTGCAGAAACTATAGGTGGCAGCACAGAAGCTTCAATGTCAAGTATATTTTACTTTGAAACCCGAAGATACCACGGTGTTCCTAGGCATTACTTTAGATGCGAAGCTGCAGTGGGGCCCCCATATAGACAAACTATCAAAAAAGCTCAGTTCTGCAGCATATGCTGTTAGGAAAATTCGTGGCTTAACTGATTTAGAGACGGCCCGTTTAGTATATTTTAGCTACTTTCATAGTGTGATGTCATATGGCATTCTGCTGTGGGGAAATGCCGCCGATATTCAGACAATATTTGTCTTACAAAAAAGGGCTATTCGTGCAATTTACAAATTAAGTCCCAGACAGTCCCTCAGAGACAAATTTAAAGAGATTAATATTATGACTGTGCCATCCCAGTATATCTATGAAAACCTCTTGTATGCACATAAAAATATTAATCTGTTTAAAAAATACAGTGATATCCATAGCATAAATACTAGGAATAAACACAATTATGTCGTTCCTAAAACCAGGCTCAAAAAAATAGGTGGTTCGTTTCGATGCCAATGTATACATTTTTATAATAAACTTCCTAGCCCTATTCAAGAACTAAGCATAAATAAATTCAAATTATTTATAAAACGTAAGCTATGCCAGAAAGCTTTTTATACAGTGAAAGATTATCTTGAGGACAAGAAGGCTTGGGAGTGAGCTGCTTCAGTTTTGTACACGGCCCAATGTTTTAATGTTTTTTTTTCCTGTTTTGTTCTCTTTTTGTTTATATTTATACAGTTTGACATTTTTATATTTTAATTTTCATTTACTCTTGACATGAATGTTTACTTTTTAAAGTATTCTTTTTATTTCATTACAATTTCTTATTTTGACATGAATACTTATTTCGTAAAGTATCATTTTTTTATTATTATTTTAATTTTATTCCCTATTGTGAATATGAGGACTATATGGGTTATTATTAGCATTTTCCCCTTCAAAGTATTTTTTTTTTAACGTTGTCTGGCTGTTTGAGTATTTTTGTGGCCTACCCAAATGTCCTTTCATTGGCATTGTTCGTCGAGTTGTTGAGCTCCTTGTTGATTCTAAGTTGAGCTACTTGTCTCTGACCAAGGCTTGCACTGACTGGACAGGTCCACTCAAAACGGTGTGGTTCCTTCTTAAAAAGACCATTTCAGACACTGATCTGCATGGTCCTCATATAACGTATTGTGAATATGAGGACCATGTAGATCGCTACGTCGGGGGTTCATTCATATTAGTCTGGCGGTTTGAGTTCCTTACGTGGCCTACCCAAATGTCCTTACTTTGGTATTGTTCGTCAAATCGTTGAGCTCCTTAAAGTTCTAAGTTTGAGCTACACGATAACTGACAAATGCTTGCACTGTTTGGACAGGTCCACTCAAATCTGTGGGGTACTTTCCTCAAAAGACCACTTCAGACACCAACCTACATGGTTCTCATATGATTTGACCAGTACAATTGTATGGACTTCAAAAGAGACCTTGACCTCTGAGTTTGTTTCGGTGTTTCTTCTCAGGGTAGTCAGCTAGGAAACACCGGCCTCATCTAGTTTTTATAACGGCCAAAAAAATATTGACGTGTAAAAGTGTTTTTTACAACCTACTTACAAAAATAAATCATTTATCATTTATCATTTACTTATAAGTTTCAAATTTGCAACGCTAGATGGCACAGTCTACTTCCTGCACGTTCCCATAAACGGAGGGTGCAGGAATTATAGGTGGCAGCACAGGTCAAATATTTACAACGTAAAAGTTTCAGATTAGCAACACTAGATGGCATAGTCTACGCCGTGCACGTTTCCAATTTCACTCTTATGTGGAAGACGGCGCCGGCGCCGGCCAGCCGGCAGCCACCACTCCGGCAACGGTCAGCCCCCACGTATACAGAATAAGGGGCACAAAAATGAGCGAACCATTTAGTACAATACTTAAGAACTAAATCATATATATATTAATGTTTTTTTATCTTCTCTAGTAATTGTTTGGTAGAACATCGCTTGATACAAATGGATATGTAGATATTTATTTATTATTTCAATCTCTCGGCTCCATAGTGGCCTTGTTTTCGGCCGGGGCGACTATTCCGCCTTGATTATCATTGCAGTAGGAGTGCATAGCAGCCATGCAAGGGGAATGAAAACAAAGGATTTCATTTCACAATAAATGACATAGGAGTTACCTTCGTCATTGCCCACTTTCAT
Source organism: Hecatera dysodea (assembly GCA_905332915.2). NCBI lineage: Eukaryota > Metazoa > Arthropoda > Insecta > Lepidoptera > Noctuidae > Hecatera > Hecatera dysodea. Next base: position 4,995,969 of record HG995289.1, on the reverse strand, counting down.
GAAAATGAACTATAACAATGGCTTTAAGAGCGTATACGCCGTACAGCATTTCATACAAACTTTCAAGTCCTTATTTTCCGAAATGACTAAACCGATTTTAATGAAACTTTACACAATTAAGCAGGATACATAGATCTAAAAAGTAAGTTGAAAACATTTTCGATAATTAGTGTTACAGTTAAATTAGACCAATTTTAAATTTTCCATACAAACATAAATTTCTAGTTATCTTTTTTAAATAAGACATTTCGATAATGTTTTAACTAACTTTTTAGACCTATGTATTCTGCTTATATGTCTGAAGTTCCATTAAAATCGGTTCAGTCATTTCGCAAAATAGTGACTTGAAAATTTGTATGAAATGCAATACGGCGTACACACTCTTAAAAGAATGAAGACAAACTTGCAAACATTATGTCAAAAGAATTATATGTCATGTCATTCATCAAACGCGGTATATACCGCATTTAATATAATCTATCAATATGGTACTTTAACACTGAGAGAATGGTCGACATCGACGCAGTTGCCAAAGAGGAAAAATACGTGATAGTCCATGGTTTTGTTTGCACTTTCGGAAGATAAAGTTACTTTAAATTACGAGTATTTGACGAGGCTGTGAGGACCTGACCTTCAAGTTTGATGAATCTTAAGTCATTCATCATCAGCGTCCGCTCTGTAACCTGACCTGAGGGCCTATTATCTTTTCATCATGGTCCTGTTTAAAGCAATTACTGCAATGTATTTCAGGAACAACATTGAAGATCCTCATTAAACAATTATTTCCTTTGAACCAAACATCCTCGAAAACGAGGCAGGCTCAAAAAAAAAAATTTTTTTTTTCAAATATCAAGAACCACAATAATACACGAACACAATACGAATCGGTACTTTTGACAACAACTCAATTAGTCTGCAATTGAGCGCTGGAGGGCTTACCAAGTCTTGAACGACGCTCGACTCTCGAGCTGACAAAATACAACGGGTAATGAAGACGGATTACTCCACAAAAACAAGTGAAGGGGAACGAATAGAAATAAAAATGGTGGCTTTTTGAGCTTGAGGTATGGAAGTGTTTGGAAAGAAAATAAGAAATGCATTAGAATCTGTTTTTGTTTGACGTTAGTGCGGCTTGTGGGGTGGCTTTTTAAATAGTTCTCGGTGAGCTCATTTTTCAGTAGTACATACAGGGGCCTAAGTCTGCTATTTTTATAAATTTGTCATTCCAACACGATTCCATTGTCATTTTGCTAAAAGTTCGTAATCTGCTAAATTCATAATGGTCGATCACTGGTCGGTCAATGGTCTCGTAATACTTTTTGATATCCGAGCTATTAAAAGCAATGACTGCACAATGACGTTCTAATGGTAGGTCACTGATTAAAGGAACTGTCAAAATTTTAGCAGACTACCGCATACGTCTGTAATTCATTTGTCATTATGTACGAGATTTCCATTCTTTCAATGGAGTGTCAGTGGTTGACCATTGGAAAGTCATAATGACGCTTTTATATTAGTAGATTACGAAACTTGTCAAATTCGACCATTATGAGATCAATGATAGATTATTCTGACACTATTGTAATAGCAGACTTGGGGCCCTGTAGACATGTTTGGCCAACAGACCCAAACGGCTGTTTTTTAACTCACAGTCATTTATTTACACACAATTTTATAATATCCTTACTTCAATAAATGGGCACACTTATCTGAGGAGATGCTACACTCACTTTACATACAAACGCAATCATAAAACACAAAACAACAAAAGCTACAACCAGGTCCATTTAAAAATCCAAAACAAATCAGTCCCCGAGTAGAACATAAATAGAATCTCCTCCTAAGACCTGCCTATTAAACTCAAGGCATCCAGAAAAAAAATCACGTCTCACGTTATAAAACGCGGCGGCAGAACACCGTGAAATTGCCGCCGGCCCCGCAGGAGGCGCCACTAGCGCACGTCTTTTTCGACGCCAAGAGGTGTCCGACTAGCCTTTATTCATTTCGCCTCCCCCTGAGAATTTGGAGTTGGTGGATGTGATTCGTTTTGTGTACGTGGGCCTTATGTTTTGTTTTTCAAGTTGCATGTCCGCTGTATAAAATAAAAGAGGTTGTTTTTGTGTGTAGCGGCATGTCAGTCTTTGTTCTGCGCCAAGGATTGTTATAATGGATTTTGGCGTAGAAAATAGTTGGCAACTTTGTGTAAGACTAGCTTATGCCCGCGACTTCGTTCGCGTGGAGTTCCATACAAAATGTTAACCCCTTTTTCACCCCCTTAGGGGACGAATTTTCAAAAATCGCGTATGCCTACGTCATAATATCTACCTGCATGCCAAATTTCAGCCCGATCCGTTCAGTGGTTTGGGCTGTGCGTTGATAGATCACTATGTCAGTCAGCCAGTCCCTTTTGAGTTATATATACAGTGTGAAATCTTAATGGTTGTTTTCCCGCGGCAGGACGACGAGTACTATCGAAACACAAAGTTAAACTAAAAAAATAAATGTTTTTTTTTTCAAATCATTAAAAAAGTGTTCATAAACTCGAAAGAGCGAGAATCAATAGTAGTGCACTAGACATAAAGTAGGTAGATACCTACATGAGACGCACGTACTGCCGCGTACCTACATATCGCGCGATGCACTACTGTTGGTTCAAGTCGCTTTCGAGTTTTATTTATCACTATTGTTAATCTGCCATTTATGGAGTCTAATATTTTTTATATATATAAATCGATTGTATTACCGATACAAACTCATTTCGCTTCAGGAAAACAACCATTAAAATTTCACACTGTATATAGAAGATATGGATCAATAGTTTAACTATATGAACGGTAGGCCTCTTTTTTAGAGATTATCTCACTGCTTCAAGACATTCACACGATATAAATGTAGTTATAAGCAAGTAATAAAAAAGGACCATCTTCATCATCTACAGTCTAACTTCGCCCACCAGCACCACGCACACCAGCTGACCCTCTCTTTTCCAGTAGCAAAGTATAATTAAATCTCACTTTGTGACGTCACAAAGCTCGCTCTACAATGAACGAAAATAAATAAAACACAGGTACAACGTAGCTAACAATAGAAACTAATTATGACATTGGTAATCCAATAATACAATTCTTTAGAACAAAAAGAATATTCAACATGTTAATATTTATGACTCGCGTAAATTAAAAGCATCTTTCCTGAAACTAGTTGCGAATTATTTACTATCATTAGTTTTCTTTGTTCCATTAATTTTGCGCTGCGAATAGCCAGCTTCGCGCTTGAATATTTCGATAAAATTATCTTAGAACTGGTAAGAGCGGGAACGACGGAAAATAATCATTATTTTCTGTAGGTGGGAAGGTAAGGTTTTCAGTTACAAATTGGACAAGGGTGCTCAATTTGTAACTAGAGAGATGAGGATGAAAATGTGTAAAAAGTGCTATGAATTCATTAAGGGGTCTTTTGGTCTTTTACTCCTTATTTACGTATATGTCAGGAGAAAACTGGCCCAATTAGGGCCGCCTCTGCCCGAGAGACTTTTGAGCTAGGGACCGAAGGTAAATTCAGCTAGCTATAGTCATAAGAATATAGTCAAGAACTGGTATTTTTCCTATTTGCCGAGAGGAGCATAAGAAGCAAATACTACGAGGGTAGTAGAGAGAGAGTAGAGGGTAGGTAGGAAGTTCGCAGAATAGCGGGGTTGAAGTACTCGTAGAGTAAGCGAACTCATTTTGGTCGCAACGTGTTCAGTGACTCTTAATAAAATTAGTATTAAAACGAGTTTTTTTATCGTCACTATTAGATCATTATTCTTTAAACTATCGGCAATCAAGCAACCAATCGGGAGTCAAGTGTAAACTATTGTTGCGCACCACAACTAAGCATGAAAGAAAGTGCATTCGGTACCACTAGCGCCCTCTAGTATCGAGTAGCAGAACTAGTAAAGTCAAGAACCTTCTAGACTTTTCTATGCTAAAACATTCTATAATTCTCGAACCCTAGTCAGTCACGACCCATTATGTACGCGAACTTTCTAGATCTTTCTACGATGGCTGGCACATATACCGAGCGAGTCAGTATTGGATTTGCGATACAAGTGATAACTTGGAGAGCGATCTTCAACTGCGAACTCAAGTGATTAGTAGTGCGATTGTGTTTCATAATTAGTGAGGTTAAAGTGTATATTAGTGTTCTGTAATTAAAGTGTCAGTTTTGGTTATTTAATCGGCCGATTTAATTATAACGAACCCGAAGCTCGTAACACTATGAAGAAAAAAATTAAAATTCGCGTGCTTTTTTGGACTTCTGTTATGAAGATATGGATGGCGTATTGAGTCAGATTTTAACCAGAAATTAAACTTGAATTCATCATAGTGAATTATGGTACAAAAAGAACTCCATGCAGTGGTATAAAAGGGTACAGCATCTCTCTTAAAGTTGAAAGTTGTACATCGGCTATGATGATCACGGTCTTTTCCGTTGATTGATTAAAAAGATCACAGTTTGTATAACCGAAGAATACTACGCATTGATGCTGGAAAATATTATTAAAAGAAAAATACGGGGAAAAATGATGACAGTTGTCCTGCTTTTGCACGACATCGAACCCTTCCACAAGAACCGTGTTGCATTGGCTATCCTAAAATCCTAACCTCCATAAGTTGGTCTTAATGTTACATATGTATTTTATTCACAAATGTCCCCCACTCCAAGGGTTAAAAAACGCACCCTCTTAGATCTGTACATAGGTAAACCTACATATCAGTTAAAAAGGTTAAAGACCTTTGTTAATTGATATGTGGATCAGCAAATACACATGTAGATTTTAAATCCTAATCCACGTATCAGTTGGGTGGGTTTTTTCTAACAAAATAAACACAATTACAGCCTCTCAAACATTCCGTCCAACATGAGCCGAACACAACAACTATGACACTTATTAGGTTAGTTTGCGATAGCATTGAAATTTGAAGGCTGCGCTAAATTATTTGGGCTTCTTCACGGGCAATCTTTCGGCAACAGCAGCCCTACCATGACGTCTTAAATCCATCATGATTTCTGTGTCAGAGAGAAACGGAGTTACACAAGACGAATAACCCTATCCCTTTCCCTCACACTAAATCATGATAGCATTGGCACTTCGTAGTACGGCCACTGTATGCGAATTGAGTAGAACGACTTGTATTTAGATCACTCAACTTCTGTGCCTGATAATGATTGGGCTACGCGTGGTTTGAGCCTCAAGAGACCACAGGATTTGAGGAGCATTTAACCAGTCGATGCAACTTCTGAGTGGCCTATGTCCAGTAGCGGAAATGATGGCGATATATGGCCTCCGGTGGCCGTAACTACAAGGATTAGATGTTTCTCAGCGGTGAAAACATTAGTCCATGACTGTTGTGCATATTTCCATTATTGTTTCTTGTTTTTTTTTTTTAGCGTTCAGCAGCTTTACCATATTTTCAAATGAAATCAAAATATCATCTTTATTGTGGATCGTAGGTAATTGTTGGTACATAATAAAGATGGTGTTAATAAAATATTCGACGAACGGCTACGTCCCTACTCTTAAGGTGTACAATATAGTGTAGTGAATTAAAAAAGAAACAGTTATGTAAAAAGTATAATCTAAATACATGCGCAACTAAATTGTTGGCGAATTGTCGCATGCGTACTAACAGTAGGTACCTATAACTAAAGTACTTCGGAATTTTTGCTGAATATTTTCAGTGGCACGAGTGCTCCTTTGAATTAGAACCTTAGACAGTATTGTAATAGCAGACTTGAAGCCCTGATCTCGTGTAGTATAGCTCGTGTAGGTATCTATTGCAAAACCTTTTTAAAACCAAATATATCCAGCAATTTTCAGGTCGATAAAGAAAAAACTGACACCAATTTCCAACAGCCACATAATATTTTTACAACCTTCTAATTAAGAAAATCTCACGAAATCTTTCAAACTGAAGAGTACTCCTTAATTTAAAAACGAGCAACATTATTCTTAACTGAAAGCGTTACTCCGGGACACCTTTATCAAGAATCACCGACGCCACCTAAATTCCAGCGAGCCATTCCATCAACGAAATTAATTTCACAAAAACAATTTAAGTGTCCGCAATAAATTATTTAGCTCCAAGCTAAGTAATAATGTAACACGAGTCCCCTTTAAATAACCGTGCTAAGCCCAACAGAAATGTTTATTTAGTTCGTAAATGCATCTGCGTGGGGTAAAAGTACTTGATTATTCTAAATCCACGGGACAAGGCACCTACTCGGTATAACAGCTTCACAATAACGGCCACTGCAATGCAAATTGCTAGAATAATACTTAAATTGAAATATTTCACAGACACAAACAAAAAGTTTTCAACTCTAACACAATGAGATAAGGATTGTAATGTTATATAAGTCCACAAATGAAAATGTTACCGTCATATTATTTGATGAGTGGGGAATGAGTGTCCTGAATAAATTTGCAAGTGGTTTACACGATATGGAAAGGTATGCTTTTAATGGCTCTTCCTTGTTTTAAATTAGCAGCTCGGACACAAATCTGTAATGGAGGCTCTCTTTGAGGACGAATTCGTGATGGGTTTTTGTTTTACTTTAAGAGTGCTCCTTAATTTTATGCAGCACACTCTGTACACTTCAATATATACTTGTGCAACAAAAATAGTGGTCCTTTGAAGTTGTAATTTCTAAAATACCTACCTAACGTACAAAAATCTCCGGGTGCCGAATACCTTTGAGCTTTTTATTTCATAGCCTGAACCAGATACTCTATAAAATAACACGATACAAAACTATTTTTCGCTGACGCGACGCCGACGTGACGTTTGGTATTTCGAAAAGGCATACATTTTATCGGTAGAGCACTAACTGAAACTTTGACTGCCTAAAAAATGACCCACCAAATACGTAGGTACGAGTCTACTCGCGCGAAAATTGTTCCGAGCAAATCATATTTTGTTTCATGTCTTTTATAAAACCATATTTGTACACTCGCGAGCAATAAACTGGAATCACTTCATCGCGTGCAAAATAAATAAATATTATGCAAAATCATGACCAAAGATTTATTCACCTTATGGCTCTTGATAGGTAGGCTTTTGATAGGTTTTCCTGTAAACTATAACTAAATAACTTAGCCTGTATTTGTAATTGACATTAAAAATACAGGCTAAAGTTATTTACTTTCGTAAAGTTTTGACCAACTCCTTTTTTTTTTAATATATAAAAATATTTTACATCCTCACAAGAAGATCTTCCATTTGATAAGTCATACAGAATTGTTTCAAAATCTTTTCATTTTCAAAATCAAAATGTAGGTATGTATTTGTTTACATTACACATCCGTATCATCTTCACACATAAATACATATGTGTACCAAATTTCAACTGAAGCGGTACTGCAGATTCGGAGAAAATTCGGTGTCCGACAGACAGCAAGACACACAAGTGATCCAATAAAGGTTAGGTTTTTACAGACTTTCGGAACCCTGAAGATTGCAGATCAGACGTTGTTCAAATCCATCAATACTATTGCTTGTTTGTAAAATGATTAGTTACCTTTTTTAGACGTGGATACATAGTAACAGAGCTTTCATCATCTGCCTAGCCTTTTCCCAACTATATTGGGGTCGGCTCCCAGTCAAGTCGGATTCAGCTGAATACCAGTATTTTACGTACATAGTAACAGAGCTTTACAGAAACAAAAACCGTTCATAAACAAACTGCCAACTAAACCAAAAACCAAATAAAACGTGTGCACAGCAGCTCGTATTCATGACTGATCAGTCCTGTTAGCTGTAACCACGGGCGGTCGTTAGTGTGCCAGCCGTAATTCATTAATTGGCTTAACTGTACAAAGCTGTCTTCGCACCGGGTCGATAGTCTTATCGACCCGGTGCGAAGACAGCTTTGTACAGCTCGGGCTAACTGCTGTAATGCGCTTTGTGAGGTAAGAGAAAAATGGACTTTGTACCTGTGTCTGTCGTTTAGATTAACATGTTAAGCTTACTTACTTTCACCGGTAAGGATCATTTTTAACGTCTGACGTAAAAAGAGGGGTGTCTGTTTGTCCGTCTGTCTGTCTGTCTGTCTGTGGCTCCGTAGCTCGTGAACGGATGAAGCGATTTCAATTTAGTTTAAAATAATAATAAAAAAACTCAATCTTAAAGTACCTAAACACCGCGCTGCTTAATTAAGTAATAAACAATTTGTAATTAAATTGTTAGGTTTGGAGCGGTCCCCCAACGCGACGTATTTTTTTTAGAATTATTAATACAGACTTAGGTACTTTAAGATTGAGTTATTTTTTTTAATTATTTTTTACTTTTTAAAGGGAACTTAGGGTTTTGTGTCGGGGGTTTTTTTAACGGTCTCTGCTGAGCCAGATGTTCTACGCCAGTTTGTGTTCTAATCCCAGGAACTACTAGTTTGATTTAAAACAATATTTGAGTGTCGTATAGCCCATTTATCGATAAAGGCTATAGGATATATGTATGTAGGTATAACATCACACTACAACCAAAAGGAGGATTTCGGTTTTTTCACTCTCTCCTATTTGACACAAACAAAGTTGCGCAGGTCAGTAGTCCTTCAATAAAAATGGTAATCGATCACAAAACAGAGACACCAATAATTGTTCGTCGGTCCGTATATCACAACGAACTCAAAACTTAACGCCTCTAAATCCATTTCACAAAATATAAACACGAGACCTCTGGGTAGAACCGAAAAAGCTTTACGATATAAATCTTCAATGAAAGCTACATTGCTGTGTTTACGTCATACGAAGCGGAAAATTTACAACGAAATGTAATTACTGTAATCTTTTCAGAAGTGGAGTTTTGTACGAGACGCGTATGTTGAAATGCTGGTACAATCCGCAGGCGAGATGATGTTAGAGCGTGAACCCTAGAAATTCAGAACGGTTTGATTGACTTGGTTTTTTTTTAAACATTTTTAACGTGTGATGATTTGAGGAAGTCTTTGCCGAGCAGTGGGGCAGTACATGCTGAATCAAACAAAAAATAAGCCTGTCATGTCAAAAAGCGAACTAAAAATAATAAAAACAAGATAATAAAGGTTTTTAGTTATGTATTTGTTTTATATTTCATATATTTTTTACAAGCTTTAGACGATGACAGTGTATGTAGTCTAATTATCTAGAAAACAAAATATTTTGGATTTTTAGTTAATGAACCATGGACCCTTATTTATTTTTTATTATTTTTACTATATATATAACGCTTATAACTCAACGACGCTTCTAACAATACCACATATATTAGAAGTTATGGTGGAATAAAGACACTCACAAACATACATACATACATGAAGCTTGAAAATATAACACTCCTTTTTTTGGGCAGTCGTGTAATTAATGTCTGAGTAGGGAGCTTAGAAAAAAAAAATGGGAAATTTACCCGGAAATAACGGGAAAAGCTGATGTTTATTTCTATGGGATACATCTAATAACAATTTTGACAAGAAACGTCTGTCGGGACCACAGAACAGATAAAAGTTTATCTGTTCTGTGGTCGGGACAGCTAGTTGTGAATAAGCTTAACTAGGATATATAATTGTTTAATGCTTGCGCTATCAAGGAAGTGACTGCCCTAGTCTATTCAAACGCAACCATCTTCTGTACACTGTGCACCATCAGACCCTCACTCATTTCGGTTCAGTAGTGCTATTCTGTAAATGGTAAATCACTTCGAAAGCCATCTCGAAAATCACACTCACTTCGCATCTCATCTCGCGTGTACAAGTTTTGGTATTCACATGTCAAGATCAAGGCCAAGTGAAGTGAAGTGAGACTCTATGGAAGTGAGTTCCGAGAACCCAAGTGACATTGCTCTATGGTAGTAATAGTGACGCTGAATTGTGTCTTGTTAAGATTTACTCCTCGTCTAGCCATGTAGTAGTAACGGCATTTTCCAAATACGCGTATTCCGTACCTTTTGTGCGCCAGGGTTCCGTTTAAGCAAGGATTATGACGTAGGTGGCATAATACCCAAAAGTGGTGGAGGTTTGACAAATCCTGAATTCTGTTCGCCCTTTGTACCTGTTTGTTAACGAGATTTAAATGCTAATTAAAATTATATCGTTTTGCTGCCTTTTGGTCACGTTCGTGGGTCATGAGTTTAATGTGGGCTTGTCTCGTGTAATAGAAAAATTGTTTTGCGGTTGAGTTAGCTTCTTAATGACTTAAACGTTTAAAAATATATTTTTTCCGGGAATTACTTTTTATAACTGTAGTGGAAAGTAGCATAAGATATATCATTACCTACTTACACCATACTTTTGTAGATACTAATAGCTTTTTTTTTTGGGTGGGAATGCATCACACGACCTTCTCGCTTCTTTTAGACTCCTATTGTGTAAAACCCATCCAAAAATTCACCATCAGTTTCTTCCCTTTGCCCTTTGCGTTCCAAGCCGGCTTGTTAAATCTTTCGAAAAATTCTGCAACTCTATACATACTCATATCTAGCTCAATAGTTTACCATTTTTAATTAAACTAGCTAATATCCGCGACATCGTTCACGTAGATATCGGTTATTGCTTTACAGAGTGCCCCCCCCCCCACATTTCCCACCCACAGTTTAAAAATTTTAAAAATATGTCTTAGCAGATGAATGTATAAAAAAAACGTTATTCCGAATTTCAGTTTACCAACCTTAGTAGTTTGGGCTGTGCTCTGATAGTCAATGAGGACGAACGATTGTATAAATATAGATTCTCATTTTCTTATTAAAATCAATCCACCAGATAACGTTTCCAAATTTATACCAAAATTCCAGCACGATAACCCAAATCCGAGCCACACTAAATTCCACCGTATTATAAAGTCAGTAATAAAGATAATATTCGTCTGCTCCTAATGAGCAAAGAGCATGCAACGCTCGTTCAACTTCGAAGCTACGAAAGCAGATACTAAACTTTAATTGTTAGAGATGTTACTCCTTATTTGAACACAAACTGAACACTGAACACTGTTGGTTCTAATTTTCAGAGTTGCGATTTCGAATAAGCAGCTAGAGGATTGGCTCGAAAAGTTTTTTCTTTCTTTGGGGAGAATTCTGTTTTGTTTATGACTACCAGTACCAGTGGCCTGCGGTTTCACCCGCATATTTCCCGTTCCCGTGGGAATGCAGGGGTCAAATATAGCCTTTGCTGCTCGCTGATAATGCAGCATTCAATTAGTGAAAAAAATTGTTAACGTCAAGTAGTTTCGGGGCTTATTCGGTACAAACAAACAAAAAATTCTTTAGTGATTGAAGAGGAAGGTTTATGTGTATAATACAAGCGCCGTCGTTTTGTTACTTGGCCATGTATGTATGTAGGTAACAAAATAAAAAAGGCTCGATGACACGAATGTTAAAAGTGTTAGTCGCTGACTTGGTTAAAATCAACTGTTATCAAAAAGATTTATACGTATACATAACTATTACCAAGGATTTGTTTTCATCTAATTATTATGCAACTTAGAATAATTTTTGTCTTCAAGGTTAAGTAGGTACCTAATGTGCATGTATGTATTCAGTTAACATGAATAATTATGACAAGTTTGAACCAAAATGATTTTTTGTGCAGAACGCCTAACAAACTTCTTCGAGCAAACAAAATATATTAGCAATCCGATAAAGATCCATCAGAGACCATATCCTTATAGCTCTAGTTTTGACTGTGCTTTAATAGTCAGTCAGATAAATAAATGATGTCACCGGCTAATTGTAAAATGCAGAGACATATACAAATGACCTACTGCAGCAATACACTTTTTTGAGCTTAAATGTATCTAATCTAATAGGGATGTTTACTGAGTAAAATATATATGATTATGTTTAGTCCGTCAGTTAGATTACTTATAGAAAAATATTGGACACATATTTTTTCCTTTATCAAATTTATAAAAACTGAGGAAGATACAAAGCATCAAAGATCAGGAGTGGGGGCTTGTGACGTCACGGCTCGGTAAAAACTGTAGCGAGTAGTGACGTCACACGAGTTTTCAATGCACTGTATCGTCTTCATTTTTTTATTACGTGAAAAAAGAAAAAATACGTGTCCAATATTTTTGGAAATCTATCCGACGGAGTAATTAGATTTTTTTAGTTAACTACCCTATTAGCCTCTTACGTTGTATGAAAAAAGGAAAACTTTTTCGACACACGTTTGTCCTCTGCCTTTTTAGGTCTTAAGCGGGAAAAACTATATGAAATAAGCAGCCTTATAATGAGAAACTGTTTTATCCATGTCACAAGAGACAAAATTGGATGAATAAAAAAATAGTCAACATAACCGCAATAAACATTCTTTAGATTTTAACTGAAACAATTATGACCATGTTCCTGATAAGGTGTCCTAACCTTTTTGTCTGTGATTACATTACAAGCTTTTTGATTTTGGGATATCTCATGAGAGAAAAAAGATTCTAGTCAGCAAGTTCCATAGCGAAGCTCTTTTCAATTCACCGCCACAACCAGTTGACCCACAATTCTCAATCTAGAAGCATCTAAAGACATCGTAAACATCATTAAACACCGCATAACACATAAAAACAAGTCCACTGCTCGCTCAAGACAAGAAGATGGTATCGGGAGCCGTCAGCCTGAAAGCATGTCATCGGACTGGCGAGCAAAGAGTGTGTGTTGTGCTTCCAATATCCGGCCGTCATTCTACACTGCAGTGTTGCCACAGGGAATATGGAGTTGTGGTTGTTGCTATTTATAAGGAATACTTAATTGTTTTTAGAGCTCGTGGCTAAATTATAATAGCCGCACGGGTCGATCTTCTAGGTTAAGCAACGCTTGCCGAGGTTGGTCTGTGGATGGGTGACCGTCTTAACACAACGAGACTTCTCCGTGCCTCGGAAAGCACGTTAAGCCGTTGGTCCCGGCTGTCATTTGGAGATCTTTGGCAGTCGTTACGGATTGTCAGAAGCCAGAAAATCTGACACCAGTCTTGCCAAAAAGTACCGTGTTCCCAAGTTAATGGGTTGTGGAGGTCTGGTAGGCAGCCGCTTCACGTAAAATACTGGTATTCAGCTGAATCCGGCTTGACTGGGAGCCGACCCCAATGTAGTTGGGATAAGGCTAGGCAGATGATGACTTAATTGTTTTTAGTAGAACGTAGTTTTCACACTATCGACTTTCCCACCTATGTTGTGCTGGGCGTCCAGTTTAACCGCAGCTGGAAAACCTTTACAGTGTTAGAAATTATGAACTAGCATCGTGGCTAGACTAGGCTAGCGGATTTTAAAGCTTTCGGGTTATTTCTTGTTTTTTGTCGTTGTTCAAAAATGTTATCTATACTAATATATAAAGCTGAAGATTTTGTTCGTTTGTTTGAAAGCGCTAATCTCAGGAACGATTGGAAACATTATTTCAGTGTTAAATAGCCTATTTATCGAAGAAGGCGATATACTATATATCATCACGTTAAGGCCAAAAGGAGCGGGAGCACCAATGAAGAATGTTTCAAAATCGGGGGGTTAGTAACTATTCCACGCGGACGAAGTCACCGGCAGTAGCTAGTATGCTGTATAATGCCAGACGGAACAAAATACCTTCACAAGCTGCCTATACCTACGCTGCTACATGGAAATAGAAAAGTGCTTCATAGAAAATTTCCTTTGAGAATAAAGGAAATTTTCTACGAAGCACAAACCCAGAATAGCACCAAAGTTAACAAAATGAAGCTTGCTCAACAAAACTGTTTGTAATAGAGCTATTTAAAACCCGATTTCCATACGTGATCTGGAACAAGAACATTCGAATAAAGTTCTCGAACGCAGTCAAGTTAATTCGGGCTCATTAATATTATTATTCTGGGTGGCAACCCTGTAAGTCTGGCGTGTGCGGAAGAGTTGATCGGCGTCAAACGTCGCGACCGTTCGACACGACTCACGGCTCTGTTACTCGAGTTTGTTTGATAGTTGTTGGAATCGCTGTACTTTGTAACCTGCAGCTCAGTAAGGCATGGCGTCGAATGAGTTAGTTAGCTTGTTTGTGAAAATAAAGGATGTTGAGACAGTATACTGTCGGATCGTTATCGTTTTGTGATGTCGGATATGAAAGAAGTTGCGGAATTTGTTCGAAAGAGTAACCGCGGCCCTGGAACGCAAAGAGCACTAGGAGGATCACGGGTGGGTTTTAGTCAGTAAGAGTCTAACACTCCCTTCCGCTCCGCCCAAAGCGGGAGAAGTTATTTGATGATTTCCCATCCAGAAAAAAAAGGGAACATGTTCCCGGAATAAACACTATCCTATACTTTAATTCACAAAAGTCTGTCCGTGGGCCAAGTCTCTTTCTAATACACGAAGCGACCAATAGAATGTGATTCACTTTCTGATCCAGAAAAAAAAGGGTATGAAAGAACACTGAAATTAGCATCTGAATAAACTTGAATCGACGACGAAGTCCATCAATATTTTTTATATCTGATAACCACACCTTCATATCTGGTGACAGAATGCCCCTTGGCAATAAAATATGAACAAATAGATCCGAATATAGATGACTTATTATTTTTGATCGTGCCTTCCTTGTACGTAAAAGAAGCCCCAGCTACGTTCACAGATAATATTATACTCTATAGTGAAATAGTTACAGGTATCCTTTTTATATTATAGGTGCTCTTTTAAATAAACCCGAAAAGCATTCCAATTCGAACAATCCGCGGTGCAATTCCGACATAAACATTGTATCTACGGCACAATGCAGTTAATATTAATTGCCAGTTACCTGACGTGTCATGGCGCCACAATGCATACATATTCGATGCCCATACATTGCCCGCGGTACGTCGGTCGACGATATAAAATTCTGATTGGATTACAGATTATATTACCACCAGAGTTTAAAAATAAAATGACTTGTATTTTTTGTATATCTGGTCATAAGGGAAAATTTAATTTCGGGTTTGCGAATAACAGTGAAAACATACACAAATGCAATAGATATAATAATTAACTTTATTTTTATTTTTTTCAAAAATGGCGCTAGTTACATCACACCTCACACGTTTGCATGGACTCTCATAAGTAGGGGAAGGTAAGGTAGTTTAATACAAATAAAGTAAATTGGCAAGCATTAGCAAAGATTCCAGGTTGTTTGAGTTTTCTAAATGTACCTATTTTTAATCTTCTCATCAAATAAATATAAAGAAAATATAAGTGAAGAAGTAATAAATCAAAAGACCAATAGCTATTATGATTCCAGATCAATGAGCTCTGTAACCCAAAATAATCTCTCCTCAAGAAAAAACACTAATAGCGTTCCCTCCTTTCCTCGCTGCTACAGACATAATATCAAGTAAACTCTCAAAGATTGTAAACTAGAGATGCTAACCACGACCCTCCACACTTAAGTTAACTAAACGCTCCCCTTAAAACCGTTTTATTCAGCTGTAGGCATTTTCCCATCATTAAGGTTTTTTATTAAGGGGAGCTAATAGCGTCAATGGCATTTGGAGAGTAAATGCTGGGAAGGGGAACGTCAAGAAAAACGGGAAGCAAAAAGTTGAGGGCGCCCGATGAGGTAGGGGTGTTATTCTGAGGGATGAAGTGGTTTTGCTCATCTGCGAATGTGGGACGCATGGTGTGTTAAGATTTGATTATCACTGAAGGGATGAAAATTTAGGCATGTGTCTTACGGCGTTTACACACTATACATGCCTGTAACTTGCACTACAGACCTACAAGATAAGTAGGTACCTACTACAGAAATATTTGACGTGTACCTAAAAGTGTTATGTTTAACCTACTTACAAAATAAATATCATTTATCATTTACTTGCATTATTTTATGCAAGTTACATGACAACACATCGTTCGTTTGGATGAACAAGGTATTAACTCAAAATTTACGATTTTCAATCTAAAAATACAGTCCTACTAACAATCATGCGATCTTTCTAACGAACATGGTTGCATAACTTATGTTATGACGTCAAATTGGCGGGAGTGCGGGGGGGTTAGTATCTTCCGATTTAAAAACATTTACACCAGATTAAAACAACAACAACAGACACAACAGATTTAAATACCAATTTAAAAAATCGCTCTCCTGAAAAATAGGCTTGTTTCTTGAGTTAATACCCTCTTCATCTGGACGAACGACATGATATATGACTTGAATAGTACCTATTACGACTCGATATATTACTTTACTCTAGGGTCACGATATTCACGAACTCATCCCTATGTTTTACAAGTTCTAGTAGTTACAAAATAAACATCGGCAAGCAATAGGTAGGTAGGTAAGCGTACTGTAGCGAGAAACTTAAATTCTACTAACCTAATTACAAATAAGACCTCAGAAAATTAACGATATTAACAAAAATTAGATACCACGTAACAAAATTTCCCGTAGTCACATTTTCAGTCCTGGGTAGGACTGAGCTCCCGTATTATTATTATACTTTTTGGTGCTTGGGTTCAATACAGCATCATTCATCATCTTCCTGCCCTTATCCCATGTTACCTACTTGGGGTCGGCGCAACACGTTTCTTTCTAAAAACAAAAAAAAAAATTGATTGAGTCAGGCGTTACTTTGCGGAAATCCATTTTAAATTTGAAAATGAAAATAACATATCTAGTTTTAATTTCCGCGAATATTAGCGGGCGGGAGGGAGGTGCATACCTGCAACCCACTAATATTCGCGGAAATTAAAACTAGATACTTATGTTATTTTCATTTTCAAATTCACGTTTCTTTCTTCCATTCTGTCCTGTCAGCCGTCACGCTATCACTACCTCCTTTTTCTTTCAGATCACTCCTCACACAATCCATCCATCGTTTCTTTGGCCTACTTCTCCCTTTCCATCCTTCCACATTTATATTCATAAGCTTTTTAGTTACATGTGTTTCATCCCTCCTTTTCACAAGACCATACCAAGGCAAGCGGTTCCCTCTCAACTTTTCCGTCACATCATTCGTAGGTAGACAATATTAGTTTGATATTGTAACAGTTCTAGGCAGTGTTTCCAACCTATTTTGTATTGAATATAGCGAAAACATGGGTCAACGTCAGTCTGCTTTATACAACTTACGGCTAATTGGATTTGGATGAAACTTGGCACATGGTTAGACGGGTAGACGAGCCCTATTCGCTGGCAGAAGCTAGTTACCTAACTATAAAATTTCATAATCACTCAATTTAAGGTGCCCATAAATAACGCAGAAAGCAGTTTCCGTTTCTAACAACGATTCCTAAAATCTTCTACTTAATTGTAGTCAGTGGAAACTAAAATTCCACTAACCCAATTACAAATAATAGGTACCTCAGAAAATTACCGAAAGTAACAAACATTACCACGTAACAAAATTCTCACATAATCACATTTGCTGTCCGGGTTCAACACAGCTTCGTAATAATAGTTTCATATGGTAACATTTCGAGGCGGTGTTGCCAACCTATAAACATTACTTTTGCTGCAGCTCCGTTGATATCTCAAGCCGATAAGCCGTAGCGTTAAAAGCGCAAAAGCACGAAATATAGCATTCATGAGCCATATTAACCAGTGTTATAATTGTTGTAAGAAACGAATCGCGTTTTAAGGATTTTTATTTTGTTGAATTTTGCATAGCTCGTTGCTTATCAAGGTGTTGTTTTAACATCGAAATTGAAAAGAGGGTTTTGAAATTGATGGGTGGAACTTTATGCTTAATTTATGTTACTGCAGTGTTTTACTTCGAGATGGCGCAGGCTAGCTTACAAAATCTGTTTTGTAATTATGTTGCTATCCAGTGTATTACCTATCACATTCTATTGGTCGCTTCGTGTAGGTATTAGAAAGAGACTTGGCCCACGGGCAGACTTTTGTGACTTAAAGCATAGGACAGTGTTTATTCCGGGAACATGTTCCCTTTTTTTCTGGATGGGAAATCAACAAATGACTTGTTGACTGACCCGCTGACACTGACTAAAACCCAACCGTGATCCTGCTAGTGCCCTTTGCGTTCCAGGGCCGCGGTGACTAGCAGGCACTGACCCTATGGGGCCCCGTCTTCTTTACTAAAAGCTATTTGAGGAGCGCGTGGAACACGACGCGCTGTCGACCCGGGACTGGTTGCTACAGACGGCGAGCCACCCATAGCTCAACGTCCGCAGGCCCGAACATGTTCCCTTCGGATGATTTTCAACTTTCACCGTTCACGTAGACGAAGCCGCTGGCAGAAGGTAGATAACTTTAAAACTTCATAACCACTGTATGTAACGCAATAATAATATGCAGTTTCCGTTTGTAGCGTCAATTCATAAGTTCCACTGTTTGCATTACTTAATGAAAACAAAGTAGCTAAGCGGACCAAGTAACTTTAGCAAAATATCTACCTAAATTATTTTAATAATTTCAAATTATCAAAATTGAACTTAACATTACGCGTGGATTTACTAGTATTGAAATGTGATGCTACGCGCTGCCTGCTTCGCAAAGCCGCGCGCCGCGCCCGCCGCGCCGCTACACGAAGCACCACTTCGATGCCGCGACTATGCTACGCAGATGTTGCTACGCTACACCAGCTCCACTATTATTGTATACTAGCAGCGCCCCGCGGTTTCACATGCATAGTTCTCATTCCCGTGGGGATAAAATATAGCCTATGTTACTCAGGGTGAATGTAGCTTTCTAATGGTGAAAGAATTTTTGAAATCGACACAGTAGTTTTTGAGTTTATTCATTAGAAACATACACTCATACAAATACTAGTCTTTCCTCCTAATAATATTAGTGTAGATTTTTATTCTGAATAAATACGAATTAAGTTCACAAAATATATCAGTAACTACCTATTCGGTGAGGTGACGGACGATACTTCTGGCCGTAAAAGAGTACTTACCAATTCTATAAATTTTTAAGCAATATTAATTATTAAGCCTTATGTAGGTACCTAATTTTCATACGTGTTTTCATTTCGACTCCTACAACCAGAGAGAAACTCGAAAAATGGACATTGTTAATAACATGCAGAAAAACTACAAAAAAAAAGTGGTACCTTTCTACCCACCATAAACAGCACAGTTAATTGAATCACCAAGGAAAATCTAAAACAATAAAATATACCAACTGGAAAGCAATATTTCAAACATAAGCATAACATTCATAACAAAATCTGTGACCCAACAAAAATGGGGTGTAAAGTGAAAAAGAAAAACGGATATTATTTTATCGTACGATGTAACACGAGAATAGGAATGGGAGAGTGCGAAAACAAACTCGCTTCCAATACCCAATGAAAAATCAATCCATCAAATCCAATAAAAAATCTAGAGCAAGTTATTTTGATGGTGTGGGATGTTTGTAGCTGCCTATAGTTCTATTGGAAATACGCATAAACTTTTATTTGATATTCTCCCTTCACTGCTTTATTTGTTTAGTTTTGTTTTGTTTGAATTGAGACGCAATTAAGTCGATAAACAAATAACAATGAAATTTTACGAGTAAGGGAATTTTTGCCGTGATTAACTAAGTAGGTGCCTTGCCTACCTCCATAATCCATAATTTTCAAGTGACGTTTTTTGTCTTTCGTGGCTGATAAAGATAATATTTGGATAGTTAGGTCAAACATCATCAACCCCTTTTTTTTTTTTTTTTTTTGGATGGGAAATCATCAAATGACCCCTCCCGCCCTGGGTGGAGCGGTAGGGAGTGTCAGACTTTTACTGACTAAAACCCACCCGTGCTCCTCCATGTGCCCTTTGCGTTCCAGGGCCGCGGCAACTCTCTCGAACAAATTCCGCAACCCTAGCAGGCACCGACCCTATGGGGCCCCGTCTCTGGTGCTGACGGCTCCTTGAGGCGCGCGTGAAGCACAACGCGTCGTCGACTCAGCCTGGTATCGGACGGCGAGCCACCCACGCTCACCGTCCACAGGCATCAGCCACTGCGCAATAGCACAGCGGCCGACTTGTCTCTGGAGGAGGCCGAAATGGGACCATTACTGGCACTCCATTTCAGCCCCCTCCCGAGTACCGGGAGTCGCAGCACCCACAGCAGAAGCGGCAGAAGCGGCGACGGAAGCCGCGGCGGCGGCAGAGGCGGCGGCGGCGGCGGACCTCTTACCCTTGGTCGGGGCGGATGGCGCGCAGGCCCTTCCCCCAGCCCAGTGCTCGGCCGGCTTGCCAACAGCCGCACATGCACTGCAGTGCGGCGTGGCCTCGCACGAGCCGGCCCGATGACCGGGCTGACCACAGCGGAAACAAAGTCCACTGCGGTCCACCTCCGAGGGGCACATAGCTCCCGTGTGGTTGCCCACATGGCAGCGGTAGCACCTCAGAGGTCTGGGTTCCAGCAGTTTTACCCGCGCAGAAACCCACCCCACCAAGAGCCTTCGACCCTCCGACACTTTTCTGGCCGCCGTCACGGGGCAGCTCACCACAAGGGTTTGCATGCCCGTGTTGTCAGGCCGGAGGGTGCCCGCCTTGACGAGCTCGGCAGAGCACCCCCCAGTCCTGGCGACGGCGGCCACAACCTCCTCCTCCGTCACGGAGTCGTCCAGGCCCACTATGCGCATGTCAATGCACTTAGTCGGCCTGGACACTCGAACCTCGTCCGCGGGGAGGACCTCCTTCAGCCTTTCGGCCAGAGCGTCCGCGAACGGGCCACTCTCCGCTCCGGCGAGCTCGAGCTTCCGGGCACCGGTCAGGGTTCTCCTGATCCCGAGGCCCCCAGTGATGCCCAGCTCCCGGAGGTTCACCGCCTCCTTCGCCCGCTTCATCAGGGCGAGGTACGTCACACCCCTCTGTTCCGCTTCCGGCTGCAGTGTTAAAACCACAGCCGCGGACTTCGGGGCGCGAAGCCTCGCCGCGATGGCGTTGGCCTTCCGCCGCTGCCTCTTGGCCTTGCTCCTGGCCGCCTTTTTGGCCTGCCGCTTTTCTCCAGCAACCTGCCACCCGGCCCCGGTCGCAGGAGGGTCCGAGGTTGGGGGTGGGGGCGGCTGCGGCGCCACTGACGCAGCAGCTTTAGCCGCTCCCCCTCCAGCCTTCCTCCTTCCCCTCTTCGCCGGGGCCGACTTGGTCGTCGCCGGCGTCGCAGGCGCCGGCGCCACAGGCGCTGGCGCGGCTCCTGCCTTGGCCTTCGCCTGGCCGGACGTTCCCGGGCCAGCAGCCACCGCGGCTGCGTACGAAGCCGCCTTCTGCTGTCCCGGGGGCCTCTGTGCCGCCGCTAACGGGGGACGCCGGACCATGTCCTCCAAAACGGAGAACTGCTTCCGGAAGGGAGCCAGCTCCTGCCGCACCAGGCTCCGCACCTGGCTCAGCACTTGGCTCCCCTCCAGCGCCGACGGACTCAGCCCCCCCTGCGGCCCCTCAGAGGCCGCTCTGGCCATGTCAGCCAGGTCCCTCCGGAGCGACTCATTCTCCGCGATGAGTCGCTCCGTTACGGCCGCGAGGCGGGCGACCTCCGCCCGCAACTCTGTCGCCTCTCCGGACCCGCCGACGTTGGCCGCCGCCGCCGCCATTATGGAGGCTTTGGCCGCGCTAATGGCCTCCCGCTTGGAGGACTGCTTCCTTTTGAAGGCCACAGCGCGGATCGCGGCCTCCACGACCTCCTCCAGCTTGGCCCTCTTCTCCTCAACCGTGGGACGCACCTCTCCCGGGGGCTCCGAGTCGTCGGAGTCGAGAGTAGGCGGAAGAGTAGAGGGAGCCCTACGACCGACACCAGCCTACCGGCCCGACTCTCCACCTCCCGGGTAGAGGGAGCCAGCCCCCTCCCTGCCTCACAGCCCCTGCCCCGCCTTGCGGTGGGGATTTTGCGGGCGGAGGCAAATTCGCCCTCGGAGGACGACCCCCCGGTATCCTCCCGTCTGGGCCGCTTGCGGAAGAACTTGCCGTTCTCCGCAGCAGCCCCCTCTCTTCCGGATCCAGAGCCCGCCGAGCTGACCGTTACTAGGTCTGGCGCGGAGCCGGAATCCGACTCCGCACCACCCCGGCGCTCAGGCGAACCCTCCTCTACAAACTCGTGCGCCATCAGCTCCTTAAAGGAGTCAGATCCGGATGACGACGATGACTCGGAGCCTCCTCGGCTCTTGTTGCCACTGGCAAGCGGAAGACGTTTGGTGCCCACCCCAGAGTACGGAGGGCAGCCCGCCGAAGCGGGGTGGGATTCCCCGACCGCTGAGCAGTCGGGACCCACCTGGGGACTCATTTTGCAAGCGTCTTTTTTCATTTTTGTTCCTTTTAAGGGTGTGGTCCCTTTTCGCTCCGCCCCTTCTCAGGGCCCTCTCTCCCAACCTCACCTCTCCACCTGCTCGCTGCTCTCAAAGTCACGTCTGATGATCAGACGCGTACCAGAGAGCAGCGAGCAGGCGTGTGTCTCTCTTGGTCTGATCCCTCACTTGCGACCTTCCGGCATGAGTGGCTCTACCGGGAAAGCTCGCAAGATCATTGGGACGCTCAAGCCCCACCACGACGACAATGTGGAGACACATTCGGTGGGGATCATCAACCCCTCAATTACCATTTCGCAAATTCTGTTTTGATAGTAGTTTTGGGATTTCAAAGGATTGTAATCGCATATCTATTTATTGGCTACAGCAGTTAATCACATACCTACGCTGTGATGGGACGTTTAGCTGTGTCACCATTAAAAAGTGATAATAAAAATATTTTTTTTACAAAAAAGACCGACTTCTAAACAAAACAAAAGTATAAAATGACTTTAAATTTCGGAAGTCGGTGTTCAAAAAGCGAAGAAACAACCAAAAACTATTTTTTGTGCTTATTTGTTTAGAAGTCAGTTATATTTTTATCTCCAGTCGACCCCAACACACCTATATAGTTGGGAAAATGACTGGGCAGATTGCTTGATTGATTGGTAACTAGACTTGGTTGTTATACAATCTGGCACTGTGCAAAAACGCTAATAAAAATCTTCTTTTACAAAATGATTTGAAGCTGCTCTTCTCATGTTTTCTATTTCAACATTTTCAACTCAAAATTCATCCTTTGATTATAATTATATTGTCATCAAGGAATTCATCATGGTAGGATCAAAATTCTACCAAAACGTAGTCATAAAAGAGTATATACTTACACTCTTTTATGACTACGTTTTGGTAGAATTGGGTTTCTACCTGATAATAAATAATCTCGAAGTATGCTTCGAACGATTACTAACCGTTTATGAAAACATATAGGTACTAAACATATACCATATATGTTTTCATAAACGGTTAGTAATCGTTTGACGGCAGATTTGTAATTTACGGTCTGCCATCAATATAGCACCCATACGATGACACATAAAAATAGAGGGTTCATCTATTTTGTTTTTTGCTTCAGTCATGTGATACTCTGAATTTCTGAATGTGTGATAATAAAAAACACCTAGAACAAAACCGACTTTTAGAACGTTCTTACGAATGTCAGTGTCAAAAAAAATGTCCGTATCCGATGTCAATGTGACGTTTTGCTGTTTGTTTGTTGTTTCAGCTGTTCAGTCAAAATTACTCAAAATATGCTACCAAAAGTCATACAAATACAAAAGTAATTAGTATTTCAATTTCTCAGTGATAAAATACGCGCAGGGAAATTACAGAATATAATTGAATCTATGAGTGTCATTTTGAAACCGGGTAAGTAAGAAGAGGTTATAGTTTAAAAAAAAAAAACAAATTGAAAAGTTCTGGTTTTAGACAAAGAAAACTTAATAAAACAATATTTTTTTAGGTGTCTGCAAGATCCACAGAAGTATGGCTACAATAGCAGGAGTTGTAGAAAGTAAAATTAGAAGTAAATTGCAATCCCAGTTGGATGCTAAGCATTTGCAGGTGATCAATGAGTCCTACATGCACAATGTGCCCAAAGGATCTGAGACGCATTTCAAGGTAGTTGTTGTGTCTCCACAATTTGAAGGATTGCCATTAATCAAGGTAAGAACACTATCTACATGTCTCAAGTATCAAAAACATCGTTTTCTATAAATTTAAACACTCGCACTGATTTTATAAACTGTCTTACAAAGTGTAGACGCGGTTTCCTGATCTTTTTCTCTTTTGATCTGAGAGAATATCCAGCTAATATTTTTAAAGTGATGCATGCAAAAAACCACTGAATGGATTTGAATGAATGAATGATTTCTTTCAGAGGCACCGCTTAATAAATGAGATTCTAAAGGATGAGCTGCAGAGTGGTGTCCATGCATTATCCATCATGGCTAAGACACCTCAGCAGTGGGACACCAGCGACCAAGTTGTGGAGAGCAGCCCTTCCTGTAAAGGTGGATTTGGAAAGTAGTCTGAAATAACAGGTTCATTATTTAATTTTGTTATTTTATTTAAAATAAAATATAGTTGATAGTTATAGTTAAATATTTTTAGTATTACTTCCTAACTTTTACCTAAGATTTCATTGTTTTCTACAGGGATGACTTAATTTATTGACAGTTTTACATGTGGTGTAAGTATGCACTTTTATTGTGGGTTTAACAATAGGTTATTTTATTTAACTAGATTTTCTTACGTTTATCAAACCTAGAGAAAAGACAAGATGCAATGAGAAAAACATGTTTCATAGTCTCACAAAAAAACAGTAGTATTTTTAAAACTATGATTAACAAAGCCAAATTGCGTATTGCCACTCATAAGTCACGCAAGAGTGAATTTGCGTCATTTGTACAAAATGTCGTAAGGAAACACATAGGTATAAATGAAATCTATTTTAGTAACTATAGGTCTTTCCGGTTTTTTGCCTATGACATAGCAGCCATTCAAGTATTACGTAGGTAAGCATTAAAAGGGGGAAGGGGTGGGGGTTTTGGAAGGTTTGCTTATTTTTGATGACATGGGGGATGGGAGGATCCGGGAGGTGACTTGACTACGTCAGTTATATTTCGTTTGGCATCTGGGATCATCAAATGGCATCCCGGCGCGGTCTCACCCCTGCGAAACAAAAGTTAATTTTTCTGTAGACTATAAATTCCTTATTTCTATGCTTGTTAACTACTGCTACATAAACCAATAAGGAAACCAGAACTGATTGCAAAATACTTATACGAATGTTTACATAAGTAAGGGGAGGGGGGGGGGGGTAAAGCTTTGCTTACTTTTGCTGACGAGGGCGAGGGGCGTCAAAAATGTTAAAAATTCAGCAGCCCTACCATGACGTCTTAAATCCATCAGGATTCCTGTGTTGGAGAGAGACGGAGTTACACAAGACGAATAGCACTATCCCTTTCCCTCACACTGAATCATGATAGCATAGGCACTTCGTAGTACGGCCACTGCTTACGTAATACTTGAACGGACTGACAACCTGATAAAATCAGTGATCTTAACCCACGAAAATACCTTTGCATGAGCGCACGGCTGATAGGAGGGCAGTTTAGCACGTAGCGCTTCATTGCGCGCCGGCGCGCGGCAAGTAACCACCAACCAAGTCAGTTTCAAAGTAAACATTTTTAATACCGATAAATTTATTTTTTGTACTAAGACATAAAAATTAATAATACGTTTAAAAAAAAACTCGTTCAAGTTTAATTTGTCAAAGTTTGTGCACTGAATAAAAATATTCCTGGTATGGGATTTCATAATAAAAATACATACATACTTGACGATAATAACTTTATTCTTACCATCTCTTAACATTCTAATTGGACTTTCATTTTCAACAGATCAATATTTTATACTCAAGATACTTCTTGTAATACTCAATAATAATACAAGTATTCAATATAATACATAGACATTCAATATTTTAGTTCATACTACACACAATTTTAATCAGCAATAATGATATTATTTGAAAACTGTACAGCATGCACTTTTACATAATATAAGAATGAATTATACATATTTTAGGAGTCCTACACAACCAGAGCAAGGCAAAAATGCCTCTGTCTGGGTGTGAGAGCTCACTGCCTTATCGTGGCAAAATGCACTGTGGTAGGAGGAACCACCAGTTTTTCTCATTAAATTAAATACATATAGGGTAAGTTCGCCTTTTCGCGTCCATCGCCCAATTCGCGTCCATTTTACGGATCTCTCTTTGAAAACTCTCGAAATTAAGTATAATAACACAAAAATCTGTCAAAAAGTCATTACTGCCATTACCTCAATGTATTAGAGGCACGCACACACAGACAAAAATTTCTTGCGCCCAACCAATCTTGTGTACAAAAAAAAATTAGTGACGGCTGTGCAACAGGAGAGCGCGGACGCGCGTGATTATGAGAAAAAAATAGTGGGCAGCGTTGTGTTTGAAGGTAAGTATTTTATTGTTTTATGTGTATTTTGGATACATAGCCGTTTCTAGACGTTGATAATGATAAAAGGAATTACGTTAATTATGAATTTGCTTATTTTTCATATAGTTAACAGTTAAAATAAGGTGGACGCGAATTACTACACCGAATTTATAAAACTTGCACTTTGCGTCCGCAATGGACGCAAACTTTACCTACAGGGAATAATAAGAAAAGCAAATCGCGTCCATTTTTTTAAATTAATTCCCAGTAATGGATTTGCTTGTTTGTTGGTATTTTTGAATACAAAATGTATAGTAGGTACATTTTTTATTATGACTAAGTACAAGTTTAATGCCTACTCTACTTTGATTGAAATGAGTATTCTTATTTTATTTTTCTTATCGTTTTGTTTAAGATGAGTTCTTCGGAGATAAGAAAGAAGAAAGAAAAAAGAACGTACACAGAAGAAGATTTAAGGAAAGCGTTGAATGAAATTCGAGAGAAGAAGAAATCGGTAAGACAAATATGCAAAGAATATGCTATTCCCAAGACCACAATATTGGACAAAATCAGTGGGCGCAGACCAGATGGAGTAAAGAAACCGGGCCCAGAACCTGCACTAGGAGTAGATGGTGAAAAAAAGGTAGTTGAATGGCTTCTTAACATTTCCAAATGTGGATTTCCAGTGAAAAAACAGGAACTGTTGGATACTGTTCAGAAAGTAATACGAGACGGGGGGTTTAAAAATAAATTTAAAGATGATCGCCCAGGTCAAAAATGGTTTGAAAAATTTTTGGCCAGAAATAAAGAAATCTCACTTAAAAATGCGGAGGGCATTAATAAAGCTAGAGCCCAAGTCACAGAAGAGTCAATCAGACTGTGGTTTCAAGAACTAGATCAATATTTGGACAGTATACAGCAAAAAGATATTTTAAGTGATCCGAAAAGAATTTTCAATGGAGACGAAAGTGGTTTTGCTCTTTGTCCAAAGACAGGAAAAGTTTTAGGCCCAAGAGGGTTCAAAAACTTATATCAAATAAAACCAAGTAACGAAAAAGAAAACATAACGGTATTATTAACATTTAATGCGAATGGAGATATGTGTCCACCTTGTATTGTGTTTCCATACATTAGACCACCAAAAGCTGTAGTGAATAGTATGCCCCAAGATTGGTGCTTAGGCAGATCGGAGACAGGTTGGATGAGAGGAGAAGTATTCTTCGAATACATCACCAACGAGTTTCACAACTGGATAGTGGAAAATAACATTAAAAAACCCGTGCTTCTGCTGGTAGATGGGCATAAATCGCATATGTCCTTAATGCTAAGTACGGCATGTGAACAAATGCAAATAATTTTGTATGCCCTTCCACCCAATACCACCCATATTTTACAGCCAGCTGACGTTAGCGTATTCGCACCGGTAAAAACATATTGGAAATCTACAGTCCGCGCATTCCTATCAAATCCAGAAAATTTTAATACTGCTGTCACAAAAACAAACTTTTGCTCATTATTAAATGACGCATTAAAACATCCCAACATGTCCGACAACATCAAAAGTGGGTTTAAGCGATGTGGTCTTTATCCATTCGATGCAAATAGTCCAGATTACACTAAATGTGTAAGAAATACTTTGGAAAATGTACACGCCAATGGTCAAAAGTCACAAGATGTTACCCGCTCGGACATTAAAAGCTTTAAAAAAGTTTTAAAACAACTGAAGCCGACACTAAAAGAAAAAAATATTGACATTCGAACTATTACGAAAGCAGTCAATTGTTTGAAAAAGTCTCTCCCTGCAGAAGTAGGATTTGCCGAGATTTCTATCGAAACTGAATCTGAGAAGTCACAAAATATGGAACTTTCAATAGAAAATAATAGTACAATTTTTAGTCCTATAGATTGTGAATTGGATGCAGCTAAAGAAATTTCCATCTGTTCATTACAAGAAGAAAGCGAAAACGAAAATGATCAAACTAACTCAGATCCTACTGTACAGGTTCAAACAGTATCTGCCCTAATACATTCACCACCAAAATCATTGGTCAAGACTTGCACATCAAAAATAACCACCAGCAATAGAAATCTAGCATCTGCTGAACTTGACGTGATGTATCCAGATAATTCAACTCTCGATACAAACAAAAACTATTCGTTTCCTGACTTGTCCCTTTCGACGTTACATATTTCTGGCAGTTACCTCGACGTCGGCTCTGTCGTGTCCTTAGACGACGTTCTAATTCTTCCATTTGAAGATATTGCATCATCGCCCATTATGTCTAGTGTTGAAAAAGAAACTCTTACTAAGGAACAAACGCCAGAATCGCCTTTGACTTCTTCGATTCATACAACATCAGTTGTATCGCTACCTCCTCGAGTACCACCAGCTTCAGCAGTTGTTGGAGAATTAACACAAAAGAAAACCTCTGATCCTTTTAAAAACCACCTGATGCTGCCTGAAATCACTAACAAAGCAAGAAAAGATAATCAAAGAACTCCAGCAGCCATATCTTCTGCTGCATGGAGAAAGTATTATGAAGATAAAGAGCAGATCAAGAACGAAAAGCAGGAAGCGATAAGAAAAAGGAAGTTAGAACGAATAGAAAAACAAGAAAAGAAAAAAACTTTAAAACACTCTCCAACGGTTCGTAAAACTATTCCGAAACGAAAAAAGGAAATGCATCCTCTTCAAAAAGTCACGAAGAAAACGGTAGATGTGGAAATTGAGAAAGAAAATTTACCAGCCGTGGAACGAGTGAAATGTCCTGAATGTGACGATATACTAATTTCAGATGTAGAAGACGACGATGAGAAAAACATTGGCTGTGACAAGTGTATTAGATGGTATCATCTGAAATGCACGCGATTAGTAGGATTAAGTTATTTAGAGGCCAAAGATAAGTCTTTTGAATGTGACTTGTGTCAGTAATTAAAATTCTAGGGCTATAATAATTATACCTTTTCTCATAATTACATTTCTTTTAGTAGTAGGTTATGACCAAATTATTATATTGTTTTGTTGCTACAATATAGCAAAAAACTTATATATCAAGGCTGATCTTTAGCTTATTTCTTCTGATTTTAGGATAAAATTAGCAGAACAGATTATTGTTGAATTTGAAAGGTGGAATTATTATTTACTTAAGTACTACATATATAGGTACCTGATTTGTTTTTAAATTATAAATTCTATCAATGTTTAGAAGAATAAATAGGTGTTTTATTTTCTTTATAGTGATTAATTAATGTTAATACGTTAATTTTTTTTTAACGAACTATAATTATTTAATAAAAAAATTATTAAAATTCAATCTCTCTTTACATTATCATAAAAATATCACCCTCTAATTCCTTTTCTAAGCTGGTGGACGCCAAGTGGTCCAGCGGGTGGACGCAAATTGGATTTTATGGACGCAAAGTGGGTAAATCGCCTAATTTTGAAGTTTGTATTTTTAAAAAAAAATCACAAGGTATTTCGAACAAAACTAAAATGTTACCTTAAAATAGACTATTATATATAACACATTACATGAACTATTCATTGAAATTAGTGCTGGGACATTTTTATTTTCTCCTTCAAACTTGCCAACTGCACTAAGTGGACGCGAATAGGCGAAATGACCCTACGTAGGTTTATTAATTATATGATTGAAAAAATTTCATTTTTGTTCAATAATTTTGTTTCTTGATCAATTATCTTCTAATGAATTTGCACTGTAGAAGACTTATCTTACTATAACCAAAAAGCTGACGATTTTTTTTTTCTTGGGGCCTTCGAATCTGTAAGCTTACGCCTAAGACTATGTTTCTACTTGCAACCAACGCAGGCTACCGTGGCATAATGTGATCAGTCGCTCGATGCTCCGCAATACAATTAAACTTGCAATCTGCGTTACTTGCAGGTGGAAACGTGGCCTAACGCAACGTCAACCAACTCTAGATTTGAAAAGGCTCTATAATATACTCTGTTATTTTATTAACTGTTCATTTCATTGCTAGTGTTTTGCACCATTGTAAATTGTGTTTCAAATAGTTCACTTGATCACTGCACTCGATCCATTCACTCATTTCACACCGCAATAACGGTGTTAGTTGTATCAGAGATTAAAGTTGTCCAGTCGTAGCTTGCCTTCGTTTTCAGTCAGGTAGAGAAGATCTGCCATGGTCTGCTCACAGATTGCTTCTTCTGCTTTCTCCGACATCTGTTAAATCATAATAAAAGATTATGACGCGTTTAACTGCTTTGCAACTTATTGTTGAAAAAATATATATAAAGAAAAAAAACTTTTCACAAAAAAAACAACCGACTTCAAAAAAAAATGTATAAAATAACTTTAAGTTTGGGACTCGGTGGTTTTGATTGTTTCTTAGTTTTTTGAACACCGACTTCCGAAATTAAAGTTGTTTAGAAGTCGGTTGTTTAGACAAAATAGAATGAGAACATCATCAATGTAGACTAAGCCAGGCATTATTAGGAATAACTCAAATGCTAGTCAAAAATAAAAATAAAACAGTCGACTTGAGAACCTCCTAATTTTTTGTAAGTTGGTTAAAAAATAAAAATAAAAAATTATTTATTTCATCACCCATAATTAACCTGAAATATTGAAAACTTAAAATCTGGACATCATTGTCCAAAAGCATGTTCTCCTGGAAACAAAGTAGATAATGCTTGTCAAGAATCATCCTCCTGTAAAAAATAACTTTGCTGTGCCCGACAGGGTCCATAATTGATTCTGTTTTTAATAACCAACTGTAATATGTACACATTATGGAATGCAATAAAGTATTGAGTATTGAAGAATCTAACCTTCTTTCTTCGTCTTTCTGGCTTTTTCTGGGATAAAACCCTATAAAGCTAAAGTTAGTTGCCAGGCAAAATTGTCCCCCAATAAATCCAAATAGCAGAAACACTCACCGGTCTATACTTATACTCGCTCGAGGGCGCATATTTGAAATTAGGTCCAAAATTCACACTGACAGTGACATTCTTATGCAGCGACACAGTGGGGTAGTAGCAGCCCTCGTAGATATCGGCGAAGGCCTCGCCCTGACACTCGCCATTCTTGAAGTAGTACACTTTGCTGCCCGGTAACGGCTTGAGATTGTTGAGAGATTCTTGTATGTTGTCCTTGTCTTCGTAATACAGGTGACTTTTGAATTTTACTAGTGGCTGGAAGAAGATAAAGGTAAAGGTGTCATTTTTTTTTGTGTATTCTCCATTTATATATATATATTTTATTGTGTAGCTTTGCATATAATAATACCACTACATTATTACCTAAATGTAAAGCACCCTGCACTACATTTCTACTTCACTGGCTTTTAAAAATAAATAATAATAACAATGATAAAATCGATGATAAAATCGATGTAACCATCACGCATGACGATAACCTCGTGAAGGCTGGGAAAGAGAAGCAAATCAAGTACCACGAATTAGCTTACACGAGGTTGTCGACAAGTGGATGGTGGACTCGGCTGTCATTGTACCGATTGTCGTTACAGCCAATAGTCTGATGGCCAAAAGCTTCGAACACCATCTGTCGAAGCTGGCGTTACACGGTTGGGCCTGATACAGAAGGCAGTACTCCACGATACGGCTCGTATTGTGAGGAGGTTCCTTTCTCTGGAGCCCTAACCACCGGTAGCTTGGACCCTGCTCCCGACACCGGCGGACTAATACGTTTTATATTTTGAATGTGCTTTTTTTAAGAAATATTCAAAAATGTAAATTAGTATGTAAGTATAAATGAGTTAAGAGAATAATAACATATAATTTATTTCGGGTAACAGAAACCCATAACATACATATAAACCTAACAGACTATCATACATATTTATACAAACCACAAAAATATTATAATATTGTACACGCAGTATCAATCGCCGGCGTGAATATCCGCTTTACCTCAATGGAAACTAATCCCGGGATAAAAAATATATTCCAGACTATCATCTATCTCTGTGCCAAATTTCATCCAGATCCGTTCAGTTATGATTAACAAATCCATCAATCCATCCAAACTTTCGTATTTATATTAGTAGTAAGATTAAGATTTTGTGTAAATTGGCTGAAATATGACCAAGTTGAAGAATGTGTATGTGTTGGATTATGACATCAGAAGGTATATGCTCTACCAGAGCATATACCTCACCACCTACCACCACACCTTGCACCTGGGGCCTAAGTCTGCTATTTTTATAAATGTGTCATTCCAACACGATTCCATTGTCATTTTGCTAAAAGTTCGTAATCTGCTAAATTCATAATGGTCGATCACTGGTCGGTCAATGGTCTCGTAATACTTTTTGATAACCGAGCTATTAAAAGCAATGACTGCACAATGACGTTCTAATGGTAGGTCACTGATTAAAGGAACTGTCAAAATTTCAGCAGATTACTGCATACGTATTACTCATTTGTCATTATGTACGAGATTACCATTCTATGCCATTTCTTTCAATGGAGTGTCAGTGGTTGACCACTGGAAAGTCATAGTGACGCTATTTTATTTGTAGATTACCAAACTTGTAAAAATGAACCATTATGAGATCAATGTTAGACCATTCTGACACTATTGCAATAGCAGACTCAGGGCCCTGGGGCCCAAGTCTGCTATTTTTATAAATTTGTCATTCCAACACGATCCCATTGTCATTTTGCTAAAAAAATCATAATCTGCTAAAGTCATAATGGTCGGTCATTGGTCTGTCAATGGTCTCGTAATACTTTTTGATAACCGAGCTATTAAAAGTAATGACTGCACAATAACGTTCTAATGGTAGGTCACTGATTAAACGAACTGTCAAAATTTTAGCAGATTACCGCATACGTCTGTCGTTCATTTGTCATTATGTACGAGATTACCAATTTTGCCATTTCTTTCAATGGAGTGTCAGTGGTTGACCACTGGAAAGTCATAGTGACGCTTTTTTATTAGTAGATTACCAAGCTTGTCAAAATCGACCATTATGAGATCAATGATAGACCATTTTGACACTATTGTAATAGCAGACTTGGGGCCCTGGCACCTTGTCGCCTGAATTTTCCTGTGAATCCGGGACTGGTTGCTTGTTGTGTAATAACGTGTGCTGGGTGTTACAATCTAGCAAAGCTGTCTAGTCTCTCAAAAGATTTTCCAGGTACATAGGAAAGGTTTTTTAGGCACTGTAAATGCCTGAACTCAATACATAGCCCTATTTTTTAACTCGATGTCCAATACAGCAAAAAGACACAATCCCCAAATACTGTGATCTCCACGACTATAGCATGCGCAGCAAATAGCTTTAAGAGGTAATCTGGCTACACTCACCCTGTCTTTATAAGTATTGGGAGTATACTTGGTAGTGGCACTCTCCGGCAACACGACGAGGAAGCCCAGCGTGTCGCCCTCTCCGTAACCAGAACTGTAGTGCTTGCCTTTAGATTCGTGGAATCTGCAAAATTTTGAATTGGGATAATATCAGGGGAAGTTAGCAAAATTTTAAGTATGCACAGTATGCCTGTCGTTGCACCTGCAACAGATGTCGCCTAAATGTTAGAGTAGTAAGAGTCTGACACTTCCTTCCGCTCAGCCCAGAACAAGAGAAGTCATTTGATGATTTCCCATCCAGAATAAAAAAAAATGTATTTTCAATCAAAGGCTAGTTCGATACATAACCGAACTACTAGCTAACATCTTGTATGATTACCAGCAATCAGAATAGGTAGGTCTTATATACAGCCATACTTAAAGTTCAAAGAACTAAGACATAGCGCCGCCCCCAGCCCAGTAGTACAGTGTGTTACCTGGTCCCCTTGCGGCTCCTCCACGAGTATCCGAACTTGTCGTACCCGAGCGGCGCCTGCAGGTTGGCGTAGCGCCGCCCCCAGCCCAGTAGTACAGTGTGTTACCTGGTCCCCTTGCGGCTCCTCCACGAGTATCCGAACTTGTCGTACCCGAGCGGCGCCTGCAGGTTGGCGTAGCGCCGCCCCCAGCCCAGTAGTACAGTGTGTTACCTGGTCCCCTTGCGGCTCCTCCACGAGTATCCGAACTTGTCGTACCCGAGCGGCGCCTGCAGGTTGGCGTAGCGCCGCCCCCAGCCCAGTAGTACAGTGTGTTACCTGGTCCCCTTGCGGCTCCTCCACGAGTATCCGAACTTGTCGTACCCGAGCGGCGCCTGCAGGTTGGCGTAGCGCCGCCCCCAGCCCAGTAGTACAGTGTGTTACCTGGTCCCCTTGCGGCTCCTCCACGAGTATCCGAACTTGTCGTACCCGAGCGGCGCCTGCAGGTTGGCGTAGCGCCGCCCCCAGCCCAGTAGTACAGTGTGTTACCTGGTCCCCTTGCGGCTCCTCCACGAGTATCCGAACTTGTCGTACCCGAGCGGCGCCTGCAGGTTGGCGTAGCGCCGCCCCCAGCCCAGTAGTACAGTGTGTTACCTGGTCCCCTTGCGGCTCCTCCACGAGTATCCGAACTTGTCGTACCCGAGCGGCGCCTGCAGGTTGGCGTAGCGCCGCCCCCAGCCCAGTAGTACAGTGTGTTACCTGGTCCCCTTGCGGCTCCTCCACGAGTATCCGAACTTGTCGTACCCGAGCGGCGCCTGCAGGTTGGCGTAGCGCCGCCCCCAGCCCAGTAGTACAGTGTGTTACCTGGTCCCCTTGCGGCTCCTCCACGAGTATCCGAACTTGTCGTACCCGAGCGGCGCCTGCAGGTTGGCGTAGCGCCGCCCCCAGCCCAGTAGTACAGTGTGTTACCTGGTCCCCTTGCGGCTCCTCCACGAGTATCCGAACTTGTCGTACCCGAGCGGCGCCTGCAGGTTGGCGTAGCGCCGCCCCCAGCCCAGTAGTACAGTGTGTTACCTGGTCCCCTTGCGGCTCCTCCACGAGTATCCGAACTTGTCGTACCCGAGCGGCGCCTGCAGGTTGGCGTAGCGCCGCCCCCAGCCCAGTAGTACAGTGTGTTACCTGGTCCCCTTGCGGCTCCTCCACGAGTATCCGAACTTGTCGTACCCGAGCGGCGCCTGCAGGTTGGCGTAGCGCCGCCCCCAGCCCAGTAGTACAGTGTGTTACCTGGTCCCCTTGCGGCTCCTCCACGAGTATCCGAACTTGTCGTACCCGAGCGGCGCCTGCAGGTTGGCGTAGCGCCGCCCCCAGCCCAGTAGTACAGTGTGTTACCTGGTCCCCTTGCGGCTCCTCCACGAGTATCCGAACTTGTCGTACCCGAGCGGCGCCTGCAGGTTGGCGTAGCGCCGCCCCCAGCCCAGTAGTACAGTGTGTTACCTGGTCCCCTTGCGGCTCCTCCACGAGTATCCGAACTTGTCGTACCCGAGCGGCGCCTGCAGGTTGGCGTAGCGCCGCCCCCAGCCCAGTAGTACAGTGTGTTACCTGGTCCCCTTGCGGCTCCTCCACGAGTATCCGAACTTGTCGTACCCGAGCGGCGCCTGCAGGTTGGCGTAGCGCCGCCCCCAGCCCAGTAGTACAGTGTGTTACCTGGTCCCCTTGCGGCTCCTCCACGAGTATCCGAACTTGTCGTACCCGAGCGGCGCCTGCAGGTTGGCGTAGCGCCGCCCCCAGCCCAGTAGTACAGTGTGTTACCTGGTCCCCTTGCGGCTCCTCCACGAGTATCCGAACTTGTCGTACCCGAGCGGCGCCTGCAGGTTGGCGTAGCGCCGCCCCCAGCCCAGACGGGCCGCCGCCCCTTCCGGCAACTCTTCCACGCACACTTCCCAGTACCAGTTGCCGCGGGACACGCCTGAGCAATAATACATTATTCAGTATCAGAATCAGAAGAAGAAATCAGAAGAAAATGCTGTGAATAGAAAAAATAAAACGGGTTGCGCCGACTGAGAGCAGGAAGATGAACTTCAGCAAAAGCAACCTTACTATCCGAAGATTTGGGCGACGATATATACCCACATTTGGACGTAGTTTAGAAAAAACGACCCAACCCACATAACATATGAGTAATCAAGGTTTTAACGTTACTGTCAAAAAAAAAGGCGTAATGACTTATGAACTCGAAACGTGGTCGCTGACAATGGGCCTCATCAGAAGGCTGAAAGTCACCCAAAGCGCAATTGGAGAGGGCAATGCTCGGAGTATCGATGCGTCATCGAGTCCGGAATTATGATATCCGCAAGAGGACCAAGGTTAACGACTGTCCGAAGGATCTTCAAACTGAAGTAGAAGTTGATAGCTTAGTGTGCGATACGATTGCTCCGCCAAGTTATCCAAACAGAAAAAAACTTTGCTTGTAAAATTGCCGGAATTCAAAATCGAAAGGAACAAACCAAATATCTTTCAAAGTAGAATGAAAGAAGTTATAAGGGTTTTAAGTTGCCTATGCGCGGCCATGGATATCTCAGCAAATACTTGACTAATATTTTTTGTTAATTGAAGACTGAATTTGTCAAAATTGTTGAAATCATTTAGAAAAAAGTTGAAAACTCACGTGACGTCACGTCGGTGGTATAAATTGTAGCAACGTAGTGACGTCACGTGAGTTTTCAACGCACTGTATCGTCTTCATTTTTTGTTTACGTGAAAAAAGAAAAAATACGTGTCCAATATTTTTTGTAAATCTATCAGACGGACTAATTAGATTTTTACAGTAAAATACCCTATTAAGGTTTAATTATATGCCAACATGTTAATAACATTTTAAATGACTAAAATCGGTCCTCTCGTTTAAAAGTTACATCGTAGAGTATAAATAAATATCCTTTAAGTAAGGAAAATATTGCGGTAGCTACTCTTAGTTCTTAGAGGAATCGGAGGGTGTGCAACACTATACATATAATGGCACAGCAGTCTACAGCCGTGGTGTAAATAATAATCTCACCGAATTCTCAAACTCTCTTAACTTTTATTAGCGTGGAATATCAGGTATACTTAATACTAGGTACACAATATCAATCGGAACAGATTAATTGGTATGACTAGAGTTGTACTCAAGCCCTGTAGGCTTGCCTACAGGGCTTGAGTACAACTCTAGTCGCAAAACAACGATTACAATATTAGAAAATAAACATACTGTTTCTTTTTTTTTAGACGAAACTGAGGATAAAACTATCCATATAAGGTTTCCTTTACATTCTGACAGCAGGAATCCGATTTATTTACAGTCATTTCAATCTAGAAATATTTAACTGTTTGTTTTTTAACTGTTACTATGCGAGAGCTAAACCAAAATAATTTCCTGTAGATTTAATGAGGTGAATTTCGTCTGCATTTAGTTAAATCAAGGAAAATTTAACCATATTTTTTTCCTCATTAGATATCGTATCCACAGTGCAGACTGAATAAAAATTGAAATAAACACAATTTCATATGCATAACAAGCCACATAGAGACGCCATTGTTTCAATAACTAATAGCTCTTGTTAGAGGAGCAGTGGTAGCCGAGTGGTAACGGCCCCGACTAACGAATTGTAGGTCGCGGGTTCAAACCCAGCCAGGCGCATTATTTTGCCCACCCCACTGCTCTGAAGACGATGAAGGAAAACATCGTGAGGAAACTGGCATGTCCTAAAACCAAAAATTCTAAGACATGTGACATTCACCAACCCGCACTGGGCCCGCGTGCTGGATTACGGCCCATTCCCCCTCTTAGAGAGGAGGCCTGAGTCCCAGCAGTGGGAACATTAAAAGGCTGAGTATGCTTGTTACAGTATATAAGGACACAACTAGTTCATTCAATCACCATGGTAATTTAAACATACTATCATACTGATTTTTTAAAGAAACAAATATACGAAATTTTATGATATAGGCTGTCATTTGGAGATCGTTAGATCGTTGGCAGTCGTTACGGATTGTCAGTAGCCAGAAAATCTGACACCAGTCTTGCCAAGAAGAGTACCGTGTTCCCCAGTTAATGGGTTGTGGAGGTCTGGTAGGCAGCCGGTGCATGTAAAATACTGGTATTCAGCTAAATCCGGTTTGTCTGGGAGCCGACCCCAATAAAGTTGGGAAAAGGCTAGGCAGATGATGTGTACGTCTGTGTCGGTCACACGGTTAAGGCAAAAGGTTCTTACTATCAGTTCTTGTAATACAATTTATGAAGCAGGTGTCTTACCATGGGTCGCCCGCACCATGCAGTATCCCTTGTCCCCGGTGACCGCGAGCCTGTCTTCAGATATCTTGAGCTGCGGCGCCCTATCGTGCAGCGCTAGCAACACGACACCAGGACAGAGAGACCGGTACAGCCAGCCGGGAATCGGCTTGCCACTCCATTCGTTGCTTTCATCGAACTCCTGGATGAAATGTAAGACTTTATAGCAGTTGTATAAGGAACATGTTCAGATTGATGTCTAGAGAAAGTGACATGAAGTTATAAAAATAAAAGTTGTGTATATATCTAACAATAATAAATAATAATAAAATGCTTTATTTGTGCTTTTGACAATTTTACAATTCTTATATTATACTTCTGCCAAACTGCATAGCATGTGCCCGTTATGTTCAATCTAGCTGGAGAAACCCATTTTGCATAATTATCTTAAATAAATTCGGTAAAATATTTGATTAATAGTCTATCACTTAACGAGCTTAGAAACCTGTTGGCGGTGGATGAAAACTGACCAATGTGCTCGAGTGTAAGAACTTTTTAAGTTGTAGGGAGTT
Organism: Hecatera dysodea; assembly: GCA_905332915.2. Classification (NCBI taxonomy): domain Eukaryota; kingdom Metazoa; phylum Arthropoda; class Insecta; order Lepidoptera; family Noctuidae; genus Hecatera; species Hecatera dysodea. The sequence continues at coordinate 4,957,167 of HG995289.1, read as the reverse complement.
TCAAATACATATTAGACAGGCACTGTGGTATATTCTTTGTTTTTTGTCCTCACCTGTCGGAATGGTGCGTGCGGGTCAGGCTCAGCCAGTATGTACCGGTAGCCGTCCTTGTTGAAGGGATGTTCCGTGGGGTATCCATGCGAGGGTAGCTTCAAGGCGCCCAGGTCGGCCGTGCGCCCCTTCTTGCCGACAGGGGCCCCGGCGTCCGCAGCCCCGCCGACCGCGGGCCGACGCTTCCCCTGTCTACCCTTGACGTTACCCGCTAAAGGTACTGGAAAAAAATAAGTACGTTGTTACGGGTTATGATGAAGAAAGCACGGTGATATTGAACTGTTAAAAAATGAATTAGGGGTTATTATTTTATTCTGAAAGTATTGATTTAATACCATTGTTCTTTTAATTAACAGGCACGTAGGTACTAGCGAGTGTACGTGCCTGTTAATTAAAAAAACAATGGTTAGGAACTCGACCCGAAAATTATGAACTGAAAAAGAATATCTCACAGGCCCATTAAAAACAGAGCAGACTCGTCCTGATCCCCCAACGATATGTTAATTGTTATATTTATAGAATCATAATATGTGCTAATGAAATACACAGACTGATACAAAAAATGCACGTATAAATAAACAAATAAATTTTCATCACCGCAAATTACGAAGGCGTTGGAAGACAATTAGCACCGCTCATAATGAATACCGTGGCAATTAGAACCAGCTCTCGTACAGAACCCGATTTTATGGCTTGTATATGAATGTAACGATACACTTCATATCTGCACTAATGTTATACTTAAAAAGGACAGATTTGTATTTTTGTGTGTGTTTGTATGTTTGTAATGAATAAACTCAAAAGTTACTGTGCCGATTTCAAAAATTCTTTCACCATTAGAAAGCTACGTTCACCCTCAGTAACATGGGCCATATTTTATCCCCGTATTGCCACGGGATCGGGAACAACGCGGGTGAAACCGCGGGGCGCTGCTAGTCATTAATACTTAGAGAATACTCTTTACTGTACACCATAAGAAGTTTATGATATTGAAGGTTCATTCACTGTAGTTTTAATAGATAACTCAGGACAGAAAAATACTAGTCTACAGTTCCCAGGTGTAAATAAATCGGTCACAACCTCTTTATACAGTGTGAAATTTTAATGGTTGCTTTCCCGAAACGAAATGAGTTTGTATCGGTAATACAATCGATTTATATATATAAAAAATATCAGACTCCATAAATGGCAGATTAACAATTGTGATAAACAAAACTCGAAAGCGACTTGAACCAACAGTAGTGCATCGCGCGATATCGTAGGTACGCGGCGGTACGTGCGTCTCATGTAGGTATCTACCTACTTTATGTCTAGTGCACTACTATTGATTCTCGCTCTTTCGAGTTTATGAAAACATTTTTAATGATTTGAAAAAAAAAAACATTTATTTTTTTAGTTTAACTTTGTGTTTCGATAGTACTACTGATGGGTAATCGTCCTGCCGCGGGAAAACAACCATTAAGATTTCACACTGTATACGGGTGCGATCGCAAAACATTGCTGCATTGCTTGGGATGTTCTAATATGCAACGATTTTGACCCCGGTAACTTCGGGTCCAAATTAGGTTCTTTTCGAGTAGTCGAACTTTTAAGGTCTTTTGGAAGTTTTCTTCCTCACGACCAAACAATGGGCTGATGAACTGTTTCAATACATTTACCGTTTACGGCATGTTACTACGACGGTGATTATAGCACGAAGTTAGCAATAATTCGTATTGTTACGTTTCAGACAGACAAGTGAGTGCATGTGCGCAAACACTGAGGCATCTGCGGACTATACAAATATACATACTGATATTTGTACAGCTTGCATGCAGTTTTATGCAATTTCTGGCCAAAAAAGAAATAACTCAATGAAAAGAGGCGATGACTAAATAAGTTTTAATTTCTTAGCAGAATCAAATGCGGATAGAATGAGGAGGGGGAAGCAGCTGGTGCTATAGCTTTGCCTCCCCCTGAGTCTAAAACTTACATAGGCCTACAAAACCTTTTCGTTCCAGTCAAACAAATTGGTGCAAAACTGAGTAACAGAGAGTAAAAAAATATGGCAGTCTAATGTTATGCCATATAGAGGAAGTGTGCTCTGTCAAGTGTAAACTCGATAATATAGAGTCACAAGCGACGTTATACAAATAACAGTCGAATAGAAATAACAGCAGAAGAGCTATAATATTACGAAGTTATTGATTTAGAACTTTTTTCTGTAGTTCCAGACATTTTGTGGACGTTTGTTAATATTAATTTGCTCTTTCGGTTATCTATTTCTTAGTGTCGTCAGACTTAAATTTTAAGCAACTTTGCGATTGAAATTCGTTCTCGCGAATGAAAACTGGGACTGAATGGCTAATGGCAGCGACATGTGAATGTGATGCAGTCACAAGGCAAACATCGTGACCTCATTCTGCGTCGCTGCAAAATGTCTTTCTATACAGTCTTGATCAGTTTATGGCGTGTTTTCAAGCGGCCACGAAATGGATCTCTCCTGTTTATTCATTTGCCCGATAATGCCCACAACATTTGCATTTAATTCAATTGATCTTCATCATGTCATAAATTCCATTTTACTCACGTTACGGACACTGGTAAAATGGTTTTTACCAGAATGAAAAACTTTACATTCTCCAGGATGTATTATTATTATATATTCAGAATTTAAAGTATGTAAAGAATGTAAAGTACAACACACCTTCGGAAAAGTGTTCTCCGAAAAGGAGGTACCTAGCACTTTAAGGAAGTATTTCTAGACTTACCAAGTCTAGAAATACTTCCTCTATGCTGGTCGTAGGTACCACAGGACTCGTGAAACAAGGACAAAGTTAACAGGCGTGTAATCAAGGTAACGATTCGCAAAGAAAGCTTCGACGCAGACAGGTAAGGTATTTTTAGCACCTTGTTCGACTTGGGAGTGTACAAGGGATGGGAAGGGAAGCAGTACCTATTGATTATTCATTTTTACCGTTTAAATAAGAGATTTACTTAGTAATTTTTATAGCAAGATAGGCAGAAACGCTGTTACATAAAAATCAATCTATTGCGAAGAAAACCGCAGTTTCATTACGTCATGGAATTCAAACAACACGATTATCTAGACTTGACACACATACGACATATTACCTACTCGTTAAAATAAGATAAAATCGAAACACATTTCCGCCACGCCGCTTTTAATTTCCTCATCCAACTGGGTTTAGGGAAAATATCTTTATACTTGTAATAAACACAAATCAAGCTGTTATTCGACATACAACAGCTAAAACGACTGCAGTGTTATTGCAAAGACGACGGACAAATCCTAATCGAATAAAGAGACTCCTATTATAAAACCACGCGAGCCATACCAATCGTAACTGCAGGAAACAATTATTTATGCAAGGATGTTCACACCATACCAAAGAGCGAATAAAATACATAACTAAAATCAATTGAAATCTTTAAACTTACTATCCATGTCGTCAGCACCGATAACTGGACTAACTGACAAATATATTTAGTGCAGGTGTTGATAAGATAAAGTACACGTATCGAGAGGCGACGCGTGATTCCATCAGAGTCTTACGTGACAAACAACACAACAATGTGGACCGCCGAACATAAACAACCCACCAACATCATACATATATGGAATAAAAATAGTTTTAGCCTTATACATACGTTACTTTAACGAGATAAAAACGCGACGCCAATACATACCCACTTTATAAGTAAACATTTGTTCAAGGCAAATTACGGTTCTGATAACAGATAGCCGTATAAACTAATTATGTATGCACATAACATTCTAAGGTGTAACAGTGAATTTGAGAAGAAAGAAAAAAATAATCGGACGTAACTCACCAGCCATAAAGTTCAAGGTGATTATGAAGTGAACTATTTAAATCTAAAATCAATAGAGGAGAAATCGCGCGGCTAACGCGACGGTCCTATGTGTACTTATCGGCGAATATACGGACACACTAACGTAGAATATAGTGTTTTAATGCGGCCGCTGTGTGCGTCGCGAGTTATGTTTACATACACCAATGCATAAAGAACAATGTCATTATTCAATAACATGTCTTTGTGGTTGACGCTACAATTCTATGTATGCACCGAACGCGTTACGAGTGTATGTTTTTTCAGTGTTTTGGATCGTTTCCAAAGCGACATGTCAGCCGGTCAATTATTATGGTGTATTAAGCCACTCAACAATTTCCATCTTGACGTTATTTTATTGAGGTCAGATTAGTAGGTCGCGCTTGTCATGTTTCCAGCAGCCGTAAATATTGTTGTAGATTAATTCCTTATACATATTTTAATTGGTTGAATAGGTGATTTATTACAATATATTATTGAATTTATTTATTATTATATCTTGACTGGCTCAAGATGGTCGTTGGTTTAAGAGACTTGTCATTGGGTTGTTATTGTACAATTGAATCTGCCTAATGCCCACTTTGTATGAGCGTACTTCCTCTGAACATCGTTTCAATTATATAATCACCCGTGACTACTGCTTTGCATTACAATTTATTGTCAAGTCGGTATTGTTTTTGTTTGTTGATGTCTAGTACGTAATATAAAAAAAAAAAACTTTTTATTTCGATAGAGCCTGGATATTTTTTAATTCTTTCAGTCTTGGTGGTTAGTTACACTAACCACCGTTCTATTGAATATTGTGCTAACGTACTTTTATTCGTGTGTCTGATAAAAATAGGTATCTGTAAAACGGGTGAGCTTTTTCCTTGAATGTTTTAGTCAATATATTTCATATCTATTTTACATGTGTTCATATAAAATTTCTATTACTTTTGTGTTTTCAATATGTATTCACAACGTAAATCCACTATATTTACGTTTAGGAAACTAACCACCATGACTGTTGACATAACGTAAATGAAACTTATGCGTGTATACGTATTTACAGTATGTCGCTCCGGTTAAATAATAGAGAAATCGCAAAATACTTATTTGAAGACATTCCTTTAGGCAGCGAAAGTATTTGTAGTGATAAGGATAACGACGGAGTTACAAAACATCAGCCAGATCCTCCGCGAATGTTAGGGAATTTGAGTGGAGAAGTTAAAGTAACCGATTATGACAACATTGATTCGGATGAGGACCTTTCGTTGTCTAGCTTAATACGTTGGAATCCTGATTCTACAGAGTCCAATCCACCCGACTATAATAGCTACAAAATAGAAGAAGAATTATAGGAAGGACATACCCGGTGACTGAAAGTGTGGGAATAACCGATCAAATTCTGAGCATGGAGAATGTCTCCAATTTTACTATATCGCCTTTTTTGGAGCATTTACAAGACATTTTATGTTTTCAAACCAACCTACACGATACTCAATCTGGAAAGCCTTGTAAATCTACCACAACAGACAAACTTGATGTGAATGTGAATCGCCGAGCTACAGAGATTACTTGTCTTCAGCCCCTGATTTGCATAACAGCTATGTCTCTAAGCTCATGAGCTTGAGTCGATTCAATTGGCTTTTAAATTATTTGCATGTAAATGACAATAGTGTAATGTGTGTCATTACACCAAACAGAAATTGCCAGATTTTGACAAACAGACCTGTATTTATGAAACGTCACAAGCCTACAGTCCCTTAGAAAATTCGTCTAAAATGCAGTTGCCATTAACCTGGGAGAAGCACTTCGTGAAGATGCTGCGTATTGTATAGCAGAATAGAATAGAATACACTTTATTATCATCATCTGCCTAGCCTTTTCCCAACTACATTGGGGTCGGCTCCCAGTCAAGCCGGATTCAGCTGAATACCAGTATTTTACGTGAAGCGGCTGCCTACCAGACCTCCACAACCCATTAACTGGGGAACACGGTACTTCTTGGCAAGACTGGTGTCAGATTTTCTGGCTTCTGACAATCCGTAACGACTGCCAAAGATCTCCAAATGACAGCTGGGACCAACGGCTTCACGTGCTATCCGAGGCACGGAGAAGTCTCGTTATGTTAAGATGGTCACCCATCCACAGACCAACCTCGGCAAGCGTTGCTTAACCTAGAAGAACGACCCGTGCGGCTATTATAATTTAGCCACGAGCTCTTTATTATGTACACCATATAAGTAACAGAGAATATAGATGAAGAAAACATTCTATAGGGTGGTACAATGGGCGGCCTTATCGCTAAAAGCGATCTTTTCAAGACAACCTTTGGATGGATTTTAAAGAGAAAAGGAAATACAGTACTGTAGGTAGTCTTAGGTGTACTAATTATATATATAAAATAAATACGTAATAAATAAATATACATATACAATAATTAAATTATGAAACAAAAAGCATAGAATCCAAATAAAAGCAGTGCCATAGATTTAAGTGCCCTTATGCATATTCAAAGAAAAAACATGATATTGAGATTTTCATAAAAATAATTTTGTATGTTAGTTTTTCCTATGGGAAAGTACATTATAACTTATAATATTAATAAATAATATAGATCATTCCTCATAGTTATGTTTGTATCAATAGTCATGGTGGTTAGTGTCATTAACCACCTTATTCCTTGAAAACCTTAATGCCTATTTATTTTTGGTTTTATAAATAATCTTTGTAATAATGTTAAAACTAAACTTGAATAATTGTTTAAATTATTCTTATTTTTTCAAAATATTCTTATTTTATATTTCAGTCAGAAAAATTCATTTAAAAAAAATGTTTGCTAAAACTTGGACGATGAGATAAAATAGCATTGACATTGGACCAACAGGTTTCTATCTTAATTCTTAGATTCCTTTTATATCTTACATTGTATTTTGTAGCTGAATACAATGGAAGATTATTTTTGCTGTTATAAAACCAAGCAAAACAATGAATGAAAAACCATGCAAATAAACCTGCATTCACAACATATATTTATTTTGTTTATTATTTAAATTCGTGCTAGCACACAAAATGAGCATAATATTGGTAACATAATCATCATCATCATCATTAACAGCCTGTTGCAGTCCACTGGAGGACATAGGCCTCTCCGATTGCACGCCACTTAGATCTATTTTCAGTAAAATTATGGATGATCATAATTATATATTTTTAATTAAAATATTAAATTTGACTTACTTGTTGCTATGCCCATATCAGTAACTTTGAGCTGCCCCTGCTTGATCATAGCTTCGTAGTTGGGCTTGATAGCCGTCAACTCCATGTTGTACAACCCAAACATAGGTCCTTGACTGGCGTCCTCTTCGTAGGTGAATAGTACTTGGATGTCCTTTATAAGGGCCCGCTGCACTGTAGCATACCAGGATTGAGTCACTCTGAAAAATATTGTTTTTTTAGATAACTTTGATATTATTGAGCAGCTAGAATCAGATTTTATAGGAAGACTCTGGTAAACCAGGAAACTAATAAAAGGAAGATGTGACTAAGAAACAAAAAATAAAAAATACATTTCAAAACAGCATGAATAACCTTAGTATAATTAAACAAGATTTACCTGAATACTGAAAATAAAATTAAAGCACTTGAAAATTCTTAAAATTGAAAACAGTTTATGTACTTCATTTGTTCTTATTTTACCCTAAAAAGTTTTTAAGCTGCCAGTGCCATTATGTCGAGTTTATTAAAAACTATTTTCAACAGTTTTGGAGTGGACAAGGGGGGTAGTAGGAGTAGTAAGTATTTGGCCTCAAATTGATTTTGAGTAGCCCTATTTAACAAACTATGTACTTATGCCTTGTTTGGGTAACAGCTTATAGCCAGAGCAGAGAGTGACTTTATATGGAATTAAAATACTTAATTTTATTTTAAAAATTCCTGAGACAAGGCATACTTGGACCTGAAAGCAACATTTTTATATAAAGCAAAATATTGCTGAGACAAATATTCAATACAATATTCCTATTCTTAGATTATTAAGTAAAAGGCAAGAGGATAAAGAATATAAGATATGGGGTCCCTTTAGGCTGTTTGATTGCTTTGCCATGCAGTGGGACAGAATAAATAGTTATTTAACTTTGCCATCATTTCAATTTGGAATACAAAATAAGTGATCTTGTCTCATACTGACTAACAATGCGAGGCCTGGATATAAAATTATGACCAGCTCGGCTAAGGATACAGTTCACATAATCTGTCATTTTACCTTCTCGGCATAGTGGTCATGGCTTCCCAGTACTGGTCTATATATGGTATGATCTCCCGGTCCTTGCTGAAAAGAAGTCTTTTGCTGCCATCTTTAACAGTCTCCTGCTTCAAGTTTGCTATAGCTGTCAGACACATCTGAGGGAATGCTGTAAACAAGGTAATTTAATATATAAACAAAGTGAATTGGTAAAAAAAAGTCATAGACATGGCTGCTTCAATTCCAGCAATGCCACATTAAAGTAACTAAAGGCAAAAGCTACTATCTTCATAAATTCAAATAGTTTTATAGTTACTACATTAACCATACATGTATTACATTGTACTTAGACTAACAAACAGGTATTACTTCACTATCTATGCATTTCATGGTGAAGGTTAAATCAGGTTTCATTGAACAACCCCTACATATCAGTGCCTAAGATTGGTAACTTATTAGTAGAAATTTATAATTATTTTTACAAAAATTAAATGATAAAATACGTCATAGCAGCTAGATACTCACGAGCTTGGTTCTTCTTGAATGTTTCAAGTCCAGTTGGGGAGCAATTCTTGCAAATAAACAAATAGTTTGTCATGAATGGTACCAGCTTTCCTAGTTGGTAGCCAATGCATGATTCATGAAACCATCGATTGCAAGAAGCACACAGCAACTCTGCTATGTTCAGGTTTCGATCTTTCCCGCTAAAAATGATAAAAAAGTTGTTGAAGGAACTCATTCGGAATTGAAAAAAAAGTAAGACTGCTGAGTTTTACTCACCAGTAGCAATTTCCTTGAGATTCGTTAGAGGTTTTACTCGATTTGTTTCGTTCCGCATTGTCCCCCGGCTTTTGAGATTCAGTTTGATTGTTGTGAGCATTGTGGGAGCCAGCATCTGACTCCGAGGATTTCTTGTATGATTCTGCCGTTCCTGACGACATCTTCAATATTTAGCGGCTTTATCGATCAAAATAGATGAACTTACTCACATTGTATGAATAAAGTTATTAGTAAACTTCCAAAATAAATAAATTACGAAAAATCTACAGAAACAACAGTAGAAAGTGAAGTATTTTTTTTTTAGATATGACATTGGTAAAAAGGATAACTCGAACATCACCATTTGATGGCGCTAGTGTTGCGTGAAAATACCTGTGAAAGAAAGAGAAAACTATTAACCATGACTATGCTATTTGGTTGTGGAGACTAGAATACGTTCAGGAATTAATAGATTTCATATTACGTTAAAAACGTTATTCATATTCAACAGAACATAACAATAAAAAAAAAATCTTATGATAAAAAAGTAATTATTGAAAGAAAATAATTATTAGTAAAGAAAACACTGAAGTATGACCAATTGACCGGCCTGGTCAATTGGTCATAAAAGTGTTTTCTCTGTCTGTCTCTCTGTCATTTTATCATCTACAACTGTATCTTTCAAATTAACAAATAACAACGGTTGTCGTTGTCTGTCGTTGTCGTGGTTACAGATTTGTTTTCATAATTTTCTTCAGACGTGCCACAATTATTTGTTGAATTTAAGTTGTTGTAATTAAAAAAGCGACAATGGATTCAGTCACAAGCACGGAAAACGTATGCATGGATATAAAAATGAAACAAGAGAACATGTTACTCGAGATAATCAGGGAAGTTTGTGGCGAAAACAAATTGTCTGATAAACTGAAGGGGAAAGTGAACAGGATCATCGCTGACTGCGACCTCTCGTATTATTCTAGTCTTCATAGGTTGAGTACTGGGGATGAGAGCACTGCTACTGTGCTAGGTAAGAAGCTCAATGAATATAATAACGACTAGCTGCTGCCCGCGACTTCGTCCCCGTGGAATCCCCGATTTTAAAACATTCTTTATCGCTGCTCCGCTCCTATTGGCTTAAGCGTGATGATATATAGCCTAAAGCCTTCCTCGATAAATGGTCTATTCAACCCAAAAAGAATTTTTCAATTCGAACCAGTAGTTCCTGAGATTAGCGCGTTCAAACAAACAAACAAACAAACTCTTCAGCTTTATAATATTAGTATAGATATGTACCTACATATTTTTGCTGGCGTGTTATCTAATAATGTAAACCCTTGGTCAAATAGTCTTCATATGGGTAGAGCGCGATAAGTACTAAATGATTTTTTGCTAGCACCGTTTTATTTAGTCCTACTATTATGACAACACAAACTATCTATGTTAAAAAGTATTAATAAGAGCATATCCTGAACACACTGAGAGATCTACTTCTGGAGGAGAGGTTGGCTGGCCGTCATGGCTCGCGCACAACGGTCCAACATCAAGACGAGAAGTGTGGAAACCACACACCAAAAATAGAATAGAAGAATATACATCAGTACTGTAATATTGAATGTTTCTGGTGTTATTCATAGGAGGTTATTCACAATTAATACCATTAGCTGGTTCAACCATCAAGCACAAAATAGATATTTTGAAAACAAGACCCATACTGGGACACCTGTATTCACAAATAAAGATTGATTGATTGAAACATTTAAATTTTTTCCAGGATTCATGCACCAAACGGCAGCAGAGCTCTCATTTGATGAACAGTCAGAATTTAACCAGGCAGTGCTGCAGAAAATACAAACCAAGCTGCCAGCATTTATCTCAGAGTTAGAACACCTGAAACAGTCAACGAGTAGCAAGAAACCTCAAAGTGATGAGAAAAAGGAACTCCAGGTTCAAAATTATTTTTTTTAATTCTGACATGTGGCAATCCTATCCAATAAATATGAAAGTCTTTGCATTCGTTATTCAATTGCACCTAAACAACTTAAAAATATTTCGGTAAAATGTGGCACACAGGTGGACTTTTATGAATTTAGGGCATAGGCTTTATTATGCTGTATATTATATTATGTATTTTTGTTGATCCATCACACCTCAACAGATGAATAGATTGATAAAATTTGGAACATGGTTATATCACACCTCTGCTCAAATAGTGTCATAAGTCAAAAAAGCAAACTATTGAGTAGGTAATAAGTATTTGAATACATATAGGTACCATACAAAAGATATAACGTCACTAGCGCTATCTAGGGATAAGTAGCTGAACTATTTACATAACATAACTTGAAATAAGACTTAAGTTTTCTGGTACTAATAGTACAATAAAAGATATTTTCAAATTTTTTGACTTATTGACACTATTTGAGCAAAGGTGCGATATTACCTTGACCTGGATTAAGCCAGGACATAACCTGATTTTAATCTTAGAATTATACTACCTATGGGCATTTTGTAACTGTCATTTCAGTCCTTTAATTTGTTTCAGGCCAGTATTGATAACAAACTGAACAATCTTGAAGAACAGGAGAGTGAGAAAGTGGAGCTCCTGATGGAGTGGCTCAACCACAGGCTTCGGGATGTGATGCAATTCAGCCATGATTCTAGTGAAGTACTGACGCTGAAGACTAAGATACTGGATTATAAATCTAAGTGAGTATCATCATTATCTTTCTGCCACTATCCCATGTTATTTGGGGTCACACAACACATTTTATTCCTGCTCCCTTATTTTTCTTTCATATTACTCTGCACCCATTCCATTCATCTTTTCTTTTATCTCCCTCTCCAGCCATCTCCACATTCAACTAATTAAAAACTTTTCTTTCTTTGCTCTCGACTTTTTCCATTATGCAAGGCTCTCTTAATCTTTTAGCGCTATACACGTCACTAGTAAGCATCATGATCTGTAAGGCTAAGCATTTGCATGTCCTCCAGGGCATTTGGCAGTTAATTCGAAGTATGTATAAAATTAAAAAAAAAATAGATGCAGTTTGGTACAAAAGGTGACTATGAACTGCAGATCATGCCAATGATGGTTTAAAAGAAAGATCTGCTTTGTTATTCACTTTATGGGTATAGCACAACAGCTCTATTTAAATCTGAGTGTTAATCTGGGGAACTATTGTTAAAATCGTTAATAATCTTCCATTGGCGTGTTTCAACAGTGTTATTGGATTTTTCCTTCTGGAACTCGCCTTCTGTTACAAGGAACCTCAGCATAACTGACAAATCCTATCTTCCATGGGTGTATAATAAGCTACTTAGTTAGCTCTCCCACAGCGTACGAACAAAAATAAAAATCTGTGATAAATATTGGACGGGTCTGAAGTATAATCTATGCCTAAAAATATATGGTTACTAGCCCTTCAAATGAGTGTAATTCGGAGTCCCAGGCAAAAGACTTTGCATGTTTTTGAAACCTTGTATTAACCCCCCTTCCCCCCCGCCCTTCTGTTGTGAAAGCTATTGCTACGCCCATGCTTCTGCCTAACCTTTTGCAAAATGCAGGCACGATATTATTTGATAAAGCAATGGAATATAGTACCTATTCGTATTTTGCTTTCTAGCTATACGACTTAGTAACTGAATCCATTAAGTTGATCATCAATTCATCAATGATTCAGTTTACGTAACAATGCCCTTAGAGATAACTATTTAGTTTCAAACAGATCGTTAAGACGACACTTATGACGCCATCTTAATTACAGCTCATTAAAAGATCACGGCTATATGAATATTATTTATTGTTAATGCTGGATCGTGACCTACGCTCCTTAAAAAGATTTAATGGAATAGTTTACAAAAAATATTTACACACATGGTTGAAATTTTACTACAAAATTATCTTGGCTATATAATTTTTGAATCAGATAGCTAGTAGACTTCTGTAGAATTTGCGTGAACCACTTCATCAGGCGCCTAATAAAAATTAACCTTATTAAGTTGCCTCGGATGAAACTAAATAGCAGCGCCCCGCGGTCTTGTTTTTCGCCCGGCGTTGTTTCCGTGCCGTGGAAATACGGAGATAAAATAAAGCCTATGCGTACACAAATAATGTGGCTTTAGATTGGTAAAAGAATTTTCAAAATCGGTTCAGTAGTTCCAGTGATTAGGTACCCTACCCCCTCACACCTCACAAATTCTCAAACTTTACCTCTATATTATAGAATTATTAATTAATTATATTATTCACGAACAAATTAAAAAAAAACTATTAATAAGCAAATGTTACTACAGTGTCAACGATTATTTAAATGATAAATCCTTGAAATTTGCATAAAATAAACAAAAATGTTTTTAGAATAATTTAGATTAAAGTCCTCATCTCCACATACATAATATCTTTCTTTTGCTATGCCCTACAGGGTCCACGATTGTTTCTTTCAAAAATGTTTACCACCTAAGCCTACATAGTGGAATGCAATAAAGTATTGAGTATTGAATGGATGAAAAACAACGACTACTAGGAATGTTCATCTTAAAATGGATTTACTATCAACATGATAATCGTTATTGGTAAATCAGGGCCGTACAACAACGTGCCAATGTCATCATGATTCCTTTGTGAGAGAGAGACGGAGCTAGAAAGGACGAATAGCACCATTCCTTTTTCACAGCGGATGAAAAAACTTAAAAATACAAAATAACTTTAATTTCGGAAGTCGGTGTTCAAAAAACGAAAAAGGAACCACAAACACCGACTTCCGAAATTAAAGTTTTTTTTTTTAAACGTTGCCCCACACTAGGAATTTCTCCTGTGTCGTGGGTGCGTTTACAAACATACAATCTCACATACACAAACAGCCAGACCCGGAACAACTATCTGTAGGCCATACAAATATTTGTTCCGTGCGTGAATCGAACCCACGACACGTAGCGCAGCAGTCAATCGCTCAACCACTGCGCCAACCGTGTCGCCAAAGTCGGTCGGTGTCGTGTTTAGAAGTCGGTTGTATTTTACGTACTAAGAAGGGGCTAGAAAAAACTTTTTAAACCAAATATTTTATTTTCAGAATTCTCCACCTGCAAATCCTGCAGAGCATCTTTACTGAAACCAACCAGTCCATCAAGGCATACAGCGAGATACACAAGGATATGAAAGAATCCATCAAAGAAACAGAGCAGAGGATTAAACACTTCCGGAGTATTATTGATAGTGATGCTTAATTTAAAACTATATCCATCACGCGTATGTATACTTACCTACGAAAGTTTTCACAACCTTACTACTATGAGAATAAGGACGAAAAGGGAACTTTCGCGGTAATACATAATTATGTACTAGCGAAGTCAAAACCCTACTACACTCAATCCACATTCCTCATTCTATTTGGGGGTGGGAGAAGGAGAAATGTGTGATGTTTGGAAGAAAATTTCGCATACAGTTGGAAAAACATTACTTCCTTCTCGGATAGTCGGGTAAAACGGTTAAGTTCACCGTTATACGAAATGAAAGGAATGAAAGGCTGTAAAAAAAATACACACGTTGCATTTTTTTTTTTTTACAGCAAAAGCGTAGGTTAATAATTCGGAATTTCTTAAGGAGCAGGCTCTTTCCTCGCGTTTGATAAAGCAGTCTTTAACTCATACTTCCCATTGTTATGAAATATCTCTTATTATTTTCCCAGTAAACCTGGTTTTATTTAGGTTTGTGTTTAAAGATGGATCTTATTGAATCGTGAATAAACTATTATTATTTCGGTACCTGCAACATAAGACAGGTAGTTTATGTTTTGTTAACCATTCTTTCGACTATTTCGTAATAAACGTTGTTTATTAATCTATCGAGTTTTCTGATTTCTCATCGTCCCATTTGGGTTTTCCTGGTGAGAACTTTTCACTGACCACAACAGAGTTTGAGAAGTTAACCTACTTCTTACTGAGACAGGCGGCGTATGGCGGTGGGCGGTGTGGATCACCGCCCACGGCCTCGCGGTTCAAAGGGCCTCCCACGCTCCTTACAGACGAATATATATTTGAAAAAGTATGGAAAATCAAAACCAAAAATAGAAAGTTTCTGTTTCCTTATTATTATTATTGTGTTAATCATATATCATTATGATATACAGCCTATATATAGCCTTCCTCGATAAATGGGCTATCTAACACTGAAAGAATTTTTCAAATTGAATCAGTAGTTCCTGAGATTACCGCGTTCAAGCAAACAAACTCTTCCGCTTATTACTACAAAAACAAACAAAACAATCTACCTACCCACAAAACAAGTTTCGCAAATAAATGTTGTTTTGTATGCAATCCAGTACCTAGGCAGGTATGATTCATAAAAACGTCAGTCTTATTATTGGCATTTTATATCCAATCACGCTCAGTTACGAGGAAAATAAAGTAAAAATGAACTCATAATAATAGTTATTCGGGGAAAATTAACAACGAAACTAATTGACGTATAGTTTTCACAAAACAAAGTTCTCGTCGTTCAACAGTAGCTGACATTGAGATGATTGAGAATTAGATATTAACTCAGTCATAAGTTAGACGTGGTCGAAGGCACTCGCGCCAATGAACCGTTCAGTGATAAGTTGATAACACGGACGTGAATAAAAATGTTGGAACGGATTTCATATGTCATGGATATAATGACTAAAATATTCAGGTACGTTTCTTTTTACGATGTTTTAGTATTTGGTACATTTTTTTTTATTTGTTTTTCCGTGAAGGTTAAATCTTTATGGTCATTCATAAGTAAACAGCGGAAATTGGTTTACTTCCAGTTAGCTAGTAGATAAACATGACTGTATATGGGTAGATATTAATGACATTATATAGAGATAGATATAACGAATTAACGATCGTCATTATAATTATTATATCTAGTTTGTAGTAACTAGATATAGGAGATAAAGTAACAATGTATCCTAATCATTACTTTGTAAACTTACCTACTATTCATTTTTTATCAAATACACAAAAAAGTTCAACAAACTAATTTAACGTCTCCCGAAATACAAATTCAATCCAACAATGTCCCACAGTCGTGTAAAACGTATCTTCAACACATGTGTTGCTAATGTAATAATGGCATGTAGATATATATAAAGGGCCCCCATATAGCATGCTATTCAAAAACATGCTAAGGAAGTTAGTACAGTGAAACGAGATGGATAGAAATGCAGGGGAATATTTTTCCCCCCTTTTGCTGGGATTTTCACTTAATTGCCATATTAATGGTTTCTCACGAAACACCAATTGCGACCCACTGTTGCTTAGTTTTGCTGTTGAGAGAAGCTCCATACATAAAGACACTATTGAATGTATTTATGTATGGAGTTTCACCACAATAGAAAACTATATGTGGGTAGTTCGTTTTAGTTTACTACCAGCTGGATTTTTTATTTATTGCACGTGTTACAATTTTTAACTTAGGTAATATCAGAAAATGATAAAGTACCTACTGAGTTTAACACTTACTATTTTGTTTATGAGTGTGAAAATGTTAGGGCCAATCCTAAAGTTTTAAGCAACATTCACAATGCCGTCATAAACATTTAAAAATGTAACACTTATTATTTTTAATATATCCATAAGTCTCTCCACAATTCCATTTAATATTAGATCAAACAAATGAGAAATTAATTACATTTGTTAAATCAATGAAGTAACATATTTTAGGTTTTATTATAGCTGGCGAATAACAGCGACCAGCGATGCCCGCTGGTATAAAACGGTAAATATTTTATATACGAGCGAATAAAAGTTATGTATATATAGGTACTGTTTTACTGTGCGGTCGGGAACCCTACTAGAAGCGTGTGCAAACGTCACGTCTGGACCCTAAGCAGCAGTACCTGCCAGGGTTTTGAAATTTGTTCTAAAGAGTCACCGCGGCCCTGGGACGCAAAACACACTAGGAGGAAGGAACACGGGTGGGTTTTAGTCAGTAAGAGTTCAACATTTCCGCTCCGCCCATTACGGGAAAACTCATATTTTGATGAGTTCCAGAAAAAAAGCCTCTTAGCACCAATTGGTTAGAATACTCGTAGAATAGAATAGAATAGATCATTTATTTGCACAGGAAGTAGGTACAATATACAGATGTTATTTAATACATATTAAGTGATCCATATACTTTCTACCTTAACTAAGACATGCAAAAAGTTTTATAAAACTAATAAATTCAATTATACAATGCGGCCACAATACAAGCATAATTCAAGCGGTGACAAAACAAATGATTAATTACATCCACAATAAAAGCTATTAAGCAGAGTGCTAGTTGCCAGTATCTACTACTACTAGTACCAAACATGTTTAAAATACATGACTTTCTTAGCTTATTATCAAGCTAAGAAAGTCATGTATTTTAAACATGTTTGGTCCAAACGTAACTGAAGGAACGAATCAAATACCTACCAATTCTAAAGCCCGGCTTACGAAGTAAGGAATAGTTTTAATGTAGTGACACTGAGAATGAACTACCTAGACAAAACGTTATTCCTATTAGTTTTAATCATGCTCAATTTGTTCTCGTCTAATCTGACACTATTGGATAGAGTCCGAGTGCGTCTATTCTACGTAATCTTGTTTGTTTGCGAAGTGACCGTGGTTGATGTTTAAACATGCTATTTAAGTACCTAGGTACTTCTATTATTTAGATTAGTGGTTTTAACCAATGGTCCCTGGCAGCACTCGGAAGTGGTCCGCGAAGCCTAACCTTATAATACAATATTTTCTGCAAGGGTCCAAAAAGAAGTCCTAGTGATTGAAATGCAATACAATACTAGCTTGTAAGATATGTTTGAGAAAGGAAATTTTATTTTTAACCGACTTCTAAAAAAGGAGGAGGTTCTCAATTCGGATGTTTGTACGTTTTTTTTTAATGTTTGTTCGCGCATAACTCCGTCGCTTGCCAACCGATTTGAAAAATTCTTTTTTTGTTGGAAAGGGTGTACTTCCCAAATGGTCCCATGAAAATTTTATCGAAATCGAAAGATCGGCATCTTGCGTTCGGCTGCTGCGCCACGTGTCGCGGGTTCGATCCCCGCACGGAACAAATGTTTGTATGGCCTACAGATAATTGTTCCAGGTCTGGGTGTATTGTGTATGTGAGTTTACATGTTTGTGAACGCACCCACGATACAGGAGTAAATCCTAGTGTAGGGCAACGTTTTTTTTTTTTAATTGTTGGCATATTTGATAGGCTTTTTTATATTTGAGCATTCTTTCGCTAACCTTGTATCCCTTGCTACGTAGTGCGTACTAGTACTTAATAATAATGAAGACTGGCTCACTCTCTTTTATTGTTGTTTCATTAGAAACTAGCTGTCCGCACAACTTCGTTTGTGTCACATTTTTCATGACTGCTCCGCTCCTATTGGTCTAAGCGTGATGATATGTAGCCAGCCTTCCTCGATAAATGGGCTATCTAACACTGAAAGATTTTTTCAAATCGGACCATTAGTTCCTGAGATTAGCGCGTTCAAACAAACAAACAAACTCTTCAGCTTTATAATATTAGTATAGATTAAGAAGATTTTATGGTAGGTACCTAAATGATAAAAAATACCTTTGTTCGGTTATACTAAGACTATAAAATGCCGGTCTTTTTGCCCAAATGACTGGTTTGTCCGGCTTTCCAGTTTTAAGACCTGGCAACCCTATATCCGTGTGTGCGCCGATGTCCTACACATTAAAGCTAAAGATTAAGCAAATATTTAATTCAAATTCTGTTTCTTCATAAATTACACTGATAGTCTGTAAAATATCCTAGATACCGTCTGCATACAAGTATGATTTACATCTGGGCCCCAAGTCTGCTATTTTTATAAATGTGTCATTCCAACACGATCCCAGTGTCATTTTGCTAAAAGTTTGTAATCTGCTAAATTCATAATGATCGATCATTGGTCGGTCAATGGTCATGTAATACTTTTTGATAACTGAGCTATTAAAATCAATGACTGCACCATGACATTCTAGTGGTAGGTCACTGATCAAAGGAACTGTCAAAATTTTAGTAGACTACCGCATTCGTCTGCCATTCATTTGTCCTTATGTACGAGATTACCATTATATACCATTTCTTTCAATGGAGTGTCAGTGGTTGACCACTGGAAAGTCATCATCAAATACCTATCTTTAAAATCGATTCAATCAAATCAAACTGCATAGGCTTGAAACATTCTTCATTAATATATAGGCGTCTACCATTTCGTAACCTGCCCCAGATAGCACACCTGATAACATATCGAACGTAGCTACCTACATACCTTTAAATACTTGATACTTTCTTACACGTGGATATAGTGCAAGGTTCATGACTGATAAGTAATTTTATTAGGTCGGCTACAGGTACTTTTTTATCAAATCGTATCTCTATATTCAGTAATCAATAAGAATAATTTTCCGTAAGTCTGTCATGGATTCGACTTCGCTTGAATAAACAGGTGTTCTGCCTTATGTGAACCTAAATCTAAAGTGTCCCAGTAGCTAAAACCATGGTGCACTTTTTTACTTCTAGGCAAGCGTGATCTCGTCAACGTTATCTATTAGGCGACAAAGTGCTCGAACGCGATACAATCAATAATAATAAAAGTATCTTTCCGGTATCTGCATCTGTATATTATATTTTTGCGACCCCGTCTGCCTAAGAATTGCTGGCGATGAGGTTCTGTCTACTGTAAGCCAAAGACCTCAAGCCCTCACCAAATTTATATTATAAACGAGTTAATAAATCGTCCCTTATTTTGTATTACTATTATTATTTACCACTAGTAGCGCCCCGCGGTTTCATCCGCGTAGTTACCGTTCCCGTGGAAATACGGGGATAAAGTATAGCCGATGTCACCCGGGGGTAGTGTAGCTTCCCAACAGGGAAAGAATTTTTCAAATCGGTTCAGTAATTTCGGAGCCTATTGAATACAAACAAACAATCAAATCTTTCCCATCTATAATATTAGTATAGATGATAATTAAGCTGCATGAATTCCCCTATATAAATCATAGCCATACTCACTACATATTAGACGTTTTCCATGTGTGCCATTGAATCTTTAGTTCCTATGACCATTAATTGCAGTTTTCTTTGCGTGAAGTCTCGCGGTCAGGTAGCTAAGTATCTACGCTACTAAATTACCTTGGTTTGTTAGTTAGCCTTGGACTTGGAACGGTATCGGAGAGTAATAAAACCAAATTCAACTTTGTACCTATGTGGTACCTCTCCTACGTCTACATAGCACTGTTTGGCCTATCGATACATAATGATATCTTGTCAGGTATTCTTCTTGTATTTTATTATTAATAGGTAGGTACGTATATATATGTATATTTCTATGGTTTAGACTCGTCCATCGTGTACCAACATCACGGCTTTGAACAACAGCGCAAGCACTATCGGTACTAATTAGTAGCGGGAAACGTGTTTTTTTTTTGTTTATGGTAGGACATCCTTTTTTTTTTTTTTTTTTTTTTTTTTTTTTTTTTTTTTTTTTTCTGGATGGGAAATCATCAAATGACCCCTCCCGCCCTGGGTGGAGCGGTAGGGAGTGTCAGACTTTTACTGACTAAAACCCACCCGTGATCCTTCTTGTGCCCTATGCGTTCCAGGGCCGCGGTAACTCTTTCGAACAAATTCCGCAACCCTAGCAGGCACCGACCCTATGGGGCCCCGTCCTCGGTGCTGACGGCTCCTTGTGACGCGCGTGGAACACAACGCGTCGTCGACTCAACCTGGTATCGGACGGCGAGCCACCCACGCTCACCGTCCCCAGGCATCAGCCACTGCGCGATAGCACAGCGGCCGACTTGTCTCTGGAGGGGGCCGAAATGGGACCATTACTGGCACTCCATCTCAGCACCCTCCCGAGTGTTGGGAGCCGCAGCACCCGCAGCAGAAGCGGCAGTGGCGGCGACAGAAGCTGCGGCGGCGGCAGAGGCGGCGGTGGCGGCGGACCTCTTGCCCCTGGTCGGGGCGGATGGCGCGCAGGCCCCAGCCCAGTGCTCGGCCGGCTTGCCAGCAGCCGCACATGCACTGCAGTGCGGCGTGGCCTCGCACGAGCCGGCCTTATGACCGGGCTGACCACAGCGGAAACAGAGTCCGCTGCGGTCGACCTCCGAGGGGATGGTACGACATCCTTCGTTTGAGAGTCCGACTCGCACTTAGCCGTTATTTTTACAGTTGCGATCTATCGCTATTTCAATACGGATTCCTTTGTGAAATGGTTCACTATCAAGGGCAGATTACGAGATTTTTTTTTAATGAGATACACAACCTGGGCAAAGGACGCAAAATTCTGAAAAAAAAAAATTGCATCCCACCAGAAATATTTCATATCCATTAGCTATCTACTTACTTATATTATTATCATTATGAGATCTCGAACCGCGCTGCGCTCCGTAACTCTACAAACCTAAATCTCGGTAGAAAGTTTGACTTCGCTTTTTTTATGATGCCATATAGTGCGGGCAACGCATCTATAGTTTATTTTACATTACACCTCATTCTCAAGAATCTGTTTATATCATTCACGTGAATGAACTCCACAGAAACATACACTTATGTAGGAAACGTACAAAACTGCAAGTAAATCATTGTGATAACATTGTTTTTCATTGCATTTATTGTGAGTAACAAAGTAAAGATAATAATAAAAATATTGCCGGTTGAACAGAGTTCATTGTATTTCTTGGAGTGAATTAGTCACGATTTTTTTTATAGATAAAGGTCATCATGTTTTCTTTCAAGGTTCACCTTTGCACTTTCTGTTTAGTTTGGACTCTGTTCTGTTGTGTTGTGTTGTTCTGTTTAGTATGTGGCCGTCTTACGCAAACGTACCTTTTTTTAGAGATCCAGTCATCAAATGACTATTTCCGCTCTAGGCGTAGCGGAAGGGAGTGTCAGACTCTTTCTGACTAAAACCCATCGGTATTCCTCCTTTGCGTTCCAGGGCCGCGGTAACTCTTTCGAACAAATTCAGCAACTCTGGAAGGCAGTGGCCCCGTCTTCTATGCTGACATCTCTTTGAAACACAAAGCGAATTTGTTGCCGAGGTTCCGGAAACGCATAAGCAAATGCGTCAACGCGCTTGCTCAGTCTGAAACTCATCTATCGAGCACGAAAACTGCAATTTATGACAAGGTTTCGCTGACGTTTTCGTGCTCATGCTGGAGTTGGAGTTCGAGTACACGTTCTGTAATATGGGCCATAATTTAGTGATAGCCAATAGGCAATTCACTTATGATTATGCATGGTGCATTGCAACTTTCCAGCGCTCGCAAATGATACCTTTGACAACATACCGAACGTGGGACAAATCACAAGCGGGGCGAGAGCGTTTTTAACCGACTTCCAAAGAAGGCGGAGGTTCTCAAGTCGACTGTATTTTTTTTGTAACTTTCATCTGTCATAACTTTTTACTGGGTGTACCTACCGTGATTCTGTTTACATTCGTCGGGTCGTGTGGTCCCATTTAAATTTGATTGAGGTCTGTCGACTAGTATTTGAGTTACCACTAATAATGCGTGGCTTCGACTACATTGATGATGTTCTCATTCACTCTTGTCGACGTAAAATAAAAAAATAAAAATTGTATAAGTTGGTTTGGAAGAGCATTTTAGTATTTCAAGGTGTTCCCTTTCTAGTTTGGTGAAGATCTGATGAAGGCCAGAGATAGGAAACAGAACTCTTCAATAAATGATAGCAAATCTCAATTTCATCCAATTCTCCTCAGCTGTTAGCATACGAAAAGGTACCTAACAGAGTTTCGCATTTATACGATTACCATGAATATTGTGATAAGTATGATGCTTGGTTGAAAACAATGGAATAAAACAGGTACCTATTATCTCAACAAAACCAGTAGAGGTTGCGGAAAAGCTTACTGGATTTTAGTATTTACCCTAATTATAGCTTCACAGATACAGTACCTACCTACAATTAAAATTAGATTCATTTGATCATTGTTATGAAATTAAAACAAAATACCTTCACAGATAGATAAAATATAGTTAGATAAGTAGTTGTAGTACCTATTATTGTTAACACAAAATTGTAACAATGTTTTTTGCAATATTGGTCCTTGAATGGGTACAATTATGGCCTTATTGCTGGTCACAACATCCACCAGGTAGTTTTTTTTTTAATTGTGAAATGGATTTGCTCTTGACTCTAGTCTAGGTCACAGGTGACAGAGACAAATTCTACGATGGAATAAGCTTACCCAGAAGAAGCCTGTTCAATCTAACTTTGAAGAGATTAGGGTTGAATGCGTAACATTTTTAAGCTAAACAATATTTCACCAAAGAATTTTTCTGCATTTCAGCCAAATATCGGCATTGCTGGGTATACAATGGGCGCCCATGCACATCCCCATGTCGCGTCGGCTGCAGACCCTAGCCGCTTTCGTCTGGATCTACCTGATACTCTTGGGGGAAGCTGTCTCCATATACCTGTTCATCCAGCTGGTGTACTCCAGATTCTGGTGGATTGCGATATTGTATGGAGTCTGGTTCGTCAATGATATTGAGATTTCCAGTCGCGGGGGAAGAGCGTAAGTATTTTGTACCTAGTGGTTTATATTCTACCGTGTCTTCATGCAGGCAAGTGGCAACTATTTAGTAGGTACCCTTTAAATTCCTGGAGGATTTAGATCTTTAATTAGCATCCCGTTAACTACTTATATCCCTAAGCCCAGAGCACTTTCATATCGAGCATTTAATAATAATAATAAAAAATAGATATTTAATTATTTTTTTTATTAAGTGTAACCTCAATGTGTTAGAGGTACATACACTATATTTTGTTATTTATATCATTCTATTATATGATTAAGTACCTACCTATATTAAATTATATATAAATTCTGTGATGAGTTTAATAAAATTAATAGGTACCTAAATATTTACCATAAATATAAATTATTATTATAGATTTGCTTATTTTAAGCACTATCTACAATATTAAAACATTTGCATGCCCATCTATGGCGAAATGCGCCATGGCGCTAACAAGGTATGGAATTAATGCAAATAAATAACCTCGACCATGAAGTACCTACCTATTTATGTCAAGTTCCATGACTAATATAGTTAGGTAACAGTGTCACCAAACAATAAACCTGTACATATAAGTCAATAATTTGAGTCGATTTGAGTGAGTAGCCGACAGGAAAATGGGCCAGTAACTTGTTGCACCACTTCATATTTTCATCAACGAAATACTTGCAGAAGTTATAAACTTAGTTCTTTTCTAAGATTTTATGTTATTTAGCCTGTCCTGTCCCACAATGTTACCGCGGCCCTGGAACGCAAAGGGCACTATGAGGAACACGGGTGGGTGGGTTTTAGTCCATAAGAGTCGGACACTCCCTTCCGCTCCACCCTGAGCGGGAGAAGTCATTTTTGATGATTTCCCATCAAGAAACAAAAAAAGTATTCATTTTAAGAGCCAATTCGAACCAGTTAAAATAAAATATCATCAGTTTCTAACAATGACTTGTCTAATTTCAGGTCAGAATGGGTTCGAAGTTGGACGTGGTGGCGCTACCTTTGCGACTATTTCCCTATCAAACTCGTCAAGACAGTTGACTTAGACCATTCGAAAAACTACTTGTTTGCTTGCTTTCCACACGGCGTCATATCTTTGGGAGCCTTTGGAAGCTTTTGCACCAACGCTACAGGCTTCCACCAGTTATTCCGTGGCATGACCTGCCACCTGATAACTCTAGGAGGACATTTCTTGGTTCCATTCTTCAGGGATTTGGCTCTAGCCCTCGGGATATGTTCCTCTTCGGAGCAAAGTCTTCTACATTTGCTGGATAACAAAAAGTATGAAGGAAACTGCGCGTGTATAATCATTGGTGGGGCGGCAGAAGCGTTGGATGCTCATCCAAAGGAGTATAAAGTGATTCTGAGCAGGAGGAAAGGATTTATTCGTGTTGCTATGAAGTCTGGGTAAGATTTTTGGTTCTATTTGTTTGGTAGCTTCCGTAAATAAAAGCGTATCATAATTTCTAAAAAATATGGAATTATTAGAAATTATGATACGCACGTATTGACTTACTTTTTGATAAACTCATTAACAAACAAATAAGATAAATAAAAATCTTTTATCTGTATACTGTTATCATCATTAATGTTTCGCTATTAGAAATATGACGGCTATAACATTTTTTTGCCAGCTATTTAATTTTTCTAATTACTTATGTAAAAACATTTGAGGAATAGACAAACTCAATTATAAAACCTAATTTACTCATGTTTGAGGTTACATTGTGTAAACATGAGTAAATTAGGTTTACCTGGAGAAGTTTTTTACCTGTAGAAATGTTTATAGCATGCTTATGTTATACCAGACTCCGATATATATACTCAAAAAACTTTTATACATGCTTCCCAGTTTCTGGGATATTAATTCAGGGACCCATAACCGTCCAGCAGTTGCAGTAATGGCCTCATATAAGCCGATTATATTCTCATGCTTCTTTGAAGAACAGAGCAGTGGTGGCCGAGTAGAGAGCAGTGGGGGCCGAGTGGTAAACCCAGCCAGGCGTATTACTTGTGTAATTAATTTCATCCCAGTGAACGCAAATAAAACATGGAAGCATTCCTAACTCAAAAAAATTACCCAAAGCACATTGCGCCGCGGTAGGCGGGGCTTACCGGTTGCGCCGCTCACGTGTTTAGTTACACGGCCTATTCAATACATGGTAATTTAAACCCAAAATACTTGGGAAATAAGGTCAATTTTTAACTGTGCATCGTATTAGCAATAATGCTGTTGGTGTGGTTCGGCGAATCAGCGACGAGGTTTCGATGTGTGAGTTTGTTTAGATTTTTGGGTCACGATTCGCGCTTAGATCCCTTGAAGTAATGCTTCCATGTTTTATTTGCGTTCACTGTTTCATCCCCACTGCTCTCAAAACGGTGAAGGAAAACATCGTGAGGAAACCGGCATGTTCTAGAACCAAAAATTATAAGACATGACATTCACCAACTGGGCCCGCGTGGTGGTTTACGGCCCATTCCCTCTCCCAGAGAGGACGCCTGTGTCCCAGCTGTGGGAACATTAAAAGGCTGATTATGCTAATGCTTATGCTTCTTTCAATCTTTGTAAGTATATAATAAATACAGTACCTACACTATTCTGAAGTAATACATGAAATAAAAATAATAAATAAACTGTACCTATTTACACAGACCTAACAATAAATGTATTTATGTACATACAATTAAACATTTCTAATAATTTTTAAGTAGAAAATAGTTAATTAGAATTTCTTAAATTGCTACTTAGCCCTATTCCTCTCTCCTTATGTTGCTGTGCCCGACAGGGTCCATATTGATATTTTACCTTATTGTACCATCTATTTAATACATATGGAATGCAATAAAGTATTGAGTAAATTTATTTTCTTTTAATTCCAGGGCATCTCTGGTGCCAGTATTCTCATTCGGTGAGACAGACCTGTTCCGTCCCCCGAACAACCCTGAGAACAGTTTACTGCGCCGGTTTCAGGAGCTGGTGCGCAAGTACACCGGCATCTCGCCCATGTTCCCCATGGGCAGGGGAATGTTCCAGTACTCCTATGGGGTGCTGCCCATCAGGGCGCCTGTCACTACTGTTGGTGAGTTTAAGTGGGACAGTTAATATGAAACTCGGTATTGCTTCAACTTAAATAACTTATTTTAGTTACAATGAGGAGCCTTTTAAGCAAATAGTTTGCTTAGAAATAAATTATTATTTAAATAAATTATTATTAGAAATAAAACACTAGTAGGTGCACTAGGTACCTCCACAACCAGTTTATTACTTTTTATTAAACCAAGCAAAGAGGGTGTATTGTAATGACCATAGCAAGCGGCGATACAGGTTCCAGCCTATACCAACACAACAAAAAGGCGGAGTTTCTGTAAGAATGTAACAAGAAGGCATAAAAAACAACTAAACTTATTTACTACTAGCTGCTGCCCGCGACTTCGTCCCCGTGGAATCCCCGATTTTAAAACATTCTTTATCGCTGCTCCGCTCCTATTGGCTTAAGCGTGATGTTATATAGCCTAAAGCCTTCCTCAATAAATGGTCTATCCAACCCAAAAAGAATTTTTCAATTCGAACCAGTAGTTCCTGAGATTAGCGCGTTCAAACAAACAAACTCTTCAGCTTTATAATATTAGTATAGATTTTAGTTACAAAATAATACAATCCTTTTAAGCAAATAGTTTGTTGTATTAGGAGGCCCTTCCCCAGGTTAGGTAATTGCTATCAAGTTCATGAGCCTGTTCAAGAGATATAAACTTATACAAATAGAAATATAAGAAAGAAAAATAAAATGGCATAGTATTTTTATGACGTTTAAAAATGCGCTGGGGTGTGTGTGTGTGTGTAGGTAAATGTGTGTTTGAGTAGTGAGTGTGTGTAAGGGTGTTAGTGAGAATTGTACATATAAGTATCTAAGTTAATTCTTTTCAAGAAGCCAGAGATTCCAAGTCCGATGCCTACTGGCTGAAAATAAAGTTATCAAATCATCAATTTTATCATCTGAAGTGGCACTGATGCCTATTGATTGATGTGTTTTGAATTGAGAATTCGAGATAATTTTAATAGATAGTTAATGTATGTGCTTTATTTCAAGTAGCATAAAAAACAACTAAACTTATTTACTATTTTCTCTAATTCCAGTTGGAGCACCAATGGAAGTGAAAAGAAACCTAGAACCAACCAACGAAGAGATAGATGCAGTTCACGCAGAGTTCACGTTACGGCTGAAGACTCTCTTCGAGACCGAGAAGGCTAAATACTTGAAGTATCATGAGGAAGCCAGGCTAGTCATTACGTAGGCATCATCTTTCTTTTTTCAATTTTTATAAGGCCCCTTCATAAACCATAGACATATTTAAACTCAGAGTTAGTTGCTAAAACGAGGTTGCATCTTACTACTAATACATATAGATTCGATATTTGCTACTCAATCACGATGGAACTGTACGGATCTGAATTAATCGTCACAGAGGTAGATTAAAGTCGCACTTGGGCTGCGGAAATAAGTTCCCGACCAACAAGCGAGCATAGCTGCTGGCAGAAAGCTCATAATAAATATTATTCATACATTAATAGCCCCGGGTTTTGTGCCTTAGAGGGCCTTCAACGGGGCCTTAAAGGTCTGATCCCACTAAAATGGGCCCACAAAAAATCAAAGTATACAAAATATATGTCGATATTAACAGACTCGTAAACGATCAACAGGACGAATAATGGTGGGGAAAAACTTTAAAAAAAATAATTATGTCGTGTTATGTCTGATGGATGACACAACACGACACAGATGGGCGCGTTCAGACTTTCAGGTGGGCCTAAAGGTCGGAACGCGCCCATCTAGTGTGTTGCGTTATGTCTTGCACGAACCAGAGATAATGTATTAGTTATAGGTAACCCTGGGGCCATTACGTATGAAATATTTGCTATTTAATCTCGTGTTGGCAACTAACTGAGTTAATAGATAACCTTCATTTGTGCAAGTGGGTAGTTAGCATAGTTGTCTGAATTCTGAACTTGCTCATCAAAGCTCTCATTGTGGTGGAACCTGGTTTAAACTATTTACTCGAATTTTAACCACGGGTACACCAGAAAATATATCTTAAATACCTACGTGATAAGGCTGCATTTAGTCCGCACCAACAATTTGAATGGTTTATTTGCGATAAATGAGCATCCCATAACAAATATTTATTTTTATTCGGGATTTTGGCTAAAAAATATTCAAAATATTTTATAGAACTTTCCTGCCTTTTTATATTTTTTTCTTGCGTTACCTTGATTTTTTTTATAATTGCTTATTTATAAAATGTTTCAATAAATCAACTTTTCTAATTTGGCAAACGCCCAACATCAAAACTTATCTTGCCAATAGTCTGTGTTTTCGATGAAAATTATCTTAATATTTTTAATAATTCCATGGTATGATTAAGCGATATATCAATTTATTTAGTAAAAATACTAATGCCTCTATAGACTGATTGATATTATAATATGAATTAGTTATAAGTTTGTTATGAAATAAACGGGAAGATGAATAAAAGTTTTTATATGTTGTAAAAGGGTATTTTCATTATGCTGACTACTGACGGTTTGCTGGTGGTAGTTTGTCGTATCTGTCACAATACGATACTTTATGACATAGGAAACAATCATGTAAGACAGAAGAATATGATCTTTGTTTATTAGAAATAAACAAAGGAAAGGGTTTCACTATTTGAGGTAATGGGAAAAGTCGCCGTACATTTAACTTCGTCTACACATGTGTGTGACATGCATTCAATTATAAACCTTAAATAAAATTCTTTAACGACTATTTTACCAATACCTATATATTTTGAAAAAGAACAACTGAACAACTGGTCTGTTTTTCCATTTTGCTGAGCGACGAGTTTCGCCATAACCCATGAATGAATAAAAACAATATCATTTTACTATTTTTATTTATTTTATATTTATTTACATTTTATATACAACGTTAACATTAACGAATGCGCATGTCTTCGCGCATGACTCTTTTGAGCATATTTTTATTACTCAGCTATAAACGCACAAAAATGACAGGACGAACTGCTAACGTACGAAATGAACGAATCGTAAATTAAAGAACGCGTCTTACATATCTATCAAAAATGACTTGAAGATTACCCCCAGTTCATCAATATGGTTACCCAGACTGGAGTTCTCTCAAGTATCACTTGTAAAGCTTCAATAAGGTTGATCTGTTCAGCTTACATACGCATACTTACTACGTTTTCCACTGACCGTTTCTTTCTTACACTTCTTGCTTTATTGGTATTATTTATTATTGTAAGTTTATTGCGTTCGCTCGAATCATACTTTTGATCCGTTCATCGTCACATTTGTGCGTTTATACCCAACATGCCTCCCTTACGTTTCATGATGAAGGTATCATTATAATTAT
Organism: Hecatera dysodea; assembly: GCA_905332915.2. Classification (NCBI taxonomy): domain Eukaryota; kingdom Metazoa; phylum Arthropoda; class Insecta; order Lepidoptera; family Noctuidae; genus Hecatera; species Hecatera dysodea. The sequence goes on along the minus strand of HG995289.1, from coordinate 4,927,311 downwards.
ACACAATAATATACATTACGAGCGGGAATGATACAGAGTATATCGGGCATGTTACTACGTTACTTAGAAATAACACATTGATGATGATGCAGTAATTGAAGTTAAAGAGTTTGATGGCAATACAATGGAAACGGAAGATGATACATAGCTAGAATATGAAAAGTGGCATTGTCTTTGAATATGAGCAATGTACCAGAAGAAAGAAGATGAAGCAACTAATAGAAAATGAAAACTCTAAAATAAGTAAGGAAATTAACCACACAATCATCAACGTTTTTATAATAATAATACAAGTATCTAACATCGATCAAACTATTATCGCACAACAATAAAATATAAAATTCAATAATGAAAAAATAAATATAATGAAGTATCGTAGTACCATGCGGGCGTCAGTCCAGCTCCCGCCCATTGGACAGTCACTCGAAAAAAATGAGCTCTAAAACAAAATCACCGACAAAACAACTATGTAACTCACTCACTGTGGCATACAATTTAAGAAAAAGCTATTAAAACACGCGGCAAGATTTTACTACCGGAATATTTTTAAACAACGATATTAAAAGACACATGTCACGATTTTGATGAACGTCGAGAATGATTATTATTGATAAGTAACATTGTTCGAGAGCTCAGAAAACTCAAACACAAACTTAACAAAGGCTCAACGAAACCTAATAGGCTATAGACATTAAGTAACAAGAAGACATTATCGGTGAAAATCATTATATTGAACACGGATTGGATAATGGAAAACGGTTCTCACATTATATTTCCATACAGATCTCTACGGAGAATACAGTCTTAACGAAACGATCGTACTTCAAAATGCCATTGAACAAGAAATTAAGGTTAACATTAAAACCAATCAGATAAAAAATATGTTTGTTTTAAAGTATCAATCCAGTGTTTTCGTCGTTCACTAAAAATCTCTATAAAAGTTGATCCCAAGAACGTCAACGTAAAGTTGATCCTTAGTCCATGTCTAAAAGTTTGCGTCGGTGGATCATCAAGGACTAACTGATCATTTGTCAAAGTCCGGTATAATCTGAGGCGCTTGGCCGATAAGTCATAATCTATATAAAGAAGACTAGAGTATTGCGAAGCTCACGCTTGCTTCGGATGAGGCGCGGGCGCCGGCGGGGCTGGCTTGAAGCACTGCATGAGGAAGGCTGTGTACATCACGAACGCTATTGACAGCGCTATCAAAGCATACATGAATATGTTCAGCTCTGGCTGTCGGAATCTGTTCTTTCGGAGCCATTCCAATACTTCGTCTTCGGACAACAAGTCTCCTGTAAATGATGTCAAGATAAATTGGATTAATGTTTCTAAATCAGAAGATCACCATAGCTGAAACCCAAAGCGGCCCGGCGCCCAAAGTAAGAAAACTAAACTCAGTAGAAGATACCCTTTAGCTGTAATTAATGAGCAATATGGAGTATTCTCCCTCGTTTTTGAGGTACTTTATAAAGTATATTCTAAAGTTCTGTATTATCTTACCTCTGTATATACTAGGGAATCTCTTCCTGAAGTACACAATAGCTGGCAGCTTGGTGACTCCCCACTTACGAGCGTACCGCGGGTCTTGCATCTTCACGAATGTGATATCTAAGTTATCTGTTTCACTGTCAATGTTTTCCAATTTGTCTAGGACGGCGCGACTTTCTGCTGATTTCTCGTCTGGAACCAGCAAAGTCAGTTAATACTCCAGATATTATGTTAAAATAATCACTAGAATTTCTTTATCTATCTTTGTACTCACAGAAATAAACAGCCAAGAATTCGTTCTCCTCCAACAATTTGTCCAACATTTTACGGTTTACCTCTTCAATCTCGTTTTTGATTTCAAAGACATCTTGAGACGTTAACCACTGTAATATCCTGTCCACTTGGTGAAGGTCTCCGTCATACAACATCGGTATTTGCTTACGGAAATATACCAAAGAAGGTATGTTAACGATGTTGTAAGTCGCAGCTGCCTCATGACTGGCGATCTTGACGAAATCAATACCAAATTGGTCGACTTCTCCGTCAATTTGTTCTAGAGATTCGAGGATTTCTTCGCATTCTGCACAGTCTTCATCGTCATCTAAAAGCCAAATGTGTTTAACAATCTACTTTCCTTATAAATTGCTGGTCTGATTCCTAAAAATATACTTACAGAAAAAGACAACCAACAGATGTGATTCGTACAACAATCTCTCCAACATTCTATCGTTGACGGACTCAATTTCATCAGCCAATTCTCTATTATCATCGTCAATAAGCCATTCTAAAATAGACTCTTCGTTTTGTAAATCACCTTCGAATAGAAGAGGGTTGCCGTTCCTAAAAATAATAATTCCTTATCAGATGAATTCATTTCTTTTCGTTTCCAAATCTGTTTTTATTCCTTACCTGAAATAAACCATAGCCGGGAAAGTTTTGATAGAATATCTCTTGGCGAGTTGTGGATCTTGAATCTTGACCATGTGAATTCCGTAAACGTCACACTCATCGTCAATGCCCTCAAGCCCGTCAAGAATATGGTCGCAGATATGGCAGTTCAGTTTGTCTAAAGAAAAAAAAGGAGAATATTTGTATCTAGAGACGAAAAAAAAGATGATTCATGAGCGTTTCTGGAGTCTTTCATACTTACAGAAGTAAACAGCCAAATACTGTGTTTCTTCAACCATCTTCTCCAACATTACTCTCGTAATAAGTTCGATGCGATCTTCAGTTTTCTGAGTGATCAACCATTGCAGTACTTCCTCTTCTTCAGCCAGAGAACCCTCGTATACATTTGGTACATTATTTTCAAAGTACACCAGTACTGGGAAATCTGTCACTCCGTAAGATTCAGCTATAGTATAGTCTTGTGTTTTAACGAACTTGATTTCATGTCTATCGCAGTCATCATCGATATTCTCCAGTTCTTCCAATATACCGGCGCATTGCTCGCAGTCCAGGCTATCTGTAAAATCCCGATCTATTGCCAATTAAAGTGTAATAACATTTTAAGAGCAAACCTCATTGGATGGACAAACTGTTTCGTCATTCGGTATTATTGTGTGCACTATGGATATTTTAAACCGTGCTGGCTGCTACGAAAACCAAAACCAAAATGTCATTCTTAATACGCTTGGTAAATTACAATTCAGATGTGAACGTAGACTGCAGAACATTTCACAGACTTGGCACAAGTGGGGGTGGATATTAGGATTATACTAACTAATTATAACCAGACCTTAAAGTACCTACTCTTAGTGCGCTCATGCTACATGCAACAAAAGTAATGGCTACACAGACATAGGGACATTAGAAAAGTTTGCGATTGCAAGGGAACATATTTAATGGGCTCGGCTCTAAGGGGATAAGAGTACCCTCTAAATCCAGTCCCTCATCCTCGTCGTGCTCTATAACTTTCTTTTTCGTTGTTTTTTTCATCAATTTCGAAGTGCACATTTCACATAACGTTTTGTTCCCTAATAAAAAGCAAGAATCATTAATAAAAGATACACGGATTTTATGTACAATCTTCTTCAACGTCTTCAAATTGTGTTCATCCTTCTTAGATATTAAACAATTTATTAGCATGTGAACACTTAGCAGAATATAAAATTAGTTATGTGATGTACTGTATGTGCAGTAAATAAGTGTATAATTCGCTCACTAGCATGCAACTTACAGAAGTAAACGGCGAGCGATCCAGACTCTTCTATCAAATCTAGAAGATCTTGACCTTCAAGAGCTTCGATGACATCACCAGCTGGGTTTTTCTGAGTTAGTAACCAACTTAGAAGTTGTTGTTCGTCATATAGATCACCTACAAGATAAACAACGTAAATGATCATCATGGTCCACTGTTAAAAACAGCTCAAGATTAAGAGAACCATGCCAATTTATAAAAACGGCTAAAATATTCTAAAATATTACGTCACACAGATTTTTAATAAAATCAATATGTCACTTACCAGCATAAATAACAGGATCTTTCGACCCCATCTTGAAGAACAACACGGCAGGCAGTGCAAACACTCCAAACTCCTTAGCCATCTGCCTATCATCAATTTTCACGAAGTTGATACCGGAGTCATCAGCGTCATCGTCTATGTGCTCAATCTCAGCTAGCACTTTAGGACACTGTTTGCAGTCATTACTGTCTAAAACATGTGTTATGTGCAATACAATTGGATTTGTGAGTATCAGTTTTTAAAAAACATTCTAGACTAGAAACAACATTGAAACATCTTTAAAACGTTAAAAATAAAATATGTAATCAATGAAAACTCACAAAAGAATACTGCTACGTAATCCGATGTTTGCCTTATTTTCTGAAACATTTTCCTATTGACTTTTTCGATATGATCCGTCAATTCCATATTTTCAGGGTTGGTCAACCAATCTAAAATTTCCTCTTCGTCATCAATGTCACCGTCATAGTTTATTGCTTTGGTTTTCCTAAAGTATGTAATGCCAGGTGGGTTGCGGAACCCATACTTCTTGGCCATTAAACGATCGGCACATTTGACTATTTTGATTCCGTATTCCGCTGCTTCATCGTCGATCAATTCTACGTGTCGCAGTACTTTTGGGCTATCCGGGTCTTCTTCTTTATCTGAAATGTGTTATTTGGTTATAGTCGGTCCAGATTAAGGTAGGTTGTTTACGGAATCACATGCAATGTCGAGATACTTACAGAAAACAACAGCCAGGAACTCTTTAGTTTCGATATATTTGAACAGTTGCTCTCTATCAATTTCTTCAATACTCTCATCTTCCTTCTGCTTCACCATCCAGTCCAATACCTCAGATTCGTCCAATAGATCCCCTAAAATAGTTTCACATTATACTTCACGCTGAAAACCCTATGAACTAATCAAATTATTTAAAGAAACCACATCCATTTCATAATTTGGGAAACTCACCAGTAAAATCCAATAATTGGCATGCGCGGATACAACTACGGCAATACCATGCTGACATCATTCGTGTGTGAAATGAGTAATGACAGTTTTGGTTTAATAGAAAAATGTATTTATTTAACAAAAAAAAGTTGTTTCAGCGCTGACTCAACAATTCAACGTAACAAATAAATAAATTAAACATTCATGCGAATTTTCGGCCAAACAATAAACTTACATATCGACATATTTGTCACACAACGCCAGCACTGTTCGACCGGAAAACTTTAGACGACTCTAATCACAAAATTAGTCTTCAATGAAACAATAGTTAACATACAGTCACCTAACTACCTATACAATGCAGGGAGACATGTGACAGACGTCGTCCAATGCGGTCCGACCCCTATCGGTTACTGAACAAATGATAAATGAGTAGGTAGATTTATTGCACTGATATCCGGCACTGCGCTTATGAAAATTAATAATCAAGTAATTCATTAGTTTAATGTTGATACAAAATATTAATAACTATAAGTTTTTACGTCTATAAGTAATAAAAGTAATATTTTATCAAATGTAGCATTACAAAATAATGAGATTCCATGAAGACTAGAAAACTATATGAACATGAAATCCTTACAACAATAGTAATTTATTATAAGTCTTTCAAGATGTCACGGCAAAATACAATGAGAAATGCCTTGTGTTGTTATTGTTAAGTCTCGATTTACATTTAATTTCTAAATATTGGATCAATTTACAATGAAAATAACGATTTGTACACCTGCTTACAATGTCTCTAGACATCCCAATATTTAGTTCGCTCATGATCTTGAATTTACAGTAAAGCACATTTTGTGGATGTATCAGTGTGGGCTGTATTCGCACTGGTCGCAGCTGGCAGGGTGCAGAACGAACAGACGACACGACATGACGTGCGAGTACAGTCCAATCAAATGTGCAACGTGTTACAACATTCAACCCTGTTAAGTGCTTGCAGGGATCAAGGGACACGAGGTTATTGAAAAGCTAGCAATGTTAATAGCCATGACAAAGATGCAAAGTTAGACATGTGATCTATTAGAGCTGGGTGGATCAGAATCTGAGGGCCAGTAACGATAACATTCGTGTCCACTTGATGCCTAGCGTGCACGCCGCTACTTGCGCTCATATCCGAGGATATCAGAGCAAGATACTTCTAACATTAATTAACTTTACCACCACCAAATATTATTGTCAGACTCGATTAAACCTTTTTTCCCTTTGGACGGTTTGTCTGGCTTGGCGAGGGCTTTGTTTTTGCCCTTGACCGGCTTCTCAGGTTTCTGTGGCTGCTTGTCGAGTTTCTTCGGCACCTTCGTTGGCGTGGCCTTCGCTACTTTTGTCGGACTCTGAACTTTAGTGGGACAGCACTGGTAGGGTTCGTAAGTCAGTTTTGGGACGGCCGGTTTCGCCCCCAATCCAATGTAGAAACAGCGATCGCCTGCAGTCAGTAAAAATCTCGTTTACAACCCGTATATACGGTAAGTACAAGTAACGGTTAACTGCGTTAATACTGTGCATATTTGTAATCGTTGCGCCAACAGTTAAGCGCTATTTCTAATGATAATGTTAGTAAGTATAAGAGTTGAAAACATTTATTGGTCATTAAGCGGTCGCGAATGACTGCAGGCGATAGCTAGAGAGTGGGTCCCATGCGGGCCAGTCGACACGCGACCATGCAGATGTGATGCGAGGGGTCCCGGGGCCTACGCTACTCAATTACCTGAGAACATTCGAATTATTCTACTGAATATACCATCTTCATTGCTATCATCATCATCATCCTCATCATCATCATCGTCGTCGTCGTCGTCATCATCATCATCCGCAACTTGTTTGCGACGACTGACTTTACCTATTTTTGAACGAGCCCAAGATCTTTCTTCTTCCTCATCATCATCGTCATCGTCATCATCGTCATCATCGTCGTCATCATCGTCATCATCGTCATCCACATCGTCGTCGTCGTCGTCATCATCCTCGTCGTCATCATCATCGTCGTCATCGTCGTCGTCATCATCATCGTCATCGTCATCATCATCGTCATCGTCGACATCGTCGTTGTCATAGTTATCGTCATCGTCAACGTCATTGTCATCGTCTTCGTCATCGTCATCGTCATCGACCTCAGCTGAACGTTTGCCAGGCTTATTTCCGGGATAACGAATTTTGAGTTTACCGACTTTCTTCCAAGTGGCGCCATCACTTGGGTTTTTAAATTTTAGGATATTTTTGATAGCCGCTAATTTTGCGTTGTCTTCGTCGTCATCATCGTCGTCATCATCGTCGTCGTCATCGTCATCATCATCATTGTTATCATCATCATCGTCGTCGTCACCGTCATCATCATCATTGTTATCATCATCATCGTCGTCGTCACCGTCATCATTATCATCCTCTTCATCCTTGGAACTCACTTTTCCTCGTTGACGACTTTTCTTATCAACAGTGTCAGCTTTCAGCGATCCCGTAGCTTTCCATTGTGCAGATTTCACATTTTTCGGGGCATTTCTCTTTAATGCATCAACATTATCACCTTTCGTGAACCCCGATGATTTTTTATCACCATCTGCATTGGCCTTCGATTTAATATTAGCTTTTTTATGTCGGTGGCTATCTTCACCTGCAGGCATTAGTAACTGTCATGCAAAATGACATAGCTCAAACATCCAGCATTTTAGGCGTAAAGTAGTAACACTTGTTTCATAGAGATATATCAAGAATGATGTCATGCATGTAATATTTTTGAAGTCATAATATTTTTATTTTAACATTAAACAAAGTCCCTCGACCTTCAACAGATATAACATTAGAAACGTTTATTATATGGATGTGGATTCTTACTTTTTTGATCTACAAGCCACTGCAGAACCTTATTTTCGTTCTTTAAATCACCTATAAACAGGATAAAAGTTAGATTTATTACTTTATATAAGTCACCATATTCACCACCACAGAGCAGAGGATCGCCGCATCTGCAACGCCTAGAGACGGCATTACTAATAAGAATAACACACGCACAGCTTCGAAGGTACGGTGAGGGCGTCAATCAAAGCAGCCGGTTTCTATACATATATATGGCATTTATGTCGTGTGATACGCTTGGTTTTTATCGAAAGTAAGGTCAATATCGTCTCTAACATCAGCTGCCGATGCGTATCCGTGCTCTGTGACCACCAAAATAAAGTCGACAACGCCAAAAGTAAAAAAGTCATATTAAGGATATAATTATGTACACAGATAAGTAACATTTACAAACAAAGGGTATTTTCACTTACCGTCGTACATGATAGGAACACCTGTTTCATAGTAAACCAGAGCTGGGAAGCTGAATATACCGATATCCGAGGCAAGTTTGGAGTCCTTGGACTTAACGAACTGAATGCCGTGCTTGTCTGTGTCGTCGTCAATTGTTTCCAGTTCTTCGAGGATATCATCACATGTGTCACAGTCTTCGCTGTCTGTAAGAAAAGAGCAGAAACGGTTCACATTATTAATCACTATCTTTTTCCAGTCGCTCACAGTAACCGTGCAATTTCCAAAGTAAAATGTCGACTATGAAACTCGCTGACAGGATAGCTTTGTATAAGTGACCTTTCGCAGTAGGTTGAAAAAATAACGTCCTTTATCCAAACATACAAATTAATTCAGCACGGTATCTGCACCTTGCGGTCATCTTCGCTGGCCACTTCTTAACATTCGCAATTAATAAATAATTGTGGAGAAGTTCCAGTAATCTGTGGTATTCGAACGATTTTGTAACCCATTACACGAATAGAAGACTCTAAACTCGGTATTTACTTGGGAAACTGCCAGACCACATAATATTTTAAAATGATTTACTGTCTTTAATATTTTAATAGCCAAATGGCTTCCTTAATATTTTTATATATTATTTAAATCAAGGTTCACACTTACAGAAAAACACGGCTAAGTGTTCAACGTCATTGATGAGGTCTTTCAAGGTCTTCCTGTCGACATTTTCGATGACATCAGGCTGGGAGTCGTGGAGTTCCAGTACCCATTTAAGGATAGCTTCCTCATGGGTCAGATCGCCTTCGTAAATCGTCCTGAACTTGTGTCTGTAGAAGGCTAAAGCAGGTAAGTCTGAGAGGTCATACTCCTTGTCAATGCCATCGTCAGATGTTTTGACGAAATCAATGTCTTTCTCTTCACATTCATCGTCAATATTTTCAAGTTCGCTCAAGATTTTCTGGGACTTCTTGTCGCCTTCCTTGTCTGTAAAATAATTTCGAGGCATTTTATTTAACAACAGTTCAGTTCTTTTTTCTTCGTGTTTTTTTTTTCTATTCTAATCAGACAATTATCATTACCATTATAAGCCTAATATTTCGTAAATTGGGTTCAGTAACTCGATTAAAAAAAAAAAAACAGGAAAAAGTGCCTTCCTGAGGGACACAAACAAAGCGTAACGTCACACACACGTTGAAATTTTAAATATAATAATGCGTTCAAACTTTCCAATGGCTGAATAGGTATCTAAATCTTACTGCTTACTGCTAATGAATGATGTTTTAAAATCTAGGTAACTCAAAGAAAGTTTTACAATCTGCAGTATTGAAAGCGTTAATGAAATCGTGTGAGAATAGAATTGTTTTTCTTCAAAAAATGTTCAAAGAACTATGTTTGGGCATCTAATAAAATACTTACAGAAGAACACAACAACGTGGTCGTTCTCTTCTAAGATCTTCTCCAGCATCCTGGAGTTGACCTCCTCGATCTTGCCCGGGATCTCCAAGGTGTCTTCATCAGTCAGCCAGGCGAGGACCTCGTCTTCGTCCTCGATATCTCCTAAAAGTTCAAATATGGTATGTTTTAAAACCTTTTTTATGCTTTCGAGTAGTTAAAAGTTGCATTCATTTTGTTGTCAAATGTTAGTCATGTACTCAAAGAGCTAACCGTTATTAATGGGAAAGACCATCAGTGTTCCCACTAGATACTATTATTATAAAAATAGCCACTTCCTGGAAGCTATCACTAAACGCAGAGCAACCCTTAATGACTTGTATCAAATTTATCCTAATTTTTAACAAGTTCAATTGAAGAGCCCGTCGCGAACTTTACATTTTCTTATTCAACTGTAGAATTACAACAGTTGAACATTTTATTAATTGCTTTTTTTTCAATACGTGACTTTCAAACATATTGACGTTGTTCATAATTTGAAGTTGAAAATTAAATTTGAAAGGAAAAACGTAATTATTAGAAAACTCACCCTTATAAATTAGCGGGTCCTTGTTCCTAAAGAACACGAGCGTAGGGAAGGTCTTGATGCCGTACTTCTTAGCAAGCAATAAGTCCTCAGTGGTGACGAAGATGATGCCGGTCTCATCAAGTTCATCGTCAATGTTCTCCAGCTCGTCAAGGATGTTGTCACATTCTTCGCCTTCTTCGCAGTTGCCGCCTGGAAAGTGTTAGTAATATTTTATTATTGTTGTCTTTATATTCATCGTAGTGAGTACGTTGCACCAATATTAATTAGAAAGTGATAATAGTTGGGCGTACTTTTGAACTGTTTCTTTAGATTTTCAAAATGTTGCTGGTTTTCAGAACTTCTCCCAAAATAATGATAAGATTAAGATTCCGTCCAAGATTGATAAGGCTGCCGATTTTAATTTTAAATGCACTAAAAAATAGCTTTTCACTTACAATATAATTTGAGAAGTGAAATTGTCAAGAGATAAGTACTAGATTAATTCGAATATAAAAAACTTGCATCTTAAAATTGCATCAAGTAACAAGCTACTCAAATACATACCGGGTAATATCTTAAACTAACAATTACAATATCAATAATACTAACTGAAATACACCACCACATATTCATGCTCTTCAATGAGATCAGTCAAGATCTCATCAGTAACTTCCTCAATAGTTGCACTGTTCTTCTGTTCAATCAGCCACTCCAACACTTCATCCTCATTCATAAGGTCTCCTTCATAGATTGCCGGGATGTTCTCTTCAAAGTACACGAGAGTTGGTAGATGGTCGATACCATACTCCTTGGCTTCGTTCTCATTATCCATGCGTACGATGACTATGCCTTCCTTTTCTAATTCATCGTCGATGTTTTCTAGTTCATTTAAGATTCTGATATCCTGTTTGTCTTCTTTGTCATCTGTAATAGTTATTTAAGATTCTTTGATGAGGGGACTTGTGATAGTAATGTGTGTAACCTGCCATTTCTTGGAACAAATAATTAAGTAAAAATGGCTAAATATGTATTGGATCAATACTGACAGTTAAAGATAAGTATTTTTTTCATTAAATAGAACAGAAATAGGACGATAGGACGTTTGAATACCAAACAGGCATACAAAACATCACCATAAAGTCATGAAATAGGTAGTTTGTTTTGCTAAGAATGTATAAATTAAATTCCCCACCCACACTCTCCAAATTGCTTTATAGCTTTACGTCAGAACTTACGTGAGAAACATACATTAACATCTTAAATAATTATTACTTTTGTCTTAAATATAATTTTATTTAGCTAAAATGTATACTCACAGAAGATCACAGCCAAGTAAGGGGTGCTAATGATAAGTTTGTCCATCATTTCGTCCGTTACTTCGGGGATCTCACTGTGGCGCTTCTGGTGAAGCAACCATCCTAACAGTTCTTCTTCCTTCATCAAGTCACCCTCGTATATATGAGGAATTCCCCTCTCGAAGAACACCATTGTGGGGATACTCTCAATACCGTACTCCTTAGCTTCTTTGTCATCGTCAATCTTGACGAACGCAATGTCGTTCTGATCACACTCATCGTCGATGTTCTCCAGCTCAGCCAAGATCTTCTGACTCTTCTTCTGGTCTTTGTCGTCTGTAATGAATTCGAAGAACTGTATTTCATTTATATGTCAGTTCTTGATAGTGTTCTGTACTGAATTAAGAAATTCCCTATTTTTAGAAGTGTGGTAATTTAAAAAGCTGGCATTGCTTCAAGCGACACAGCCAATGTTAAGGCCATGCGCATAAAAGTTAAAAAAGTACTTACAGAACAGGACAGCGACGTATTGCATTTTATCGATGATGAGGTCGAGCATCTCATCGGTGATGTCCTCGATCTCGTCGCTTTCAGTCTGATGTCTGAGCCAGTCCAGAACCTTCTCCTCCTCTTCTAAGTTACCCTCATAGTAAGTCGGTATGCCCTTCTCAAAGTAAAGCAGCGTGGGCACCTTTTCAATACCATATTCTTGAGCCTCGTCATCATTATCAATCTTCACAAACGCAATACCAAGTTGGTCACACTCATCATCAATATTCTCCAGTTCGTTTAGTACCTTCTGTGATTTACGGTCGTTATTATCATCTGTAAGAGACATTAAAACATGGCCTTCAGTAAAAGATCTCAAGGGATATTTATGGTCGGATTTTTGCCAAGAAATATACTTACAAAACAACACGGCGACAGTCTTGCCGTCTTTGATGAGACGATCTAGCATTTCATCGGTGACATCTTCGATTTCGTCCTTCTCTAGTTGGTCGACGAGCCATTCTAGCATTTCTTCTTCATTCTCAAGGTCACCTGGCAAAGACAGAAACCGTATCACAGAATTGAGAAAAAAAAAACCTTGCACAATACTTGACACATCTTAAAATGTCAATTATTCTTACCGTCGTAAACGTTAGGAATTTGTTTCTCGAAGTAGACGATGGATGGAACGTCATCGATACCGAAGTCCTTCGCCGCTTTGACATCATCAATCTTGACAAACTGAATGCCGTGGCGGTCGCAGTCATCATCTATCTTCTCAAGCTCAGCCAGAACCGTCATTGATTCTTCGTCGCCGTGGTCGTCTAGAAATGGAGGGTCATAGATATTGTAGACTGATTTAATATTTTTTTCTAAGACCTTTTGGATTACTAAGGCAAACTTTACTTGTATTGCAATGCGATGCAGTGAGTCAAAAAAATTTAAAAAAATCCATGGAAACCTTTATGGCATTGTTATTCAAGTTGATATACTCACAGAACAGTACGACAAGGTTGTCGACATTCCCAATTAATGTGTTCAAAGTCTTTGCTGTAACGTCTTCAATGATATCCTCTTCATCACCGGTAGACTTGTTAGCGATCAACCACTCTAGTACATCCTCTTCTCTGCTCAGCTCACCTGAATTATACATGGCAGCATGTTTGAAATTATTTCCCAATATGTTTCAGCTAATTATGGATTTGAAAATAAATACAACTGAAAACTCGTAAGCAAAAGTATTTCTGAATTTGAATGTTTCCCAAAAATACTCAAGAACAGGCATGTTAATATTGAAGTCTGGGCTATTACCTGTAATTTAGTAATACTTCTAACAGTTTCTTATCGTAGATTAGCCTAAATCTCAATTGCTATTCCAATTATATACAAAAGAAAGTACTGAGACTTGACGTAAACCAGTAACCATCGTCATTAACACCATCCGTTTCCGCGATACGAGCGTCAGCAAACGTAAAATATGAGTCACAAACCTTCATAGATAATAGGTATCTGATGCCTGTAGTACACCAGTCTTGGCAAGTCTCCAAGATTGTACTCCTCGGCAAGTTCCTCGTCGTGGATCTTCACGAAACCGATTCCGAGTTGGTCAGCCTCATCGTCAATGTTCTCAAGCTCTTGCAGAGCCTTCGCGCATTTCTTACATTCCGGCTTGTCTGTAACACATTACATTCTGTTTTATTTTGTGACTCGCCCAATTCCCTTACAGTTCATGCCTCGGACGTGAAGCGGTGCAGTTATGAGCCTAATTATTGCCTATGAATTTGGCTGTGTTAAAATTTAGTGTGCAATTAAAGCTTGTGTCGTGCAAAAACCTATTAGGTTTATGTGTGGTGGTGCCGCTTTGCCAAAAAATCTTGTATCTCTATTTATATTATTAGAAGCAGGGCTATATCGAGTGTGCACATCTAATGGGATTCTTAGAAATCATCGTGTAGAAAAAACAGTTAATTTAAATCAATGTCCTCTATAACATCGCCGCAGCATTGTTAAGAGTTTCTTAATTGTCAAGCACGCTGTTGATGATTTGAACATTTGCATTATTTCAAACATTTATAAATAGGAAGGCATTGTAAACATCGTTATTTGACGGCCTGCCGTGGATCCGGCACTCTTCATCACATATCTAGGTCAAGGTCATCGTATGATCTTGTTTTTGGACAGAATTTCCGACGTACTCCATTATTACTGTTACGGCTGTATGTTTTCATGATGAACACAGATTTGATTTGATACTTTTTACAGTCGTTAAGGGAGAAGAATGCTCGTCTGACGCTGTAGTCGTGACATGTCCGTCCGTCAATCCGAGCTTGCTGGCGAGACGCAAATAGCACAGCCAAAATAGCTCGCCTCACGGCCCGATAATGCAAACGCGTTTTTGATTCTAGCTTCCCCTTAGACCACATATAAGAACAAAGTCAATAAAGAATCAGTAAGATTTCAGATAGGCGGTCAATTATTGCGCGGAGTTCAATACATTCAAATATATAACGTTAGCGTTTTGTTTAATTTCGAGTGTATATGTAACTGTTAAAATTATGAAAGAATGCTCGTTAAATTATGACATATAATTTTCTATATGATTCGCATCCTCTCAATATGTTGTATCTGAGCCAAAATTTTAATTAGCCGTATTCACTATCGTTTGTTGTTTCACACAACGGGACCTTTATAAACTGCATCAATTAACAGTAATTGTATAAATATCGTTACCGGTTCCATAAAAGCGAGAAGCATATATAATGACATAAAGTTCACAAATACTAATCTACTAAGCGAGAAGAGTTACAGTCAAGCTGATATTAGAAGGAGACATGCCGCCAGCTGAGAATCTTACTTACTGTTGGACGGGCCGCAACTTTTGTGATCAGGACCTACGTCAAAAACACAATCAAAACACACTGCACAATATACAGACGCATGTTTTAACCTCCACTAACAATTATGATGTACACGACTGAGAGGAAGATTAACTACTCGACAGGGCTACGTCGAAAGAATTTACAGTACCACTTTGATTATATACGATGGTTAGTTGAAAAATGGCTCGAATTTACCACAATTGCTAATATACGATGACAAGAACACAGAAAATAACACTCCAATACTTACAGAAGAGAACGGCTACATAGTCGGTGTCCTCGATGATCTTCGATAAGATCTTTTGGTTGACTTCTTCTATCCGGTCAGGAAGGTCCATTGCTTCTAAACTCGTCAAGAAATCCAGGACGCTTTCTTCGTCCATGAGATCTCCTAGAATTTAAAACGTTTGACGATACCCATAAGTAAAATCGAATACGAGTATAAGCCTTCTTTCATACACATAGACAAAAATAATGAAATTGATTGAGTCAGGCGTTACTTTGCGGAAATCCATTTTAATTTTGAAAATGAAAATAATATCGCAATAATGTCGCAACTCAACGGTCAGCGAGTCAACACGTCCCCTGAGGATGCCTCGTGGAGAGGCGAAACACGTGTCGGTATTGGTGTTGGGTTTTGCTTTGCCTTCCTGCATGTGCATAAAATCCTTGCATTTGCCTTGTAATCTTGCATGTGCATAATATAGCGGGCGGGAGGGAGGTGCATACCTGCAACCCTCTAATATTCGCGGAAATTAAAACTAGATATATTATTTTCATTTTGAAAATTAAAAATAATGAAGCTATCATAGATGTTGAGTCATACACAAATTCCAATGATGGGATGAGTCGGTCTTTGAAGACCGAGTTATCTCACACAGGATAAAGGCCTCCCTTTCCCCTTTCTATTTTGTCACTCCAATTAGCTGCTGTCAAAATGAATTAAAGACATTTGAAAAATCGCTGCGAAAACACACTAAAATACATGGGAGATTAAAGTGAGGACGTTGCAGAACAAATTCAAGAATTCAGAGAGATAAATTCACGCCTTTTATAAATAGCTGAAATCCAGTATAAGAGCCCAGTTATAAATTTAACAATCAGGGGAAGTTGTCTTGAGTCACTGTTTATAATTAGTTGTACGATTAAACGTCAGTTAAAGGTTGTAGATTGCTTTAAGAGCTTATGTAATTAAACATTAATGTTTACTAAGTATAAAATGCATAACATTTGAATGACAAGAAACAGATTTCGGGAAAAACATTTATCGTGCCTATTGAATATAAAACAATAATAATATGCTACCAGGACTGATTCACAATTAATTTTAGCGGCATGATATGTTAAATGAAATGTGGTTTGTGTTTTGGGTCAACCACTTAGAGCTGTAAAATATATCTTGTATATACAAAACAGAGTATATTATGAAAATGAATTAGCTAATTCTCCTGAATCAAATTTTACTTTAGGCATTTGGTCTCGTCATTAATTTTGGACCACCCAGTTAGTTTCTCATTCAATATCAGTTTCTAAAATGGAAGCTTCGTTCGTTCGTAACTTTTGTATTGATTTTAGGGAAAACATTTAATTTGGACCTAGATTTTCAATGATGATCAAATCTGCTTATACCATAGATCAGAGCACTAGGCGGCCTGAATTGCGTATGTTTGTATAATTTCTTTTCTTTTCTCTTTATCCATATAAATCTGTTACAATAATTTCAAGAAGAAAAAAGTCGTCTTTCCGGAATATCAAATTATAAAATCAACATGAATGGTTCATGACAGTGACGGCCTGACCTTCGTAAATGATCGGTTCCTTCTCACGGAAGTACGTGAGGGCGGGGAATTTCGTGATGCCATACTGCTTGGCTAGCCGCTTGTCGTTGATCTTAACGAAGTCCACTCCGAATGTGTCCGTGTCATCATCTATCTTTTCCAGTTCTTCTAGTACCTTGTCACACGTTACACAGCTTCTTGCATCTGTTTAAGAAAATTATTTATGAAGAATATCGAAATGTTCACTGTAATTTGCCGTCGTCTTTAAATCTATGAAAAATTGATATGTCTAAATTAATAAGTGGGAGGCACTAATGACTTGTTATAAAATGTATACTCGTATATACTGACATATCCAGCTCGTTCCACCAATGCCAAAGTTTCCATGAAAAATGGAAATTCGCCGCGGTTAGACAGTTTCTCAAGACCGCACTTACCTACTGGCTAATTCATTACAGTATAGATTCGACAAGCGAAATAAATATATCGTTGCACAATATTAACAACTTCAGATATCTCGTGCGAAACACATGCAGTACAAAAAACATTTTTTGTAAATGTAAATTGTGTGGTAAATTGTAATGTGTGTTACCCTAATATATGAAGTACTCGTTTACTGTTGAATGTGGAATTCACAATATCAATAATCGTATATATTTTATTTATCTTAACAAACAAAAGGTAAGTCTGAAATAACCAATTTTCAGATTGAATCCCTTCTTTTATTGGAAGTAAAATCATCGTATGAGGAATCATTTGATCCGCTCTGGGCGGTCAGTGATGCGAGTCTTAGACGCTTACTAAAACCTATCCGTGGTCCTCAATAATTAATTGCTCTACGTTCCAGGGCCGCGATCGTTTGAACAATGCTGACACTAGCAGGCAGCATAAAAACCTGGCATTCTGATGCCATTGATTCAGGCGTACGAAGTCGCGGACAGTCTGCATCTTTGGAGCAAAAACATTAGTCCCGTATTTTGCTATCACAACGTATTGTAACATAATATAAAAAAAAACACTTTTGCTGCAAAATCTTCTAATAACTATAATATTTTTACCAACCAGTTACCATACAAGTTTATGTCTCAATCTTGAAAACAGAATATCCCAAATAACACATGGCAGATTAAATTTATTGCATAGACAAAATATTTTACAAAAATAACGCGTTTATTCTTAGACTGAAAAAAATAAAGTGATGACTGATGTTTCTAATCGTGTCTTAAATTTGGCTCCCGAAATCAGTTATGTCGGGCTTGGTGATTTAGTTCGTGTAGCCGATAGATGACTGACATGCCCCGGACCAGACTAAGGGATAAGAAACAGCTGTTACGTACATTTATGATTGTTCCAAAAATATCTGAAGCTTACACTCATAAGTTACACGTTCAGTTCCAAGCAGGTTTGATATCTATTGATATCTCTAATAATATCTTCAATAGTTTACATTACTATGAAGTGTTGAAATCGATTTTAAAATTAATTTATTTTGATATTGATTTTTGAATAATAAGAAATATTGAAGAATTCTGTATTTCCGGCATAATTATTCTCCAATGTTATTGAAACCCATTTGGATTACATTCAAGTTCTATGTTTGACAGGTATCTATTGTTTCTTTACTTTACTGCCGTTTGCTACCGTTGTTGATTTTTACATTTATGACGTAATAAACATCATTAACCTTAGTAAAAGAAAATAAACTCATAAATACAACCAATGAAGAAGTCGCGACAGCTCATAGTTTATATTTACGATGTACTAGCGTACGCTCATACCCACATAACGTTCAATTCGTGGCCGATGCTGCTTTTAATTTAATAGCTTTTTGCCAGTTTTATGTTACCTCAAGAGCATGAAAACATTCTACTAGTACACCATCCTCCATGTAAGCAAATTATTTATCATCACCTGAAATGTATCTCCTAGCCATGTTTGTTCTTATTTCAATGCGTAGTTTATTTTTGTCTTAATAGAGGTGCAATTGAGCATCTGGCTAGTATAATAATGCACTGCCAAGATTTGTTTGTCAAAAGTTAATGTTCAAAGCCTCGTGCTTTGGCTCTTCCGTTTGTTGTGTAAGCATTCGAAGAGAATGCATCCATTACAGTAACAGTTTCATTACTATTGGTTGTTTGCCACGCCTTATGGAGAAGCTATTCAATCTGTCTATTTCGAAAGAACTCTCTAAAAGACTTACCTAAAACTTCGAATACCGTTTGTAATAATTGAAATTCTAAAGTATGTACATGCTAGTTTTATACATTCTCAATGTTCAATTTATAGTTTCCATTCACGCACAAGGTTGGATATAGCATATTCTATAAAACTCATACGTCCAGCAGCGTTGATATGACGTGTTGTTCGTTTGCGTAAAGACTTTTAATTTTAAGGTGCGAGGTCATTGCCATGTATTTAGGCACTGTTCCAATCTCGGGCAATCTAATGAGAATTATTTTTATGCAGATTAACGGCCGAATCCAATAACCGATCTATCACATACTGGAGATAGAAAAACAAATGAAACAACAGAAAAATTATATAGGTTTTCTGTTGTTTCATTTGTTTTTCTATCTCCAGTATGTGATATATCGGTTATTGGTTTCGGCCGTTAGACGACTACTTATCTATAGCTTCACCCCAACTTTACTCTAGCCCAAACAAAGAAACTCAATATTGCAAAACGTATGAGTGAAAGATTCAAAATCCATACCCTAATTCCATCTCAAGTCGATGAAATCAGTCATATTGCAAATCAATACAAATACAAAATATAACAGTAACTAAGTTTTGAAAATCAATTTGCCACTAAGTTTGCCACTTGATGAGTCAACAATAAAACGAATTAAGTATTAATGAATCAATAATACAATTACTGACATGGCTGTGCACTTTAAGAATACTAAAGCCAATATAATATGTGCGCGGAAAATTACTAGTTGGTGGGACGACGCCTAGTAGTTGGCTAGTTACTATCATAATTATCTAAAGTGTTGACACCGAGACCGAGACAACCGGTGAATGGACAACAGAAGATTCAAATGAGATCAGTTAACTTCAGCTCAAAAGGGAGGCAATTATCACTAAGCAAATATTACGGTACCTAAATTAAAAAGCTCCAATTTGTAATAAACACAGCTGTTCATCCGTGACCTAACGCAATATAATGCATAGTAAAATATTGAGTCATTATAGGTATATAGTATGTACAATAATAATAATAAAACTAGTGAACCTAATAATAACGCGGCCGAAGCTCTGTTGCAACGCCGCATGAGTATGCAGGACATGCAAAACAATTACAACGCCTTCACACGTGATGAAGAACACGGATTATATTTAGTTGGTAATAAAATTCAGAATAAAAGCATAGAAACTTTAGAGTAACTCACGAACATTTTCTAGAACTTTCGGATGATGCTCTACCGTAGCAAAAGCCTTACCAAAATCCACACACGTGAAATGTTTTGGAATTAGCCCAAAAGCACATAAACGGAGTCAGATACAGTCTAAGAGCTTTGCTTTCAGCGAATTTACTTTGATTGCAGTTGCTGTGTGGATTTCATTCATGAATTCAAAATTAACTTCATGATCTGGATAAAAAAGAAACATCCGGTTCTGTGCAATTGGGTCATGCCAACATTTTCCAGAAACTAATGTATTTGTTTCTGAAAAAAAATGTATGTATATATATCTATTTATCTTTTTCTACAGATGTTTAAGCTGCAGTCATCATTGTGCTTGCCCTTATCTTACATAATATATCTTTCTAAATTCTGAATATTATGCAATGAAAATAATCAAGATACCAAACATCGAAACACAGGGAACGCGGAATTGGGGTGCAGAGGGGTCCAAATGCCCTTCCTAGAATCAAAAGTTTATATGTAGAGTATATTAATTAAAGTTATTTTTTTTTTCAAAATTACGGCGCACTGTCAAATAAGGAATATATGGCTAGAGGATACTTAAATAAACAAAAAGTATTAGCAACATGGTGCCCGAAGTGTCAATTTGTATTGAGAGGAAAGTCGCTATGTGCGAACAATTACTATAGCAAAAAATTAAATACTTTTGTGCAAGTCAGGCAGTAGTTCATCTCGGGATTAAAATTTTTCGACCTCACTGCGCTCGCTTTTGCATTCTAAATTCTCTAAATTATTTGATCTTCTCTTTAGTCTTCCTAATTAAGTGTGAATAGTCAAAAGAAAATCAAACCTATCCGAGGTGAACTACAATAGTTTACGAGCTCGCTTTGCTCGCTCTTGAGTTCTATAATTATTATCTCAGTTCTGTATGAGTCAAAAAGTCCCTTCCATTTACTTAATTATGAATGGCTAAGAACATCAAACCTATCCGAGATGGGGTTGAAAGTTTGCGAGGTCGCTTCGCTCGCCTTTGGATTCAACACTAATTTCTTGAGCTGTCAATACAGTTACTTCTACATATATAACTATGAATGATTTATAGAAAATCAAACGTATCCGATATGGGGTACAAATCTTTGCGCTTGTATTATACAATCTCTGAGTTCTTATAATTGAGTGTGAATAATGAAAAAAATCTATATATAAATAACGTATAATGCTGCGAAACAATAAAATAAAAAAAATGGTTATTATTAATTTACCTAACATAAATTTTCGTTATCTCATCAACTCGTCTTTTCGTATCAGTTATCGAAGTTAATACTTACATTGTTTATATTATTTTCCAATTTACTTAAAATATCTAAACTTAAGTTTATCATTTGGATTGTACTTCATTATATATGGATAGTTCAGTCCCTGACATTTTGTTTGTTTATTTCCCTAAACATCTAATGTACCACATCCACACACGTACACGCACGTACACACCACACTATGAAATCTTTCATTAATTCGCTTTAGATGTTCCACTTTAATTGGTGTTTTCTATTCTGACAAAGCCATATTATTCATTTCTTATTCACTCCAATCTAATTATTATTTTTGTCATCCTAAACACTGATCACTCACATAACGCTATAAAAACAAACAAATATTTAATGTTAACATTATCGAAACGTCAAAATATTTGTTAAAATTTACAATTTATTAAACAAAATCTTAAAGTTTATTCATATCATATACATACAAACTTGTTTCATGTATTGCAACATATTCTATACGCAGTAAAAGCAGTTCCTTTGTAATCATAATATTATAATGTTATCTCTTATCTGTGTGTACATAAATAATAAAATAAAAAAATACGTGAGTGTCGTGGAACACTCGGTCGAAACCAAGTTCCTTTCATTACATATTAGGAATTAATTGAAGGAATGGTAGGATATTTCGTAATTAATATATTTTTTATTAGTTGTGAACATATTTTTTTATTGTTTTTCATTCAATTCATGTAATTCATTATAAACTTCATCCGTATATTTTCCATCTGTAGAGCCAATCGTAGTAATAATTGGTTTCTCGCACCTATGATTGGGTATAGTCAGTAGCATACGCGCTTTGGATAACCGTCTACACCAAAGCGAGTCGTGACGGAAATTCGTGACGAAAACTTCTAACACTTTTCGCCTAGCCGCCAAGTCACCGTCCGATAAGGACCTTCGTTCCAATAAACAATCATACATGAATAACATATTTCATACGAATATTATATGACACATTAACCATTGTGGTAAAACATCTTAGCTTTCTGCTGTATCTATCACTAGCTTTTTCTCGTGGCCTATCTCACTAAACCCTTACATTTTTTTTAATAGGTATCTATATAGTATTATATACTTGAGACACTCAGCGATCATGTACCTTTCTTTTAGCGAAAGAGTTTCGCAATTGGAGCAGTACTTCCAGATATTAAGCATCATTCACAGCCTGACTTTGCCCACTGCTGACGCTGAGCATAGCCCCGTTTTTTCTGGTGCCAATAGTTCCTGTACCAGCCTCATCCAGGACAGATTACCTCTACACAAAATATTTTACTCTAACATAACCACGTGGCTTGATCTTTATATTAATGTCTTTGCAACACGAACATAAACGTTTCAGTTTCATTTCTGCCTGGACTAACTTAAATATAGCTTTTTATAAGTTTTTATTTGTGAACATATATCAGAGTGACGCGATCACCGACCCTGTTCGTATGTGTTCAGTTATTTCTGTCTTCTGATTCATATGGTGAGGATAACAAATGCGTAAGAAATTCTCAATGACGTGGCAACGTTAATTGGCAGTATGTCTGTTTCGTTCAGGGTAAGATTTCTGAACGGATCGTGGACTATTGCATAAGGCAATGACAATGTCAGATCTGGTTAGACAAGGAAAAGAAATACATTCTGCATTTTTTTTAACAGAATCAGTTAGTAACTGGTGACGAAAACAAAAGAAATGCTTTTAAATCCATCAGGAATCATCCCTAATGTCTTCGACAATGTGCTTCTTACTATATTATTATCTCTAAATCGAAATCAAGTTGGTATCAGATATTATCATGTTTTGCTAATTATAATAAATTGACACCTTAAAATTCCTTATGCAAAATTCTGTTTGCCAATTTATTTTTTCCCTATTTTGTGTTTTACCTTCGGCTGGCAATGTCTTCGCAAATTGATGAGAGACAGATTTCTCGACTTTTTATTAAATTTAGGTTTCTATCGTAAAACAGTTTTGCTTGAAGTGTGATGATAGAAGATGATATAATGAATGTTTGATTTCAAACATATTTCTAGTTACATGAAACATTGTTTAAATCTGTCCATCATCTTAGGATGAAAACTGATCTAATATTGGCTTTTTGTCTTTCCAATCAAAATCACAAAGTGTTAAACTTACAAAACGATTGAACGTGATTTGAGAACAAACAACAAGAAGGCTAAGGCAAAAGGGGAGGGTTTATCCAACAATGAGGCACAAGATAGTTGATGAAATCTTTGTTACTGCCGATAAATAAATTTATCTTGATGCAAAGAAAGGTACTCGGAAGACGTCAGGGAAACTGAATATTCTAAAAAAACAATGACGGCTACCCTCCAATGCCAAAATGACGTTAACATTTGACATTTGGCAGTAAGTAGACAATATTTCATAGGTTTGGAATTTGGAATGAGCTGGGAATGAGGAAGTACATCAATGAACCAGAACGATCAACATTACTCTCTTTAGTGGTATAGACTGAGGATGATGAGTAATTTTAATTAGCTACATAATAGGAAAACATCGTGACGAAACCAGGGCTTTCCATACTAAGGTTATAAATGTGAATTGACCTTTACACGTCTTAAAGATTGAATTAATTTGGATGAAACTTAGCGATTGGGTAGACCATGTCCTGGAATAACATGAGCGATAATTTTATCCTGGAAACATGTGCCCTAAGGATATTTTTTAACATTCACGCGGGTGAAACCGCTGACAAGACCTAGCAGTTGATATACCTAGTAGTATAAAATGGCAAACTGCTTTCCTTGCCATGAAGACAGTTATAAGCTGGTATTATTTAAAAATAATAGGGCAATCACCTTCATCCGGATGGAATTCCATGAATTAGGTGACTTAAAATGAATATATTTGAAGTAACTCCACGCCATAGCGTTTAACAATTATCTAGAACGTTCGGTTCTAGATAATTGTTAAACGCTATCATGTATAAATAAACAGTAGCCAAAGATAAAATAATAATATTATATGTGATTGAGGGTATCGAAAGCCTTTGACAAAACAACACGTGGATTACCCCAAGGTACTGACATGTATTTGACATCGAAACTACTAATGTATGTATGTTACAGGCAATAAAACTATTTTCCAAAATATTAGTATATTCAATTTATCTTCTAGAAGAATTATTGAAGATTTAAAAATTGACATAGTTCACGGATTTTTGGTGAATAGTATGGAAAAAAGTTTTGCGGTATAAGAACAGCAGATACTGGTTCAGATACTGTTTGGTTAATAATCCCACTGGTAACTACATTTTTAAATCCTTTTTAAACCAAGGTTTAATTAACAACTTTGCATTCTCATTCAGCAGATCGGCAACTTCATACTTTTAACAAAATAGCAACCAATACATCAGCTCTCGTCAGTTTGTTAAAATTAATGTATTCTTATACACGAATTGAAGCAATTTTCATTAATCCAGGAATTAATGCTAGCATTCTTGATTTTGGAAGTATTCCAATTGAAACAGTTGTACCAGCACATTTTCGTAATTATGTCTTTTCTGTAACACTTACTAGCCGACCAGGGCCTATTTTTATAACACAAAAACTTTTCATGACGGCTTCACACTATCAAGGGGCCGCATCCATTTGATTTTATCTTACGTTCAAATTATTCTGGTAATAGGGATGTTTCCTGAGTAAAAAATATATGATTATGTTTAGTCCGTCAGTTAGACTATAGAAAAATATTGGACACGTATTTTTTCCTTTATCAAATCTATAAAAACTGACGAAGATACAAAGCATCAAAGATCAGGAGTGGGGGCTTGTGACGTTACGGCTCGCTAGAAATTGTAGCGAGTAGTGACGTCACACGAGTTTTCAACGCTCTGTATCGGCTTCATTTTTTGTTTACGTGAAAAAAGAAAAAAATTTTGTCCAATATTTTTTGGAAATCTATCTGACGGACTAATTAGATTTTTTTAGTCAACTAGCCTATTGTTGTTTGGAACGCTTTAGCCAAAGTGTTGGGCTGTCGTGGCGTGATCAATATTTGTAAATTGTTTGAAATTATTGTCTTCGTAATGAATTGTTTTCTATGTGATCAATGATTTATTAGTGACATGATCATTACTCTGTAGGTACTATAGGTAGGAACTTATTACAATTTTGGACAATAATGAATCATAAACATTACTCTTAGATAGGTACGACGAACCTATTTCCTAGGTATACTTATGTCCAAAGCCTAATAATTAATGTCCTTTATTAGATGAGGTATGTTTTGTTTATGTTTTTGTTTATATCTATCATAATCGACTGCATCTTTCTCGACGTGGTCATTTCAATTTTAACATCTGACAAATAGGAGAATGTCTTAAACAAGAACCTGATAAAAACAAGAAAGCGATTTTCTTCGTAAACCTACTGAGAACAATTTAGTCTCTCAGCCAAGAGACACTCTTGCATCGGCACCGGCTTCGACAGTGATTTATGAAACTTTTTGTGTCTAGAGTAGCCACTGCATCCTTCGGATGAGTGAGAGATGCGTTGTAGACATGGCAACGAGCACAGATATGTCAAGATAATTAATGAATATCTGACGAATTAGCTTATGGCTACATTTGCGTCCAACTCACACACTCATAAGCACACACGCACAGCTTGCACTTTTACGAAATGATCATTGTGAGGAATGTGACGTAGCAACAAACAGATCACATCGACAGTTGGCGACAAAAGAAAATAGTCGGAATGCCGATACCACGTAATGGAAGTCTATTTCAGCGGCAAATGCGGCGGCACACGGTTTTAGCCGAGCTCAGAGCGTAGGCGCCTCGCGACCTTGGCGGAGCCAGCATCGGTGGAACGGTGGAAAACGAGACTCGGTACCATTTTAGGCCGCGCCGACGGCCGCAGCGGTCGGCGGCCGGGTCAAGTTTTATTGTCTCCGCGGCTCGGTTGCATAACTCGCGAATCGCAAACCGAGCCGCTCGCTTCGAAAATATCATGCGCACAGCCGAAAGCTCGGGTCCGCCGAAGCGGTCTTCCCCTCGGCCCGTCCGAAGATCATTAACTCGACGATAACCCATTTGGACGGGCGCCGTCGCAGACGTTTCGACACGGCAGGGCCGCCCCCGCGCTGGACGGCCGCCAGTTTTCGAAAGCTCGCAAAATTAAACGGAGACGCGCGCCGGTCGGCAGGCGGCGGCCGAGTGCCACTTACACCAGTACACCGCGACGAAATCCTTGTCTTCCAGCACTCGCTCCAACTGTTTGGCGGTGACCTCTTCGATCTGGGGTTCGACGTGTTTGCTCGGGGCGGGGGATTTACGCGCGGTCGCGGCGGCGGCGAGCAGCAGCACGGCCGCCAGAGCCTTCAGCCACCGAGCCATGGCGAGGACGCGCGCGGACTGACGCCCGGCTGCCGCCCGCCCTGCGCAAGCGCCGCCCGCGCCGCGCCTGTCCTCGCGCATGCGCACGCCGTGCCGCGCCAGCGCCCCGGCGCCCGCGCTGCTCCGGCTTTGTTTACATCGCGACGCAATGCAGTGCTGTTGAGAATACCTAACCTCCAAATGCGCTTCGCGTGGTTACAGTACAGATCACAATAAATACTTGCATCTAAAATTTATCGTCGCGTACGAATGTAAGTTCCCAAAACCTGATCGTGCACACCTAAGCACAGACCTCAACACGTTCAAGAAACACCTACGTACGGTTAACGGAAGGTATATTGAGTTTTGCTGCTGTTTAGATTCTTTGTTTCACTTGGTTTCTTGTAATGTGGCCTACATTACAAGAAACCCTTAAGTTCCGTACGCTACGAAGACTAGCAAAATTTGATGAATCTAGGGCAACATTAGTAGCTCACCATACACACAAAAGTAACCAATCTTCTAAAATTTTATCTTTACGCAGTGTGAGGGAGGAACGGTGAAGATACGCTGGTCTGATGACTTTAGAGGCGTCCGTGATGGATTTGTCGTAGGAGGCAACACACCGGGTCGAGTGGAAGGCTATGGGGGAAACCTTTACCATAGCATAGGGCCTTTACTGGTTGTACAAACCTAAAACATGCAATTGACATCAGGATTATTATCACAAAATTAAGCTGATAGACCAATTGGGCCTATCCTATCTTAAACCTTGAAACAAATATCGAATGCGCTTTGGTTCATCAAAACAAGGTCCGTGAAATCTTGAACATGGTTCAAGTGGTGAGCAATTGCTATGGTGCCAGGCTTTAGGGCCGGGTGATGTGGGCGGCCTACCTACTACTGGCATAATTTGAATGAGTACAAAGATACAAAGAAGAAACTAAATTTAAACAACACAACAACAACAACCTGCCATTTTGATGCTAAGCTTTTCGTGTCCCTCACTTATGTAGGATGAAAGAGATGCACTGAGCGACAAACGAGAAAATGACAAATCGAATTAGGCTCTCTGTGTACTTCCCTATTATATAATTTAATATCTCTGTGTACTTTCCTATTCTTCTTCTTCTTTGAGTGCCATCTTCTATCGAAGGTTGGCGACCATCATGGCAACTTGGACGCTGGACACAGCAGCTCTAAATAGGGAACGTGTGCTTTTGTTGTACCATTGGCGCAGATTTTTTCAGACTTTCCTATTATATGATTAATTGTAAAAAGCTAATTTTGTGCGCTTTTCCATACCTGATGACGTCAACAATTATAGGTACCTATAACATATTTAGTGTAAACAATTTTAGGCTAACCTGTTAATAAATACATATATGTATAAACTAGCAGCGACCCGCGATTTTACCCGTGTAGTTCCCGTTCCTGTGGGAATATGGGGATAAAATATAGCCTATGTCACCCGGGGATAGTATAGCTTCCCAACAGTGAAAGATTTTTACAAATCGGTCAATTAGTTTCGGAGCCTATTCAATGCAAACAAACAAACGAAAAAACAATCAAATCTGTCCTCTTTATAATATTACTGTAAATAAATCCCTGAAACCACTCGTTGCCTGAAGGACTGGCGTGACCTTTTCGACTAGTATAGGCTCCCATGAGGGTGACTTCATCTATGAAATGGTGGACTAAGCAGCAGAGAGCCAAACCTTTCTCTGATTAGGTACATCCCATCTTCTAGTAGGGTTGCGGAATTTGTTCGAAAGAGTCACTGCGTCCCTGGAACGCATAGGGCAGAATGAACACGGGTGGGTTGTAGTCAGTAAGATCTGCACACTCACTTCCACTCTCCCAGAGCGGAAGAAGTCATTTGATGATTTCCCATCCATAAAAAAGGCAAGTACATCCCATCTGTTTATAGTTCATAGGACTGATTGCAACATAATGTAAATAAAAAAGTAATGATATACATAAGAGAGTAAGTAGGTACCTAGGTACCTATTGATTACTTAAATTAAAATTTTCATAGTGGAAACTTGAGTAACAGTAACAGTCAGACGTGTATTAGTGTGTCTGACTGTACTTCTACGGAATTAAAGTCTCGACGTTTACAAGGAGGTTGTTGGCCTGATCGATAGGTAAATAGGCCCGCTTGTACCAGCCACAGTTATCTTATTAACTCCGAGTTTGTTGCTCGGCACGGGCCTGGTATGTGCTTGCGAAATACTTGTTTTATTAAACTCGTGTTCGCAATTCTTAAAAAAATAGTTTCTAATCGTAATTATTATAATAATAAGTATGTACCAATCGTATGCGAAGAAAACAGCTGATATCGCCGCGAGAGTATGAGTACTAGGTAGGTTAGGTTTGCTACCTAAAAATGACCTCTTTTTTCATATAAAAGTCATGGCAATTGTGTACATAGTTACATAGGTTTAGGTACTATGACTTATTATAATGAACAGTGGTGAACTCATGTGGAAGTTGAATAAAGAAGTTTCAAAATAACCCCACGCCTTATAGAACCAAATATACTTATCTAAAAAAAAAATGATAAAAATAAGTGTAAAAATGTAGCATCCATAACCTATCCTAAAAGTAAATAGGTATAATAAATATTGCCATGAAAATTCGGTCAGGCGCAGTTTTGTGTTGAATTAGCTGCTTCCCGCCGCCGCTTCGTCCGCATGGAATAAGTTTGCTATTTAACAAATTATATGTACATTTTATAGATTTCACCGCATAATTGCAGGCTCTGTAACTCTGGCAGTAACAGATGTAGCCGTATTATGGTCACTGAAGTTTTTCATCTATCATTACTACGTCTCATGTGTGACTATTTATCTGCTCATGCGCATGTTGAAAGCAGTTAGGTACTTTATTTAACTTTTAAAGAACTGAAACCATTTTGTACCTGGTATTATAGGTTATTTTCGACTTACTAGGTACTTTTGACTGCCAATCGGGCTTGATAATATGTGAAGAGAGGCAAGTGTTTCTAAATATTGTAGTATAACATTTTACCTGAAGGAATTTTCATAGCAATTTTTATACCTAGGGTATTGGCACCAATAAATGAACGATTAAGCGTTTTGGACAACTTTACATGGCTGTAACTCAGTTATTTTATGACATTTATTCATGCTTATTTTTTTTTTATTTATCCCTAATACTCAGGGTTCCACGGATTAAAAATAGAACCTTCTAGATGTACTTTTTTTTTTTTTAAGTGGCTATTTATAAAAATATTAGGGTTTTACCCCAATAGTTGAACATTAATCCCTAATTTTGAACATTTTGTATCCAATGGTTGAACTAACATTTTATTAGTAGGTATTAAAGGAAATTTTGTATAATTTATTAGAAATAAAAACATGGTAAGTACTATTAAAGGCTTTTAATTATTTTTCTAAATAATCAGTCTCGGAAAAAAAAATTGGTGGGACATATTTGTTATTCATGATAATAATTATCAAACTTAACATAAAATTGAGACCATATTGTGCATTTTCAAAACGAATCAAACCTCTTCTTCTGATTCGAGGACATGGCAAAATATTCACTTCAGTTAAATCAGCAGTAGGGCTCAACGAAATATATCAAGGTGTCAAATTTGCTGGCTTTCTTTCTCAAACACCTAACTTTGATGAAAATATTTTCGTAGTCACACATTAGCACTTGCCCGACATAGTAGCGGTTTCGTTTATTTCTCTGAAATTCTACAACATAATCTCCAAAATGTATATTCTCCTTATCTTTACTCAGACTTCTACAGCGTTCAGCTTATGGAGCACGATACCCAAAATTTGAACGAATAAAATGTAAATATATTCCTTAGTTCAAATTTTGAGCATGAATCCTAAAGCTGAACAGTGCAAGATTTCATACTAAAATAGTCTTAAAACTAATTAAAAACATTAAAATAATGTGTTCAACTTTTGGCAACTAAGTTCATACGTTTATTATAATTAATTTGAGTGGTTTTGTTTTGGTTTTTAAGCGCGAGTTTTTAAGAAATGATAGCCGTAAAAATATACACTTTCTCTAATAGTTGAACGCCGTTCATCTATTGGATCAGGCGAACAAAATTGAATCCATTACTTGAACATTGAATTTCTCTTAAAATACGGTAAATACTGTATATGTGTTTCAATATAATCAAAGCCAAATATAACAAGATTTTAGTCTAACCATATCCACTAAAATCTATCATTAATTATTTTGTAAAGTGAAAAAACACTTAAATTCGTAGGGCACTTACCTTAAGTAGGTTTCCATATAAAACTGATTTTTGTCGCGAAAGGCTCACGCAACGGCTTGCTGCGAGCGCGTTTGAATTGTCCCTGTCAAAGTTTTTAAGGAACAGGGAAGAAAAAATGTTGACCTAAGCTGGAGAAAATATTGCACATATGTAAGTAGCGGGGTGTTTTATATTTTTCAATTTTTCGGTCGATCGTTCATCTATTGGGGGTCGTTCAACTATTGGTGCCACTACCCTACCTATGTTAGATTGTAAGGATGGGATTCGGACGTATGTCATATTTCATGTGCTCATTTTTATATATTTATTAAGATACTTTTCTTTTATGTTATATAGGCCACTTGTTCTTTATCCATTCCAATATAAGCATAGGTTCATGCCAACATTGTGACGATAAGTCCCCTCTTTGAGGCGTTGTTGAAGAGGCGTCACGGCGTCCTCACCTTCCACCTGACACGTCCGGGTGTCAACACTGTGTGGCTCGCCCGGAGGACACGGTGGAGCATACGGTGGAGGTCTGCCCTGCTTGGGTGGAGCAACGCCGTGTCCTCGTCAAGGTGGCGGCGGCGACCTCTCGCTTCCGGCCCTGGAACAATCCATGGTGCGGAGCGAGGAGGCATGGGAAGCGGTCACTTCTGCTAAGCAGTAATGCTAGCGTAGGAGGAGGCAGACCGCGCGTGGGAGAGGGAAACATCACGCCCCAACCACCGCAACAGAAGGAGACGCCTTGGGCGTCAGGAGTCACAGGGCAATTCCCGACCACAGTAGGCGCGGGTCTGCGGATGGCGAGAGGAAAAGTCAAATAACGCCAAAAAAAGCAAAAGCAAAAGCAAAAGCAAAAGCAAAAGCTTCGCCGCGTTGTGGTACACGCGCGCCTTAATGAGCTGTCAGCAAAGAAGACGGAGCCGCATAGGGTCAGTGCCTGCCTGCTAGAGTTGCGGAATTTGTTCGAAAGAGAGTTCAAAGGAGATAGAAAGGAGAATAACCATCCCTTTTTTTCTGGATGGGAAATCAACAAACGACTTCTTCCGCTCTGGGCTGAGCGGAATGGAGTGTCAGACTCTTACTGACTAAAACCCGCCCGTGTTCCTTCTAATGTCCGCAACCCTAGCAGACCCTAAGCTCCCTGTGTCCTATGTTTTGCTACTCGGGTACGCACGTCATTAAACGATATTGAACCGAGTCATTTGCCTAGCTGTTCCATTAAATGCCGGGATGTACTTAGGCTGCCAATTAAACGGCCGACTAAGCTATTCTTCGATGCCGACTTGATCTTACCCTAGTAACTCCCTCTATTGAAACGAGACTAAAACTGTACCTACTAAAAAAAATGTATACTTAGAAAGCCTATTGTAGTGTCGTTTTTGAACGAACTAATGAACCTTTTTAAAAATCAAAAATGTCAGTCAACAGTTACGTACTCTACGTTTCCATCACCAATATCGATAGTTTAAAAAATATTTTCTCAATGATGTCTTTTTATTTTAGAATCTACAGAGTGACTTTTGATTCAATGACTCTTGCAAGGGGTGAAAACAACGTTAGTGCATTTGAGTTCGCATAATATTAATTTATTAATTCAGAGAACAGTCTTATAGCTAATCATCCAAAACAAAATTATTCATGATATTGTGTCCATGCAAAATAACTCGAGAATATGTATGGAACCGCTGATTATTCTTTTCCGATTTGAATGAGCCCAGAGCAATAACATAAGTTTATTACATGGAATAGAAACTATCGACAACACTCGCCACTGATTCACAACTATGCTTCCCATCCCTACCAAAGATGAGACAACCAATCAGCGATCACCGCAAACGTCATTTATCACGTGGAGGGGAAGCCAGAGAGCGGTTTCCGAACGGAAAAGGTAGCGTAGCTAACTTTTTGTTTCGCAGTCTCGCGCTGTTAACAAATTCTCGTGACGCGGCCGGTTCTAATAAAATAAGTTCGACTTGTGAATGTGAAGTGCCTTGTGAAATATACAATGGATATTTTTTTTTAACTGTCACATAACTGTGCAAAGTGTTGTATTTATTTCTTCGTAAAGTTTTGGTAAGTTTAGTTTACTAGTTTTCAGTTTTTTTCATGCGTATATTTTACCTGGCCGATGTATTGTTTGATTCCGTCGCAATCTTATCACGAATTTATAGCTCGATAGTATTTTTTGTGCTGCTTAGTGAGGAATCTTGAGAGAATCTAGTTAGAATGCAGGTGGGTGAAAAAAAAACAAAGTGATTATTTTAGGTTTAAATTTTTCTTTCGGCTGTTTTAGCCAGCTCATTGATTGTTCACCTACCTACGCAATTAATGACCGGACCATAGAATATTTACTCTAGATAAAAAATATTTCAGATTGTGGTGAAATTAATTGCCATGAAGTTTTGTGAGAGGTAGACATCAGAAAGCAACTCAGAATCATAATACTCACAGATCAAAAATTAAAATAAAAAAAATTGAAATCCTATTCAGTTCTATTCACTTCATAAAAATGATAAGTGTTTTTATTTATCTGTATAGGAATGAAACAATGGAGTGCCAGTTGTGCATTAAAGATGAATAAAAGTCATGTTTATATATTGTCACCACCACATTTTTTTTATTATGCATGTTATTAATATTGAGGTCGCTAAGAGAATGTACTAGGTACTTACTTGACGTTTGTGACAGCTGTGTAGTCAACATATTTACGTTACATAATATTATTTAAGCCATTAAGTAATGTAATGAGTAAATTTATATTCTTCCTTTGCAGGGGTATATTTTACAAAACTTACACTAAGTTTTTTGTCTTAACACCTAACTCACACACAAACTGTTTCTGGATTTTAAACAGTTTTTAATAATTTTCTATACTAATATTACAAAGAGGTAACGTTTGTGAGGGGTAATCTCTGGATCTAGTGAACCTATATTCAAAATTATTTCACCAATAGAAAGCTACGTTATTGTGGAGTTTCATAGGCTATATTTTATCCCCGTATTGCCACGGGAACAGGATCAACGCTGATGAAACCGATAAAATGGAATTCAAAGTCTATTGGGCTTTACTCAAAAACAATAGAAACTTATTTAAAGTCTGTCATTAATCCATATCATTTTTTTTAATCTTTAAAACACACTAATTCCTTTGCAACAGATATATAAACCACAAATTAGGTATCTTTTGCAAATAAAATATCTCTTGGGTTTAATTTAACCTTTTTTTAACAATGTGTAATATTCAAATACCCTGGGCGTGGTGGAAGGGAGTGTCAGACTCTGAACAAACCAAAACCCATCCATGTTCCTCCTAATGCCCTTTGCGCTCTGGGGCCATGGTGACAATTTCAGACAAATTCCCCAGCCCTGAATTAGGTATGTTTTGCAAATTATAAAAAAATCACCTGGATTTCATTTAACCTGCAGAACAGATTTATTAAATTACACTTAAAGAAAGAAGAATAGTTTATTGGACCCTGGTTTACCTATCCAGGCAAAAATTTGTGTAGTGTAGGTACTCCGTTTGTCACACTAAGACTCCCATTCAGTCATATGGTGGGTTGGTAAACATTAAAACGTAAACTGGGTACAAATATAATATTTTCAATGATGCCATAAAAATGACTCCAAAAAAAAATTTCTGCATAATTTATAATAATGCTTCGTTAATTTGATAGCAAAAGGAAGCAGACCTCATCTTTATCAGCATTATTATGTTTGTAAGATTATATCATTGATTTTATCATTTTTGGAGTTGATAGCAACTCTTTGTTCGGAACAATCAACCGCGCGGCCATTGTTTTGTGGCCGACACTAAAACACAATAAAAAGTTGGCACATCTGGGCCTCAAACATGGCTAGTTTTGCAATTTTGCACTGATATTAGGGTTAATGGTGATTGCCCTCAATCACCGTTAACCATTAGAGGACTGCCTATGCAATTTCTGACTTCATTTGATTAGTGTTACAGCTCTGGGTTTTAGGACCTCTTAAGCTCTGGGTATATAATACCAAGATAAATAACTGAAATATTAAAGAACAAAATACACGAATGGTTTAATATCTTACGGTCATAATAACGCAGGTAGTCAACGGATGACAATTTCCTGATTCAATACGAAGTTGCGTACGGAAGTTTTATGGTAAGTGTAAATTCTTGCGCAGTTAGACCGCTATCCCACTGGCGTTTTAGAACCCAAAATTATATATTTATCACCCAAAAACTAACAACATAGTAATGGATTCCTGCTTAACCAATGTCGTCAAACATGGGTATATCCCGAAAAAGTTAAAAACAACTGGGAACTTTTTTTTCTGGATGGGAAATCATCAAATGACTCCTCCCGCTCTGGGTAGAGCGGAAGGGAGTGTCAGACTCTTACTGACTGAAACCCACCCATGTTCCTCCATTTGCATTCTAGGGCGCGGTAACTCTTTCGAACAAATTCTGCAACCCTAGCAGGCACTGACCCTATGGTCCTGCCAGCATGCAATGTAAAGAATCCTCTTAAAACTCAGAAGGATACTCAAAACAAGAAATACAGCCATTCAGCTATAGAAAACTAAACTAACCGATGCACTACAGTTTAGCCCGAGGCAGAAGTGGCGATGGGGCGGACATGTAGCAAGATACAAGGATAAGCAGCGGAATTTCTTAGTACTAAATGGCAAGGCCTGTTAGATAAAGCAGCGACAAAGGAAAAGATGAACGAACAGATTATGGGAATGGATTGAGCCAATATTGCCCCTGACTAATGCAAATGGAAACAGATGGACGTGGCTTTTACCCACAAGAGATAACACTTAATAAAAAAAACACTTAAATTTTCTAATTGCCAATTTATATGAACATAGTTATGGTTTAAAAAAAAGCTGTAACAATAATAATAACGAAGTCATCGACATAGGACATCCTGTTTTCAGCCTCATAGTTAATTTGATCACCTACTGGACCAGAATTGGATCGGATTATCGTACGACCATAGCCAACATTTTTTCTGAATAATTTGGTATGTCTCTATCACAAGACTATATTTGATATCTACCTACAAAAACCAACGTACGACTTATCGACAAGATAAGTATGGCCTATGACTAAGTAATATTCCAGAGGCTTCCAAAAATACAGTTGAATAACGAAGTCTTCTCCGAAATGAGTAAAAGTCACCCAAATAAAAAATACAGAGGCATTTCATTACAGATCTTGATGACTAAGCAGCAAGGTTTTTTTTCCACAGTTTTTCCCATCTTGGGATACCGAAATTACTTAGGAGTTCACAGGAGTCCACCCAGTCACACAATTCATTGTCTCATCGAACTTTGCTTTTAAAAGTTAGATATATCTCAGTCATCAGTCGAGAGCGGAAGTTCTTATCATTAACTGCATGAACCGCTAAAATTCCAAAACATACGTGTAATACCTGCAGATATAAAATGCCATCATAATTATAAAACATTTATGTCGCAAGATAATAGCGCCGGTGTGATAAACTCAATACTTGTTCGTAGAACACTGATAATCGCTATCAAACATATCGTCAACCTGATATTGTAAGGACGCTTATCATAAGGAGTTCAGTGGCTACGTGTCAGTACACTAGTGAACATCCAACATGGGCGAATATCGTGCGGGTAAAGCTGGCATCAACGCTGAGGCTCAGGCCAGGATCCACAGCAAATACAACGAAGACATCGCTCACGAGACCCTCGAATGGATCAAACTGCTGACTGGCGAACCAGCCAACACCGCTGGAACAGCCGAGAACTTGTACGAAGTCCTGAAAGACGGGACTCTGCTATGCAAGCTTGTCAACTCTCTGCAGGACGGCTCGGTGAAGAAGATCAACCAGTCCACCATGGCGTTTAAGTGCATGGAGAACATCAATGCGTTCTTGGATGCTGTAAAGAAGCTGGGTGTGCCTCCACAGGAGACTTTCCAGACCATTGACTTATGGGAGAAGCAGAACCTGTACTCCGTGGTTGTGTGCCTGCAGTCTTTGGGTCGCAAAGCCGGGAACTTCGGTAAGCCTTCCATAGGGCCTAAGGAGGCCGACAAGAACGTGCGTGAGTTCAGTGAGGAGCAGCTGAAGGCCGGGCAGAACGTCATCTCTCTCCAATACGGCACCAACAAGGGCCAGCAATCCGGCATCTCTTTTGGTGGCAGGCGCCAAATATAACGTTTAATGTTATTTAATTTATATTGATTAAATTGTAATAAATATTTTGCATTTTTTTAATGTTCGCCTTTCATTTGTTAAAACAAGGCGTGGTTCGTCCTTAGCTAACGTAATCTGAGATAAGATAACACAAGTTTTTTGCACTACTACAAAGGACTGAAGTGTTAGGTCGTTTGTTACTAAGTGGTTTATTCTTAATTGTTTATTTCTTAAATCATTCTTCTTCTTCAAATTTTATTCTTACAACATATAGTTTTGTGAATCCACCGTCATTCATAAATTCATGATCGAGCAACCACATTCTTATATAAATTTGTTGATTGTTGATGGTTTTACGATTAGTTGCCATAGGTACGACTTCCGAATTCCGAAACCATATACCTAATGCTATTTTTATCATCGAACTCGACGACAGTATTAATTACTGTTCTAAAGCTTAATATCGCCTAAAACCTAGATTATAATTTATCGGTTGCTTTATATCAGAACTTATAGAATCACTTACTTATGAAATCATTTGAAAGTGTTGTTGAAGATAACACATGTCTAGTCTGAATGGAAATAAGATAATTTTAAATAAGAAAATTCTAATAACGACAGTCATTGCTTCTCCGTACAAGATTTATACGTGCACATTAGCTATTTCAATTAATATTGATTAAAACAAGAAAATGGTCGTCACAGTTGACGAAAATACTGTAGAAATGGAGTGAATAAACTGTGACC
Organism: Hecatera dysodea; assembly: GCA_905332915.2. Lineage (NCBI taxonomy): Eukaryota > Metazoa > Arthropoda > Insecta > Lepidoptera > Noctuidae > Hecatera > Hecatera dysodea. Next base: position 4,889,547 of record HG995289.1, on the reverse strand, counting down.
ATAATAAATTAGAATCAGCGGAAGCCATGCACGTTACTCACATTATGAACAGAATTAATTCTATTTTTAGATTCAGTTAAGCTTAGTAATTACACCTGATTAGCCAGAATAGAATGAAGCTAGTTATCTGTCAGTTTAATTAAGTACTTTGCAGGTATTTAACACGGTACAAGGAACTGGACATGATTGATAAAAGAACTAATTTAGTCTCTACATGACATTCTCACGAGAAGTGATATAATTGTTCATATTCCCAAGGCAATTAGACAATGCAGCCAGTGCTAGTGTATATCCTTGAAAATATAATAAAGAACTAACACACAAAGGAAACATTTACTCACTGCTTAAGATTATTTTAAGCACTCTGCTATTACCTCGACCTCTAAAATGAAAGAAGGCGAAAAACTGCTTGTTGTACTTAATATTTACAAAGATTCAAGTCCTGTTATTTCAAAGAAATGAGTCTGTCTACTCAGCAAACGTCAATTAGTAAAAGACATGACTCCAAATCCCAGACCCTTAAAATTTATAATTGGAAGAAGAAACCAAAACTGAGGACCTGTGTAAAGAAGATACTAGTCAGGAATGTCGTTTATTATGTTGAATTGATGGCTGGGAGCTTTGCCGAATAATACATACGGCGCTGGCCCCAAATAACTTAGGATGGCTGTGGACAGAACTAAACAACGGTATAACCAAGCTTTAGATCAGCAACGTATTAAAATAGGCGACACTGATAAAACATTATCTAAATCTAAAAGTTAATTACAAATTCCAATATGTATCGACTATCAGTTTAGTCATATCCAGCTTATGGATTCTTGCTAAATGCAGTCATTAACAAAACATAATATTTGTCTTTGGTACTTGCAATCTCATCTAACTGTCGACTTATTCAGCAACTCTGCGAGTTACGAAAACTATAAGCCATAAAAACTTATCCGAATATAATATTTATTAGCTTTATTAGTAAAGTTACCGTTTCACCTTTTAGCAAATGTCGAGGGGAAATCGCTCCCCTATTCGTACCTTGTTATTTAGTGACGTCATCTAATATTGATCTAACTTTTGCAACCACAGCCGTTGCTAAGGCTTAGCAAGAGCTTCGAACATCGCCTCACAAATGATAACTACCTTTATTTTCGAAAACCTATTGAGAATTGAGAACGGTTAACGTAATCGTGTCTTTATATCCGCTGGCTGAATAGAACAATACTTATATTGCTAGTCTCAAGGAAACACTGCAATTATATGAACCAAAAACAATCCATAATCATTCTTATGGCTACAAAAACACCGTCTAGGTTGCTGTAACAATTAATGAATTCTAGACTCATGCAAACGCTATCAAGGACAATCAATCGAGATAAAATGTGGCAGTAATCGATGATTACTAATAACTTAATGGTTATTGCTGTTATTCATTGAAAACGGAATCTTCGGATCATTTGATGCGGCGTAATATAAAGCAAGTGATGGTTAATAATACCAGTATCTTTGAAGATAATCTAAATCGTGAAACGAGTGATAGTTTTTGCCTGGCTTTGCAAGACTGCATTTGTTTCTAAATTGCTCGCATTGCAATTATTACCATTGCAACTCTAATATGTTTGTCGGAACCTGCTAAGTAATAGTTATCATTTGAATGAGGAAGAACTGAGGAGAAAGCCACAACAATCAATCAAGATAGCTAGTTTAGCGAGAGTTTCTAAATTGACAATCGCTAGTGATTCATCAGAATTGTAACGAGATGTCTGGACCACAATTATGCTTATGCTGTTTATAGACTTCAGTTGACAATCTTTGGTATGTCCGATATTTAATTTACTTTTATATTCATTTGCGGATGCTCAGGTGATGAAGAACCTGTTCTATTTCAAATGGAATGAAGTCGTTTCCATCAATTAAGGAATTGTGGTTAACACTGATGATAACCATAATGTTTAGCAGACCGTAGTTCTCCAACACATTAGAATAATATTGCCAAATGTAGTTATCTACAAACCTGATGCTTAATGCATCATCATTTAAGTAATTACAGAATTGTGGCAATTTTTGCATGTTTACTAGATTACTAACATTGTTAATTCGAATGAATGGTGACGTCACAGTCATTAGCACGGTTGCGAGTGTCCGTCACGGTCGTGTCAGCACCCCACAGCGGAAGGTCTGGTCACGCGCCGATAGCAGCGGAAATACGGATATCCGAATAGAACAACACTAACTTGTCCCCAAGAGTAATAGAGACGGATAATCACGCACGTGGGCATTGTTTTGTACCAACAATGGCTAATAAGCATAATGTTAAAACAAGAGAAAGTATTGTTTGGCTAGCGCTAAAGCCCACTTGCATCCCAAAATCTAATGTCTTTGGCTTAACCGTGGTCAATGGCCTCAAATGAGGGTGTAGTCAAACTTGTAAAAACGCTCTGTCTGTACAAATCCAAAATGATAAATTGAAACAAAAAGGTTCTATGCATAGATGAATAGCTTAAAGTAGAAATATGTACCTACGGCAATTCCAATTCATGTAATCATCATGACATGCGTCGTTCAAAAATTTTGATTCAAAGGTTTACAATAGTTCGAAAGTTTAATAAGGATTCTACAAAACCGTTTACTCATTGCTTTCCATTTCATACACACTGTATGAATATAATTTTATGAAACTTATCAGTAGTGAAAGCCTTTGAAAACGTCTCGCAAAGTTCTCCATCGAGGCTATCGCTATATCGCCGCTTCGGACGATGATTTAGCAACATCAGCGTACAAATCTTCGATAGTAACGACCTTACTGTTTAGAAAGTGTTAATGTTTACACAAAATAGCTGCAGAATTATCAGTTTTCGTATTTTGCCTGTTTATTGCAACATCTCCAAACGATTCAGCATTCCCACGTTATACGATATCGATCGTTCTTGCAAGGCTTCTGTACGTTACGCTACAGCGATTCAGCTTGCCTTCTTGTCCGAAGGCTCTTTTACCGTTACCGTATCAGGCCCGGCCGGTCGAGCTGATTATCTGGCACTAACGGGATGATATCCGTTTGACGATCGCAATGGCAACTCTGTAGAAAAGTTGTAACTAATTGCACCCTACATTACTTGTATGTATGTATATCGCGGAAGCTCTTACTCTGAATACTGCATTTGAGTGCGATTGCACTAATCGATGTTCCGTCTGCAATTTAGTAATTTCCATCTCTGGGAAATTGTCCATGTTTAGCGTGCAAAATCGTCCAATTTATCTTCCGTGTATTTTGTTTTTGTATTTCATAAATCTAAGCGGCAAAGAATTTCTTGTAGAGCAACGTTACAGTTTCCTATTTTTAAAATCACCGTAGCGTGCAGAACAGCTGAGATTTGGCGTGATTCGAGTAATTAATTTACGTTACGTCACTGAAAGTTGCAGTGTTGTACTACTTCCATTACACACGTACATACATACAGTTAATGTAAATCGGATAATACGACTTTACGTTCAAGTCACTCCACTCACCTAGTTTCCTTTGTTTTGTTTATTTATTAAATTATATTATTTTTTGAATGCCATGTTGTTGTATCATGTTTCCGTTATATAATGTCTTCTGGTTTTTATATATATGTTGTTCCATTTCTGTACCGTTACTTCCTATTTTTAGTAGGTATTCATGATTACAGTAACTGTTCTTTGCTATCTTTTTAGCTTCTTTACTCTGCAGAATTTGTAAAAAGCTAACAAAGTTAACACTACCATGAACATTAATATTATGGTTTAAGATTAACTCTTTCTCTAACGGAATTGAACATTCAATTTCATTGGCCGCCTTAGAAGACTCAAATACTCTCAATCCTTATCCTTATACAGGTGTTCAAAACGGATCAAACGTGTTTCTCATTTCAGTGTCATCCAGAAACTTCCCCCAGTTTATTTATGTTCAACTGCGCTGCGCCATTCAGTTTTCCGTCATTCGTCCACGTCATTTTGCTAGGGGAGTCGGGTATCAATTGATATGGCCCTGTGCTCGCCCCAAGCTGATTTATTCGTTAACCTGCACTGTATTGATACAGCTTGACCTCATTGGTGGTGACATTCGTAATTGGCAATTGCCTTTGATACGTTGGTTGTTAGTTATAATAGCATGTGCTAATGACTATGTTGATCTAGATCTGATGTATGATATATACTAAAGCATTATGAGTACCTGACTGACTGGCGTGGCAGAGTAAATGTATCTATCTTCCACAGATAGTGTTTGCTATGGTACATGAAATGACAAGCAATACAGACTTCAAACACATTCCAAGTTTTTCTTTAACTTCAAGATCAACGTTGAAGCTATTATTTTCATATTGCTATTTTATGCTAGCCACTGTGGTGGTCAGTAACTGTTATTTCTCGTGGGAATCAATTTTGTCTTGATGATTTCATGAAAATCCATCTTAAGTCACACTTTTTAGAACAAAGACTTGGTGTTCGTCATAGTTGTTTGTCACACACACTACTGAAATGTGTTCCTTTACAACTGTTACTAGCTTAATTATAGTGCGTAGCATATTTCTTGATTGTGAATCACTTTAGAACAAGAAGCCTTTACATTTATAACATCTTATGTAGCAAATCACATCAACAATTATTTCATCATCAGTCATCACTTCGTAACCGCGTAAACTACCGTTACTGCTGATATTATTTTAATTGGAGCAATTTGTGTCATTACAATACAATTATTTCATAAAGGCTTTTTGGTTTTATATTGGTCTAGAGATTGCAAGTGCTTAAACTCACAGCCGGTAAATATACCCCCCGTATCATTACGGTATGGCAACCGACTGCGATTCAACTTTCAAGTTCGTTTGTTTAAACTGTACTCGTCTCGCGCCTTATGAATATCATCAACATCCACAATCCTGTTTTAAATCACACCTTTAGCTTCAGGTTCATTACATAAATTGCTACTTCGAAACAGGAATGATCTCGCATGTAAAATTGCAAGCGGAAATACTAAATCCGTTCCATTCCGCCGGTGGACTGGTTTGTTTGTGTATATCAGTTGACGTATCTCGAATACGTCCGTACTGTTGTAATTATGCATTTCATTTTTATTCACGTGTCCTACTAGTATACACGCTACAATCCCATTTGTTATGTCTCAAAACTCCCTTACCAACAAAGTTATGTACGACCAGGATGATGTTGAAACTTAGGAATTTCTACTTAATGAGGGGAAAATGTAACATGTATGAATAAGATCGATCAGCTTTTACGCATCATAATGTGATTTATAGAACCTACTTTCCTTTATTCATCTAGACAAATTACATTTTGCTCATGTAGTTAGACTTTCGCCTACAGTCTCATGCTGATATTCAGAATATCAGGTATTAGTATTCTCCACACGGTCTCTGCAATTTGCATTTCAATTGACATCAGTGTCTGGGTTACCATTTGTGTGGGCTTGGGATCTGCGATCGAAGGCACCGTTCAAACTGCATTTTCGATCGCGGGCATTATGCTTAACCGTTTTAAGTGACCGCTCAACAGCGATTGCAATAAATGTAAGATTCTCGGAACGTTACATTTACCGCTTGCTGTCGGTACAGTAGGTCCAACTGTGACCGACTTTGTGTAGAACCAGTTTCTTTAGACGTTACCAAAACCGGCGGCGCTGGTCCAACCTTGGCATTGAGGGAACTCTATGACTAATGTTTGTACGTTGGTTTTTTTTTCTACACATTTTGTCAAGTGCTGGCCGAGCCAACTTGCGTGATGGAAATTCAATTTTATTTCGTAATAGTAGTTATAGCATTAGCAACAGTCTGCGTGTAAATTGCGTTTCCATAGTTGCCTGTTTGGAACTAGTCCCATAAATCTCTGTAGACTGGGTGTTAATTGTTTTGCATAACGCATGTTGCAGTTGCTTGCTTCACGTCAACAGATTTAAGCCAGACACGTTTACGTTTTGTTTTGCGAATAGAACTTTGTATAATGTAGTCAGTGACGTAGCATTACGTCATATTTTATCAAAACGTGTATTCTTATGCCATGACCAAGATTTCCTGCTAAGACTGTTTCTTTTGTGTTCAATGCAAAAGTGATTGCATTATTTCTACTTTATGTATCTTGCACCTATCTGCACTTTGCATCTATTTTTGCTGTGGGTGTTGAACAAAGTCCGGTTTGCTTGGCACATTTTAAGTCAGGTGTTCAATAATGTACTGACACCTACACGATACAACTTTACGAAGTATTCACTATCGGTGTGTTCATCGTTCCAACAACGCGTGCCCGATTTTATCTCGGCAAGTCAGCAGACATGATTTTCACTGTTCCACCGCATTCTCTTAAAATTATGAAAGTTTTCATTTCATTCTCTCATTTCCTCGTACGTAATTTTATCTTGTTTATTATATAAGTTACTTGTTCCACTTGTCTATATAATTTAAAATATGTTGGTCTGTGGCGGTTTAAACTGATTAATATGAAAACTCATATCTTCGAACATTTCATTGTTTCTTATCCTTGGCAGCGATAAGATAAAAGAGTAACTAATTGTAGTCTGGTTTGTACATTTTTCATTTGTATTAAATGTCTGGTCTTGATTTGCAAATTACTCAATTTAGAGTCTTTGGACTTATGCTGTCAAGTCATCCTTTGAGTAATCAGCTGCATAGGTAGCCTTTTGTGTGTGCAAGTAGGTTTTTGTGTGTACAAATTCGTACTACACACAATGGAAGTCCAATCTATACATTATTTTAAGACAAAGAAAAGGCAGAAAGATTAAAAGGTTATTTCTCACTACATAAAACAATGAAAACTGATGTGTTCCGTGCATGATCAAACAATTTCTCCATAGTTCTAAATAATGCAGGTAAAAGCAAAACAAATCATTTCAGGCATCAATTTGCCAGAAGTAATTCAGATCAATTTTTGTCACAAGATAAGTAGCGGGCAAATCGCAACCCGACCCCGGAGGTCGGCTAATAGCAATTTAGCTCTGCACCGCTCTGAGTCACGGTAGCAGCCACTGGCCGGTGACAATTTCCACACAAATAGTATGAATTATGATGACGAAGCAGAAGACTCCGTTCTAACAATGGACCAAAAAATCTATATTATGTTGCTCCTCGCTATGCTATATTGTCTATACGGTCTATATTTATAGCTACATAAAGCGCATATGTGAATCTAATACGTCGATCTAGTTAAGCCTGCCCCCGTCATCGTCGTCTATTGTTTGCTGATTTGAAGATTACTATGCTTTTTCAAGTCTTGATACAAACTGACATTAGCAAATAAAAATATCTATTAGTGTATTCTTTTTGTCGACTTACTTCCAAGTTTTTGTATCTTTCGAGTACGTTTCAACACTAACATTATCAAACACTTCGTTAGTATTATTTAATCCTTGTCGTTGGTTAAACTGTCTTTTCTATCGTTACCTTCTTTATGATAACATCAGTGCCACTAGAGTTACAAGCAGAAACTGTCGTGTTTTTGTTAGATTCCGCTGCTAACTAGTTTTGTATTTTCATGCTAGTTTTATGTTTTGTGTAAAACATCTGTCTCTTTAATGCATGTTATCATAGTGTTGAGTTTGAATTTTTTCAAACGTCATTAGTATTGACTTTACTTGAAAACAATGCGCTTGTAGCAACAATATGATTTTTGAAAAAGTATAATATATATGTATGCGTATTGAATTTGATGTTTGCTATCAGGTAGCAATGAATTATAAATCAGATAATTTATTTGCAAACGAAGTATTTTCTAGACGTGAATCTATTGACAAGAACTCCCTGGATAAATATATTCTAAACACCTTTTTATCTAATAGTATTTTCTAGTAATCTGTCTCTAAAATCTATATATTCAAATCACGATAAATTTTACACTGTTATTACTACGTATTGTATACGTGTGTTAGCACCCCATCTGGGAAATGGAAATCGTATGTTTTGAAAAAGCCTTCTGCAAATTTCTACTATTGAATACAAAATTCCACTACTATGTACGTACAATATGGTATGTTTGCTTATTTCTGTTTGTTTGTACACTGCATTATCAACGTGCTTTGTTTCGACTAAGATTCAGTTACGAAACTTAGCGTGCGAAACATTCAACTGAACACATTTCCAGTCTTGTATTTGCTTCGAGAATTTCGAATCAAATTGAATTCTCAAAACAGACTTCTTTATTCAATAATGTTTTACTTATTGAGTGAGTCTGTTTTCATGGCAGTGTAAATTTAATTTAAATTGTTTCAAAGGAAAGTATTTTTGGGATTGCAAGATCTTCACAAGGTTCCTTGACTGTTTTCTGCACACGTGTATTTATAGCTTTACAAAGAAAGACATGAAACCAACCCCTCCCTTAACCTTTAGTACTCTCTCTGTCCCAGTCATATCCCAGAATAGCTGTCTGTTGGACATCATTAGTAGCAGTTGACATAGGAAAGTAGGAAGGTGCGGTCTACCGGATCAATTTTCTGAAAATGGCACAGACAGAGGTTGCGAGGTCACTACGACCAGAAATATCACACCCATGAACTTGAAAGTTCAAGGCGTTTTGAGCTGTAACAGTACACAATAAGGTAGCGGTTATAACGGAAAGGGTTGCTCGAAGATCTTCGAAGGTTGGTTAGGAGAACTATTGTAGTACAAATGGTCTAAAAATGTGAGAGGTCATCGGCATGATTGATGGTACAGTTGGTTTTACTATAATTATCGGCAACGCAGCTTAATAAGGTGTTCGACCCGACGCTGCAGATATGGTGTTGATAAAGATTTTAGCAAATCTCGACGCTAAGATATGCTTTGTTTGTTTGTTCAAGGTTTGGGTAAACTACATAGTTGCTGTCTGGTGTTATGTTTGGTACAAAGAATGTTTTATCATCCATGACCCAAAGTTTTTAATGACTTCTTCCGCTTTGGGCAGTGCGGATTAAAACCCTAATGTCATTTGTGTGCTAGGGCCACGGTCTATCTTTCGAACGAATTCCGCACCCCTGGGAAGCACTGACCTTAGCGTCCCATCTTCTATGCTGAAATCTCTTTGAGGCGCAAGTGGAACACAACGTTCCGTCGATGGTTGTTATCGGAAGGCAAGCCACCTAACGCTCACTTCCGCAGGCCCGTGCATACGGTGGCCGGGAATCGCCCTGCGACTCCGCCGACGCCAAGGGCGTCTTCTGTGGGTTGAATACTAGAGGAAAGTGCACGTTGGAGAGTTATAAAAAACAATGAAGTAATGTATTTGATAATATATCCAATGATTTTTTTATTCAATCAGTGCGTTATTATTGAGATCAACGACCTTCGGATCGAATTCAATTTAATTTATTCAAGATTTCAAACGCATTGTAACTGTGTGCGAGATAACAATTAAGGCTTATTACGAGTTCACTTAGCTTCAATTCTTATAGGTTTAAAGTATCAAGGCTAAACCGAGATAATTATCAGTTCATGTGAACATGCAACGATGTTGCGCTAAAGAATGCATTCGGGTCATTGTTGGGAGAACAATATACGATTCACATCATTTTGCGTCTTGTACTACAGAACGACGGGAGATTTCGGACATTATTGTTTGTACAATACCCAATTGACAATGATATACGCAATGCGTAACTGTACTGTCGCATTGAAATGTGTGAACTGAATGCAGGCAAAAATTTAATGGAAAAAACAAACATGTCACTGCACCGAACCGTGAACCTCAAATCTGTAGATGAGAATTTATGGATAAGCTTGAAAAACATTAATGTGTGACAAATGAATAATGAACTAACGAAGATGTAACTAAATAACATCCATGACAAATAAATTTAATTGACTCGTGAAGTCGTGACGTCGAAAATAAACAGATATCGGTGAAGAAATCATACTTATGGAACATGTTCGACCCAAACGTCTGTTCTATTGATTACAAGTGTTAAAACAGATGTGTATGTCTATGAGTCACTACAGGCAATATTAATAACGGTAACCTTGGAAACATGCAGCAACCTTTATGAATGATAGAAGTACAAACAAACATGGAAATCTTTCAAATTTCTTTAAAGGTCAAGACGACAATTCCACAATTATAACATCTAGCCGACGATTATTATAATACAATGATCATTGAATTGATTGCAGTCGTCACAAGTTACCACGTATGGCACCATCAGATATTGTGCGATATCAAATCGATAAGATTAACGAAACCTTTTGCAAAGTCGATGAAGATTTTGATTGGGTTGTGGTAGTTTTGGTTACAAAGTGTTCGAAGTTGCTGTTTTGTTTCAGTGCCCGCATCATTTATAAATTTTTGTTCGCGTTGTTCAGTGAATGATTTACTGAGGTTAGTAGGTTGATAAACTTTATCCTTAACAACCTTTACAATTGTATTATTGTTTAGCCCTATATTTCTAGAAACACTATAATTAAATCGGCAATGTGCGTCAAAGATTTCATTAGCAGTGATCATTGTGTAGGCAGTCAATTCGTTAGAGGTTCCAAAAGTTCTATGGGGCCGTTTTGTACAAATCTCTCGTACCAGACCGTGGTTTGACCTCGATTCTTTCCCGTGACAGTCAAAATCACGCTTTCGTACGCTTTTCTTGTTCGTTTTATCTCGTTGAGCTGCATAATTTGCATCCGTTTATTTACGCTATCGCATTGTGCTTATTCATACGTTTTGCGCTTTTCATGTAATGGTTTTGAATAATTTTCTGAGCCTCCGACGAAACGGCCGTGGTTTTACAAAGGGAAATTCAATGACCAAATAAAGATTCAGTTTCACTTTCTGCGAGGTGCCTACTATTTTTTTTTATTATATTCATTTGTATCAATAATGATTTCACCGGTCAAAAAGATTGTTGTCCCAAGGAAAGTGTTTACTAATTTGAATTACCTACTACTCTTATTGCAAACTCATTTTTATTTTCTTTTGATTACATCTGGTTTTTGTGTTACAAGTACTACCAGGAATATCATTTTCCTTATATAATGTGAAAAATGTGTTCAAATTATTATGACAAGTTTCTTTATGTTTATGGTGAAATTATTATCTAACACAAAAGAAATAATTACTGAATCTAGCTTTATTTTGGTATTTTTTAATATAGCATGATAGTTTAATATCGCTACATAAACAATCCTTTAAATTGATAATGCGCCTATACTAGAACAATCTAAAAACTTCAGTTTTCGCCTCAAAGCTCCACTTCAAAATCACGTTTCAGGAAATCTGTGCGTGTCTAAATCATTCTAATTTCAGTTCTATGGTACTTAAACCCGTTCTAAACATAACGAGCTAAAAGTTTTACTGCCGCAAACAAAGTGTTTTTTTATTGATCAGTGATATTTCCTTCCGCTTATATTTTGTTGACTTTTAAAACCTTCTTGTGAACTTTTCATTGACTTACCGGTTTATGTTCCAAACTATCGCGGTGTAATTTGATTGTGTCCCTGAAATTAACAATATTGCAGTTCCTATAACATCAATATTTTTGAATTTCCGTATCTCTTATATCGTATTTACTAGTTATATCAAGTAAAAACGGCTGTTCCATAATTCTGATAAATATAGATCATAACTCTCACAAAGAAGATTATTGCTATCTTTATCTGTTGTTTTTGCAGTTTGATATATATAGTAGACGAGATTGCTATTAAATCTCGTCTTATTTTTCTTTCCTATTTCTAAGAAATGACTATGCAGTTTGTAGGAGCTGGATTTTTTTGTTTCCTCTTCATTATCATCAGCTTAAAGGAGTTCAGTGCTGGGTTTCGGCTCTTCGGCTTCTCATATTCACCAGCTACCGATCTATTATAAAAATAAATATGTAGGATGATTGCGACAAATTCTGCATATCGATTACGCCACCGACACGTGTATACACTCCACTGATGCGTGACATAGAATATGAGCGTGCAGTCGTATACTAGTTCTGTGAAAAAATATGTAGTATCATTCATCATCATATCCCATTGTTTACCTGTTAAGTTCCTCATTTCTCTTGAAACTATACGACTTGCGTAAACTGTGCGTTTAGGAGTTGATGGATTTGATGTCATTGAAACTTTAATTTGTACCACAGTTTAAAACATCTAAGGATTATTTTGAATAGGTATAGCCAAAACAATCAACATAACCCTTCTTAGGCTTAGGTTGAGAATGTTTCATAATTATCATTAATGGCTTACAGAACATATTTTTCTGCTTTGAAAAACAATCTGGTCCGACTATCTCTTTACTCAAGACAAAAATAACTCACAGCTATTAGCTCCCCAAGTCATCTTCGTCATTAAGCGCTGCCTGCAATTTTTCTTAAGTGCAATCTTCCGTTAAACGACCGCTTTGCAACTAAAAACAGTTCTTATACTCTTACAGCACAAACTCTTTGGTTATTCCCCTTCAGTTTTGACACAAACGTCACGGTAAGCGACGCCGGCACCAAACGTTTATCTATTTCATCATTTTCGATAAGCTGGATTAATTTTATCTGACTTTCACCGTGTATAAAACCAATTGTCACTGACCTATTAAACTCTTCTCTATTTGAACCACATAAGGCTTAAAATTTGTAACTCTTCCGTAACTTATCCAGCTCAGTAGTCGTTAGAATAATACAATTTGGATTTAAATGTTTTTGTTCCGATAGATCGTGAAGAATAAAAGCATGAAACCATTGAGATTTCAAGAATATCATTTCAAAGTTCGTTGTTCTTCTTCTGGTACCGTTGACCGTCAAAAAGCGATCTCTTTAGTTCTGGATTTGCTATCGCTGCCCAGTGCTTTTATCATCCAAGAGCAGAGGTGCCTTCCAACTAGGCGGAATTCAGTTATGATGATAGTAAGTTATTGCAGAATCAAAGATAGTGTGTAAAGCTTCAACGTGAAAGCAAATGTTTACATTTCCTCTGTTGCAATTGTATATCACAATTGAACATTCCGAGTAAACAAAATAATAAAAGTATCTTGTGTAATTTATTTCCGTTGAACTAATCTCACAAGTTACTCGACCGATTCGTATAATCCTTTCACCGTTGTAAAGCCTATTTCATGCCAGATCAGTGTCAACATTTCTTCTGGACTTTTTCTTATTATAACGGTCAAACATTTTGGATCTTAAACTCGCTGGCAGCACAGGTATTGTGACACAAAATCAAAAGAAAAAAACTCAAAAAAAAAAATTACATAAAGACAGTCCCACAAAACGCCCTCCCGTCACCACTTCCTAGTGTTTTAGCTGAAAAGAAGAGGTGGAGCAACTCTTTTATCACAATTGTAACCCTTGGATTGATATGATCTTCCTCATTCAGTTTCGTATCGGTTGAAAACTTTGCAATGTTAACATGGGAACCGAGGAAACTCAAATAAATGAAACCTATACGGTTAAAATCTTTCGGCAATTTTACACCTATGCACTTCGCGACATTTCAGTAGATAGAAGAGGAGAGAGGTTAGTAAGAAGTTTCAAGGGAATACGCTTAGTTTCTAGGATTCTATATTCTTTTTATCATTAGTTTTCACAATACCACCCATGTTAGTTTCACTACTCTGTTTAAATATTGTGGTAGATGGAACAATTTTTTGCTTCCGGGCGTCATCCACCGGAACAGCCGCGCAACCATTGTTATCTTTTTTTTTACTATAAACCCAATTACGTAATACTGTATTTATGAAAGTGTTACAGTTTAAACGCGTTGCTGGTCCGAAAGTGAGTTAATGATATTCTTAGTTTACTTTATGGTTTATGTTCAGGGAATTAAAGTAGTTATGATGTACAGCATCATGTTTAGTTATATAATTGATGTTATCATGTTCGTCTAAATGCTTCCTAGTCTCTGTTATAATTAATGCGTTATGGGAGTGTGCTCGTGTTATGAATGCACAAACTGCAGATGCTCTGTCAATTATGAAGTGTTTAATTAATATTTTATGAAGGTTTCTTTATATGCTATGCGGAATAAGGATCGTTGATAGACATGTATTCATGTCTCGTATGTGCTATAATAATTAAATAAATATTGTCTTGTGAATTGAGATGAGCCTGAGTCATAGAAGATAAGATCGTGATTAAGAATAACACGTTTTAAATTTGGTACGTTTAAGGAAAGCTTATTTTTCCTTTGTTGCTGCTTTGTTACAGATTTAAAACAGCTGTAATAGCTTATAGCTTAAAGCTTAGGTAGTAGTTAGGGTTATTAGCTTTTAGCTAATAAATATTATATGTAGAATATTTTAATTTATTGTATCTAGGAAAACTCGTGACGGTATCATCACTGCCATATTGCGTGCGCCACTCGCCGTTGATAGCAAATAAATAAAAGCAATAATAATAGCTATGAGGATAATCGTAAAATGTAGGTACATTACAATGTTTTATATGGAAAAATGTGTAGCAATCTTTGTTTTATCCCATGCTGAAATAATTACTAGGAAACTATTTGTATTCCTTTTTAGTGATGTGGTATTACAAAACTTCAGGTTTTTTTTTAATCTTTTCGTTTTGGACTTTGTGTTTCCTAAGCATCACTTACCGGTGTATAACTCCGTCTTCCTCCAACACCCGAGTCATGGTAGTTTTAAGACATCATAGTAGGACTTGTCCAGACCTGGTCTCCGCAAGCATAAGTATAAGCATAATCAGCCTTTTAATGTTCCCACTGCTGGGACACAGGCCTCCTCTCTAGGAGAGGGAATGGGCTGTAATCCACCACGCGGGCCTAGTGCGGGTTGGTGAATGTCACATGTCTTCGAATTTTTGGTTCTAGGACATGCCGGTTTCCTCACGATGTTTTCCTTCACCGTTTTGAGAGCAGTGGTGATGAAATTAAATACACAAAGTAATGCGCCTTGCTGGGTTTGAACCCGCGACCTACATTTCGTAAATCGGGGCCGTTACTACTCGGCCACCACTGCTTAATATTTTTGTTGATTTCAACAAAAAATCCGCATGCTGGATGGGCTGCAGTTAGATAAGCCACAACATTAACATATCCCTTTCTGTTTCAGTAAACAATGACGATGGATAAGCAACTGGTCTGGGTGCGGGACCCCAACGAGGGGTTCATCCTCGCCCGACTGCACGAACTCATGGGGGAGGAGGCAGACGTCTTCCCCGTGGACAATAAATACCCCAAGAGAGTCTGCAACTTCGAAGACATATTCCCCGCTGGAGATCCTGGGAAGGATGTTGATGATAACTGTGAGTATTGCTTGTTAGTTTCTTGTGGTACTTTAGACCTTGCGTTAGTTCCTTACGATTCAAAACGAAGAGGAAATGCAGCATATTTAAAATAACAGTTTTAAAGAACTGTGGGTGATATAAAATGCGACGATAAAGGAAGACGAAAAATAATAATTAGCTTATTAAAATGGTCATCATCATCATCATCATTAACAGCCTGTTGCAGTCCACTGCTGGACATAGGCCTCTCCAATTGCACGCCACTTAGATCTATTTTCGGCTTTTCGCATCCAGTTTTTGCCAGCCGTCCTGCGCAAATGGTAGAGATAGCAAAAAGGACTATAACAAGGTGCTTGGACTGAGTGAAGGAGACGAAGTCGATAAAGGGAGGATAGAAACTGCTAATCGGATAGCGCACAACACTAGAAGAATGTATGTACGAGTATGTGCGGACAGACTGAAAACTAAACAAAGGCTAAATGATAATGACTTAATAACCAAATGACGTACTGAAATCACTGAACAGTGACATGAATTATGACTCATCGAGCAAAAGATAGCTGAAACTAAAACATGATAACAACTTGGATATTGTATACAGTGTTGTTGTACTAATAATCGTTTGATTTTTTTGTCAGATAATACACTAATTAAGGACAAAGATCAATAAATAATAAAAAATAAAATTTAAAACAATAATAAACATACAATTGTATGACGTTATTATAAGTGAAGATAATGATGATCGCTGCAATTACGGTTTCTTTGGTATTAAATTAATACAAACATGCACTGCAGCTGCTTATTCACTTAAGCAGAATATGTAAATGACTGTATTTTCATACTCTGCACTGACAGCTCAATAAAATGGTTGTGGAATGGAAAAAATGTGCAAGATTCCTTCATAGTCTGTGTAACATACTTGTAGGAATACCGATGTGTTTGGGAACAAACAAAATCGAAATCGGTTTATCCGTTCGGAAGCTACGATGCCACAGTCAGACACACACACAGACACGTCAAACTTATAACACCCCGTTGTTTTTGCATCGGAGGTAAAAAAGTAAAAAAAAAAAGAAAGAACGAGTGGTTCGCACTCATAGGGAATTTACAAGACCTGAGTAAAAGCAATTACGGTAGCCTAAATTCCGCAATGAAATACCGTCCATTCCGTCCTTTTATGAAAAGCTCTTTTTTACTTGATATAGGCCAATACCAACTGCCGGTGGAAGAAAACATCGAAGTTAAATAAACCAGCATGTCCCAAAACCAACACTTTAAAGACTTGTTGGAATATACATTTATACCTCTCTTCCTGCTACCAGAGAAGACTCCGGTATCTCAGTAGTGGGACTGGGAACATTATAGGCTGATTATTTTAAAACTACGCTCACCAACATCGATTGCAACTAAACAAAATATCATTATCCACACTAATATTATAAAGAGGAAAGATTTGATTGTCTTTTTGTTTGTTTGTTTGCATTGAATAGGCTCCGAAACTATTTGACCGATTTGAAAAATTATTTCACTATTGGGAAGCTATACTATCCCCGAGTAACATAGGCTATATTTTATCCCCATATTCCCACGGGAACTACGCGGGTGAAACCGCGAGCCGCTGCTAGTTCTGGATACATTTATTTCCCAGAACTCATAGAGCCTGATCAATGCATCTAAATAATTGCAATATCCGTCATCCACGACCACGTCTTACGTTTTTATTGACAAGAATTAATTGATGCAATTATCTTACGAGTTAAAGCGATTAACTCCGATGAGGCACAGAAACCGATCCCTTGCAATCTTAGCTTCTGGAATAGAATCGAACCTGTTTCAAACTAGTTTAGATGTATTTTGCTCATGCTCTTATAATAATCTTGTTCGTTTCTTGGACTTGATAAACAGGAATTTTACTGCCTTTGCGAGAATAGTTGCCTTTTGAAATGACAGAATTAATCTGTAATTTTGAGGTTCTTCTTGCTGAATCTGTAATGTAGTTAAAACTATTTAACTGGCTTCTGCTTGCAATTTCGTCCGGGTGTAATGCCATGTTAATAAAAAACCGGCCAAGTGCGAGTCGTACTCGGGCACGAAGGGTTCCGTACTACCGATTACGTGTTGTTTACGTAGGTACAAAAATTTCATATTGTAACGGAAAAGCGGAAAAAAAATCAGTTTTATTGTACGAGAGCTCCCCCATAAAAGTAAATATACAATTAAGTACTTTGTGAATATTTCAAGTGCCTACCACCATTTATTGATATCGAGCAAAAAGGGCACATCGCGTTTTGTGTATGGGAGCTTCCTTTAAATATATATTTTATTTTGTTTTTAGTATTTGTTGCTATAGCGGCAACAGAAATACATATTTTGTAAAAATTTCAACTGTCTAGCTATCGCGGTTCTTGAGATACAGCCTGGTAATAGACAGACGGACGGACAGACAGCGAAGTCTTAGTATCAGGGTCCCGTTTTTACCCTTTGGATACGGAACTCGAAAATATATGTATTGTTTGTTATATTACAAGTTGATCGTTTTTGTTTTTTACGTATAACTTCTACATCTCTGTTATTCGACTCTCCTTTCGCAAGTATGCTGGAAGAGATTTCTTTAGGAATAAGCATCACCTTCGTTTCCGATTTTTCTGTTGCCTGCTTCTTATCTATTTGAAATCGGCTTCATCTAGTTTAAAATGACCAGAAATATTTGACGCGTAAAAGTGTTATGTTTAACCTACTTACAAAATAAATATCATTTATCATTTAAATGACGTTTACGAAAACTATTAAATAAATACTTACATCAAAAGTGTAGCTTTCTCTCGGTGAATGATTTTAGTACTTAATTGAATCATCACTTCCGGAAATAATCTGCATACTCGTTAGATGGAGGCTTGACTTTGCTAAATAGTCTTCATTTATTTCATTACTAGCTGCTGCCCGCGACTTCGTCCCCGTGGAATCCCCGATTTAAAAAAATTCTTTATCACTGCTCCGCTCCTATTGGCTTAAGCGTGATGATATATAGCCTAAAGCCTTCCTCGATAAATGGTCTATTCAACCCAAAAAGAATTTTTCAATTCGAACCAGTAGTTCCTGAGATTAGCGCGTTCAAACAAACAAACAAACAAACTCTTCAGCTTTATAATATTAAGTATAGATTTACGTCCTCTCTATTCTTCAATATATCATCGGTCACGACATCCATATTCATATTCATATTCCATCGGCTCCTCGGGCCACGAGGTCGTGATCTGTTCTTAAATAGATAAAAAGCCGAATATTGAGGAAATAAAGAAAGTTGTTAGGCCTTGATTAGTTGTGATAAATATATTGGAATAGTGACACCTTACGAAATGAATCATGATAATATATTGATGAAAAGCTCTTGCTACTTTCGACCCCTTGGGCGCACGTCGTGACGGCTCTAAGGGCGCTTTCAATTTAGACGGTTGGTGCCGGACTGCTGCCGCACGGTTGTTACGACCATGAGCCGTACTGCTGCCGGACGACAGCAGTACGACGTAAATCGTCTTATTTGAAGAGATACGCGGCTGCAGTCCGATCGAATTTTAGTGATTTCCATCGAAACCCAACTTTAGTCCATGGACTCTGGCGAGGAAGTGTTATTGTTAGTTCTCTTGCTTCGGCAGAAACATAAACGACGCCGTACTAGGGCGTCGCCAATGTTTTCTTTAAAATATAAAACTGGTGATTTTTATACACTTTACCCTAGATTAAAAGAAAGCTCAGCTGATTTTTCACATAAAACATCCCAAGCCTTTTTTTTCTCCAAGCGATTTGAATACTTGTCACATTTAGAATCCCAAACGGCGGGCTGCAACTCTATTTCATTTATAAAATCTTCTGTATTTAAATCATCCATAATTAGGTAGGTATGCACGAAAACGTCTAAGAAACACGATGCGTTCGCAGCACTAGCGAACAACGACTGAGACAGGTTGTTGCCGTTCCGCCAACGGACGTGCGCCGCACTGCTGTCGCACGACTTTGCGTCGAGACATTTTGTATGAAAAATCATAACCGCCCGTGCGCAGTACGATACCCGGACTGCAGCAGTCCGGCACGAACCGTCTAAATTGAAAGCGCCCTAAAGGGCCTTACTTTGGGTTATCAATAATATTATAATTATAATTAACTATTGTATTATATTATATTTTTTTTTCTACCTTTGTCATGTTTTAATGATGACTTTGCATACTATTGTATAAATAAAAGTTCTTAAAACGTAACAGACAGATGTGTTGCTCGGGAGTTTGTTGCGCCACTTCTTCTCAGTTAAAACACTAGGAAGTGGTGACGGGTGGACGATTTGAGGGACTGTCTTTATGTAAAATTTGACGTTCAAAAAGTGCTGTCTCTCAGCCTAGTTTGAATAAATGACTTGATTTTTTTATTTTATAGCAAAACATAGACCTTAAATACTTGTTAAAAAAGTATCACTTGATAACAACTGTAAAAAATATGGTTTCTTAATAAATACCTACATGCTAATTTTATATTTTCCGGGCCACGTGAAGTGCCCCAATATTCTTCAAAACTTATACATCCTTTATCTTAGTAAAAATCTACATATAAATACGTAGTTAATGTGGTTTATCTATTGCACTAAAAATATTATTTCTTTCAGGCGAGCTGATGTTCCTCAACGAATCAACTCTACTAAACAACATCTTAACACGATACAAGAAAAATAAGATTTACGTAAGTAATAACGTTTTACCTGCCATGACTCATTTCAAACGCCTGAAGTTTTCACCTTGAACAAATTTTATACGTAGGTATGTAGGTGGCTATGCTTAACGTAGAAAATTATTTACGGTACGAGTATTGATTCCGTTGGTTTTTCTTGTCTCATGGCTTTTACTAAAACTAGTAGGTTATACCTTAGTACGTCTGAATAGAGATACCACAGTACTGACTACTAAAATGACGACTAATGAAGAAGTTTTGAAGAAATCTTATTGCGCCGACCACTAACAAATTGGGATAAGGCCGAGAAAATTATGGATTGATGTGGATGACTTGCTAATTTTTTTATGCTTTAAATGCTCGATATGCTGTGCTTTAAGACTTGGTTAGTGGCGATTGCCCAGCAATGGGTCGATACAGGCTTACAGACTACGGTAACGGGTAAATGTATGAAAGGACCAATAAAATGAAACGTCTATAGGGAACGTGCAGAAACTATAGGTGGCAGCACAGACGCGTCAATGTCAAGTATATTTTACTTAAAAGTTTCAAATTTGCAACGCTAGATGGCACAGTCTACTTTGTGCGCGTTCCCCTAAATGGGCAGTGCAGCAAGTATACAGGTCAAATATTTACAACGTAAAAGTTTCAGATTTGCAACACTAGATGGCGTAGTCTACGCCGTGCACTTTTCTTATATGACATTTATATTTCATGAAGTGTCGTAAATCGTAGAAAGGTTTCAAATGAAAAACCGATGGAATAGTATTGCTTTTCACTATTTTCTTTTGAGTAAAAATCTTACACATTCAACTTATTGTTTACAAAAAACACAAAGACCACAGACATCGCCAGTGACATCATAAAATTACTCATCGCTCAAAAGTAAATAAAAAATCATGCGTACCTATATCTCTTGCAGACATACGTAGCAAATATCCTGTTAGCCGTCAATCCTTATGAAGACATCAAGGACATGTACTCGTCCAGCACCATCAAGAAGTATCAGGGCAAGTCATTGGGAGAACTACCGCCTCATGTTTTTGCTATTGGTAAGAGATTAAACTTATCATGATCTGGTTCTTCTACAGGGTTTACAACAAATGTTCGAGTTTACCCTATTTATTTCGTATTTGCAACCAAATAAATTAAGTATTTATTCATCGATTTCGATACTGCTAATATCAACCCTGGATTGTACTTCTTTTGTTTTCTGATGAATGGAAGATGATTTTGTTACAATGTTTGCGGTTCTGTGAGAAGACAGAGATAAATGGCTAATTTGCTGTACTAAATAAACCCATTCATTTAAGAGCGACACTACAATTTATTGTCCCCATATAGGAAATTGTCTACAGTTACATCGCTTATCTCCTGCTTGATAAGGAGGGAAGTGAAAATTTGGAAATTATGGTTGTACCAATCCTTAGTCAAGCTTCCATTCATGTGTGTCGAACTGTGGATGATAATGATGGAGCAAAGACTTACCGTGTGTTTGTATGACGCTAAAAGAATTTGAATGATGATTCGCTAAAAGCTTTTGAATGATGATTCACCAACTGCAATGCTATTCTGTAAGAACTCACTCCAGCAGCCCTACCATGACGTCTTAAATCCATCATGATGTGTGTGAGGGAAAGGGATAGTGCTATTCGTCTTGTATAACCCCGTCTCTCTCTGACACAAGAATCATGATGGATTTAAGACGTCATGGTAGGGCAGCAGTGCTCACTTTTGATTCTGCGGTGAAAACTGTATTTGGTATTCTGTAACTTGATGAAAACTACGCTAGCGCCACTAAGTGAAAACATAGGTGAAGCGAACTACTTTTAAGTGAAAAGTTATTTAACTTGACAGTCAGAATATCAAATACTTTTCACTTCAGGTGAGTTACGAAGTGTAATCGAAAATGAGATATGAATCGTATTCGCACGTGAGTTCTTACAGAATAGCACTGCTGATTGACATAATTAGTGTGATCCTGTCATTGTCTTATTTTATTTTTTTGCTGTGAACCACGATGACATTTTTTCTTTTTGTAAATCCAATGATCCGCCACTTATTTTCGATTTTTCACCGGTAAAATATGGAAAACTTTAACTAAAACACATATGTACTGTACCCATGTTTGCAAAAAAATAAATGATTGATTGATGATTGTAGACCTAAATGCGACACGTTTTCATCGTTGATCATAAAAGGCAACTTAAAACAAATAAAAACTACCTGATCTTTATTTTTTACACACTCAAGCCGTCCCTGTAATTCCATTGCAAGGGTATCCCATACATAGAAGTAGACTTTCATCCATTTATGGGAAATACCTTCAATCCATTATTTTTTTGCTCGTCTTGAAAACTGTGAGCCTTCATCCAATCAGCAACTTTACGTTTGAATGGATCCTCCGTTATCCCCACAATAAGCCAGCGGTCTGGACGATCACCTACTATACCCCATTCACGATAAGATTAGACATTGAAATAAATATTTTTTACAGTTCGTTCAACCGATTTTGACTTCTATTGCGTTGGCGGCATGACTCATGGTAGCTGCAGTAAACAGGTTTACTTTATTATAATCAGGTTTTTGCTTTTAATGCCATCCTTATGCCTACGGAATAGAAGTAAAAATCGGTTGAACGGACTGTAAACAATTTTGTTCCAATGTCTAATCTTATTGTGAATGGAGTATAGTTACCTAGTAGAAATAAAAAGAAATTGTACTGTTTAATTTAAAGAAAGCACGAAAGATTACTAATGTATTATTCACTCTAATTTCCCTTCGTGACGAACTTAACTCGAGGGCCATATAACTTGAATTGTGTATTAAGTTTAAAAACGGCAGTAATTTGTTGTTCATAAGAATCAATTAGTCACCTTTCTAGTTCAATGACAGAATTTATATAGGTGCACAGTATAAACAACAAAACTGTATTTTTACGAGGGATTTACCGCCCTATAACGTTCTTTGATTATGTCATTTGAGGTGAGTAAGCGCAGTTCTTTGGAAATCTAATAAGTTCAGAACTTGTCTGTTTTTTTTCGTTGGTGCTATGCACTTGATATAGCAAAATGCATGCTATTTCCATATAGTGAATACTCTTAATAGGTAAGCCATTAAATGAGTTCTAGACTTACTAATTTCCTCACGAATTATTAGCTGTCTAAAGAACATATTCGTTTTGATAACCTCATTTTATGAATCCTGTTGAAGTTCCTGATCAGTATGTAACGATGATGGGATATTTTAAATTGATGTTCCGCTCCTATTAAACAAAATTTTCACCTTTGTCAGGTATCGAAATACCTTCGTCGATCAACATAATTTCGTTTGTGTTTCTGCTTATTACACGAAGTGCGGCTTCATAATAAACGGATTTCTCTGTATATATAGCCTATAATCTTCCTCGATAAATGGGCTATCCAACACTAAAACCATTATTTTTAATTTGAAGCAGTAGTTCCTGAGATTAGCGCGTTCAACCAAACAAACTCGTCAGCTTTATAATTTATGTAGATGTCCCGTTAAGTCTCTAAATGATTTATAGGTATGAGATTATGCAACAATTTTTTGGAGGTACGGTTACCTACACAAGATCTGTTGCATAAACTCACCATCACATCTATACTAATATTATAAAGCTGAAGAGTTTTTTTGTTTCCTTGTTTGTTTGTTTGAACGCGCTAATCTCGGAACTACTGGTTCGAATTGAAAAATTCTTTTTGGGTTGAATAGACCATTTATCGAGGAAGGCTTTAGGCTATATATCATCACGCTTAAGCCAATAGGAGCGGAGCAGCGATAAAGAATGTTTTAAAATCGGGGATTTCACGGGGACGAAGTCGCGGGCAGCAGCTAGTCATAGATAGAACTCAAAAGCAGCTTCCTTAACTATAACATCGTTAATATAAATAAATCCTTATTGCTTTACAGCCGACAAAGCCTTCCGTGACATGAAGTCCCTCAAGCAATCACAATCCATCATTGTCTCCGGGGAATCAGGTGCTGGAAAGACCGAGTCCACCAAGTATATTCTTAAGTATCTGTGTGACTTATGGGCCAAAGGCGCTGGTCCTGTGGAGCAGAAGATATTGGACGGTAAGTTCTTTTTTTAAATTTATATTGACAGGCTTGCGTTTGACAACAATCTCATCAGTCGGCGATGAAGTACGCTGACCTACAAGTAACCTTTTCAATCTTGGACTTGAAAATCTCCCAGGTTGATAAATGATATTTATTTTGTAAGTAGGTTAAACATTACACTTTTACACGTCCAATCTTTTTTGGTCATTTTAAGCTAGATGAGGCCGGTGTTTCCTAGCTGACATCCCTGAGAAGAAACACCGAAACAAACTCAGAGGTCCCAGTTGCTATTAGGAAAAGCAGACTGGCAGGGAATTCCACTAATAAATAACCTAAGCAGAAAAATATTTCTGATATTCATTGTAACACTAATGCAACAGAAAAGCCAGAGACTTGTTCTCGTGGATTCTTCCATGCGTTTAACTTTTATTAGCTTCGACCTGTACGCCGCCACGTTATCGTTATCCAGCTTTCTCTTCTTAACGTTGATTTCTGGCCATGTCTGCTCTACAAACATGGTAATGAATGATTCACCGCAAAACAAGTCATATTTTTCTCTAGAAACATCCTAAAAAGCGATGGAAAGCTTAGCTGTCATAACTACCTACATTCAAACGCCATGTTGTCTGTTACACAAAACAACAATAATGTGCAGAAATAAATACTTGTGACTTGCAAACTAACCGCCTACGCTTCTCCGAATACATTACATAGACTTGTTTCTAAAACTTGTCTCGACGACCAGCTGATGTGTTAATGGGAATTCATTTCAACTTATAAATAAACATCACATATTATAACCTAATGCAACCATTCTGCAACGGTCGTGTGTTACTATATTACCTACCGAAAATCGTATCATTGACATAAATTCATAATCAATTTTGCTATATCTTTGCCGATTTGTTTTGGTGTGAAATTCTTCGAAATGGCAATAAGTATTTAAAATAAATAGATTTTGCAAATATTTTTCCTGTTTTAGAACTTAGTTGTTTAGTATGACCTTGCTATGATCTTATTATAATATTGGAAACCAGTTTTACTCCCTCTCCCTCATGAATTCAAGATTCTTCCATCCAAACCTAATGTGGACCACTGGTCATTGGTTTATCCAGTTCGCCTGGTCGGCTATGTCAGGGATACACACAGTGGCTATTTGGGCCCATAACTTAGTACCTTTTTTAGATGGGAAATCATCAAATTACTTCTTCCGCCCTGGGCAGAGCGGTAGGGAGTGTCAGACTTTTACTGACTAAAACCCACCCGTGATCCTTCTTGTGCCCTTTGCGTTTCAGGGCCGCGGTCACTCTTTCGAACAAATTCCGCAACCCTAGCAGGCACCGACCCTATGGGGCCCCGTCCTCGATGCTGACGGCTCCTTGAATACTTAGTACCCTGCGACAATATTGAGTACTCCTGACAGTTAAATATTGTTGGATTCAAGTCCAGAGTGAATATAGGTTGCTCTAGGCAAACGTGTTCCATTATCTACCACTTACGATCAGATGAGACTGAGGTCAACCGCGAGCCTATCAATAATAATCATATAAAAATCTTTCTTCTTTTCTTTCTTTCTTTTTTAAAAAAAAAAAAACGTTGCCCCACACTAGGAATTTCTCCTGTGTCGTGGGTGCGTTCACAAACATACACAAACAGCCAGACCCGGAACAACTATCTGTAGGTCATACAAACAGTTTATTACAGAATAAGAATATAATACTTTTTATTATGGACACCATATAAGTTACAGAAAATATAGATGAAGAAACCATTACATAGGGTGACACAATAGGCGGCCTTATCGCTAAAAGCGATCTTTTCAAGACAACCTTTGGTTGGATTTTAAAGAGAAGAGGATATACAGTACAATAGGTCTAGTCTTAGGTGTAATATACGAGTATATTTATACATATAATTAGTACACCATACTTGACTGTAACATACATTTGTACAATAGTGGACTAAAAAAATTTGATTAGTCTGACGTAAACAAAAAATGGAGACGATACAGTGCGTTGAAAACTCGTGTGACGTCACTACTCGTTACAATTTTTACCGGGCAGTGACGTCACACGCTCCCACTCCAGATCTTTGATGATTTTTATCTTCGTCAGTTTTTATAGATTTGATAAAGGAAAAAATATGTGTCCAATAGTTTTCTATAACTGATGGACTAAACATATCATATATTTTTTACTCAGGGAACATACCTATTGTTTGTTTTTCCCAAATAAATAAATAAAACTATATACAATAAAAATATATTATAGATCAATTTAATTTGGCAGATTAGAATACTTTTCTGCTTTTAATAATACCAGTTTTTCTACTTTTCTTTTCATAAAATTCCGCGGAAGGTCGTTTGTAAACATTATGCAAATAAAACACTATTTGGCCTTGTGTAACAGTTGCAGTGTTAATATCATGTTTAATGATCATAGAGCACTGGCCATATCATTTTACAGTTTTTTTTTATTGTTTTTAATGGCTTCATTAAAGTTATTAGCCATTAAATGATGCACCAGTAACTATACTGCAATAATAATTTTGGTTTGACTTTTAATTATATCCAGTTCTACTAATTGGTAGTTGCCTTTTTAATTAAACGACAAATTATGAATTATATTTTGGTCCTGAACATGAGGCTGCTTTGCATATTAATTGCTCACTATTAATATGCAAAGTGGCCTTATGTTAATATGTACTAGTTTTATAAATCATAGAAGTTGATTGTGAACTCGGTTGACCACTAACCAGTTTCTCCTCACTTTTATATTTTCACTTCAATTAATCAGCAATAGTGAGACTTGGGAATAAGTTTTATACATCGCAAAATTTTGTTATTCATACACAAAGAAACGCCCATTGTCGCACTCGACTCCTCATTTGCATTTTTTTTTATTCCAATTATAGAATCAATGAAACATTACAAAGGTAACATATTACTACCAATGTTACCACAATCAGTAATACAGTAATACATAGTAATACATAGTCAGTAATACATAGTATAAAACCCTTCCGTTACGGAGTGAGTGAATGACAGACAATGCCCATCCGAAACTGTAACTGGTCCCAGAAAGCTGACTTTGGCATATAGGTTCCTTAGGGGGTATAGGGGACGAAGATTGGACCCCATAGGGTTAGTGCCTGCTAGGGTTGCGGAATTTGTTCGAAAGAGTCACCGCGGCCCTGGAACGTAAAGCGCATAAAATGGATCACGGGTGGATTTTAGTCAGTAAGAGTGTGACTTCCGCTCCGCCCAGAGCTGAAGAAGTGATTTGATAATTTTCCATCCAAAAAAAGGGGGGGGAGCACTAAGAGGATTTCCCGATTTTTTACGGGAACGGGAATAACCTATCGGGATATACGGGATTAGGGATTTGCGCATACGAAGCCGCGAGCGAAAACTAGTCAGAATATAATGTTCCCGATGCTTTGACACAGACCTTTATACTCCGCGCTTGCCCAGTACGGGTTGATGAATAGGGATAAACCGGGATAGATGCCACACTTTTAGAAATCATTTTATATCTCCCAGTACAAAAATCAGAACATTTTGTTTGTAGAACTGGCAAGTACATTGGTTTTTTTTCTACAAATTTATGAAAAGTAAAAAACATTATCTTTGATATTTCCAGAGTATTAACGATTTTCGCGGACCTCTACGTTTTGGGACTTCTATCCCATATATGGGATAGTTTCCTAGTCCATATAAATTATGTTTAGGATAGACGAACCGCTGAAATATAGAGCATCTAACATTGATATCACTTTCCCTTCCCATACAATCGCACAAAGACACGAGACACGGTCCATTTAGTGGTAGTTGAAGTCTCCCGAAAAATAAATAAAATAGCATGCGATTCATCCGCGAAACTAGAGTAATTACAATCGGGGCATCTATCCCGGTTTTACCCTACACATAATAGAATATCTGACTTTCTATGTGTGTTTTAACTATATGTAACCTGTTCCACAGCCAATCCAATCCTTGAAGCCTTCGGTAACGCGAAAACGACGCGCAACAACAACAGTTCTCGATTCGGCAAGTTCATGGAGGTGCACTTCAACAACAAGTACCAAGTGGTGGGCGGTCATATCTCGCACTACCTGCTGGAGAAGTCCAGGATATGCACGCAGAGCGCGGAGGAGAGGAACTACCACGTGTTCTATCTGTTGTGCGCCGGCGCACCCCAGGAGTTACGGACGGCGCTGAAGATCACCAAGCCTGATGACTATTTGGTGAGTTTTCATAGTATAATTGAGTAAGCTAAGCTGTTGACTAACGGCCGAACCCAATAACCGATCTATCACATACTGGAGATAGAAAAACGAATGAAACAACACTATATCTTTTTTCTGTTGTTTCATTTGTTTTTCTATGTCCAGTATGTGATAGATCGGTTATATGGTTTCGGCCGTAAAGAGTTAAGATCGGCTCTGAAGATCATCAAGCGGCACGGAAGATTATTTGGTATGTCTAATTTTTAGGGATATTTTCATCTGTCAAGCCTTTCCCGGGTTTCATTGGAGACGGCTTCGACTCTAACTGGAGGAACTATGAGGATCTCGATACCTGTTTGTTAAATATCAATAATATAAAGAACTTTTAATTGGGAAACGAAACTATAAAACTTCGTAAAAAAGAGCCTTTTAAGCAGTTGGCGGTCTGAAAATTGGTAAATTTGCAAAAACGGTGCATGTAAATAGATGAAACTTCCTTAAAAAATAAATAGCTTTAGTATTTCTCAAACTTATTTAAAAGACACTCATAATCTCATGATGAGAGCAACAGACCTAATCTAATTCTCCAAAGTCATCTTGGAGTCACCTTGCAAATTGAATAACGTAATATGTCAATAAAAACAACTAAGAAATGAAAAAATATGAAAACAATAGCTTTGTTCCGGCAGGCCTCCGTCACTCCATGTACTTGCGCGCTATAATTACCTACCACCCGGCCGAGCGGTCTCGGGCCGTTTGCGGACCAAACTCAGTGCGGTTTTCGCAAGCGAAGCGCACGCAAGTTTTTAATTTTAATTGTTCCATTCGTTTGTACGGGTACCTACCTACGATGCCGTCTAGTGCCTCATGTGCCGTAGATGGGTGCAAATCAAGTAAAAGAAGATATAAACACCTAACATTTTTCCATTTACCTGTCAATAAAGACAGGTAAGTGATAAAATATTACTAATTTTGTCGTTTCAAAATTATTTTTAATAGGTATACCTACTAAGCATTAGGTTACCTTTCAGACACAGATGTACACATTTTTGTTACATACATAGAAACGTCATACTTACTTTTAAAAAAGTTATTTTTATTAGATTAAAAGGGTAATTTCTCATGATATTGTCAAAGAATTCTTTAGCTTTCCCCATGTTATAGTTAATAACAAATTGATAAATGTTAATAATCATTCAATGTATTTATAAGTAGGTAGGTAGGTAGGTTTTTTATTCATAATTATACATTTTTGAGGACTATTATAAATTCTTCATATCTGTGTCTGTCCGTCTGTCTTATCTAGGTACCGATCTCCTTCCTAAGACCCGTCCTATTTTATTATTTTTCAGGCGTAAGACATGGGTTGAATTGATTGTCAGGCCCGATTTAGCAAGGCCAGACACCAAGGCAAGAAGTCATTATGTGTGTTGTCTTCATTTTGATAAGTCGGTGATTATTCATAAACCACAATTACGACCTGACGCTTTGCCTACAAAACTGCTGCCATCTCCACCAACTACATCAAGTACTGAATCAGAATCTAAGGAAATATCGACACCTCTATAATTATGTTTTAGACACTTTTAGATGTATTGCACAGTTAGCATCAATTTATATAAAAAAATATTTTATAGACGATACAATTTTAAACTACTAATCAGAACATATTCATAGACACAAATAGTCATGTTAATTTAATTTCATCGAAGAGGCAGCCCTGCGATTTTTGTGGGATTGCGCGGCGCGAACCAATCACAACTGTACGCTTGAGTATTTAGGCACATTTTAGCATGCAGCGGTTGCTGACGCGACGGAGTAGGCTATTATAGCAGTAGGTATTGGAAATTTTCTACTGAGTGAAGTATCTGTTACGTAGTAACTATTTAGTAATCTGTGGTTCCGGTTCAAGATTGCGGGAGCCGGGGAATAACTCAAAATACTACAGTTTGGAATGCATCGGAAACAATATCTGCCTAGCCTCGTTCCAACTACTTACATTATCTATTTAGATTCAACTAAGGTTTTACATAAAAGTACAATTTAATTAACATATTTCAAATAGGTTACTGATAGTGAAAAAAAAACCCGTTGCAATGATTTATGAAACAATTCAGTGTTCAATTTAACTCTGCCTATTTCATTAAATAATAAGGTTCAATATTGGATTCCGAATTTAAATTGTATATAATCAGCCTTTTTAATGTTCCCACTGCTGGGACACAGGCCTCCTCTCTAAGAGAGGGAATGGGCCGTAATCCAGCACGCGGGCCCAGTGCGGGTTGGTGAATGTCACATGTCTTCGAATTTTTGGTTCTGGGACATGCCGGTTTCCTCACGATGTTTTCCTTCACCGTTTTGAGAGCAGTGGTGAAGAAATTAATTACACAAAGTAATGCGCCTGGCTGGGTTTGAACCCGCGACCCACAATTCGTAAGTCGGAGCCGTTACCACTCGGCCACCACTGCTCCACCGATTTAAAATGTAAATAATAGTATTTAAATGATTCAAACTAACACACAAATACTTTTGTGAACAGTATCTAAAGAACGGCTGCACCCAGTACTTCACGACTGCTAACTCGGAGAAGAAAATCGCCGCCAACTGTAAGAGTAAGCAGCAACAAGCGAAGGGCGGTCTGCGAGACCCCATCCTTGATGATGTGGAGGACTTCGGGAGGCTTAATCAGGTAGTTATTGTTCTGTTCTTAATTTGCCTATGGCAAGAGCGTTAAACGTAGTTTATTTATTTATTGTAAACCAAGCTAAAAAATACCATTGACTAAATTAAGTGGGTTAAAAAACATACAACTTACGACTTTATCGTATTCATGGGATCTCTTTCGGGCAGCGATTTACGTTTAAATGTAAATAAACCATGCAAAATGCATGGTTTATTAATGGTGCAATTAATTAAATCCATTTTCTACAAAGTCCATAGTATTGTGGTGTTTGTTACACGTCATTGTCGACTTGCCATGATGGTTAGTTAATCCAACGCTAGCTTTAATCTCAGTCTTTCATCCCGACCTTCTTCCTTTATAGTTAAGTACTAAATGTACCTCTGGATTTGGTCCTTGATGAACTATGTGAACTAGCAACTTTATTTCGCAGACTTTACTAATTTTTATATCAACAGACATAAGGTTCAACTTACAATAACAGACGAACAACACACTCATTAAACCATTAAAATTGTGTGCAGGCTCTATCCCGCGTCGGTCTCACAGAAGAAGAGAAAAAGGCTGTGTATTCCGTAGTAGGAGCAGTGCTGCACCTCGGCAACATTCAGTTCGAGGAGGACAGCGGCGCGCGCGGCGGCTGTCGCGTGGCGGCGCCCGCCGAGCCCGCGCTGGCCGCCGCCGCCGCGCTGCTGGGGGTGGACCCTGGTGAACTGCGCCTGGCGCTCGTCTCCAGGCTCATGCAGAGCTCCCGCGGGGGCGTCAAGGGAACCGCCATCATGTCAGTATTTGTTGTTGTACCGAAAGTTAAACTGTCACCAAGCTATGCCTTTAGCTATCCCAGCTTGTTAGGAGTAAACCCAGAAGCAATAAGGCGCTAATCGTCCAAGCTCATGCAGTTATGAGTTCTTCAAGATACAAAAAGGGCCTTCTTTTGTCACCTCCTTCTGCGAAGCAGTAATGCTAGCGAAGGAGGAGTCAGAATGCGTGTGGGAGAAGGAAACCTCACGCCCAAGCCACCGCAACAGAAGAGACGCCATGGGCGTCGAGGTCGAATCCTGGCCACCTGCTGCGCGGGCCTGCGGATGGCGAGCTATGGGTGGCCCGCCGTCCGATAGCAACCAGGCCCGAGTCGACGGCGCCGAGTGTTCCACGCGCGCCTCACAGAGCCGTCAGCAGAGAAGACGGGCGTCACATGCGGAATTTGTTCCAAACAGTCACCGTGACCCTGGAACGGGGCGGGCACTACTAGAAGGAACACGGATGGGTTATAGTCAGTAAGAGTCTGACACGTCCTTCCGCTCCGCCCAGAGCGGGAGAAATCATTTGATGATTTCCGATCCTGAAAAAAAAAAAACTTTTAGTCAATGGTTAACTGTTTAGACCCAGTATTTGGCTACGTTAAGTGCAGCATCACTTATTCAAATACTCGTCTATGGGCACTCCAATATGTGGCTCATGTTCTGAACACCGCGCTCACATTAGGTATCCAACGGATCTATCACGTGTTGTTGTGTTTACACAGAGGGTCATAATATTATGCTGCCTTCCTCAGGGTGCCCCTAAAGACGTACGAAGCGAACAACGCCCGCGACGCGCTGGCTAAGGCGGTGTACAGCCGCCTGTTCGACTACATCGTGCATCGCATCAACACCAGCATTCCCTTCCAAGCGTCCGCCTACTACATCGGAGTGCTCGATATCGCTGGTTTTGGTAAGATTATACAAGAATTAGTACATAGAATAGCTAGTAAGTTTGTACTAGTACTAGTAGAGGGGATAGCTAATATGTACGCTGACGTTGCAGTAAGCCGTAAATGCCGTAGTTGCAGTGGCCGTTGTGTCTGTGTATGGTTCAGGGCCGTAATTTGGACGACACGAAAGGTATAACAGCAGCACAGTAGCCGTCGAAAGAGCACGAGAGTATGAACAGTGAGAATCTTGATAGATTTTTAAGTTATACTGTCCCAAACGCCCTCCCTAACACCTCTCAATGTTAGTGCCTATGTCTAGCACTGGACGTCGGTCGTCTGAAATAACACTTCTGTCACTCATAAACTACACTATCTTTCCATAACATCCTTTTTTCTAGTAAATCACTACACATATTTAATTGTAATTAATGGATCTATCGACTGTCAATAGCAACCACTGTTAAAAAAATACCTCTTTAATATTTTGCACTTCATCGGTAAATAGATGGCTGTGGATACTCGAGGGCCTGGGAAAAAAACCAACGAGTGGATCCCATTTAATACCAGAAGACATCGTCAGACCAAAGCCAAACCAAAGAGTACATGAGCGATTCCTACCGAAAAACCGTCACGTACCAGTAAATTACAGACTTGTGAAGAAAAGGGAGAAAGAGATAGATAGATAAATAAATCTATACTAATATTATAAAGCTGAAGAGTTTGTTTGTTTGTTTGAACGCGCTAATCTCAGGAACTACTGGTTCGAATTGAAAAATTCTTTTTGGGTTGAATAGACCATTTATCAAGGAAGGCTTTAGGCTATATAACATCACGCAAAAGCCAATAGGAGCGGAGCAGCGATAAAGAATGTTTTAAAATCGGGGATTCCACGGGGACGAAGTCGCGGGCAGCAGCTAGTGATTAAATAAAACGTTAAACTCCACAGAATACTTCCAAATGAACAGCTTCGAGCAGTTCTGCATCAACTACTGTAACGAGAAACTGCAGCAGTTCTTCAACGAGCGCATCCTCAAGAACGAACAGGAGCTGTACAAGCGCGAGGGGCTCAACGTGCCCGAAATCAGATTCGTTGACAACCAGGATTGTATTGGTAAGCCCTCATTACTTCACTAACAAGATGACCCATCAAACTTTTTGCTACTTAAAATTGATTTGATTGTAACGTTATTTTTTCTAAACCATAAAAACACAACTTAGATCGGTTAAGCCATTTTCGTGTTTCAGCAAGACTACAGATCGCGTCACGTATAAAGAACACTGGCGGTCAAGCTGCGCACAGGCGATTTATCGGTCTATTTGGCGGGGCGCGGGGCGGGTGAGCCACGCACTGCATGTTGCCTGTGCGCTATTGGGTCGTCAGTTGAGCATTGCTTCCCGCGCAGTATCCACGTTACGTTCCTTTTACAAATACCATCGCGCACAAGAGTTAAATTACGAAATGGTTTTACATAGAGAAGTGAGAAAAATGATTTATGACGTATACTGTTTTATGAAGAGGGAAGCTGATAATAATGTAGTTAATAATTTAAAACAATGTATGAAACGGACCGCAGAGGCAGCGAATTGTTCCGAGTCGACAGTGAGACGAATAGTAAAGGGTTTAAAAGATTCGGAATTTCTTACTGTTTTTCGAACTCCCGGCAAAAATAAAAGAAAAAAAAACAAAACATAATTCAAACATGTTTTTAATTCATTTTATTGATATTTTATCTAATATATTTTTCAATGTAATAATTAATAAGAATAACAAAAATGTAGGTACGAAGCCACGACTCGCGAGCGGAAGCCTAGTTCAAAATAAAATAATAGGCACATAACTTTCGTGCGAAACTGTACCCATGCGCAAACACACCCCCACCACTTTCTTCCAGCGTTCTTTTTACGTGAAGTTCGAACAATAATTTATTCTAGGTAGATTCTGGTAGAACGGTGACAGGACTCTTACAATGAATTAAAATGTAACTAGGGCTCTAAACGTTTCGCCATAAGTCTGGATAATAATATTCTAAGCATTAACAGCACAAAATTTATTTCGTCAAACTTTGTTTAACATATTTACTTCTGGGTGTTTCTCCAATTAACATGTAGTAAAAGCCTTATTTACCACTGTTTAGCTATGTTGTACCAGTAGCAGTGGTGTTCCAGGATTGTCGGTTGGGGGGAGGGGGGGGGGGGGTTGGTAGATCCTTCAACTCCGCTGTGGGTGGATTTTATGAAAATAAAAAAAGCACATAAGATTTTGTTTTAAGTGTGCACATGTCCTACACATGAGGACGATACACACAGGATAAAAAGGGCCGCTGTTAGCTGGAGAATGTGTAGTGTCTTAGATAATTTATAATCAACCATACAATTGCAGATTTAATCGAGAGCAAGAACCACGGCATCTTCCATTTGCTGGACGAAGAATCAAAGCTTCCTAAACCAGAGTTCGGCCACTTCACACATTCCGTACACAAACAATTGGGGGTCAATAACAACAGGTAATGATGACTACCCTCAATTACTTAGATAATGTATTAAAATACTGCTTGGCTCTTATTAATGACGGTTTAATGATCTCTCATTATGATTATGAACGATTTGTTGGGGATTACAAGTAGATTATTACAGTTACTTACTTATTTTACGTTACTTATTACAGTTGGATAACATTCAAGATAAATCCATTTTTCAGATTACAAGTGCCCCGGTCGTCTCGTTTAAAGGCGCACCGCACACTGCGCGATGATGAAGGTTTCTTGTTGAGGCACTTCGCTGGCGCTGTCTGCTATAATACGGTAATTCCTGTACAGTTTTGTTAACACTTTCGGTGTTCAGACGCAAACAATCATTTGTTGGTGTAACCACAACTCGCACGCGAGTAGTCGCTACATACAGCGACCAGCTGTGGCCGCACTACGAAGTGCCAATGCTATCATGATTCGTGTGAGGGAGAGAGATAGTGCTATTCGTCTTGTGTAACTCCGTCTCTCTCTGACACAGAAATCATGATGGATTTAAGACGTCATAATAGGGCTGCAGCTGTCCTACCATGACGTCTTAAATCCATCATGATTCCTGTGTCAGAGAGAGACGGAGCAGTGGCACTTCGTGGTACGCCCACAGTATATAAACTGATTGTTCTCGGTAGCTGTGAAGTTATTTTGTATGGCGTAACGGCAATGCTTTTCTTTTTGGAAATTTCATAACACTCATTCTGGTTTTAGAATTGTTGAGTAGACGAATTTTTCCAAACATTTAATTAATAAACTAGGAAAATCTTTAAAAAGTATTATGATGGGAACCACGACCATAATTTTTAATCTCCAAGACCCAATTTCTGTATTTCATGTCAAATTGCAGTTGCAAACGTATAAGAATCCCTCGGAATGTGTCGACTGGATCTAAACCAGCACCATTATTCCGACAGAGCCAGTTCATAGAGAAGAACAACGACGCGCTGCACGCGTCGCTGGAGTTCCTGGTGCAGGAGTCCGGCAGCCGCCTGGTGCAGCAGCTGTTCCGCAGCAGCGACAACAACAACGCCAAGGGGAAGCTCAACTTCATCTCGGTGGGCGCCAAGTTCCAGGCGCAGCTGGCGCAGCTCATGGACAAGCTGAAGGAGAATGTGAGTATTTTTGTTTGCTGTTTTGCCCGTGTATGATTCGGAAATTATACTGAGTATTTAGGATATGCGTGGTACATCTGTGTCTAGTCATGTCCCGCTCCCAAGAACAGTTCCAAAACCTTGAAATATTACAGGAATCTTTTCAAGAAACTTGGAATATTGATTAAATAATATAATTTATGTTATAAGTGGACACGTAAATATAATTTTTATTTATATATACACATGTGAAGTTTCAGTTCAGAAAGTCACATAGACACGGACAAAAAAAAACCAATTTATACAGACACATTGTAGGTATGTAGTACCTTCGCTACTTTGGACACTTGCGCATGTGACTTGCGCGAAAACGACTCCACACGGTATGGTACGACTTGAATCAGCCCTGTAGCCCTCTCACTCCCGCTTCACGCTTTGTGACCTATGTTTGTTTCAGTTTATGTTTAACTAGTTGCCGCCGGCGCGCGGCGGCTCTGTCCGCGCGAATGTCGAAAATTATCCCAAGAGAACATACTCCCGGGAGAAAAAGTATCCTATTTATTATTCCAGACTATATTCTACTTCTGTGTCAAATTTCATCAAGATACATTCAGTAGATTTTGTGTGAATGAGTAACAAACATCCATCCATACTTACAAACTTCCGCGTATATAATATTTGTAGGATCTGACAGATAGTACCTACGTTTTAACGTACATGCTGTCAAAACCAAAATCCAAGATGACGTTGACGAAAATTTCGTCATTATCTCCTTTACGTGTTTTTGGGGTCGCAGAAACGAATGTGGGGTCTTGACTCAAAACATTTAATTTCATCATAAAATCATATGATATATAAGAAATCTAAATCGCGAACAACAGCTAGTTGAATATAGATTAAGGTCTCCAACAATGAGTAAAGTGTGATTGCGTGCATGATAAGAGCGCCGCTGATG